>JASAUF010000276.1:10670000-11870000 GCA_030180095.1 Magnolia changhungtana
ATTCCTAAAATGATCTTTAAAAATGGATGAACAATGAAACACATACTCATGGTAGGGCCCACGGAGCACCAACCACTAGCCACGAGGCTGGTGGCAGGGGGAGTAGCCAATATGTTTCCTCATTTAAGACTCTTTTGTCAACTCGACTAAACCATCAAATGTTAAATTGATTGAAGTGATTGAAGTATTCTAAGCTTCTATTCATGGGCATTTAATTGTAAGATATGGACCATTGAATATTTATGATTTTTACCGTCAAGTAAACCTCCTGCAATCAGCCACTTCAAGAAATGAAATCCTTGCAATTTTAGGTTCAAAAACCATTAACCCACTAGGGACAAGCCTCGAAATCCAAATGCAATTAAAAAAAAAAAGTGGTTAGATTAGATTTTTTCTTTCTTCTTTTTAAAGCAAAAAAGTTAACAACCTTCAAAATACAGATGTCCAGAATCCGAAGGTTAGGATTATTGAATTAATCTAACCCTGCATGTTCCCCATTTCGAGAGGGACCCACAAAGCTGATTAGGTGGTGTTGGGGGCTGTGGGCCCACTGTGATATATGTGTTTTGTACACGCTATCCATCCGTTTTACAAGCTCATTTTAGGGCATGATCCCAAAACCAAAGCAGATCTGAGCCGTTCAAACCTGAAGAGAGGGAATTCCGGCCCTTTCCAACAAGAAAAGGGGATGAGAGAGGCAAGAAAGAAACGTCATTCCACCATTTTTCCTAGAAACAAAATGCACTGTGCGAAAGTTCTTCGGCAAAACCCATCCAACATATACATCCAGACCATGAATCTCATGGGCTAGGTAGCACAAGATGGAAAATCTGGACCACTCGGTAGAATCGATTTGAGTAGATGTGGGCCAGGATGGAATCTGCCATTAAAGTATAAGTCATCTTCCTCAAGAGAACGTCGTGTGTTAATCATGGTGATTAACACCATTCAAAGATCAAGACCATGTACGAGAAGGCCCACCTAGGTGCGCATCTTACATTCTCCAAATATTGGAAAGAAGTAAACCAAGAATCTGTGTCGCGGCCCAACTCGGCAATCGGGAATCCTGGGAGCCCGGTTTCCGAGTTAGACTGGAATTGCAAGATCAAATGTGTTAAAACCACCTACGCAAACACTTCGTGTGCAAGAACGTCTGACTACATAAACCTTCTCCAAGATTGAGATACCAAACATTCTATATAAAGAAACCCCCGCAAATAGGTTGTCTAACAACAACAGAAAGAAAGAGGGAGAAAGAGAGAGAGAGAGAGAGAGAGAGAGAGAGAGAGAGAGAGAGAGAGAGAGAGAACGGGAGGAGAATAGAGAGGATCGAGCGCTGCGAGCAGCGCCCAGACACGCTGGAAGCCAGCAAGAGTTGGATTCGGGCTGGCCATGAGTCTAGTTTTTCTAGTTTTCCTGTTCAACTTTCCAAGAAGAAGAAGAAGAAGAAGAAGAAGAAACACGAGGGAGTATGCATGCCCTGCGTTGTGCGGTGACTCGCCAAATCACAAGAGTGAGTCTAGATCCGAGTTAAGCCCTACAAACTTATGAGGTTAGTCGATTTATTTGATCTCTCGTGATCTTCTCTAAGAGGTAAGTTTCAATCAACATTATCATCCATACCTTCAATCAAATGTAAAATTCCAAAACATGGGTAGATTGTGATCGAGTCAACTTAGTGAAAGAGTAGCATTAAACTCATTTTTGGACTGAGACTTAGCTATTGATCAAGGTAAGTTAGTCATTTACATGATGATTTATATTAAGTTTAACTTAAATTCTGGATCATACCCTAATCATATAATTTGTGTAATCTATGGTTAAAGTTAAATCTAAAGGGCATGCACTAAGTTTTAACAATGTGAGAGGGCGCTTCAACATAAAAGGTGAGGGTTTTTTCCTTTATAATTTGCGATGAAATTGATGTGATATATTATCGTTACATGCTTTGAGTTTTTATTATTGTTTATCTTCACCATGTGAATCATTGTTACATAATTCAAATCACTACATTATTATCTTGTACGCAAGTATTATGTTGAAAATCCCGCTTCTAGTGATCAATACATTATTGTGGAGGTAATATGTTTTGGATAGCAGCTCTCTTGGTTGACACGTAATCCCATGAGTTGGTGAGTGGTGTACAATCGATGTAAGTAAATCGTCATGCATATTACATCACTTCTCGGGATTGGATGTCGCAAATAGTCGCTCCATGAATACATCGTGTCACGTAAATCTCTCAATTGCATTGTTATGTCTCCTTGACACGTTCGCATAAATCCACATTAACATTGGACACGCCGACGAATCTCCGTAGTATGGGATGCGGGGCGAGCTGGATATCTTTAAACTACTTTTTACATTGTGATCATGATCTCTGAGTGTGATGGACCGTACATATTTGATTAGGCATGCATTTCATATAGAATGTTTGCACATACCAATACCACCTATATTTGTGAAGTATGAGATGTATCGGAACCCTTCTATTATTCTTATGAATCACTTGAATTATTGTAAGCTTTAAAGGACAACCACCACTATGAGTAGGGCGTTAACCCTCTCCAACCAAACAGATGTTGCAGGTGAATTATAGATTGATGTAACGGACGATGACCATTCTGTGGAAGACGGGTTCAAATAAAGAAGAAGAATAGTGCACGATCACTTTTATTTATTTTTTGCTGCAAACTTTGATAATGTAATAAGCTCCCATTGAGAGGGCATTTGATGATTTCTTTTACTCTATTGGAATAATGAATATAGTTGATTTTACCCTTGTGAATGGTTACCTTCGTGAATATAACTGGATGTGATTTAAAAAAAAAAAAAAAAAAGGTGTGATTTTGAAGCATCCAAGTTTTACATTATTAACACTCGGAATCTCAGGCACGATTATGTACTTGAGCCATGAAAATTCGGGATGTTACATCTAAGACTATGATTACCAAGGCACCTTAATTTACCTGTTGTCTTCACACCTTGATGCTTCAAGTTTTTGAGTCTTCAGTCTTCAATATCTTCTAATGTAGGCTTAAGTGACTCAAGACACCATAGCTCATGTTATTGATAAACCGATGTACCAACAATCTCCTCCTTTGTCAATTACATGACAAAACTAAACTAAACCTTGTCATGGTCCATACCAATGATAAACCAAAACAAATAAAAAAATTACATGTCAATATTATAAGATTTACAATATAAATACAGACATGACATGAAGCCACTTGCAATGCTCCGACTAACTTCATCAAATTCCTGCAATAAAGTTAACTTGTAAAACAACGTTCAACTTGTTTTAATGGGATATTGATTTCTCCCCCTTTTTTGTCTGTACATGACAAAGAGAATTTTATGATATACAAATAAGCACATAAAATGGAAAGCTCTATAAGTCAAGCATTTACCTATCTGAGATACAATATTAAAACATAAATGACGTACAACATTTGAAAGGGATTACCCTCCCATTAAAACATTCATAATCATTTATTGGGCCCATTGAGATTTGGTTCATAAATCCAACCCATCCATTGTGTGTCTCCCACTTAGATGAGGGATCGAACCAAGTTTCAACCACATCCAAAATTCAGGTGGGACCCACCAAGTGCTTTTATATTGTTTTAAGCATGTCTTCACGTGGATTTAAATGGTATGGCCCATCTAAGTTCCATATACGGCTGATTTTTGGGAAATCGCATAACCTAAAGAGGACCCATCAAATGCACAATGTTGATGTTTGACACACATCATGGTATGGCCCACACAGCTCAACCTTATGAGAAGTTCCATATATATATATATATATATATATATATATATATATATATATATATATATATATATATATATATATATATATATGGGAAAAGGTTCTATGCCGTCGAGCTCATGGGAACTTCCCATGAGGTCGAGCTATGTGGGCCCCACCGTGATGCGTGTTGAAAATCTACCCCATTGGTCAAATGCACTATTCCATAGTGGGCCTAAGACTTAAAAATCAAGTCAATCCGTGACTTGTGTGGGCCACACCACATACAGAAGTTGAGAGGGGCTACCCTCCATTAAAAAATTCATAATCATTTGTTGGGCCCACTGAGATGTGGTTCACAAATCCAGCCTATCCATTATGCGTGTCCCACTTGGATGAGGGGTCGGTCCAAGTTTCAAACGCATCCAAATTTCAGGTGGGCCACACCAAGTGCTTTTATATGTTTTAGGCATGTCTTCACATGATTTTAGATGGTATGGCCCACCTAAGTTCCGTATACGGATAATTTTTGGGATATCCCATAATTTAAAGGGTACCCATCAAATGCACGGTGTTGATGGTCGACACACATCACAGTGGGGCCCACACAGCTCGACTTCATGGGAAGTTCCCATGAGCTCGACCGCATAGAACCTTTTCCATATATATATATATATATATATATATATATATATATATATATATATATATATATATATATATATATATATATGGATGCTCACCTACTCACGTGCACACCTTTGCACATGTTACATGGACGGACGTCTAATTTAAACGGTCCATATGATGTGGCATCCCATGAAACCCTAGGAGACCAATTTTCACCCTGACCTAAAACTCTAGTGGGCCATAGGAAAGAGAGATGCAAATTAAGGGAGAAATTTGTTTTCTTTTTTCGTGGCCCACCAAAATTTTGGATCAAAGTAAAAGTTGGGCCCTGGGGTTTTATGGGGTGCTTCATCACATGGACCATTCGGATTTTGGACTCACATCATGTATGATGAGTTCTCAAAAAGTTCATAAGAGTTCCGTGTAAACTGGTGTATAGCCGAGCATTTGTGTGTGTGTGTGTGTGTGGAAATGGTACTATGAGGTCAACCTCATCGGAACTTCCCATGAGGTCAAGCTATGTGGGTCCCACCGTGATGCGTCAAACATCTACCCTATCAGTTAGATGCACCATTCCATGGTGGGCCACAGGCTTAAAAATCAAGTCAATCCATGACTTGGGTGGGCCACACCGCATACAATAGTTGAGAGGGGTTACCCTCCTATTAAAACATTCATAATCATTTATTGGGCCCACCGAGATATGGTTCACAAATCCAGACCATCCATTGTGTGTGTCCCACTTAGGTGAGGGTTCGGATCAAGTTTCACATCCAAAACTCGGGTGGGCCCCGCCAAGTACTTTTATATGTTTTAGGTGTGTCTTTACATGATTTTAGATGGTATGGTCCACCTTAGTTCCATATACGGCTCATTTTTGGTATATCCCATAACCTAAAGGGGACCCATGAAATGCATTGATATTCGACCCACATCATGGTGGGGCCCACATAGCTCGACCTAATGGGAAGTTCCCATGAGGTCGACCTCATAGTACAATTTCACTATTAGGGAAATGGTACTATGAGGTCGACCTCATGGGAACTTTCCATGAGGTCGAGCTATGTGGGCCCACCATGATGTGTGTCGAACATCTACCACATCAGCCAGATGGCATTCGGTGGTGAGCCACAGTCTTAAAAATCTAGCCAATTTATGACTTGGGAGGGTCGTACTACATACAACAGTTGAGAGGGGTTACCCTCCTATTAAGACATTCATAATCATTTATCGGCCCACTAAAATGTGGTTCACATATCCAGACCATCCATTGTGTGTCCCACTTGAATGAGGGGTTAGACCAAGTTTCAACCGCATCCAAAACTCAGATCAGCCCCACCATGTACTTTTATAAGTTTTAGTCATGTCTTCACATGATCTTAGATGGTATGCCCCACCTGAGTTCTATATACCACTGATTTTTGGGATATCCCATGAACTATAGGTGACCCATTGTTCACTCCCCAAGTATAGGGTTGTGATGTAGTAATAAACTCGGTGAGACCGAGGTCGAATCCACAGGGACTGAAACCTGTACGTAATCTGAAACTAAGGAGAAATAGAACTAGAATGAGATGAAGTCTAAATCGATTGTAATTTGAAGAATAATGATGAAATATTAATCTAAAACTTAGGAAAAATCAGAGAAGGGAAACTAGGGATTCAGAGGATCCACTTGTAGAGATCAGGGAGATCTTATGCCTGTATTACAAATCGGAAAATTAATCGAATCGCCATTGATATAGATTTCAAGAGATGAAAGGTGTATGAATTAGAATGGATTCCATCACCAAACTATGCCCAGGAGACAAAGCAAACAACAGAATTAATCTAATTACCAACCAATCAACATGCCATGAAGGTTAGGAAGGGTACCGACATCCAACCATGCCCAGGAGACGATGGTGAACAACAGAGCTTCCTGACGTCATAAACATAAAGAGGAAAAGAACATGTTCAAAGCCATTGCAGACCCATTGTAATTTCAGTCACAACAGACCATTAAAGACTGAAAACATTCCCTTAATTAAACCCAAATCAATATCAGATCAGTCTAAACAAAAGGCACAAGCAAAGAGGCCTCCCATCACGCTACAAGCTTCACCTCTTAGCCCTAGCTAAGAGGTTTAGCCTGACATGGACGAACTAGATCTCTCCATAATCAGGAAAAACAAATAAACAATAAAAGAAAAACTTCTCTAATTTCTCTCTCTCTGGTGCTCCACAACCAAGCCTCAAGCCAAAACTCTTGCTCCCTGTCTCTGATCTCTTTCTCTTTTTTTCTTCCTTTCTCCCACGTCCAGATTCTCATCTTATAGGCAGCAAGGAAGGTGGTCCGTAGGTTGCTGTCGTGCGTAGCTTTACGCAAGAGCTGCGTTGATAATTGGTGGGGCACAAAATTGATCTCGCCCGAGAAATCCATTCCATCTATTCGATGCAGATAAAAAAACTAGCCAGGAAGGCGAATTTGTTTTGCATTTGGCGTGGCCCATCCGATCCATCTTACAGCCGTTAATCCTGCGATCGGACGACAAGGAAACCGTTCTTGCTAACTATTTGAAGTTCTGACACCTAGGCCCTAGCAATGTGGACCCTGGGATCCAAACTGACGGTTCGGATCAACGATCCGACCATGATCGAGATCACAGACGGATTTGCGAAAGGTGGCAGCGTCCGGCCTCTGCTTAGACTCTCTGCCTGCGCAAGACCTGCGCTTATCTGCTGGTGGGGCCCATTTCCAGCGTCGGTGGGGAAATCTACTCCGTCCATTGGGTGACTCTTGCGATTTCGGTCGGAAATGATTAGTTTTGAAATCTCGATACTGTGGCCCACTGAGTTCATGCTTCAGCCGTCTGACCTGCGTTCGGGACTCCTCGTACATGCATTGTTTGTGAAAATCAGTCCACAGATCAGATTGTGGTCGGTTTGACCTCCTGAACTCGGTGAACGGTGTGGATCATTGAAATAATTGATGATCGTGGCCCACCTGCATCGTCAGCGGACGTCTCGCGTGAAGGAAGCATGGTCTTTCCTTCTGTTTAGGAAAGTCGGGCGGCCGCGGGTCAAAGTCGGTTTGACCCGACTTTGCCTTCAGTGCATCTCATGTGCACATGTGCTATGCACACTCTCCCATGTAAATGGGTCCCGCCGTGATGTCAAGAGAAATCTGATCCGTCCATCCACTTTTCCAGCTTATTTACGCCGTCGAGGACAATTTTTAAGTATATCCAAATCTTGGTTGTGCCCCGAATCAAAGATCCATTGGATGATCTATCCGTTGGACCACTTCCACAGGGACCCAGGAGTTGATATTTGACGTGCACGGTTAATTTGTTGTCCTCAGGCCTTGTATGAAGTTTCGAGTCGAACGGATGGTGAGAACCCTGTGATCTTGCATTCTGGCTGACTTTCAGGCCACTTGAGCTTCAGTTTCGCTATTTTCTCGGGTCTCTGGAGCGTAATTCCGTTGATCTTATTCCCCTAGAGTCCGTCCCTTGCCTTGGTGTCATCAGAGCATTAAATCCATGCTTTTTAGCTCCCTTTTTCAGTCAGTGTTCGCAAATACACTCTGCATCACAAATACGATTAAAGCAGACCATTTAAACGGTATCATGTCTGTAAATCCAGGCAATAATCAGGGTCTGATATACAATATTTGACCCTCAACACAACCCCCAACCAGCATTTTGCTAGTCCCGAGCAAAATATGCGAAAATTAAGTTGAGAAGTACGAGACAATTCTTATGAAGCCGAAGCCGAGTGATATTTTGAAAAACAATCCAGATATGAGAAATCTTAAGATTCATGAATGCTGATTATCAATTTCTCCTGACCTCTCATGCACGGTGAATTTCATAATCAAGTTCAAATATTAATCCATCAATTAGAATAATTGTAAACATTGAGTTCCATGGGTGTATAGTGAAATCTCAGCCTAACATCATTAAGAGATCAAATTGTCAATTTCATGATATCATTAGTAATCAATCAGAAAATTCATAACACCCATCACCTAAACCAGTACTTTGCCTCACAAATCATTCTTTCATTTTCTAGATTTTTTTTTTTTTTTTTTTTTTTTTTTTTTTAAAGACTATGGGAATCAAATTTTCACTTATAGGGAGCAAACCTATGGTGAAAATAGTCGCCCAGCTCTGTCTAACTGTTAATCATAGAAAATCAAATCCACACCTATAGGGAGCAAACCCATGGTGTAATTCTCTTTTTATACCCTGATGGCCAAATCTTTTCATGCTCAGTGATTACCAAGTTAATCATTCAATATCAAACTGAAATCTCAATGCGTAAGTGAGATGTGGTATGTGAAATCATGACTCAATCAATGTTTACAACTTCTAATTATGGATTAATAATTCAAACTTAACTGTGAAATCTAACGGACAACTGAATCCAAGAGTCATGAATTACCAACATTCTATATCCGGTAATTCTAAATCAAAGACGGTCGTCAAATCACTTCAAATTCACAAGAATTTCCAGAAAAAATTTAAAAATTTTTGCAATTTTTTGCTCAAGACCAAGAAAAACACTGATTAGGCTACCTAATCTCCCACCCCCAACCTAAAATCTACATTGTCCTCAATGTAAAAGATATGAATATGCAATGCACATGGGACAACGAAAAGTAAATATGAAGTGATGGGAAGACAGTACCTGAATGATGAATCGTGAGAGACTTTCCAAGAGATCGCAGCATGGAATCCGGTCAGCACGAGAGAGAAAGCAGAACAAAAATAACAAAAATAAAATCCTATCTATACCACTTTCGTAGGTGCTGTCGATTGCATTTAGCATATGCAACAAGCCTTTAAACCCCTAGGTCACCCCTAGTGGACGAGTTGTAGTCTCGTGAGGGTATGCAGTAATGTTACCCACAAACATTGAACTATCTAGGAAAATGAAATAAATGGAAAAGCTGGGTTGCCTCCCAGGAGCGTTAAGTTTAACGTCTTCAGCCAGACCAAAGCAACTACCCTAACCTATGAAAGCGATAAACCTACCTATACCTCCATCAGATTAGGAGATCAGTCCTGGTAAACAGGATCAGTCAGAGGCATGGACATGTCCTTTGAATCAAATTTCTCGACAAATGGCTTTAAGCGATGTCCATTTACTTTAAACTCCTTGCCATTGTCAGGATCTCTTATCTCGACGGCCCCATGAGGATAAGCAGTAACAACAATGTAAGGGCCGGTCCAACGAGATCGAAGCTTATCCGGAAAGAGATGTAATCGAGAATTATACAAAAGGACTTTCTAGCCTGGCGTGAATGATTTTCGTAGAATATGTTGGTCATGAAACGCCTTCATCTTGTCCTTGTAAATTCTCGAATTCTCGTATGCGTCGTTCCGGATTTCTTCAAGTTCATTTAATTGAAGTTTGCGTAGCGAGCCAGCATTGTTCAGATTGAAATTTAGATTTTTGATCGCCCAGTAGGCTCTATGTTCCAACTCCACGGTAAGTAAGGCAAGCCTTCCCATAGACAAGTCTAAAGGGAGACATTCCAATAGGGGTTTTAAAAGCAGTACGGTACACCCATAAGGCATCGGTCAATCGGATTGACCAATCCTTACGATCAGGGTTAACCGTTTTCTCCAAAATGTGTTTGATTTCCCTATTAGAAATCTCAGCTTGCCCACTTGTCTGTGGGTGGTATGGGGTGCTCACCTTATGAGAGATACCGTATTTCTTCATTAAACTCTCGAATGGCCTATTACAAAAGTGTGAGCCCCCATCACTAATAATAGCTCGAGGCATTCCAAATCGGGAAAGAATGTTCTCTTTTAAGAATTTAATGACCGTGCGATGGTCATTATTCTGACATGGAATCGCTTCGACCCATTTAGTGACATAGTCTACAGCAAGCAAAATATATAAATTCCCAAAAGATTGGGGGAATGGTCCCATGAAATCGATGCCCCAGCAATCAAATGCCTCTATGATAAGAATGGGATTCAAGGGCATCATATTTCGACGGACAATGCTCCCAATTTCTAACAACGCTCACAAGCTTTGCAAAACTCATGAGTATCCCTGAACATAGTGGGCCAATAGAAGCCACACTGCGAATCTTGGCCGTGGTCTTTTTTTTGAGAAAAGTGACCCCACAGAACTGTGAGTGACAAAGGAGATGACACTCGATGCTCATCGTCGGCGGCACACATCTCCTCAAGATTTGGTCCGGGCAATATTTAAACAAGTATGGATCATCCCGTAAGAAAATTTGCGCACCTCGGTGAAAAATTTCTTCTTATCTTATGTGATCCGGTGTGTCAGTATAGAACCCGTAGCAAGATAATTAGCAATATCACGAACCGGGGTGAATGGGAGATTCTCGAACAGTTGTTCATCGGGAACATGTCATTGATATGGGTCGCCTCAAGGGAATCAGAGGTATTAAGGCGAGAAAGGTGATCGGCCACTACGTTCTCTACTCCCTTTTTATCTTTAATTTCCAAATCGAATTCTTGGAGTAGAAGGATCCATCGTATCAGGTGGGGCTTAGAATCATTCTTAGAAAGGAGATACTTCAGTGCCGCATGATCTGTATAGATAATGATCTTGGATCCGATCAGGTAGGACCTAAATTTGTCCAAGGCGAACACTACGGCTAAAAGTTCCTTTTCTGTAGTCGAGTAGTTCACTTGGGCGGGATTTAAAGTCCTACTCGAGTAATGGATGACGTAGGGCCTCTTATCTTTTCTCTGGCCTAGAACCGCTCCAAGAGTATAATCAGAGGCGTCGCACATAAGCTCAAAAGGAAGGCTCCAGTCGGGTGGCTGCATGATAGGTGCAGTAGTTAACATGCTTTTAAGCTTGGTGAAAGCTTCCTGGCATTGCTCAGACCACTCGTATGGAACATCCTTTTGAAGAAGATTACATAAAGGACGAGAGAGGAGACTAAAGTCCTTTATGAATCTTCAGTAAAATCTGCGTGTCCTAAGAAGGATCGCACGTCCCTGATGTTCTTAGGTGGAGGTAGGTTAGAGATAAGATCGATTTTTGCCTTATCTACCTCAATTCCCTTGGACGAGATGATATGTCCAAAGACAATCCCCTTATGAACCATGAAATGACACTTCTCTCAATTAAGTACCAAGTTCTTTTCTTTACATCTTTTCAGCACACATTTAAGACTTTCCAAGCACTTGCTGAAAGATAAGCCATAGACAGAGAAATCGTCCATGAAGACCTCTAGATATTGCCCCACCATATCAGAAAAGATACTCAACATACATCGCTGAAAGGTGGCAGGGGCATTACATAGTCCAAATGGCATCCTTCGGTAAGCAAAGGTGCCGTAGGGACATGTAAATGTGGTCTTTTCCTGGTCCTCAGGGGCGATTTCAATCTGATTGTAGCCCGAATACCCGTCAAGGAAACAGTAATAGGAATGACCAGCTAGCCTTTCTAAGATTTGATCAATGAAGGGCAAAGGAAAGTGATCCTTCCTTGTGACGGTATTCAACTTCCTGTAGTCAATGCACATTCTCCAACCAGTAGTGACTCTAGTTGGCACGAGTTCATTATTAGCATTGGCTACGATGGTGATTCCGGACTTCTTAGGAACCACCTGAGTTGGACTCACCCATTGACTATCAGATATAGGGTATATGATACCCACATCCAATAGTTTGAGAACCTCGGCCTTAACCACTTCCTTCATGTTTGGATTTAGCCTACGTTGTGGTTGCCGAGCGGTCTTCGCTTTTTCCTCAAGATATATGTGGTGAGTACAAATCGAGGGATCGATTCCCTTGAGGTCCGCTATCGTCCATCCTAGGGCTCCTTTATGCTCAACGAGAGTAGATATGAGCATACTCTCCTGTTCTTTCTCCAGGTGGGCAGAGATCACCACCGGGTATGTCTCATCTTGACCTAAATAGGCATATTTCAAATCAGAGGGCAAAGGTTTTAGGTCAAGCTTCGGTGCCTTGAGGTTAGACGGTAGAGGCACTACATCAGTTTGTGGCAATTCTTCAAATTGTGGCCTCCACCGGTTAACTTCAAGTACCAGTGCAGTATCAAGCAAGGCACACGTCTCCCTAATCATAACGTCATCAAACTCATGGGAGTGGGCCAAGCACGTCTCTAGAGGATCAGAGGATAAGGTAAGGGGTGTCCTATCTTCCACGAAAGTATCGATCAGGTTAATGTCGTAGACATCATCATCATCCTCTGCGTTGCTGCCGTTATTGAAAAAGATATTTGACTCCAATGTCAAATTTCCAAAAGACATAGTCATGACACCATTCCTCCAATTGATGATTGCATTTGACGTGGCAAGGAATGGGCGACCAAGAATGACGGGAATTTGAGTGCTCATGTTGTTGATGGGTTCGGTGTCCAAAATGATAAAATCTACAGGGTAGTAAAATCTATCGACTTGGACTAACACATCCTCAATAATCCCTCTTGGTACACGAACAGTTCGATCGGCAAGTTGTAATGTGGTTAGGGTAGGTTTTAACTCACCCAATCCTAACTGTTTGTATACCGAGTAGGGGATTAGATTGACGCTCGCTCCTAAGTCAAGAAGTGCATGATCAATTCGATGGTTCCCGATTACACATGATATGGTTGGGCTACCGGGATCCTTGAATTCTCGCGCACGTCTTGCTTCAAGATGGCACTCACTTTCTCAGTTAAGAAAATCTTCTTTTGAATACTCTGCCGTCTTTTGGTCGTACATAGGTCTTTCAGAAATTTTGCATATGAAGGAATCTGTTTTACGACATCAAGTAGAGGAATATTGACTTCACTTGTTTCAACACCTCCAAAATATCCTGAGAGTTAGAAAGACGTTTTGGTGCAACCAACCGTTGGGGGAACGGAGCAACTGGCTTCTCTAGAAGTTCCGGTTCCAATTTTTGTGGGTCATCACTAGATTCATTATTATTGTCCTCTTCTGGTTCTTGAGGCTTTTCGGGCCTAACCGGAAGGGTTTTATCAATGATCTTCCCACTCCTAAGAGTGGTGATGGATTTAGCGTGTCCCATTTGATTTGAAGAGCTGGGATCATTAATCTCGTATTGCGGTTTAGGATTGGGGAGCGGTTGTGCAGGAAGCATCCCCTTTTCTATAACCGTCATACGTGAATCTATTTTCGCATAAAGTCCGTGAGTCCACGCACCGCCTGAGTCACTCTTGTATGGGATTTTGAACCAGGTTCTTCTTGAGGTTTCCCCCGATTTGGATTTTGATTGAAGAAACTTTGAGGGGTAGCGGTTTGTCCATTCCTCCAACTAAGATTTGGATGATTTCTCCAACCAGATTGTATGTATTGGAGGTAGATCCATTGAAAGGTCTTTGATAGTTATTTACGGCATTGGCTTGCTCATTCAACACTCCTCGAAAAGCGCGATATGGTAGGACAATTTTCGGTTGTGTGAATGTTGCAATCACGGATGCCGCAAACAATTTCATTAACCTTCTCCTTCTTTCCTTCCATGGCCTCGACTCTTCGAGTGAGATTAGTCACTTTAAAATTTACATCGTCCTCTTCTTTCGGAGATATACTCCACCTTTCTCCTTAGATTGAGTTGGCCTAGGCGTGGTGTTTGATTTTGGGTAATGGTCCCATGATTGTGCATTCTCAAGCAAGTCTATCGAGGTAATCCCATACCTCGTCGACCTCTTTATTCATGAATTCACCATTACACATTGTCTCGACTGGGTTGGCGCATGGAAGATGTCGGTCCATCATAGAAAAAAATTTGTAATGCGCCACATTTCAAAACCGTGTTGTGGGCATGAACCGACAAGATCCTTGAACCTTTCCCAACATTGGTAGAATGTTTCATCTTCCTTTTGGGCGAAGTTCATGATTGCCTTTACGAGGGTAATTGTTTTATGGTGTGGGAAAAATTTCTTTATAAATTCCTCTCTCGCAAATCATTCCATGTGCCAATGGATCTAGGACGCAAATGAATGTAACCACGTCTTAGCCTTCTCTTTCAAGGAAAAAGGAAAGAGTTTTCACTGATTGTATCCTCGGATACATTGGGAAAGTATAAGGTGGCTATAATCTCATCGAACTCTTTCAAATGTAAGTATGGACTTTCTGATTCAAGCCCATGGAATTTAGGAAGGAGTTGGATAACTCCTGGCTTAATGTCCATATGTCCTGTGTTTTCAGGAAAAATCATGCATGAGGGCGTGCTCACCCCCGCCGGTTGTAAATAATCTCGTAGGGTACGAGGCGGGGGTGCTTGAAGCACCTCATTCTCATCATGTACTTCCTCATCCATCTGTTGAGGTAGAGCTTGAGGTTGATTTTCAGCCATAACCTCAATTAACTCAGGGGAATTCGAGCGGTGTCTAATCCTGCGATGGACAGTCAACCCCTCAACTAATCCTCCTTCAGTCAAGAGACGTCGAGTGTCGTCACGGGCCCACTTGGGCATGAAACACTCGCAGCCCTCAGCCAAATTCTAAACCTAATCCTAAGAGAGAAAATATGAATCTAGAAAGAAAGATAGGGTTGGGAGGAAGTTACCAAATTGGAGTCCCTAAGCTAAAGACCTGCAAAATAAAATAAAATAAGTTAGTTCAAAATAGAAGAAATTTCTAGAGCAAATCAAATCTAAAGAGTTAGGAAATCTAGCAAATCAGAAAGAGTTTACCAAATTAGAAGTTCTATCTTAACAACCTACAGAATAAGAAATATGTTAGTTCTATGAAAAATAGAAAACAAAATTAAAAATTTAAAATTAGTAAAATCCTAATCTTAAACTAACTCTAAAACTAATTAATTTCAGAAAATCGTAGCCGTGGGTCCCAACAAGGGTAAAAACTTGTTCACTCCCCAAGTATAGGGTTGTGATGTAGTAATAAACTCGGTGAGACCGAGGTCGAATCCACAGGGACTGAAACCTGTACGTAATCTGAAACTAAGGAGAAATAGAACTAGAATGAGATGAAGTCTAAATCGATTGTAATTTGAAGAATAATGATGAAATATTAATCTAAAACTTAGGAAAAATCAGAGAAGGGAAACTAGGGATTCAGAGGATCCACTTATAGAGATCAGGGAGATCTTACTGTATTACAAATCGGAAAATTAAGCGAATCGCCATTGATATAGATTTCAAGAGATGAAAGGTGTATGAATTAGAATGGATTCCATCACCAAACTATGCCCAGGAGACAAAGCAAACAACAGAATTAATCTAATTACCAACCAATCAACATGCCATGAAGGTTAGGAAGGGTACCGACATCCAACCATGCCCAGGAGACGATGGTGAACAACAGAGCTTCCTGACGTCATAAACACAAAGAGGAAAAGAACATGTTCAAAGCCATTGCAGACCCATTGTAATTTCAGTCACAACAGACCATTAAAGACTGAAAATATTCCCTTAATTAAACCCAAATCAATATCAGATCAGTCTAAACAAAAGGCACAAGCAAAGAGGCCTCCCATCACGCTACAAGCTTCACCTCTTAGCCCTAACTAAGAGGTTTAGCCTGACATGGACGAACTAGATCTCTCCATAATCAGGAAAAACAAATAAACAATAAAAGAAAAACTTCTCTAATTTCTCTCTCTCTGGTGCTCCACAACCAAGCCTCAAGCCAAAACTCTTGCTCCCTGTCTCTGATCTCTTTCTCTTTTTTTCTTCCTTTCTCCCACGTCCAGATTCTCATCTTATAGGCAGCAAGGAAGGTGGTCCGTAGGTTGCTGTCGTGCGTAGCTTTACGTAAGAGCTGCGTTGATAATTGGTGGGGCACAAAATTGATCTCGCCCGAGAAATCCATTCCATCTATTCGATGCAGATAAAAAAACTAGCCAGGAAGGCGAATTTGTTTTGCATTTGGCGTGGCCCATCCGATCCATCTTACAGCCGTTAATCCTGCGATCGGACGACAAGGAAACCGTTCTTGCTAACTATTTGAAGTTCTGACACCTAGGCCCTAGCAATGTGGACCCTGGGATCCAAACTGACGGTTCGGATCAACGATCCGACCATGATCGAGATCACAGACGGATTCGCGAAAGGTGGCAGCGTCCGGCCTCTGCTTAGACTCTCTGCCTGCGCAAGACCTACGCTTATCTGCTGGTGGGGCCCATTTCCAGCGTCGGTGGGGAAATCTACTCCGTCCATTGGGTGACTCTCGCGATTTCGGTCGGAAATGACTAGTTTTGAAATCTCGATACTGTGGCCCACTGAGTTCATGCTTCAGCCGTCTGACCTGCGTTCGGGACTCCCTGTACCTGCACTGTTTGTGAAAATCAGTCCACAGATCAGATTGTGGTCGGTTTGACCTCCTGAACTCGGTGAACGGTGTGGATCATTGAAATAATTGATGATCGTGGCCCACCTGCATCGTCAGCGGACGTCTCCGCGTGAAGGAAACAGTCTTTCCTTCTCTGTTTAGGAAAGTCGGGCGGCCGCGGGTCAAAGTCGGTTTGACCCGACTTTGCCTTCAGTGCATCTCATGTGCACATGTGCTATGCACACTCTCCCATGTAAATGGGTCCCACCGTGATGTCAAGAGAAATCTGATCCGTCCATCCACTTTTCCAGCTTATTTACGCCGTCGAGAACAATTTTTAAGTATATCCAAATCTTGGTTGTGCCCCGAATCAAAGATCCATGGGATGATCTATCCGTTGGACCACTTCCACAGGGACCCAGGAGTTGATATTTGACGTACACGGTTAATTTGTTGTCCTCAGGCCTTGTATGAAGTTTCGAGTCGAACGGATGGTGAGAACCCTGTGATCTTGCATTCTGGCTGACTTTCAGGCCACTTGAGCTTCAGTTTCGCTATTTTCTCGGGTCTCTGGAGCGTAATTCCGTTGATCTTATTCCCCTAGAGTCCGTCCCTTGCCTTGGTGTCATCAGAGCATTAAATCCATGCTTTTTAGCTCCCTTTTTCAGTCAGTGTTCGCAAATACACTCTGCATCACAAATACGATTAAAGCGGACCATTTAAACGGTATCATGTCTGTAAATCCAGGCAATAATCAGGGTCTGATATACAATATTTGACCCTCAACACCCATCAAATGCACGGTGTTGATGTTCGACACATATCATGGTGAGGCCCACACAGCTCGATGTCATGGGAAGTTCCTATGAGGTTGACCTCAAAGTACCATTTCCTATATATATAGCCTTAAAATTAGGAACCACGTAGGTAGTAATATGGTAAGATAAGGTGTGTACGACCAATCAAGCAGGCATCCAAACAACAGATTTCATGCTGCCTAGCACCAACCCTCATTTAATACTCTTTTGTCAACTCCTGCCCACATAAATTGTACGAGTGGCATGCACTAACTCGACTAAACCATCAAATTTTCAATTGATTGAAGTGATTGAAGTGTTCTAAGCTTCTATTCACGGGCATTTAATCGTAAGATATGGACCATTGAATATTTAAGATTTTTACCGTCCTGTGAACCTCCAGCAATCAGCCACTTCCCTTGTAATTTTAGCTCATTAACCCATCCCTAGTGGGGGCGGCTAACATGGAGTGTGTACTGACATGGTTGTGTACTAACAAGCTAACCCAAAAAAATAAAAAATAAAAAGCCTCAGAAACCAAATGCAATTAAATAAACGGTTAGATTAGATTTTTTATTTTTTTTAAAAAAATAATAATAATAACAACTTTCAACGGTTAGATTACATTTTTTATTTTTTTAAAAATAATAATAATAATAACAACTTTCAAAGTACAGATGTCCACAATCCGAAGGTTAAGATTATCAAATCCTGAGATTTTCCCCATCTCGAGAGGGACCCACAAACCTGATTAGGTGGTCTGGGGCTGTGGGGCCCACCGTGGTATATGTGTTTTATATCGACGCTGTCCATCCGTTTTACAACATCATTTAGGGCATGATCCCAAAATTGAAGCAGATCCGAAGCTCAAGTGAACCGCACCACGGGAAAAGGTGAGAACAATGACACTCGCCGTTGAAACCTTCCTAGGGCCCACCGTAATGTTTATTTGTCATCTAAACCGTTGATAAGGTCACGCCTGGATGAAAGGAATACACCATTATCTGCTTCATCGAAAACTTTTGTAAGCGACAAGAAACTTTAACGGTGGGTGTTCAATCACCACTGTTTTCTTTGATGTGATCCACTGTATCTTTTGATATGTTTCTACCTTTTGAATTATTTTACGCGTATGCCACGTGTACATTAGCGGTGTGCATGTGTATCGATGTTCATACTCCTATGGGTTCCACTTCATCCATCCGTGCACGCATGATTCACACTCCTATTAATAGTAGTTACAACATTATTTGGAGGACAAGCAAGCCATAAATTTTCGGGTGACACGTGGCAGGAATGCTAACCGTAAAGCTTGTTAAAGACACCCTATAAAATGGCAGAATCGTTTCTTGCGCGAGGGATTACCCTCTCTTCCATGACTTTCTCATGTGCATCACCCCACGTCAAGCAACATTCCAAGCCTAATCATACACTCAGCCACTGTACACGTGGCATACGTGGACGGATCCAACGCGTTGAAATCTTGGAAGCTATTGTACATGTGTTGTTAGACAAAAAAAAGGATAATCTAACCATCCAATTATTAGCCATCAAAGATAGTCAATGATCAGATTTTAACAACCATATTTCCATGAATCAGAGGTCAGAATTGTAGCATTGATAAGATGTTAAGACTACGGCCCATCTACAGTGGCTACTACATTTTGGAGGTTTGGATTGAGATGCCACGTAAGCAGTGGCAACGTGGACGGATATGGATGGTCATGTTCTGAGACGGATTGCGTGGCGTGCCACACACCCCCGAACTTAATGGTACGATGACGTGGCTTAATTCTCCGGGCACCACCATGAGGTATGTGTTAAATCCACACGGTCCATCAATTTTTCCAGATCATTTTAACGCATTAGCTAAAAAAAAAATAAATTTTGAATAGATCCAACGCCACAAAAAGCAGTAGAAATTGGACGCCTACCGTTGAAAGCTTCTTGGGGCAAAGAAGTTTCGGATCTCTTCATCCAGATCCATGTTCACACGTTGGATGGAAAATAGACATCATGGTAGGCCCTAGTAAGGTTTCAGCACTGGCGTCAATGTCTCCACTGCTTTATGTGGTGTGGTTCACTTGAAGTTTTGATCCTCTACCTTTCTTAGCTCATGCATTAAATTGATTTGGCAAAATGAATGGACGGTTTGGATATAACACACGCATCATGGTGGGCTCTACCTAACTTTGACGAGTTCGTTGATTTGTTAGGCGGAATAGGTGGTGTTGCCAGCCCCACCGTGGATTGGGTCGTATTACCAACCCCATCCCAAGCCGTGTTGTGTGATGTGTTGGACGTTGTGGGGCTACTGCGATATATGTGTTTTATATTCAAGTTGGCCATTCATTTTGTCAGTTAATTTTAAGGCATTAAAAAAAAAAAAAAATAATAATAATAATAAATAAATAAATAAAAAGCAGAACCGGACTGCAACTGGACTACATTACTAGAAACACTCGTGGTGATTGATCGCCCATCATTAAAAACAGTGGCTTCCGATCTGTTTTATGTTGGGGCTACAGGGGGGATGCAAAGCACGTACATCAAGCTAGCCCCAAATCTCACACAGTCACACATGACAGTTGGTGAGGTGTTGGCAATACCATTTAATCCGCGTCTCATAGTTTCGATGGTTAAGATTGTGTTATAGATATATATATCCTCCCTTCGCACACTGCCGGAGTATCAAATAAATTCTTGAAATTTTGGGGCTCATTGTTCAGTAATCTAGAGCGTTGATCTTTTATGGACCGCTGTGATGGATCATGCATCCAAAAAGAACTTCTCGATATAGTAATCTGAACCCTTTCATATGTGGCCATAAAACAGGAGGTTAATTTTGATAAAATGCAACTATGCTATCTGTTAGGCCGAAGATCGGCGACTTGGATCTTTCAGTTTGAGTGGGTTTCCGTCCAGGCCGTCCACGGTGGTAGATAACAGACCGACGGCGTAGATTACCGAACCATGGACCAACGGTTCATAGAAAATTACGAGATCTCCCGAGATCTTTTATGGAGAAACTGAATTATTTGTGGCTATGATTATTACAACTTTCGCTATAAATTATCATATCGCGATATTAACAGTAGTCGACTTTCATAGTATGGTTTAGGCCCATACCGTAATTTACGATGTATACCTCCATCATAGATCGGCGCTCTAGATTAGACTTTTCATCACAATGGTTTGATCTAGAGCATGTGGGTCCACAGATCCATAACTCAAGGAAGAGGTGGGGTCCATACCTAATCAACATGTGGTAACGATCGGTGCATGCACTGAACATCACGTTGGATCATGTAAGCGCTAAAATCTAAGCTTAACACTGCCATTAGCGTACCAGACGGTGCTTTGTGAGCCCCACCGTGACTTATGTGCTTCATCCCCGGTCCATTCATATTTATTTATTATTTTATTTTTTCAGCTCATCTGAGTAATATATATATATATATATATATATATATATATATATATATATATATATATATATATATATATATATATATATATGTAATGCCCACCGTTAAAAGCTTCCTAGGAAGACAAGTTTTGGATCAAACCGGTATATTTGTTTGACACTTATATTATTTTTATGCTGTGGGGGTGTGCCAGCAACGGTATAGCGGCTTGATCTAAAATAATCAATTTTGACCTCCAGCATCAAAATAAGAAGATACATCTGATAAAAACCTATATGTAGATTATGAGGAGATTGGTTGTTTAATCAACCACTTGTACAATTTGATAATGATCAGGTAATAATCAAAGGATGAAGTTTTTTCCCTAAAGATGGGTTACTTTGTGCCTTCCATATAAAAGGATTTTCAAAATACCAATGTAAATCAAACAAAAGGAAAAACTCAAAATTGGTAACAATGAGCAGCCGCAAAGATGTGTTTCTTAAAATAACTGCTTGATATTGGATAAAAAATAAATCCAACATATGAGCGTAGACTTGGATTACAACTAAAGATTATTACCAAGATTATCGCTACTCCTATGACAAGTTGAAATAAAAGATAAATTGATATATTTAATTGATTGTTGTTTGTATTTTTTTAGATTCATTGTGTTTTTTTCTTCGGTCACATTTCTCTGTTATTTATATATTTTTGTTGTATCTTATTTTTTCAAATCATTCTTCTATAATTACAATGGTTACAATAGTTGAAAAGTCTTTCTAGATCATTCTTTTTATTATTATTATTATTATTATTATTATTATTATTGTTGTTGTTGTTGTTGTTGTTGTTGTTGTTGTTTATCTTCTACTCCGCTTTTGAACACCTCTCGGTTGCTCACTTCGCTTTTGTCAACCAACGTTTTGTTTCCCTCAGTTGGCTTTTATATCGTAAATAGCTCGACCACGTTTCTTGTATGTTGACCACAACACTCTAGACATCAGATTAGATCAGGTGAGCAATAAAATCTAAACTATAGGTTCATAGGTTGTTAAACACAGATGCGAATTTCCTACTTCACACTACCTGTAGTGTACTGGACGGTGCGTTGTGGGCCCCATCATGACTTATGTACTTCATCCACATTGCCCATTCATTTTTTTTTTTCAATTTATTTTAAGGTATGGTCCAAAGAATGAGGCAAATCAAAATCTCAGGTGGACCACACCACAGGAAATAGTGGTAATTGAATGCCCACCATTAAAAACTTCTTAGGGCCATAAAAGTTTTGGATCAAGCTTATATATTTGTTTGACACTTAATTTATTTTCTGTTGTGCGAGCGTGCCATAATCGATATAGTGGCTCGATCCAAACCGATCAACTTTGACCCCAGGCATCAAAATAAGCAGGTACATCCGATGTAAACCTACAAGACTAGATTCCAAGAAGATCGGTTGCTTAATCAGCCACTTGCAGAATTTGATAATGATTGAATTCTTCCTTCGAAGATGGGTTACTTTGTGCCTTCTACAAGAAAGGACTTTCATAATACCAATGCAAATAAAATAAAAAGTAAAAACTCACAATCGGTCACAAGGAGCAACTATAAGAATGCATCTCTTGAAAGAACTGTTTGATATTAGATAAAGAAAAAAATCTAACATATGAGTATAGACTTGGATTACAACTAAATATTATGGCTAAGATTACCACTACTCCTAGGATAAGCTGAAATGAAAGATAAATTAATAAATTTGATTGATTGATGATTGTATTTTTTGGATTGGTTGTGTTTTTTTTTTTCTTCAGTCACATTCCTCAGTTATGTATAGATTTTTGTAGCATATTCTTCCATATCATTATTCCATTACTACAATGATTACAGCAGTCGAAGTGTCTTTCTAGATCCTTCTCTTATCTAGATCATTCTTTTGTTACTATTCCTCTTCTGCTCCACTTCTGAACGCCTTTTAGTCGCTCACTTCACTTTTGTCAGCCAAGGTTTTGTTTCCCTCGGTCATCTTTTATATCTTAAATAGCTCGACTACATTTCTTATATGTCGACCACAACACTCTATCGACCATCCACTGACGTGTAGAACTAGCTTTACGCCAATTGTAATCTGCAAAAAAAAAAAAAAAAAAAAAAAAAGCCTCTAAATCTTTGAAGATCTTTTTATCCACTTCATATTCTTCATGCAATCCCACGTGTCACCCTCCTATTATAGCTTTCACAGAATATCCAGAAATAGGGTACAACATTCTCTCAAGTCTCTTCGCCTATGCAAGAAAGGTGATGGAGACGTTGTTTTGTTGCCCAGCACCATAAATGCAATTGGTCATTAATCCACGTGTTGTTTCTCCATTAATTCTACTCGACCGATGCCATATCAAAAGATATCCTTTATCCTACATTTCTTGATTGTCCATGCGATATGTCGCATAAAATCGTACCGTACGAGGAGTCATGGTAACCTCTTCATTAATGTGCACCTATCGTGGTCAATACATAAGTAACTCTTAAGTCCGTGTTTCTCCCCTTTCACGCTTCTTTCTCTCTTGTATCAGAATGCTTTCGATTTTCTCTCCTCAAGTCACCATGGTTGTATCTTCTTCTTTTTCAGCTCCAGCTTTCCACTTGGAATCCTTCTTCAAAGAGCTTGATGTCTCATCGTCCGGAGTGATTAATGATCTTCTATTTAACACTCCAATTGAACCGGACACTGCAATGTTGATGCTTAGTCCTACTTTCCATTCGGTAATCACCTATGAACAACTCTGTGGAATCGAACCCAGCTTCTCGAAGTGCCCTGATGAAGTTCTGCTCGTCCAATTAGACAATCTTCCGGACCCCTCCAATTCATTCAAGTCTTCATGAGCATGGTCGAAATCAATGAATGGATGGGCTGAATGGTATGCTCCCATTGAAGCACAACATGAAGATACATGGAAGGGATCAGGAATTTATAAATGCATCAAATTTTCTCTACACAAATATCAAGCCAATTCCTCCATTCTTACAACAATATCAACTTTCTAGAGTCAATTAACCAATACATTCTATTTTGGATGTGACCCCATGGGTTCATCGATCATAAAAGTATGTGCATTCACTCACCTTTTGTCCTTTGGGGAACCTGTTTACTCGGGTTTCACTCTAATTAATCAACATCCCTTCACTCTCCCAGACAAGACTAACAAGGCATATTTTACCTTCATGGCTCTTCAACGCAAATCTCTAAACGAGGTTGATGAACAAGAACAAACGACATTCCTATTGATGTGGATCTATCAATTTTTATGTGTGTGAGTGCTCTGCAAATCTCTAAGAATACATTCATCTAACCGAGGCGCTTGCTCAAGGACGTCAGCTTGCCCTTTCCCCTTTTGTGCTCGACCACCTTTATTGAAGTATGTATGAAGTAACCACAAAGTGATTCAACCACTCTGGTGGGCCTATCTGGCTTGTCCAAATATGCTTTTACGAATGTTTTGGTGTTAAATTCATGAAATTCGATCTATTAGAGATAGAATTCACTTCCTTCGGATATCACGACATTATTTGCTCCAAGATTAATTATTCATTTGTCAAATGTATGAACTTCTTTCTTTCCTTCACTCTCAACAAGTCTAGTCACACTTTTTTCCTCTTCAAAGATAAAGAATTCGTTCTGACATAGTTCACTGAAGAATATGAATAGACTAACACTGAATTGGTAAACCTTAGGGATGCGGCTTGGAAAAGCTATCTAATCTGCAAAGACATGCCATATAACAGCACCATAAACACAGGCGTAAATGCCAAAGCCGACATGGAACAATACAGTTCCAATTTTCTTAGACGCCAGTTTGGTTTATCTCAAGGTATTCCTTTTTCTTTCTTTCACCGGATTTGTAACCAACTTCAAACTCATCGATCATTCGTAAACTCGATCACCATCTAATAGACTCTTTATAAACGGTTTAAGTCCATTAGTTCATCTTTCATATTCCCTCTTTTCACCGATCATCCATAGCAGCTAGAATCATTCCGCTCTGGGTGGAAGAATTATTATGAGACTCTGATCAGTGGGTTTCATGAATTAATAATCAACCGACTTTATTCTTAATTAAATGTGGACAAACATGTAGCTGAGAAAAAGAAAATAAATAATGAAAGCACCAAGAAGTCTACTACCCCTCAGTCGATCGTGCCTCCTATCTAGAGAAAGACATAGTCAAGGAAGGAAACCTCGACCACATCGACTGTCCCATCTTCATGACTAATAAATATGGTCGACTCTTCTTTTTCTTTAATAAAGATGATCGAGCCAGTTCAACCTGAACTGAAGTGTCAGAAGACCACGAAGGTAGATCTAACTAAGATGATTCTAACTACCGCTCCAATTCCAGCGTTTACAATGCTTTCAACTATCTATGACATTTTAACCTCTTGTAGTGCCTCACCCTATTCTGTCTACGTCATCTGGTTGAACTACTTTAAGTATTTCCTCTTCAACCAAAGTTATCGTAGACTTTGAGAAGTATTATAAAACTAAATTCTAGCTGAGTATCCCACCTGTTATGTAGTCATGCGAGATGGAAGAGGTATATAAGAGACATAAAGATGCTCACTTTAATAAGGCCTTCAAAAAATGGTAATGTGAAATGGAAAGATTAAATGATCCTAATGTTTCTTTTGACCGATATCTCAAGTCATATCGTTCTAATCATCCTTCTTTCCCTCGTTGCAACAGAGCTCTGTCTTTGGTTGTCGAACCTACCAAAATTTCACTATCGGACAACCGATTCATTATTGTCACTATTCGATCAGATCTAGGTGAATATTATTCCAACATTATGCCATTTCCTTTTTTAAATATCATGTAGTTCCCTTTACTCATTTTCTTTCTTTTTCAAAGTAACTAAGGAACTCTCGGCCGCTAAAAAGTCAATTGTTGCATCAACTTTTTAGGACAAGGTGTCTATTTCAAACATTTCGATCAATGCTACTTAGTCGTAGCCTGAAACACTTGAAGTTTCTGATTTAGAAAGGACCACGAGCGATGTTCATCAATAAACAGATCAAATTGAACTCCAAGAAGAGGTAATAATATACTAGCTTGTGGAGTCCTTCAAACTTCTTTTGCAATTAATAAATGCGTCTCTCACACCTAATCAGGATCAAGAAATTATGCAGTTACACCAATAACCTTGTCTCCCATTCAGTTTGCTTCTTCTTCAGAACTAACCGATCTGGTTGATGAACATGGGATTATTCTTCTAGATGAAGCAGAAACACAAGAGATCATCTCGACCATTTGAAATTGTTCTTGGTCGAAGTACAAAAATTCTAATGGTCGACATCTCCACTCCTCTAATCCCATCGGCCAATGATTCTCATGCCTTGTCTTCTTCTTCGAAGGAACTACTTCCTGCAGAAGACGTATTATCTTCATTCGATCAATCCTTGCCATATGATATCCTAATGGTTGAGTCTAGCGCACCTTCATCAGAAATTCAGCAACTGCAGGAAGAATTATGAATACTCATTCGTTCTAGTGCCATTGACATCATTTTATAAGGATCGGTCAATAGACCTAACTTCCTCATTCACCGACACCAAACTCTTACTCGATCAAATGAATCTTTGTTGGCCAAGCTACATGAACTTTATGAATTTCTATGCTTGATTTACAAACACTAAGATACAGTTATTGCTATTGATAGACTTCAAGCTGAGCATTCGGCTGTCTCCCTTAAGATGACTACGATCACAACCGTTAGGGAGCAACTTATTATAGCATATAACAACTTGAAAGAGTCAAATTCATCCTTGAAAGATCTAAAGGCTCAAATCTCAGTTATGGAAGAGAAACAAAAATTGCTGAAGGAAGAACAAAAATCTTTGACCAGGTGTAGATAAGATTAAAAGGCTGAAATCAATCGACTAGGTGTCTTCATGCAAGAACATACTACATTGATTGGTGAGATTGCACGCTCAGAAGCTAAAATCAAAGTTGCTCTCCATCGATAAGAAATCAAGCGATCGAAGCTTCAAGAAGCAATTATAGCTTTCTTGTCTTTCATTTTCGGATTTCTTTATACTTGCCCGCTATTGGTCTTATAATTCTTTTATCTTCAATACAATCGACCAAAAAAATTTACTCCTCATCTGTATTATTTTGTGTCTGGTACTTAGCTTCTTTTTTTTTTTTTTTCTCTTGTGTGCATAATTGCATTAATAATAAGTTATTCACGAGAAGTCGTGCATCCATTTGTTTTCTCTCCCTAGAAAATATTTTATACAATTAATGAGGCACTTCAACTAACATGATGCCTCATCTTCGGTTGTGATATTGCTTATCATAAATGCTTATTTAAAGTTGTTGGTGCTTATTCCTCTATACACCCAAATTTCCTTTCTTACTATCTTCAAGCATTTTTTCTTTCTCCAATGGATGTTGAACTAATGTCTGTTATTGACCGGGCTCAAAGATTTCTGAGAGAAATAATCCTCACCATGAATATCGAAACTTTTTCTCATTCCAACCTTCAATAAACATTTATCCATTCATATGCGACCTTCGTTTCACTGCCAGAATCAATGCTCCCTTGACTGAACTTCTGGATGCTTTAACAAAACTCTAAAGCCTTGGCGATGCATACTTCATAGATATAGAAGAACTCGATGCTCATGCGAACGAACGTGCAACTATTCACAAGGAGACAAGTACAACCGCATGCAAACTCTATAAGTTTAACAAAGAGAAATCAGTGACAATCTCCAGGAGACTGAATGAATCTATCCTGTAGGATGTTCGGACTACTCCCAGATCCTCTTGAATTTCATCAATTCTTAGGTCGACCTCTACCAAGGTCGGTCACGTGAGAATAGTGAATGGAAGAGATAAGCATATCACAAAGATAATGCCATTGGCCGTCCCATCAACTAAGTCATGCACTTTCTCGATCGATTTCTAGAAAGCAGAGAATCTTGTAAAGCTCAAAGGAAAAAAGCTAAACTCATTAGAGAACACACTATTAAAGAATTTGATAATATGAAGGTTGCATATATATGCCTAATTCATACTCTAGCCGATCATTTATTTTCTTTTTTCTCCTTTTTTTTCTCTCTCTCTCTCTCTCTATATATATATATATATATATATATATATATATATATATATATATATATATATATATATATATAGATGTAATTAGTCAATCGGTCGTGTTTTGCTAGCCTAGGTCGTTAATATAATATTTATGTTTTCGCTTACTCCTGTCTCTCAATCGATTTCGGTCTTTACTTTCCATTTGTGATTATTCTAATCACGTTTTATTCTAATCTTTTTATATCTCTCATAAGCTAATATGATATGCTTTTAGAAATTGACCATTGATCAAAATTTTGACCATCTTTCCATCCATGTCACGAAGAACATAAGCTCCTCCATGAAGAACTTTTTCTACTATTTATGGTCGATCCCATATAGGTGACCATTTACGACATGTAATATCTTTAATCTTGATATGAAATATTACTTTCCAATCTATATCACCCTCACCAAAAGCTTTCTTTTTTACTTTTTTTTTTTAAAAAAAAATTGTATGCTCGAGCAACTCTGGCATTATTTTTCATAATAGAATCCAAAGGCTTCAGCCGAATTTCTTCTAAGCCCCTCAAGTTCAACTATCATGCTTTTGTGAACTCGTTCGGGGTCAAATTAAATTGATACGTTACCCGTAATGATGGTACATTTACTTCTAACAGTAACACAATATCATATACATATACCAATCTAAATGGACTCATCCCTGTACTTATACAAAATGTATTACAATACATCTAAAGAGGATCTAACAACTTAACATATCATTGTTTAAGATTCTCATAAATCATTTTCTGTAAAATATTCTTAATAACCTTATTACTAGCCGTTGCATGGCCGTTAGCCTTAGCATAATAAGGTGACAAATGCATCAACTTGATCTTATTCTCATCGACCATCGCCTTGACCTTCTTTTATGAAAATGGTGCTCTACGATCCATCATGATCGATTAAGGAATCTCAAACCGATGAATTATATGAGTCTGAATGAACCCAATAATTTCTTGATTATTTGTTTCTAACATCAGCTTTGCTTCTACCCATTTGGTGAAATAATTAGTCACCGCAATAATGAAATTGTGTCTCTTAGATGATGAAGAGTAAATCTTCACTATCAAATTAATATCCCATCCTTGAAATGGCCAAGGTTTGACAATATGATACAACTCAGTTGCGGGCATTTGTTGTATCGACACACGTGTTTGATATGCTCCACACTCTTTAGTATATTGGTCATAATCGTCAGACATGCTCAACCAGAAATACCTATAGCATTGAAGTGTAAGTCTCATTTTTCTTCCGACCTGGTGTGCTCCACAAATTCCTTTATGTACTTCACCCATGGCTAGCATAGACATTTTTTTTGCTCAAACATTGCAATAACATTTTACTGGCCTCTTTTCAATACAGATCCCCATCGATCAACACATAGTTTACAGTCGTCCTCCTAATATCTCAGCCGACCTTTGTCTGTGAATACCAAAGCTATTCTATAATTAGAGCTCTCCAATCATCATTGCTCACCTTGAAAAGGTAAATTTCGTCGGTCGATTCCTTATAAAAAAACTAAGGGTAATGACTCTCTCTAATAGTCACCATTCTTTCTTCAAATCATTGGGCGATTTAAATCTCTGATGCTAATTGTGTCATTTCAGTGGCATCAATATTGTTTTTTCGAGTTATTTATTTTAACTGGACTTTATCAAATTACTTAACAACTATATTGCTAATAAATAATATGACTATAAAGTTGTACTTATACAATTAAATAGCCATTGAGTTGGTTTATTACTAAGAAATAATCTCACATAATCAATACATCTTTTGTTGTCAAATCAGTTAGCAATTTTAAACCGATTATCAAAGCTTCATATTCATCTTGATTATAGGTACAATTAAACTTATGTAAATTCTTATTTTCTATCAACTGGATCGTTAGAACGATCCATGCTCTTGATCTTTTGTCGGTCCTTGAACCGTAAAAAATCAGCTTCCAAGGGAACCGATATACCACATACAAGTCTAAGGCCTCGAAAAAGAAGTTGACCTTATATGTTTAAAAGATGATCGGCCAGAAAGTCTGCGATCACATATCCTTTTATAACCCTTTGTGGCACATAGACTAAATTAACTCAAACAATGCGATAATCCATTTGCCAATTCAGTGATTTAAAATTCGACGATTTAACAGATATTTTATTAGATCAATTACTGTAACTACATTTATTGTTTTAGCCAATAAATAATGTTGTAATTTTGTAGTTGCAAAGTATAATGATAAACATAACCTTTCTATAGTAGAATACTGACTCTCAATATCTGACAATATTTGACTAAGATAATAGACAACATGCACTTTTCGATCATTGTTGTCTTGCGCTAACAAGGTTCTAATAGACTTTATGGAAGCTGAGATATACAATTTGAGCAGTTGACCCTTTGCTAGGGTATTAACACTAGTGGCTTGGACAAATACTGTTTAATGACGTTAAAAGACAATTGATGCTCTGCCTCCCATTTAAACTCATCTCCTTGTTTCAGCTTCAACAAAAAAGAAAACACATTAGTTTTTCTAGTGCAGTTAGAGATAAATCACCACATAAAGTTAACCTTATTAAGAAACCATTTTAATTTAGTTTTAATTTTTTGGCGGTCGAGCTTCTAATATTGACCGCGCCTTATGCTGATCGATCTCGATTCCAATCTGATGTACCATAAAACTCAAAAAAAATTCGATCAATACACTAAAAGAAAATTTTAAAGGGTTTATTTTCAATTTATGAATCCTCATTCTTTCGAATGACTTTCTTAAATGGTCGATATGCTTGGCCAAGCTGGCCGATTTGACCACTACATTATCAATATAAAATTCCATGAATTGGCAAATCATATCATGGAAAATGACGTTCATGCCTCTTTGATAAGTAGGTCTAGCATTTTTTACACCCAAAAGATATTATAATCTAGCAAAACATACCTAAAGGACCAGAATATTTAAAGATTATTTTTAGGACATCCTTTACTGTAATATTTATTTGATTATATCCTTAATGGTCATCCATAAAGGATACCATTTGATGCCTAGCAGCCCGATTGATTAGCTGATCGACCATAGGCACGGGATATTCGTCATTTGGTGTGAGTTAATTTAAATTCTGAAAATCAACGCACAATCTAAGCTTACTGTTCTTCTTACTAACTGGTACTGTGTTCGAAATTTATTCATCATATTTGATGAGTTTTAGGAAACCTGCTTTCAAAATACGCTCGATTTTCTCCTTGATCTTTTGCGTTACTTAGGCCTTCATCCACTTAGGTGACTGCTTATGTGGATGATATTACTCCTTTATGGGTAATATGTGTTCAATTAGATGTTGGTCTAGTTTAAACAACTCATGATAATCTGAAGCAAAGAAATTGGAAAACTCTTTAAGTAAATTAAGGAGTTCGGTTTGATTTGGGAATATATTAATCCACTAATAAAAATAGGTTTGGGATGTTGCTCGGTTCCTAATTTTACTTGTACCAAAGGATCTTGAATCTGAGCCTGAGAATTCTCCAATTTCTCTGGAGCTAGCCCCAAATCCTTCATTTCAATCCATATTTAGTTTCATGATCGGTCGATGTAGCTATGTCGGCCATATTAACAAAACATCAATTATCATAATTTCATAAACTCTCCTCGAGTTGTCGCACTCTGGTCTTGAACTCGGCTTTGATTGACAATTGTTTTATCTTGGAATTTCTTCAATCGTATACCTTGTACTTGTACAAAAGGAAATTATAGCCTTCGGCAATTCCTCTCTTACTCGAATCATGGTAGCAATATCATGTACAATATTATCAAGGTGGAGTCTAACATCAATTCTAATTAGTTTATTATTCTTGTCTTACCCTGTAAATTGTATAGGTCTGATCTCATCTCTATAGAAATAAGTCTTGGCTGCATTATACATGGCTAAGAATGGTTTATTATTAGCCAAAACTAATTCTACTTTTTCTTTATTCCAAAAAATCTCAAATTGGTGCAATGATAATGGGATGCACGAGAGTGAATAAATCTAATCCTGTTCAAGCAGAGCATTGTAGTTTAATGAAGTATCAACCACAAAGAAAGTAGCTAGCACCTTCTTGGCTCCCACCATTAATTCGACCAGTAAAACGTCCTATATTCGCGTTATTCCTCCAGCAAAATTATTCATTATGACCTCGGTCAGGATAAGGTTATATTAATTCTTTCCCAGTTTATCTATCATTCTACCTGGTAGAATGTTAACAGCAACTCCATTGTCAACTAGTATTGTCAACTAGAACCCAAGCGATCGGACATCTTTCCAAGTGAACAAAGATATACAATGGCTTAAAATGTTAGGTCATTATAAGAGTCGACCTTTTAAAAGATCAACTTCTACCTCGGAGTCAAAAGATCTATGTTGTATAATTATCGGTGGGCCTAATTCTGCTACATCTCCTTCCATCGTGCTATTTGAGATGGTTTAGCCTGAAAACTTAATGATAGAGTCAGCATCATATTACAATCCAATATAATTGGTGAAAATGAGCCAAATTATATGACCGAATTCGGACACTACCCCCCAAGTGTCTCCAAATTTGGTTGAGTATCGACTTCATGTGCAACTTCATTCATGCTTCCTTTATTCAGTTTAGAAGAAGATTATTCTAATAATCTTTCCTTAGTAAGCAACTCTTCAATTAGAAGATCGTCCAAGAATTCTTCATCACTGAAGTATTTGGATGATCTTTTCATGTTCATTCTTGTCTTATCATATTTAGGATATTCGACTGAGTCATGATCCCACGAAATTCGATCGATTCTCCCATATTAGCCAATATATATTGTTATCTTTTTTTAACTTTGGCATTACCATCCTTGGTCGAGTTGATTGATACTTCTGGAATTGATTCAAAGCAGTACCTAAGTACCTTCTCTTTGCTACCTATTGTCTTTACCAATACCACTTCTGAGTACGAATCATCCCCTTGAGTATCGTTGGAAATTTTGGATGACTCAGCCTTTTTCAAACACCTTCTCGCCCAACCGAGGTTTAACCATCCTCCCTTGAATAGTCCGAGAGTAATCGCGGAGAATTTTTATCCTTTTGAGGGTAAAAGGCATCTGTTGAGGGTCAAATATTGCATATTATCCCCCATCTATATCTTGGTTTTATGAACATGATAATGCTTAATATTCTATTTTACTCATATTTTTTTGCAAGGTGAATTTAAGATCTTGGATTGAAAAGGGTGTTAAAAATATGAATTTGATGCTCAAGAATCACCAAGGCAATGGATGGATCTTAGGAGACTATGTAGACACCCCACCCAGGCTAATATCTTGATTTTGTTAAGACAATCCGAGAACCATGATCATATCCCCAACCCTAACCTGAGCCATTATTCAATCCAGACCATGTCCAAAACCGATCTATTTCTTGAATCATTCTCGGGCAACAATCGAGCCAATTTCAAGCCATTTTGAGCCAAATATTCAAACCGGACTTTGTTTCACTCAAAATGACCCACCAGATAAATTTCGAGGGAAACTGTACCGCCGGCGGTAGTCAAATTACCGCTTCCTCCCAAAAAATGCTCACGGAGCCAGTCACACGAGTTCCGGACTCAACCAGGTCCGGGCGTAGTCGGATTACCGTCGGCGGTACTCGGAATTCCGCCGTGTGCGGTCTGAGCAGGGACAGCTGTCTCAGCGTCCAAAGTCAACTCTTCCTAGAATTTACCCCTCCCATCTCCACTATTTACAGTTTTACCAGCCTCCATAGCCAATGAGAGCACGCCACGTGGCATCTCTCTCCTCTCTACCAATCACCATGTGCCACATCAGCATTTACCCCCCTCTTGTCCCTTATTTACCAAAAAACTATTGGAGAGGGCTATAAATAGCCCTCTCCCCTTTCATTTTTAGATATGGTATGAGCCACCAAGGAGAGGGAGAGAAAGAGAGAAAGAGTGAGTGAGGAAGAGAGTGAGGGAAAGGGAAGGAGCTCCCAAACCCTCAAAGATCTGATTTTTCCAGCCACCCCCTAGCCCTCATCTCAGCCCTTCCAACATATAAGCGTAGCCCAGAATGATCATGGTTCAACCTACATCCTAGTCTATTCAAGAATCAAGCCAAAGATCCATCGCCCTACAAGCATTCATCATGACATCTACTCTCTTCTCAACCCCCCTGCTTCTCTAGATCTCTAGTGGATGTATGCTCTGTGACCTGCCGTACATCGGATCCTGTCACATCAGAAACTCCTAGTGACCTAGTCCACTTTTCTTATCTCTTTGCATAAGCATCATCACATCCGCCCTCTAGACGCATTGTTGGACGTATGCTCAGTAGCCTTTGCCAAAATACTCGGATCTTGCTACATCGAAATCCATGTGTGACTAGCCCCATCATGACCACAAGACATCATCATCATCCCTTGAGATTATTTTACCACACTAAGTCGAGACCGTACACTTGTACGGGCAGAGGGTGCCTAACACCTTCCTCTTTGTAACCGAGGTCCCTTACAGGAATCCCGGATCGTAGACCGAGAGTCAATCTAAGGTCGGAGAATCTTCAGATTTTTCCAACCTTACGTATTCCGTGGTTCTAGCCGACCGCGGGATTGTGAAATCATTCGGCTAGTGGCGACTCCAACAATCAAAATCAGCTTAATCACCTCCACCATCATCACCCCACAACGCCACATTTTTCACAACAACGTGGACGCCCGATTTTTCAGTGTCTACAGAATGGCGACTCCACTGGGGATGAGTCTAGAACGCACTAGCTGAGACCCGACTCGACAACGTGTGGTATACTAATCTCAAGGACATTCATCAGCGCATTCATACAAAAAAAAAAAATCTCTTCGGCTTACACTTGCTTAGGTAAAGATCCGAACCATGACCACTCGATCCCGTGCAGCCATGACTTCTCAAGCGACCCATGAAGAAGAGCCGGCACCCCAACCAGCTCCTGAAATATCCGTACATGCACCCACACCCGCACCCATACCTACATCCGTACCCTTACCAATAGCTCCAACAGAGTTGCCAGCCAATGTCACCACACAAGAGCTACTACTTCGAACAATGCAAGAGCTACGCTTGCGCCGCTGGTGCCAAGTGCCACACCGAATATGCAAATGACCCAGCCTAGTGTGCAGAACAGCTCACTCCCTCAAACTCCTTTTGCCTTCTCTCTCATTCCTCCGACGAATCCTATGCTCCCTCTCCCAGAAGAATCAGCTCAAGATCAACAACAGTAAGCAATCGGGAGCAACCCTCCCCCACATCTCTACTCAACACATCATAACAATCCGGTTACAGCACATGCAAATCATAGACAAGAACTGGCGGATGCCCATGAAGGGGGCTAGTTTCGAGTCCAGCTCACTCCCCCTAACGGGAGTAACCTCCCGGAATTGGCAGATACCCCAGGTGGGAGCCATTTCCGAACATCCCACCCTCCTCCGAAGGGGAGTGGTGTACAATTGACTACCTCCCGCCACTTCGGGAGCCCACCTTCTTTCCATCAAACCCCCATTCTGGATCCATATGAAGAAGAAGCAGCACAAGCCCTACAGCAAGGGGCAAGATATCCGCAGCAAAGTAAGTCAGAGATTGAGGAGTTACGAGAGCAGCTACAACTGATGCAAAACCAGCTTCAAAGACAACAAGGAGTGGATCACCCATCCACCAAGTTTAGGGACCTTTGTCCCTTCCCAGCACGCTAGGGTACCTCCAAATTTTGAAGTACCAAAGTTCAAAAGGTATGATGGTAGTGGGTGCCCCACAACACATCTAAAAGCCTTTTGTGGGGAGCTCAATGCGATAGCGAGGGAATGATGGAGCTTTAATAAGACTTTTCGAAATCCTTAAAGGGTGATGCTCTGGATTGGTACACCTCACTAGATAACCACCAAATCAGAACACAGGAAAAACTTTCCCAAGCATTCGTGATGAGGTTCTCATACAACCACTGAACATGGCTCCAAGGAGAGCCGACTTGGGCACCTTGAGGCAAAAAGCGATGAATCTTTATCGGCATACGTAGGACGATGGCGAGCTATGATAGCTCGAATGAGAAACCCCATCGATGACGAGGAGCAGATATCCATGATTGTGCATTCAGCACATCCCAGCATTTCAGGATATCTGATCTCGTATCCGTACGTAAACTTCTCCCAACTCATCCGAGCCGGAGAACAAGTAGAAGCTGGGATCAGAGCTGGAACCATTTCCCCATGGCCACATCAAACCCCCTCACTCAAAAGAAACAAAGTCGAGGGGAAACCTGTTGGACACGGGAATGGAAACAGCGCTGCTCCCATGCAGCGTGCTACTAAAGTTAACAACATCATCGCTAACACTCAAGGCAACCAGTATGCTCCACCACTAGAGCCACGGCAAGACAGACAGTACCAGCCACAATGAATAGGCAATACCAACCCCAAGCAAACCCAACAAGGATATCAGGCACAGTCATCACAACAGCCTAGGGGAAATACGCAAGGACCATACAAGCAAGGAATGTTAGGGAGGAAGTTCACTCCGTTGGCGCAATCATACAGCCAAGTGCTAACAATGCTCATGCAAAAAAGCAGCGGTAACACCCCTCCAGCCTCGACTTCCACCTAATCCCTTGCCTCACGGTTCAATGAAAATCGATCTTGTGCATATCATCGGGCTCTGGTCATCTAACGGATCATTTGCTTCGCTTTGAAACATGCGGTCCAAGATTTGATCGAAAGCCGAGAAGATTGCGATCACCCCACAAAGCCAAGAAATACTGATTCAAGCCAATATTCTCCAAAATCCTGCCCTCGCATCGGGCGGGACCCAAAGACATCCATCCAGCACCTCTACCGTCAATCACATCGAAGGAGGTCAACCCACACATGCTTATCCACATCATTCCATCCAAGCAATCATGCCCGACACAGCCAATCGGACATGGGGACACCAGCAAGCACCATCGCCTGGGCCACAGGTGTCCCTTGAAGCAGCACCAGCTACTCAACCTCTCATATTTCTTGAAGCAGCGCCAACATTTCAGCCTCTCGTAACTTTGGAAGCAGCACCCAACAGGTCATACCCTCAGAACCTCGCCCTCCAAGGGACACATTCAACTCCATCCTCGGCATATCCAAAAGGGTTGAATTATGAACCTGTCATCCTCCTAATAGGTCTCCCTGACTTAACCCTACCAATCTTGCAAGGGGCACCCTCAGTTCAAGCCCCGCAATTCCTGATGCCTCACCAACTGGCACATGCCAAGAGGATCCCTCCCCCACATCAAAGAAAAGAAGAAAAATCCATGGCCACAACTAATCAAAACTTGGAGGCACCTCAAGAGATATCACTGAGTCTACCACAAACTGTTCCAGTAATAACCCCTCAACCTCAAGAACCATTGGTATACTTGGAAGGAAGAGCGGTTCCTTCCTATAACCCGAAGGCTGTCCCATGGCACTACCCAGAATGCGATGAGGTGAGTAACAACGGGAGATACTTCAGGAGAGATAGTCAGAACCTAAAAGAAACTCGGGGAGTTTCGTCAGGAACCACTAGCAAAACTGACGCTGCTTATGACATAGCAGCCCAACTCAAAACCATTCCTGCACAAATATCCATCTGGGAACTCCTATGTACGTCAAGGTCGCATCGAGAGATCTTTGCGAAGACCTTGAATGATGCCCATATCTCTCCTGACGTACCTCCCGAAATGGTGGCAAGCATGATTGGCCAACTTCTCGCACCACAAGCCATCACCTTCTCTGATGATGAGTTACCACCTGAGGGTCGTGAACATAGGCGATCACTAAACATAATGGCCCACCACAAGAATTTCAAGATCCCACTAGTGCTCATCGATAATGGATCCAGTCTCGACGTTTGCCCTTTAAGGACTATTGAACGATTGGGGATAGAACCATCCTCCTTCAGACCCAGTACCATGAGCGTTAGAGCTTTCGATAATTCCCGAAGGCAAGTGGAGGCGGAAATCGACCTAGAATTACAAATTGGACCAGACATGACCCTTGTCACATTTCAGGTCATCAATATCCCTGCCTCATTTAACCTCCTCTTGGGGCGGCCATGGCTCCATCTTTGTTGGAGCCATCCCATCTACCCTCCACCAAAGGGTTAAATTCCTTCGGAGAAAATCGAATCATTTCAATCTTGGCGAGCGTAAACCATCCTCCGGTGACGGTCAGTATTCCAGTAAACTGACATTCAAGCATACAGAAGGCGATATTCCATATCACAGTTTTGAATTCGAAAAAGTGAACGTGATCGCTAACCCTCGCCCTCTAGCTGCTGAATACGTCATTCCCCCTTTGAGCGATTGATCCTAAATTACCGTATTGAGTTCCATGAAAAAGGTATGGTAGTGAGACCGAAGACTCGCCAATATACGAGACAGGGGACCAGGATATCAACCGACAGGAAGATCGGTGAAAGGCCAAAAAGGGTCAACTGTTTAAATGCACACCCATCGAGTTTATCAAAGCTGGGACAGTTTATGAGGACAAAATGGTATCTCTTGAGGACCAATTCCAAGCACTTAGACTCACAAAACAGGCTAGACAAGAGTCTATCTGGCCACCAATAAGGTGGGATCGGATCCTCAGGATACCAGAAGAGCACACAAGGCCAGGGGCAGAACCCCCAGATCCATTGCATGGAACTAGGGGCATGGAAACGGGTCCATCCGCAAGTGACTCAAAACCGAGAATGTCCTTTGCAGGCAATGTAGACCAGAACAGGGAGACACCCATTCAGGGGAATACAGGGCAGAAGCAACCCATCCATTGGGTTGACAAAGGTAAGTGGCTTGCTCTGGATTGGACGGATGTTCAAATCCCGTCCCAGAAATCCGAGGAACAAGAGGAACTTCAACTCCTGGGCACAGAGGTCGAAACAGATTCGGACTCTGAGCCCAGCCCAGCAGACATCATGGTCATCGAGACAGGTGACCCACAGGAACAAACATGGCAGATCAGCAAGATCGAAAGAAGAAAGGAGCCTGAATGGTCAGCCATCCCCCTAACAATCGAATCAGCTAGCGAACCATTCGCTAGCACCAGCCTTAAAAAAAAATGCCAACGTAAATAGCAATTGGTATCCCGAACCAGGACAAGACCAATCATGGTTTGCAACACCGTCTCACATTCGGGATATCTTGGCAACACCAAAAAATCAAAAAATCCTTCAAACACAAAAACATCAGATATTTTCAAAAATACAAAAACATCATATATTCCCCAAAATCACAAAACATCAAAAAATTCCAAAATACAAAAACAATAGAAAATTTTTCAAAAATCACTGTGCCAAACAATTCTCAGGACAAGCATGAGTTTGAAGTCGACTCGTATGATTTTGATCTAGAATTAGACTTTGAACTCATGGGTTTGGATGAAGCCATGGATGAGGGAAATGATGATACCGCTCTTGAATTCGAGGATTCCCTCAAAAAATTTGAAACAAAGGCCAATGTTATGGCGGACGACTTCGAAATTGTGAACTTAGGGTCAATGGAATCCCCCAGGGAAGTGCGTATCGGGAAATCGCTTCCCCCAGAATACAAGCGAAAGATGATGGAGTTTCTGAAGCCGAGGTTGTCCAACTTTGCTTTCTCCTACGAGGACATGCCAGGGCTCGATGAAGAGTTGGTGGTGCATCATCTGCCGACAAAGCCAGAAATGAAGTCAGTCAAGCAAAAACTACGAAGGATGAAGCCAGAATGGGCCCTGAAAATCCGTGATGAAGTCATCAAGCAATACAATGCGGGATTTCTGGTAGTCTTCAACTATCCGGAATGGCTCGCAAATATCGTACTAGTTTCAAAAAAAGATGGGAAAGTCAGGATGTGCATTGACTTTAGGGACCTCAACAGAGCAAGCCCTAAAGATGACTTCCCTCTACCTCATATCGACACACTGGTAGATAATACTACTGGACACAAGATCTTCTCCTTCATGGATGGTTTCTCCGGTTACAATCAGATCAAGATGGCCGTCGAAGACCGTGAGAAGACTTCCTTCATCACGCCATGGGGAACTTTCTGCTATCGAGTCATGCCCTTCGGATTGAAAAATGCAGGAGCTACGTATCAATGAGCCATGACTGCCTTGTTTCATGACATGATAAACAAGGAAATGGAGGTTTTTGTGGATGACATGATTGTCAAGTCTCGCACGATCGAAGGACACTTTGAAGATCTCAAAAAGCTCTTCGACAGGCTGGAAAAGTTCAAGCTCCGCCTCAATCCGCAAAAATGTGTCTTCGGTGCAACCGGAGGCAAGCTTTTAGGCTTCATTGTCAGCGAAGACGGTATCAGGGTGGATGAGACCAAAACCAAAGCTATCATCGAAATGCCACCGCCCAAAAGGCTGAGAAAGAAATTCGAGGCTTCCTCGGCGAATTCAATATATCACCGATTCATCGCATACTGACTCACTCCGGTCTGCGAACCCATATTCAAGCTATTACAAAAAAACTCTCCAAAAGAGTGGAATGACGCATTGTCAGCGGCCTTCGATAAAATCAAAAGATACTTGCTAAATCCTCCGGTGCTCGTACCACCTACTCCCGGGTAGGCCACTTGTTGTATATCTCTGTCATGAGTGGAAGAAATCGGATGCGTTCTGGGCCAACACGACGATACAGGAAAAAAGGAACAAGCGATCTACTATCTAAGCCGACGGTTTACAAACTATGAAGCCAAATATTCCAGCTTGGAAAAGACATGCCTCGCCCTAGTCTGGGCAACACAACGGCTAAGGCAGTACATGATCGCTCACCCGATACTTATGCTCGCTCGCATGGACCCGTTGAAGTACTTATTCGGAAAAACGCGACGCGACGGGACGGTGCAAAATGGCGATTCTTGCTTTCGAGTTTGACATCACATATGTCACCCAGAAGGTAATCAAGGGGCAAGCACTGGCCGATCACTTAGCAGCACACTCCCTGCCCAACTATCAACCCCGAAGACCTTCTTCCCTGACGAAGACATCCTCCAGATCGAGGAGAAGAGGAAAGAAAGGCGGGAGAGTGGACACTCTTCTTCGACGGAGCGAAGAACTCGAAGGGGAATGGAGTAGGTGCCATACTCTACTCCCCGAAGACGTCCCAGTTCCTATATCCGAGAAGACTAGCATTCCGGTGCACCAACAATGTAGCCGAATATGAGGCATGCATCGTCGGCCTAAGAGAAGCCATCATCCTCAACGTAAAGAAGTTACGAGTCTTCGGGAGATTCGCAACTCATCATCAACCGGATAAATGGCGATTGGAAGACCAAGGATGAGAAGGCGATTCCTTATCATGTCTATCCGGAAAATCGATCGAGGAGTTCGAAGAGATCACATTCTCTCACATGCCTCGGGTCAAGAATCGGTTTGCGGACGCTCGGCTACCCTCGCTTCAATGCTTTGGAAATCCCAAAAGGAGTTCTTGAATGGGAGCTCACTGTCGAACTCCAAGAGGAACATGCATTCTCGCCTACAAATCGAAGAAGCCGAGCCTACCCCAAATGATCAGTCATGGTATACAGACATCAAAAAATACCTCGAACATCAGGAGTACCCGGAAGGAGCAGCTCTGACTGATCGACGTACAATACAAAGATTAGCAGCTCAGTTCGTGATCACTGGGGGTATCCTCTACAAGCGATCCTTCAACCAAGTCCTCCTCCACTTGTCTCGACGAGACGGGAGGCAGCCAGATTATGTCAGAAATCCACGAAGGACTATGCGGCCCGCATATGAATGGACACATGATGGCAAAGAAGATCCTACGACTCGGCTACTACTGGCTTACAATGGAGACAGATTGCTGCAAGCACGTCAGGAGATGCTTCAAGTGTCAGGAGCACGCAAACCAGATCCATGCGCCTGCTTCCGAACTCTACAACTTGACGGCACCATGGCCCTTCTCTGTATGGGGACTCGACATCATAGGTAAGATCAGCCCTAAAGCTTCAAACGGGCATGAATACATCCTGGTGGCAGTAGATTACTTCACTAAATGGATAGAAGCAGCATCCTACACCACCGTCACAGCATCTCATGTGGTCAAATTCATGAAGAACAACATCATTAGCCGATATGGGGTCCCTCAGGCCATTATCACTGATAACGGAACTCCGTTCGTCAATAAAAGGATGGGCGATTTCCTCGACAAGTTTAAAATTCAACGCCATCGGTCGAGCCCCTATCGCCCTCAGATGAATGGTGGGGTGGAAGCCGCAAACAAGACTATCATCCGCATACTCGAAAAGATGGTGAAGACATATCGTGACTGGTCAGAAATGCTTCCTTATACACTCTGGGCTTATCGCACGTCTGTACGGTCTGCTACAGGCGCAACTCCATATGAGCTCGTTTACGGTATGGAAGCAGTACTACCAGTCGAAATTGAAATCCCCTCACTGCGAATACTACTGGAAAGTGAAGTCGAGGAAGGCGAGTGGCAACAAGCAAGGTACGATCAGCTGCATCTGGCAGATGAAAAGCACATGCGGGCGCTAAGCCACTCCCAATGCTATCAAAGAAGGATCGCTCGAGCTTACAACAAGAGAGTCCGGAAGAGAAGTTTCAAAGTCGGTGACATGGTCATGAAACTTATCCTGCCGCCGCATTTGCCAGATCCCAAAGGAAAATTCAAACTATTATGGGACGGGCCACTGATCATTCGGGAAGTATTCCCAGGAGGTGCTCTTCGACTCACCAATCTGAAAGGCGAGGATCTTCTCGAGCCCATTAACGCCGACAATGTGAAAATCTATCACGGGTAACCCTACCTAACCTTGTTAACAATTACAATCGAAAGGCTGCATATATCCACCAATTACCCTTTCCAAAAACACCCATCCTGTATCCCCCCCCCCAAAAAAAAAAGAAAAAAAAAAAAAAGAAAGAAAAAAAAAAAAAAAAAAGAAGAGGAAAAGACAAAAAGAAGACCCAGAAAGAAAATAAAGAAACCCATCCCGCATCCCTAGTAATCTATCTGTATCCCAAATAATTTCAAGCGACTTACGATTGTGATCGAGAGACAAGGACGGGGTGGTAGCCAATCGGTGGCTATGAAGGAAGTTCCCTGTCACTCCTAGCACTTCGACAAAACCAAAAAAAAAAAAATAAATAAAGGCATGCCTAAGCGAAAGGGCGAGTTGAAAACCTGAAAAGGCGGGTCGAGTAAAAACAAGGCATGTAGCGGACTTGGTGAAAACCCGAAAGGGCGCCAAGGGTAAAAATAGCACAAGCTGCCAAGGGGCAGGCAAGATCAAAAACCCGGGACGTAGTGAAGATCCGAGAGGACACTACGGGCAAAAATGACGGGAAGAGCCAGACGTAGTGAAAACCTGAAAGGGCGCTACGGGTAAAAATGGCAAGAAAAAAAAATAAAATAAAAGTGCAGGAACAGAAGAAGCCGAGGCAGCAAACGTCACAACAAGATACAAAGAAGGATCAACTTCAGATCAGTACTCCATCAGATGCTGTTCAAATCCAGGGGATGCAATCCCGGACACCGTCTCAAGAAACCAAGACCCCAAGGAGCACAGTCTAGAATACTGTACACAACGTGGGCTGAGCCCAAGATTCTGATCCCAATCATCCAAAGCATAAATCCAAGAGCAAAACTGGTCAATTTGGCATAAACAAAATTTTATTTTCTGTGGAAATCTTTTTACAAGTACTTTATTTTCTTTCTTCATAAAAACAAAAACAAAATGAAATTTTCTCATGCATACGGGACAAGCAGATGATCAATATCGGGAACTACGGGTAAGCCCCAACCTCTCATGTAGCGATAATCTCTGCCTGAGCCTCTCTACCTCCATGCCCAGGTGAAAGACCTCATCCCTCTCCAGACGGTGTGCCGCGAACATGCTATCATCATACCGCCGTCCCACTGCTAGGCAACGAGCTATATCCTCACAAGTATGACAAAGGACAGTGATCTTGGAGATCAGGTGACCAAGTGTGGATCGACGAAAGGGCGCTCCTCAAAGGCCTCGAACGAATCATCAACGCACGAAAAAGAGGAAGCAGCATCACCCACTATGTCCTGATCAGCAATCTCGTCCTCCAAATGCCAACCAGAGACATGATGATAAAGTGATTGCTCACGCCACCCATCGGCCGATATGGTGCGAGTCACAAGGGAAGGAGCCCAAGACTTAAGATCTAGAGCCGTCGCAGCCAAAGATCCAAGCCATCTAAAGTGCCAAGAGGAGGCTTGCCACCCATCCAAGTCTGATCCAAACCATCCACACCACCTATAGCCATCCCTCCATCAATCAAAGCATCCACACCATCCATAGCCATCCCTCCATCAATCAAAGCATCCACACCATCCATAGCCATCCCTCCATCAATCAAAGCATCCACACCATCCATAGCCATCCCTCCGTCAATCAAAGCATCCATAACCATCCCTCCATCAATCAAAGCATCCACACCATCCATAGTCATCACTCCATCAATCAAAGCATCCACACCATCCATAGCCATCCCTCCATCAATCAAAGCATCCACACCATCCATAGCCATCCCTCCATCAATCAAAGCATCCACACCATCCATAGCCTCAATCAAAGCATCCACACCATCCATAGCCATCCCTCCATCAATCAAAGCATCCACACCATCCATAGTCATCCCTCCATCAATCAAAGCATCCATACCATCCATAGCCATCCCTCCGTCAATCACTATCCATAGCCATCCCTCCATCAATCAAAGCATCCACACCATCCATAGCCATCCCTCCGTCAATCAAAGCATCCATAGCCATCCCTCCATCAATCAAACCATCTACACTATCCATAGCCTCAATCAAAGCATCCATAACCATCCCTCCATCAATCAAAGCATCCACACCATCCATAGTCATCCCTCTATCAATCAAACCATCCACACCATCCATCGTCATCCTCCAATCAAGCCATCGGCCGCCCCATCACACCATCCTCACCATTCAAACCATCCATCACCATGTTAACATCCACAATACCCAGTGGCCCACCCGAAATAGACTCATCAAGTCCATCCAACCCATCTAACCCAATCCCATGTTCTACATTGAAGGAAGAAGAATTCAAGCCATAAATAACATTTACCTCTTCAAAGGAAGACATCCCTCCTCCACCTACCTCCATCGACCCATCCATAAACGGATCCCCTCCATCATTTATGGACCCACCAACCTCACTCATAAACCCATCAACCCTTCATCAGGAACAACCATAACAACTCCAAAAAAAAAAAGGGAAAAGAAGAAGACAAAAGATGAAAGGAACAAAAGGAAATAAGGACAAAACAAATGATCAAAGAAGAGGACGGACGAGAATATCAGAGGGGAGCCAAGGAGAATGAGCAGAGAAGAACAGGGCTTGCTGGAAGAAAAGATGGACGGGGGCGGTAATCCGATTACCGTTAGCGGTACTCTGAGTCTGGATTCGTAACGAGAGGTGTCATTCTTGAATCACTCATGCAGACTTTGTGAACAGCGGAGAATGGGCAAATGTCAACGGGCGGTAGTCCGACTACCGCTCTGGCCCACTTTCAGGCAAAATTTGGACATGACCCACTTCAGAAGGCTGGGACTACAGAACGTACCTCCATATACCAAAATGGGATCGCATAAATGATCAAAAGAGGGTCCAAGAAGGCAACAGCTCGGACCCATCTTCCAAGGCCCATTTTCCAAGCTCACTTCAAAAAACTCATCTCAAGGCCCAAGCCCATTCTGAGGGCTAGGCCCATATTTCAAGGCCCATTACCAAAAGACTCATTTCCAAGCTCCACTTCAAAGAGCCCATCTCAAAGCCCAAGCCCATTCCGAGGCCCAGGCTCATTTCCAAGCCCATGTTATAAAGCCTATCTCAAGGCTCAAGTCCATCCTAAGCCCATTTCAAAAGTCCGGGCCCATCTTCCAAGGCCCATTTCCAAAAATTCCAAAAAATCCCAAAAAATTCAAAAAATCCCGAAAATTCCAAAAATCCCCAAAAATCCAAAAATTCCCAAAAATCCCAAAAAATCCCAAAAAATCCAAAAATCCCCAAAATCCCAAAAATTCCAAAAAATCCCAAAAAACCCAAAAATCCCCAAAATCCCAAAAATCCTAAAAATCCCAAAAATTCCTAAAAATTCCAAAAAATCCCAAAAGTTTTCAAAAAAAAAATCCACAAAACCTCCGGATTTTCCAAAAATCTCAAAATCTTCAAAAAAAAAAATACCAAATCCCCAATAAGAATAGGCCCAAAAGGCTTGCTTCTTCTAAAAATCATTAGCCCCATTAATTTATTAGTGGAGGCCATCTGACTTTCAAATAAAAACTTAGCCCCACCAACTCATTAGTGGAGGCAATACATTTCTACTTAACTTGCGAAAATAAAAACCGAACGACGACGCCCACCCGCGAGATCGAACGGATATATTTTTCAAAAAATCTAAAAATAGTTTTAAATAAAATCCTCAAGGAGCCTAGCTCCAAAGAGGATAGTTTTCAAAAAACGCGCGCGTCACGCAGTACACTGAGGAATCTTCCATATTCTCCAGTTGCGGACAGTGCAAACAGTTAAATAAGACCCGATCTCTTCCGGTTTCTCTGAAGGACGATCGAGTCCGTACATGATATATGTACGATTGGCAGATCTCTATATGGCGGGTAGTCGTACAAATGCTAGTAAGATGAGTGGATCTATCTCTGGAAAGAATAATCAAACTCGAAGTGAAGACAATCCATTGTAACCAAAGTGTCAGACTCAGCAGATTGCATGGCAAACAGATTACTTGCACATACCTAGTCCGGAATGTTCGTAAAATTTGATCGAGTCCAAGTCGGTGTAGTGAGTTCCCCGTAAGGCCGCACCAATGCGCAGGGCAGCTAACCACTTTGACGATCAAATGGAACAAACATTCCTAGGGTGATTACATAGCAAAGGAACGACAGACCTAACAGTACGGGAATCCTCGTAAAGCCGCGACGAATGCGCAGAGGCCCTTACTTTTCAGACTTACCCTCCAATGCTGTAAACAATCCGATGTGAAGAGGTTGTGATTGGTGATCCGTAAAGCCGCGACGAATGCGCAGGAGACAATCACAACGTTTTTCTCAACCCTCGTGATATGTGCAAGTCATCTTTTTCCAAACAGTCGACTGATGATGATACAATGGTAAGCAATAGATTTGAATCGCTACCCTTCATTCTGACCAGAAGGGTGGGGTGTCCACTTGCTTTGACCTTCGGTTGCTCGCAACCTCTGTCAAAGAGGGGCATCTGTAGACACCCCACCCAGGCTAATATCTTGATTTTGTTAAGATAATTCGAGAACCATGATCATATCCCCAACCCTAACCTGAGCCATTATTCAATCCAGACCATGTCCAAAACTGATCTATTTCTTGAATCATTCTTGGGCAACAATCGAGCCAATTTCAAGCCATTTTGAGCCAAATATTCAAAACAGACTTTGTTTCACTCAAAAGGACCCACCAGATAAATTTCGAGGGAAACTGTACCGCCGGCGGTAGTCAAATTACCGCTTTCTCCCAGAAAATGCTCACGGAGCCAGTCACACGAGTTCCGGACTCAACCAGGTCCGGGCGGTAGTCGGACTACCGCCGGGGTACTCAGAATTCCGCCACGTGCGGTCTGAGCAGGGACAGCTGTCTCAGCGTCCAAAGTCAACTCTTCCTGGAATTTACCCCTCCCATCTCCACTATTTACAGTTTTACCAGCCTCCATAGCCAATGAGAGCACGCCACGTGGCATCTCTCTCCTCTCTACCAATTACCATGTGCCACATCAGCATTTATCCCCCTCTTGTCCCTTATTTACCAAAAAACCATTGGAGAGGGCTATAAATAGCCCTCTCTCCTTTCATTTTTAGATATGGTATGAGCCACCAAGGAGAGGGAGAGAAAGAGAGAAAGAGTGAGTGAGGAAAAGAGTGAGGGAAAGGGAAGGAGCTCCCAAACCCTCAAAGATCTGATTTTTTCAGCCACCCCCTAGCCCTCATCTCAGCCCTTCCAACATATAAGGTAGCCCAGAATGATCATGGTTCAACCTACATCCTAGTCTATTCAAGAATCAAGCCAAAGATTCATCGCCCTACAAGCATTCATCATGACACCTACTCTCTTCTCAACCCCCCTGCTTCTCTAGATCTCTAGTGGATGTATGCTCTGTGACCTGCCGTACATCGGATCTTGTCACATCAGAAATTCCTAGTGACCTAGTCCACTTTTCTTATCTCTTTGCATAAGCATCATCACATCCGCCCTCTAGATGCATTGTTGGACGTATGATCTGTAGCCTGCCGAAATACTCGGATCTTGCTACATCAGAAATCCATGTGTGACTAGCCCCATCATGACCACAGCATCATCATCATCCCTTAAGATTATTTTACCACACTAAGTCGAGACCGTACACTTGTACGGGCAGAGAGGGTGCTTAACACCTTCCCTCTTTGTAACCGAGGTCCCTTACCCGGAATCCCGGATCGTAGACCAGGAGTCAATCTAAGGTCGGAGAATCTTCGGATTTTTCCAACCTTACATATTCCGTGGTTCTAGCCGACCGCGGGATTTTGAAATCATTCGGCTAGTGGCGACTCCAACAATCAAAATCAGCTTAATCACCTCCACCATCATCACCCCACAATGCCACATTTTTCACAACGTGGACGCCCGATTTTTCAGTGTCTACAGACTAAGATTGAAGAATTCACATGCCAAATATCCAAGATAAACAAGTGAGGAATAAAGAGAATCAAAGATTTGAAGTGAAGAAAAGGAATCCTTAAATCGTCCTTAAAAAGCATATTCTGAAACTCTGGGTCATTTTGTGAAATTGTGCAGAGTGAAGTTTATTTTAGAAAACTGCGCAGAGTGAGTCTATTTTAGCAAACTGCGTGAATTTGAGGCGGTTTCTAGAGTTTTCCAACTAGGTGTAAAAGTTAGAGTTTCACAACTATAAATAGGACTCCCTAGGATGTTCTTAGGATCTTCTAGGGTTTAGGGAGTGGAGTAAAAGGGTGGATAAGTCGTCGCCAAGAGTTTTTCTTCTTCTTATTTAGTTGTTTTCATGCTTTCTTATAGGGTTTTAGATACAAACATGTTTATGGTTGGCTAAACCTCTTAGCTAGGGCTAACAGGTGAAACTTGTAGCATGATGGAATGTTTGAATTCCATAGATTCTAATTTGATATTTAAGGAATTTTTCAGTTTTTAATAGTTTATTGTGACTCAAATTACAGTAGATCTGTAATAGCTTTGAGTATCTTCTTTTCCTGATTTGAGATTGTGAAATTAGTAAGTCTTATTGTTCACCATCGTCCCTTGGGCATGGTAGGATGATTGAATCTTTCCTAATCTTCACAATTCTCCTGCTTCCAGATTATGGGATTGGTAAATCTTGTTGTTTGCTATTGTCTCCTGGGCATGGTTTAGTGATGGAATTCCTGCTAATTATCATAGTTCTCCTTCATTGAGAATTAGGTCAATGGAAGTTCAGATTTGGTTTTATTGATATATTTTCTAATTAGATAGGATAGGACTCCAATTTTAATTGTGTTACTTGAATTAAGCAAGAGGGCTCCCTGATCATTACAAATGGATCCTTGGCACCCTAGTTTCCACCTTTAAATTCTTAGTTTTAATTACTTAACTTACAATTACTCTCTCAAATACTTCAGAATTAGTTTCACATCTTCTTCTAGTTCTACTTCTAGTTAATTTCAGAAACGAACAAGTTTCGATCCCTGTGGATTCGACCTCGATTTTATCGAGATTATTACTATATCGCGACCTTACACTTGAGGTTGTGAACAACATCTCTTTCCTCATAATTTCGATTGATCGATGATTTCATTGGATATTTTGGTCAATAAGATCTGCCATTCGATCGAGTTGGCCTCGCAATGTGCTGAAAATTTGACATTGTTTTACCTGAATATGCTTCGGCCTAGTCAACCGTAATGTTAGGTCTAATACCCTTGATGCCATTTTTCTCCTTAGATTAATTCATTTGAACTTCAAGATTGATCTTTTATCATGGTCGAACCAGCCTTTGATGATTGATAGTGGTCATATTGATCTCTATATTGAATGAAAATGGATCAGTATCAATCAACATTACTTTTTTTCTTCTTTTTTTTTCAAAGAATTTCAGCAACCCTTTATCAATATTATCTTGAATAATATTCCTAAAAACAACACATTCGTTAGTAGAGTGCAGCCGAATTCCATTTCATTTACAATAATTAATTTTCTTCAATTCTTCTAATATTGGAATCTTATGATTAACCAGAATTTTGATAAATTTGCCAGCTAACATAATATCGAATATTTCATTAGCATAAGAAATATCAAAGGTGTAGGATCTTTAAACTTTTTTATTAGAGGACATCACCGTCTTTACTTTAACTAAGGCTAAATACATGAATGGTTGTTTAGCCACTATTTCTTCCACTACAACATCATAATTATGGTTATAATAATATGTTCCTACCAATGAACTCTTTTGCCTCATTAGCTCTTGAAACAGGGCCTTATATCGAAACATTTTCCTAATCAAATTGTAAAGATCTGTGAATTTCATTCCGGTAAACTTCTTTCAAATCTTGAATTCCTGTCTATCTTGAGTAAACTGAACAAATTTTGTTTTAATTGTAACTACCTTCCATCGTCTTTTTTCTCTTTTAAACCGATCAATATAATTCTCGACCGATTCCCTTGATAATCACCGAAAATGAGCAAGATTGGCCATGAAAATTTTTTTGTCCTTATAAAAAAGTTATTCATGAAAATTTTCTTCCATTTCTTAACAAATTTGTATGAAATTTGATAGCAAATTGGAATACCAAGTAAAGCATACCTCAATGAATGAATGACCAAATAATTGTAATATATAATACTTATTATTGGTCAACTTTCCACATTATATGATAAATTGACCTGTGTTATACAGTCGATTGACCCGTATCACCTGTAAAACAACGTTAAGTTAGGTCGATAGTTCCTCGGCAATGGATATCTGACGCATGGATGAACGTGATGAGGATAACTACTCCGAATCCACAGAGCTTCTCTGGACTCCTCATAGAGACCTCTCGAATCCACGAGGAAAGAAAGCAAAAAATATAAATAAATTCTAAGAAGTTCGAAATTGATTAATTGACAACTAAAAATGAGTTCACAACTCTTTAAATAGGGATACCAAGCAATGGAAAAGAAATCAGAATCAAACTACAACTAAAACTCCTAGAATCCACGACTTACTATAAATAGTAAACTTACTATTTATAGACGGTTGTGATGTCTTACTAGTGCGCAAGGTTTTCGGCCAAAAATAGTAAGTGTCCTATTTGGCTTCACCAAACCGTTCTCCTAATTATTCTAATTAAGCTCTTTTCACGTTGGGCGCAACTCCTAAAGCCCGACGGATGCAGAGTTATAATCAAACTAAAACTTACTATTTATAGTAAAAACGAAATTAAAGCAGGGAAATGACCGTCAATCCAGGGGTTTTTTGCAATTCTGGGCGTCGCAACCCAACATAGTGGAGTTGGTTGGCTAAAGTAGCTCATTCTACCCCAAAATCATACATTTTACATTAGGTAACTCATTCCAGATTGTGAGATACGTCTGATCTAAGGTCCGACGGTCTAGATCACTTCTGTCGTCGACCGGGCCTTTTCTGATCCATCTTGGCCATGAAACTGTCCGCGACCCACTCTACATCAATGTCACCGGTTGATTCAATTAGGATGTGACTTATTATCCAATAAATTTTAATGGTGGCATTCAATTACCACTGTTTTCCTGTGGTGTGGTGTGCCTGAGATCTGGATTCGTTTTTTCTCATGCCCTCTATGATAATCCAAAATGGATGGACGGACTGGATAAAACACATGCATCATTGTGGGCCTATAGATCACAGTCCATAGCCAGTTGGTGCTGGTAGTGTCAGCACGCAATCCACATCAGTTAAACAAATAGTACAATCAATTTTAAATTATCTAAATAAATTTCCCAAGTCTAACCCAACGGAAAGTTGGGAGTTCGGTTCTTCGGTTCTGATCAAGTCTTACCACCCAAGTTGCAAACCTATATGCACTTAATTACAAGATCTGGACCGATTATCCAGTGTTCCCTGATGGGTGCACCCAAAATCACACAGGGTAGATTACTCTAATCTTTGGATCAACGTAAATCATTTCAATAAGGACAATTCATCAAGTTTTTTAAACCTTCTGTCTAAAAAGTCCTCTGATTGGATGGCTAAGGATCACCAATCTATGTGATTTCTAGTATATGGTGTGTCTGTAGCAGTACCCCACCAGATGAACATTACAGATACTATATATTTCCTAACACCTAATAGAAATAGTTCCACGAGAGATCTTTTCTTAACAAATTAAATATCTATCATTTCAGATCGAAACGCTATTATTGAAACTACATAACGAATTATGTGAACAGGACTGGTGTTTGATGGTAACAAGTCATTAAATTCTAGCAACTTATCAACGACTAATCTGACATACATCTACGTCTATCCAAATTATGGGCCCCATTATCAACAACGGTAGCACGAAAACATCCTAACCATCAGATTTCACTCGTTTATTTTTGGGTCGTCCTCCAGTGATAGCGTGAACTAAAGCTAATGCGGCCATCAAAGGCATCAGCGCATGTTGACCCAAGGTCTAAAAATTAGGCTGATCCGTCAATCAGGTGGGCCACACCCAGCAGATGTAAGTCCCACCGGATGCATGAATGAAATACAACCTTTCCATCAAATGCGTCAGCTGATGTCACCCAACAGTCCAAAAATCATGCGGATCCATGAATCAGGTGACCCACATCGAGGTTAAAAGTTGGGAGGGGACGTCACCTTTGACTTGCATGGACGACCACCATGTTTTATATATGGAATCTAAGATGAAAAGTCAGGGCAAAACTGAGGCTGGTAGGATGATTGAATCTTTCCTAATCTTCACAATTCTCCTGCTTTCAAATTATGGGATTAGTAAATCTTGTTGTTTGCCATTGTCTCCACGGCATAGTTTGGTGATGGTATCCCTGCCAATTATCATAGTTCTCCTTCGTTGAGAATTAGGTCAATGGAAGTTCAGATTTGATTTTATTTATATATTTTTCAATTAGATAGGATAGGACTCCAATTCTAATTGTGTTATTTTAATCAAGTAAGAGAGCTCCCTGATCACTACAAGTGGATCCTTGGTTCCCTAGTTCCCACCTTTAAATTCTTAGTTTTAATTACTTAACTCACAATTACTCTCTCAAATACTTCAGAATTAGTTTCACATCTTCTTCTAGTTCTACTTCTAGTTAATTTCAGAAATGTACAAGTTTCGATCCCTGTGGATTTGACCTTGATTTTATCGAGATTATTACTACATCATGACCCTACACTTGAGGTTGTGAACAACATCTCTTTCCTTATAATTTCGATTGACTGATGATCTCATTGGATATTTTGGTCAATAAGATCTGTCATTCGATCGAGTCGGCCTCGCAATGTGCTGATAATTTGACATTGTTTCACCTGAATATGCTTCAGCCTGGTCAACTGTAGTTTTAGGTGTAATGCCCTTTATGCCATTTTGCTCTTTAGGTTGATTCATTTGAACTCCAAGATTGATCTTTGATCATGGTAGAACCAGCCTTTGACGATTGATAGTGGCCATATTGATCTCTATATTGAATAAAAATGGATTAGTATCGATCAATATTATTTTTTTTCTTTTTCTTTTTCAAAGAATTTCAGCAACCCTTTATCAATATTATCTTGAATAATATTCCTGAAAACAATACATTCATTAGTAGAATGCGGCCGAATTCCATATCATTTACAATAATTAATTTTCTTTAATTCTTCTACGATTGAAATCTTATGATTAACCAAAATTTTGATAAATTTGCCAGCTAACATAATATCGAATATTTCATTAGCATAAGAAATATCAAAGGTGTAGGATCTTTAAACTTTCTTATTAGAGGACATCACCGTCTTTACTTTAACTAAGGCTAAACACGTGAATGGTTGTTTAGCCACTATTTCTTCCACTGCAACATCATAATTATGGTTATAATAATATGTTCCTACCAATGAATTCTTTTGCCTTATTAACTCTTGAAACAGAGCCTCATATCGAGACATTTTCCTAATCAAATTGTAAAGATCTGTGAATTTCATTCTTGTAAACTTCTTTCAAATCTTGAATTCCAGTCTATCTTAAGTAAACTGAACAAATTTTGTTTTGATTGTAACTACCTTGCATTGTCTTTTTTCTCTTTTAAACTGAGCAATATAATTCTTAACAAATTCCTTTGATAATCATCGAAAATAAACAAGATCGGCCATGAAAATTTCTTTATCCTTATAGAAAAGTTAAGCATGAAAATTTTCTTCCATTTCTTGACAAATTTGTATGAAATTTGATAGCGAATTGGACTACCAAGTAAAGGATACCCTAATGAATGAATGACCAAATAATTGTAATTTATAATACTTATTATCGGTCAACTCTCCACATTACATGATATATTGACCTGTGTTATACAATCGATTGACCCATATCACCTGTAAAATAACGTTAAGTTAGGTCGATAGTTCCTCAGCAATGGATATCACCGGTCGATTCAATTAGGATGTGACTTATTATCCAATAACTTTTAATGGCGGCATTCAATTACCATTGTTTTCCTACGGCGTGGTGTGCCTGAGATCTGGATTCGTTTTTTCTCATGCCCTCTATGATAATCCAAAATGGATGAACGGCCTGGATAAAACACATGCATCATTGTGGGACCTATGGATCACAGTCCATAGCCAGTTGGTGCTGGTAGTGTCAGCACGCAATCCACGTCAGTTAAACAAATAGTACAATCAAGTTTAAATTATCAAAATAAATTTTCCAGTCTAACCCAACGGAAAGTTGGGAGTTGGGTTCTTCGGTTCTGATCGAGTCTTACCACCCAAGTTGCAAACCTATATGCACTTAATTACAAGATCTGGACCGATCATCCAGTGTTCCCTGATGGGTGCACCCAAAATCACACAGGTCAGATTACTCTAATCTTTGGATCAACGTAAATCATTTCAATAAGGACAATTCGTCAAGTTTTTTAAACCTTCTGTCTAAAAAGTCCTCTGATTGGATGGCTAAGGATCACCAATCTATGTGATTTCTAGTCTACGGTGTGTCTGTAGCAGGACCCCACCAGATGAACATTCCAGATACTATATATTTCCTAACATCTAACAGAAATAGTTCCACGAGAGATCTTTTCTTAACAAATTAAATATCTATCATTTCAGATCGAAATGCTATTATTGAAACCACATAACGAATTATGTGAACAGGACTGGTGTTTGATGGTAACAAGTCATTAAATTCTAGCAACTAATCAACGACTAATCTGACATACATCTACGTCTATCCAAATTATGGGCCCCATTATCAACAACGGTAGCATGAAAACATCCTAATCATCATATTTCACTTGTTTATTTTTGGGCCGTCCTCCAGTGATAGCGTGAACTAAAGCTAATGCGGCCATCAAAGGCATCAGCGCATGTTGACCCAAGGTCTAAAAGTCAGGCTGATCTGTCAATCAAGTGGGCCACACCCGGCAGATGTAAGTCCCACCGGATGCATGAATGAAATACAACCTTTCCATCCAATGCGTCAACTGATGTAACCCAATAGTCCAAAAATCATGCGGATCTATGAATCAGGTGACCCACATCGAGGTTAAAAGTTGGGAGGGGACGTCACCTTTGACTTACATGGACGGCCACCATGTTTTGTATATGGAATCTAGGCCGTTTTGACCATTCATCTTCCATGGATGAAAGGTCAGCGCAAAACTGAGGCTGTTCTGCAATTCGGACGCGGATTTCCTGCGAAAGCCCTTTGCAGGAAGTTCCTGCCCAAGGATTCTGAGTGGGCCCACTTCGATGTTTGTGAGAAATCCAACCCCTCCATCCGTTTTTAGAGCTAATTTTAGAACATGAGACCAAAATTAAGGTACATCAAAATCTCAAATGGGACACACGAGAGGTAAAAGTGGGGATTTAGTGACCAACGTTGAAATATTTATATGGCCTCAAAAGTTTTGCATTGGTCTAAGATTTTAGTGTTTTCACCTAATGTCAGTGAAAATGAACTTATAAATGGTTTGGATGGCATATAAATATCAAGATGGGACCTAGGAAGGTTTCAACGGTAGGCATTCCTTTCCCCACTGATTCATCTCGTATGCTCCACTTGAGTTTTGGATCCTCCTCATTTTTGGTCTCATGTCCTAAGATGAGCTCGAAAAATGGATGGACGGGTTAGATTTTTCACAAACATCATGGTGGGCCCCCATACAGAATGCTTGCGCAGGAACTTACTGCGAAAGGCTTTTGCAGGAGGGGTCTATGCAAATCAAGGGTAAACGATCCTCTCTCACAATGTTCCCACCTTTGGATCGGACTTATTTTTAGCACTTGGAAGTAAAATGAGGTGAGGCGTCCGATGGATACGTTGGACGATCAGCATACATCACGTGGGCCCCACATCTTCCCGGTATCACTAGAGCACTCTCAGACTTTGAATCATGGACCGTTTTAATTGACGGTTGAGATCATCCAGTCAGTGTGATTTTTATCTAGATTCCATCTGCAGTTGATGCCACCATATATGGACAGTCAGGATTAACCTGCACATAAGACTGTATGAATGGACGCAGGTGTATGCCACGTGTATGGCTAGTAAGTGTCCACACGGAATGTAAGTTGCACAGACGTTTCTATTTATTGACTGGGTTATAGAAATTCCGTAGCACAAAAGACACAAGGAAGAGGATTTACAATGCCACCCATGAAAATGTACACACGAGAATCATAACATAAAACGAATGAGCGGTTAGGATTGAAGGTTGATAGCGTATACACCTAAACATTGGGTGTATGACATTGCCAGGAATACGCGGAAACGGGTACGAAAGGGGAACGTGTTACTTAGAGGAAGCGTGCGGTAAGAGAGAGAGAGAGAGTTAATTGCTTCCCTTTATATTCTCCTCTCCCATCCTTTCCCTTCTTTCAAATGCCCCTCACTTGCAACGCTTCAAGCAAAAGCCCTCCTGTCAAATGTGGTGGGAGTCATTAGAAAGAGAAAGAAAAAGAGGGAGATAGAGAGAGAGAGAGGGAGAGAAAGAGAGACCATATACAAATACACGGCACATGACCTTGGTTGAATAGTTAAGGGTTTTTTTTTTTTTTTTTTTTTGACAGTTTTTTTTTTTTTTTTTTTTTCTGAAAGAGGAGGAGAGGATGTGGCCCAAGTTGAAATCTTCTTTCACGAAAGGTGGTTTCTGGAAATTTTCAAGAGGTGAGTGCTAAAAAAACCATTCATTTACTTAATTTCATCTATTGATTGATGCACAACTTACCATCCACCCACTGATTAACTTCCAACCTATCATGTGAGTATGATATCCACCTTGACCAATATGTTGGCCTCACCATGAGGATTAACTTGTGAAAAATCCACCCCATCCACTCATCAGGTGGACCACACCATAGAAAATAATATATACTTGCTGATAAATAACAAAATGCAAGTGTGGCCCACGTAATGAGTGGATGGAGAGATGATTGCTACAGAAGGTGATCTTCATGGTGAGCCAAACTATTGGAACGGGCATGATAGGTTAGAAGTTATATATTGGGTGGAATTTATAGTCTAAATAGCGGAAGCATATGTATATATAAATGCAAACCATTCACAAGATCCACATTAGTGTATTTTCAATCTTTTTTACCTTTATTACCCAAGCATACTTAATTGTAGAGTTCTTGTAATAAAATTCAAAAGAATAGTCTTCAGGGTTCTTTTTTACTAATTCTTTTATGAAAGGTGGTATGGCTTTATGGGTTTTAAAATTCAAACATATTGCATCTTGCAGTCAACCATGAAATTGAAATTCTATGGTTTAAGACATGGTCACTCATCTTCTTGATCTGACCACCCATTCAAAATATCAAAATGTAACATAACATATGGGGTATAAGTAGTGGTGATTCCAAAGGCAATACAAAATAATATGGAACAAAGCCTAAATCATTTGGCCTTTTAATGTTGCAATACGATGATCCTTGAATCATGTCCATCATTAACATTATTCTTTATTTAATAAGTTATGTTCAATGATCAATAGTTGTGATTTGATTGATACATACGCCCTTTTTTTCTACTTTTGGTAATATCATAGTACTTGAATTATTCTATTAGGAGGTTAGAAAGGGTGGGGTATATAAATAATGGCCCCCTAATTTCAATATACGCGCTATATTAAGTATAAATTACTGTATTTTTTTTGAGCACATTATCACAATTAAAAAAATAAAAATAAAAAAATAAAAATATAAAAGAAGAAGAAGATAAATGCAGTGAACAAATCAACAAATGAGATGATAGGAAATGGTCCATATTTTGGTGGCCCACTTGAGTGACCAATGTTTGGCTAACATCGGTCTCATCGATATCGTATTATATAATGATTTGCCTAAATAAATCATTAAGGCCTATTAAATGAAATAAATCAGTTCTTTTTTCTAAATATGGGTTTTCTTCCTTTCAACTTCCACAGGGAAATTTCCAAGGGAACACCTCACTAACGTTGGAAACAAGCTAAACGTCAATGAGGAGTACATGGAAGCCTTTAGAACAAAGTCATACACCGAAATATGGTCTAAAGTTCAAGGCCAGCTAAGGAGAACAAACGAAGAGCGGCTCTCCTTATCTCCCATTCCTTCCTACCTCCACCACCCTGAGTACCTTCTTGAACCCCGGCAGGAAACCTTAATTGCTGTTATCAACGGTTGTAACCTCCACTCTCTCATCCGTGACTACTTCGAAGGCAGCTTGGAAGCCTGCAAGATCTGTGGCTTCCTCCTCCAATGCGTCGTCCAGACACGCGCCAACCATTGTATAATTCAACGGGCCCTTAGGGCGACTAAGAGGGTGGCCCGTGATTACACTAAAGAGCAATGTACCTTCATATCAGCGCAGTTGGCTACGTTCGCAAGCCTTGAGAACCCTTTATCTGGCTCAAGCCAGTTGCAATTCCATCAAATCCATGATCTCTACAGTTCAATGCTAAGACGTCTAACATCAAAACGTAAGAAGACCATGCGACGGGCCAAAGTCGTCAGATTCTGCAAGAAGGCCGCCTGTGTTAGCCTCACAGTCGCATGTGGTGCACTCACGATCGTCATGCTGGTCGTAGCAGCCCACACGCTCTTTGGTCTTCTAGCCACGCCGATCATCATGTGCTCCTCGACTCCGTTCTTGAGACGGAGAATCCGAACCAGGCGTCCGATGAGGTATAGATCTCTCAAGAGACTCGGCATGCAGCTTGATGCAGCAGCCAAGGGAGCTTACATACTCGACCGGGATTTTGATACGATGAGTCGGCTGGCAACGCGGTTGCATGATGAGATTGAGCATAGCAAGGCAGTGATTGGGATTTTTTTGAGGAATGGAAACGGGCATTTGCTGGAAGAGGTGGTGAATGAGCTTAGAAGCAATGAAAATAACTTCCTAGAGCAGTTGGGAGAGCTAGAAGAGCATATTTACTTGTGTTTTCTTACTATTAACAGGGCGAGAAGGCTTGTTTTCCAAGAGATAGTAATGCAACAACAGCATTAGTGATATTTCTAAATTTTGAATTTTCTTTATTTCTTTCTTTTTGGTCTGTTCTTTTTTATTGATTTTGCAGTTAGTTTTTGTAATTTTTTCAAAAGACAGATAAATCAAAACTGTATATGATTAATTTGAATTCGATTTTAATTTTGCATTAAAGGCGTTTTTGAATGCCAACTCATAAATGGGTTTAATCAGTTTTTCTACAGAAACATCTTAAAGGTTCATCAGGCGGCTGGAGTTCATCAGGCAGCCACGAATAGCGATCTTTTATGAGAAACATATCTTTCCATTTGCATAAAAATGGGTATTCACCAAATTCATGAATTGGGCAATTGTTCAATTGACTAATTCATTCATTCATTAGGCAGTGGCACCAACGGTCCTAGGCCCCTAAACTTAGCTTGAGGTCAGAGTCAGGTTTAAAATCTAGCTAGGCCTGGTGTTTAGGGCTGGCCAGGCCTAAGCCAATGATCAATAGCCCAACCCAGCCTAGCCTTCTAAATTTGGCTTGACTAGGCTCAAGCTTAAAATCTAGGCTTAGTGTTTGGGTGGGGCTGATTATAGTGTTGGTTGGTGAAGTTGGACACATGTGGCCAATATATATCACTTTAGAAGTCTTTCGGTAGTAACTTTTCAGCCCGAGTCTTTTACTTTAGATAAACATCTGATTGGTATCGTGTGATCGAATTTTTAGAGAAATAAGGATGTTTCTCCATCCTAATAAATGGATAAATTCAAACGTTAACAGATATAATTATGGCTCTAGAAAGTATAAAATATATGAGATAACAACTAAAAAATGAGTAACATCCATATGTGTGTGTTGAGAGATCCTTTAGCCGACCGGGATCCATAGGCTAATGGCATCTCTCTCTTCCTCATCTTTATGAAGATTTGCTGAGCACATGTTGTGTACCACCTACTCATTATTGGGATCTTCACCTAGGCCAAAGATAAATAGCTGGGTCCATCACAGGGCTATTATATGTTTTTTTTTCTTCGAAAGAAAAATTAATACCCTAGTAAATTAGTGTGATAGATATGATACTATGGACACTTGAGAATTTCTTTAAATTTTTTTTATTTAGTTGTACAAGTAATTCAAATTAAACCATCTAAATTATGAACTCCAAATGAAATTGAAATGTGTCATGAACCTAAAAACAATCTTATTTGATTATCTCACTGTCAGATTGGTGTAAATTTATTGGACAGTTAAAAATGAAAAACATCCAATAGTTATATTTTAACAAACAAATGCCCACAAATAAGAGGTTAGGTTGTTCAAACAATCTTTGTTTGAAACCATGACTTAAAGATTATGGGTTTCATAATTTTGTGTAAATTCAAAATGAATGATGCTTTAATTTGGAATTTCTAGGTGCTTGTGTATGAAGCATCATGCTCTTTTGGAGCAAAATAATCCGATCAAAGTGACTTTTGAGATGGATAGGTAAAAACATAGGTGAGCTCCACGTGATGCATGGCCCAAATCAATGATTAGATTTTCCTATTATAATAAACGTGATATTCACATTTCTCCAACCATTCATCTGATGGGTTATATGAACCGGTTGATCCAATGGGTTTGTCTGAAGGTTAGAATCATCCAATTAAAATGGTTTTTGTGAGAGATGGGCAATCAAAGGTGGGTCATGTGATGTAAGCCTCATGATTGGGCATTTTCTACATTATATTTTATTTATACCGACAATTTCGATGGCCATTAACTGAATGGTTTAGATCTTCCAATCTTAAGTGACTCCCAACATATGAATTTAGTAAGAAAACTAAACAAAGAAGAAAAAGAAGAAGAAATAAAACACGGGCAAAGAAAGGACTCTCCTAAAATTGAAAAATCGTGAATTTTGGCAAAGAAACGTCAAACAAAAAATCTGTTGAATCATTAACTAACAATTTCATGAAGCCACCAATTAATGAACCAAACGATCACATTCATGAATTGAGTAATCTCATTCTTCCATCCAATGCATCATTTATGTGAAGAGGGATGCCTTAGCCCAATGTGTGGGTGCGCTACCTATATATACCATATAGATCTGCAATTGTGGGCACATTTCTGCCGCGTGAGTGATTAACATTTTTCCTGTTATAGAAAATTCCTTACAAGATCTATAAAAATTTCTTCAATAGGTGATGCATTATGTGATGGGTGGGCCACTTCATTGCATGGTATAAGCCGGTTTTTGGTTCTAACTAGTGAGATCCATAGCTCAAGTGGTAGACTGAGTGAAAGATACCTCATTTCAACACTGAGGTCTTGGTATCGATCCCCAGTGGGGGTGGCTAACATTGAAGTGTCAACTGACAGTGGGGTGTACTAACAAGCTAAAAAAAAAAAAAAAAGTTCTAACAAGTGAGACCCATATATGTATTGATAATCCAAACCCTTGGTCTGTTGGGTCCCATCACAGAAGAATTGATGCCTCAAAGATCTCCTCGAGAAATCAATTTTGAACAATCTGCCTGTGGCATATAGATGGTTAAGTAGAAAAATTCGGTTCACATTCAACAACAAAAGGTTCTAACAATGGCTAAGATTTTGGTTGCATTCTCAATTCTGAACTGTTTTCTTTCTTTAATGAATTAGATTTTTGGCTCCAACAAGTGGACAATAAAGCTCTAACCCTCTGGCATGGGATTTGTGTGAACGGCAAGCATCGTGAGTACACTCTCCACAAACGAAAATTCAATTCTCTTTCTCAGAATTAACTCGATGCACGTAATTTGCGAATGATTGCAGGCATTCGTAGGGAATAGTCTCGCCTAAAAAATGAAACAGAAACACCCTAATGTCATTAAAAACATAGTAATAACAATAAATAAATAAATAAAGGTCTAACCCATTAGACTGAACAGTCCGTAAAAACGGTTCCATGTCTTGTCTGGATTTTAAAACATTGGTGCATATTATGCAAAGATGTGGGCCACAAATCATATGATAAATTATATATCGTATTTGAGGGAAAAGGTTGTGGGCATGCAAATGCAATGAGCGCAGTACTCCAACGAGTCTTCACTGTCATTTCAAACAACGTTCATAAATTCGCATTTGAAATGCTTGCTAGATTCCTGCTGGGCATTTTTAAGTGGTGGCAAATAAACATCATGGTGGGCCTTTCAAAGGTTTCAACCGTGGGTGTATTAACACTTTCACTTCCTTCCTGTGATGTGGTCCATCTGAACTTTGGATGTGTCTCATTTTTGAGCTCATATGGTAAAATGATATTAAAAAAAAATAAAAAAATAAAAAAAGATGGGCTGCGGCACGATGGCCCCATTGAGACCCTCTGGACCGATTTCCCTCCCAGTGGGGGAATGAGTCCATCAAATAAATAACTTGCATAAACCATGGGCTCTACGTCGTGTGTACAGAAAAATAAAAAATAAAAACAAAAACAAAAGCTTCCGTTACAAACAAAGAACTCTGGCCAGCAGATTCAGGTAATGCCCCGTATTTCTCTTTGTGTTTTTTGTTTTTTTTAATTAGTAAATGACTCGTGGAGGGATCTACCAGAAGGTAATAAATGCCCCATTTTAATTCACTGCATGATAACTTGTCGTGCACCTCAAAGGCACCGTCTACATGGGTACCAATCCAAGCCATCCAAATCGTAAGGAACATTGTGGATGGACTACAGCTAAAAAGTCAGATCAATTGAGTAATCTTGAGACCCACAGTAGTTAGAACATAACCATAGATTTGATTTTTCATATTTTTATCCTTCTATCAGATGTCCTTCAATCGTCCAATTATATATGGCCCATTAAGATGGCCCAAGATTTCGTTAGACCGGAAAGAACCCAAAGATAGAAAAGCAATTTATGGCCGGTACTTCTTGCCAGGGTTGCATTTAAACTGGGGTTGTACCTGTAGATTTGCTAATTCTACATGCACGTGAAGCATTACACATCCACACGCAGGAGAAGGTGCCGGTACATAACACGTGCCAGATTTGAGCTCTCCATCTGGTTGCACACAAAGTTTGGATATTTGTCTAAACAAATCAAACCGGTTCAATCTTCAGGTAGGCCATAAATATAGAAAGTAAACTGGCATTAAAAATGATTTATTTTTTTGGGTGTCCATTTGTTTTTTTATACGTAATGATCCACCTAAGGTATGGACTGGCCTGATTTTAGGCCAGAATATCTAAATAGTATAGCCTAGGGACTGAAAGCTTACATCTTATCTCTAACATGTGTTCTATATTGGCACGTGTGTCTATTTGTGGAAATGTAGGATGCTCTTGGGGGAATTAACAAAGCTCCCTCCAATAGAGAAAATTATAACTTTTAAGGTTCTTATACTGTGCCAATGTATTAACAGCATGTTTAGGTATTGATTCCCAATAATAACATTTGACATATATATTGTAGTGGATATTTCGGTATGATGGATCAAATCATCTAAAATCCTTGCAATAAATTTGATATTGACTGTCCCGTCCCGATCCGGACCATCTTGATGCAAGATGACGGATTGGATCGTCCAAAATCCTTGCAATATATCCGATCTTAACTGTCCAATTCCAACCGAAACAATCTAGACACAAGATGGCGGATCAGATCGTCTAAAATCCTTGCAATAAATTCGTTCTTGACCATCCAGTCCCAATCAGGACAATCTGAACAAGGGATGACGGATCGGATCATCTAAAAAAACTTGCAATAAGTTCGATATCCAGTCTCGATTGGGACCATCTGACCATGAAATGATGGATCAGATCATTGCAAAAAATGAAGGGCCAACCAAAAACTACCTCACGATGCCTACTCATGAGATCATTGGAGATTTCAAAATAAATGGCCAAGAAAAAACTTTTTTAAAAATGTTTCTTTAATAAAAACCCTATGGAACAACATTCTACAGGTGGGGATCTCTTAAAAAACCCAAAATATCAAAACTTTCAAAAAAAATGCCCTTGTGCACGGTATTTGAGGCACTAGGTGTTTCGCCATACTTCCGGTTGGTTGAAGACACAATACCAATAATTGATTTTGATTTTCTCTGACTTTTCGGTTTTCTCTGAGATCATACACGAAACATGAGACAGCCGGTTTGAACTCTCAATATCAGCCTGATCGTCTCGAAATATAGAATGATTATTTCTAGATTAGCTCAACTACACTAATTGGTGTGAAAAAAGAAAGCCTATTATGACCAAAGTAACGAAATCACGAACTCGAAAAGCAAGGGAATAACCCCGATGACTCTAGTCTATGTTACTTATAAGTCTAACACTCTATAATGAGGGAGATTCATAAAGCCACAAAATACTCATGCAACTGCCCATTATAAACAATAGGACTTACAAGTGATCTTGGGGGATCATGCAATATTGAAAACTACATTTCCAAATCAAAGGGTGTTATCCTTGTAAGGTCGTAAAAAGCACAGGGGCACTAACCACCTACAATCCAAACTTGCATAATCCTTCAATGCACACATGTCGATTACAACATGAAAAGGTTATAATTTGATACCCTGTAGAGTTACAAAATGCATATGGATAAATTGCAATATTTTTCCTAACCTACGTGAGATGTTTGGGTTAAACTTTAACCAGATATGAATCTTGACAAATGACACTCTAGTAAGGAATAAACTAGATCGCGTCTACGTCTAATCCAAAGGTGAGGTGTCCACTCGTTTTGGCATTCGGTTGTACCCCAACCTCTGCCAAAGAGCGGCATCTGTAGACACTCCACCCTAAACAACATTGGAACTACTATATCAACTTTAGTATTAGCTTTGACCAAACTGCCATACAACTCAATGCTCGCAAATACAACCGTATGAAATGGACAAACTATGGCATGCATGGGTTTTGGAGATATCAAACGGGTCGAATCAACTAATCAGGCGACCCATCGACCTATATCCTCATTCAATTGTCTAGGTCTCTAGGACAACTGTAAGGCCCTGAAAATCGGAGGTCGAGCAGGAGCCCAATTCCCGAATTCCAACGCATCACTTATGCAACATAAATAATAATGATTAAATGTTGTCCGTGTTAGTGCATTAAACATGAATGAGATTATACCAAAACAACATATCATACTCCAGGATGATTAAATGTAAGCAAGCGAAAGACTGTAGTAAATATATAAAATCATATAAGTGATTGTAAGTCCCCAGAGTCTGAACATGTCACTAGGTTAAATAATTACATATATAATTCCAAAATGTGCAAAATGATAAAATGTAATATCATCTATTCATATCCTTGTAGCCTCGATGACGCAAGTCCTGATCTACATAGACCCATTAGAGAGTTGCATGTAAGAGAACTCTTCCTCATCATCATAAAAGTCAGGCTCCGCCTCGCAAGCATCGCCATCATCTGCAACTAAACCAGAGCCTGGTTGGTGTTTTAAAACACCGTCCCAGAGTGGGAGTGAGTGATCAACTCAGTGGAGCTATAAGGCGAAGATTAACATGTTATCCATTCAATTAAGCAGTAATGATAAAGCAGTACAACAGTTTACAAATTCATCCCTAGATATTCATCACGTGGTCCACATTTGTATTTTTTTTTTTTTTTTAAAATTTATTAGTGGCTATATACTATTTTCTATGGCATGGCCCAGATGATGAATGAACGATGTTGATTTTTTTTTTTTTAAAATTCATCAGTGGCTATATACTATTTTCTATGGCAAAGATTAAAGTAATCTCCATGATGGGCCAACATATTGGAAGGGGTCGATTTATAAAGAACATAATATGTTAGAAGTTACCTGATTGGTAGATGGTAACTTTTTGACCAACTGGTTGGATGTGGGAGTGGATTCGGTGTTACCCGGGTAACACTATAGTGGGTGTTTCTCTGACTGTGAGGCCTACTTTGATGTATTTTTTTATATATCCATGCCGTCCATAAGTTTTTACAGGTAATTTTAAGGCATGCTAAAAATATAAGAAGATCCAAATCTCAGGTGGACCACACACCATAGGAAACAGCGGTGACTGACTATTAAGAACTTTTTGTGGGCCAAAAGAAGTTCTAGATGAAGCCGATAGTTGCGTTTTCACTTCATCTAGATATTTTTGAACTTATCAACAGGTTGGATGGAAAATAAACATGAGGTGGGCCGTAGGAAGTTTTTAATGGTGAACGTTCAATGACCACACTTTCCTGTGGTGTGGCCCATTATGATATTAGATCTGCTTCGTTTTTGGAATAATCCCCTCAAATGAGTTAGAAAAACTGATGGACTGCGTGGATATATAACACATACATAAAGGTTGGCCCCATGGTCAGGGAAACGCCCACTACGGTGTGATCCCAGTAACATCTAATCCGCTCCCGTCGGGCGTTCGGCATTTCTACCTTCGATTGCTCTCGCAACTGAGGCTTCTACAGTTACAATTTACAAGCCCTTCTGAGCAACCATATCGTTTTGCTACCGAAGCTCTCAAATATCAGATCGGTTCCTCCTCCGTTTCGTGGTTTCCGGTACAGCGCAGGAGTATGGAAGAAGGAGAACACCCGCAGCGCTTATCTACGCACATGACGACGATTTCCAGCCATTCCTTCGGTCAATCGTGTCAGACTGGTGATGATGAAGATGGCTTCACCATCCACATCATAGAGGTGCTCTCTCCTATCCTCAAGATCCCTTCTTCTTCTGCTTCCTCATCCAACCCTACACGTCCCCCAATCCAGACAGTCCAAATTGTGGGCCCTGTTGTCGATGAAATTACACATGTATGGATGGTTCCATCCATCCAATTGGTGGCCATCAATCAATTGGAATGACCATATTCAGTAGGTCACATTGGATAGTTAAGATCGGTCCGTCTGTGTGTTCGTTGGTCCGGCACTCCACTTGCACTTTGGGGCTAGGGTTTGAACATTCTGGATTGAGTTACATGTTCTGGATCAAGATTCTGTCATTTAGGATGAGTTTGGATACACAATCTAATTGAATTGCAGAATGTTCAGTTTAAGCAAGAGGAGATGACAAAAATGATGATAATTAGGTAGCAGCCAGCCTCAAATTGCAGTTTCTTAATCGCAATTTGGTGCCCAGACACTCAATATGAATGCTGAGGAAGGAAATCACAATTCGGTTATTTCCACCTTGTTAGACTAGTCATTCTGATTCATTATGATAGTAGCGCATCCAAACGCACCCTTAATAAATGGTGCCAAATGTATTTGATACAAATGTACCCAATACTGTAAGGTTATAATAGGCTTAATGAGTTATTGGATGGTTGGACTTCTTGTGGTGGTGGTGTACGTTGGACATTTCCTAATTGGAAACTCCTTGCCTCTCCTCTTCTTTAATTGTGTGAATCCTCATTTTGGTAGGATTTGGGACATATGGTTCTCTTGGGATATGTTATATATAAAAGGGTGACGCAACTAGATCAAATTAGAAACTGATTGCAATGAAGTTCAATGTACCAAATTAAAAGTTCGACTGACAAAAGAGAAAATGTTCAATGGTTGTGAATAAGCTCAATAGCCCTCTAGTCTTATACTAGAGATCACCCCCCTCCCCCCACATTCTACTGTAAAAAAAAAAAAGAGAACTTGGCTAAATAAAATATCATTCAACAGTTTCTTATTCTAGAGGGCCTATGCCTTATAATTTATAACGAGTGTTACAAGGTTTCCTCCACTTGAAAAGAGAAATTTTTGATACCCTCCTTAGCGTGTAGAAAGTAGAAACTATGTGATCATCCAACACATCTTTAACGATTTCTTCAAATTGACATGGTACCTCAAGTATATGGATAGCTTGTTCATATGTCTTTGTGATCCAAGATAACTATAAGGTCTTCTACATTAAGAATGGGGCTAATCTTCATTTCGAGTGGAAGCTTGATTGAGTATGTGATGTAGAACGTGTCACAGAGATATTCCCAGCGTGGTTGAGCCAAAAGGAGGTGGGCCGTAAATTGACCATAACTTTTGATCCGGGTATCGTTACGGGGCGTACAACCTATCAATCTTTACTGAAACGGGCCATCTGAGGTGAACCGACCCACAAAGTAGGTGCCTGTCCGTTTGAAAACGCGCTTTAGCTCAAAACGAATTTTTAGAAAATTTTTACTATTTTTAGTAATTCCGATTTTTTAATATTTTTTTAGAGTTTTAGATTTGCTTTCCTTATAGAAATAACTTTTAGTTATACTAAGACTCTTCTAGATAAAGTTTATTTGCAATTTTTATTTTTAGAAATTAGGCCTTAGAAGAGTTTTATTAGAATTAGGATTTTTATTAGAGTTAGAATTTTGCTATTTTTGGTAATTACGAATTTTAGTTTATTTATTTTTTTCTTTCTATATTAATGGTGTAAGGAGACACATTAGAGATTATCAATGATCAATTAATCAATTTCGAATTTCTTAGAATTTATTTCTATTTTCTGCTTTCTTTCCTCGTGAGTTCGAGAAGTCTCTGTGAGGAGTCCAGAGAAGCTCCGTGGATTCGGAGTAGTTATCCTCATCACGTTCATCCCTGCGCCATTAGTATCAAAGCGAGGATTCCCCTCGGGTCGATGGCAAACAACGAAGGTATGAATCAAAATCCTGTGGACGGTGATCCAGGGATTCATTATCTTTTGGAAAGAATGGAAGCTTTCCATCGGGAGAGTTAGTTGACTATGCAAGGGCTGCAGGCAACCCTCAACCGTTCATCATGTATTCCGCCTCGAGCTCAAAGTGATGCGCCGTGTGGTTGTAAAGCATAACCCCAATTTCTACAAAGCACCATTAGATGATGGTAAATTACGTCACCACTTCGATTATGAGGAAGCGCTATACATGCCAAAGGTAGAAATAGAATTACAATGAGACAACATAGGTGCACCGCATACAAAAAAGTCTGCAATGTGATCATCGATGTCAGGAGCGATGAGAATTTTATGTCGAAAATAATGGTGGAAAAGCTACAACTGAAAACAGAAAGACACCCATCTCCATACACGATTGGATGAATCAAGGAGGTCAACAAAACAAAGGTAACTGAACGATGTCATATATCTTTTTCCATTGATAAATATTATAAGTATGAAGTAATGTGTGACGTGGTCGACATGGAAGCTTGCCACATGTTACTTGGTCAACCCTGGCAAAATAATATTAATGCTACACATAGGGATCAGGATAACCTATTTATCTTTATTAAAGATGATAAAATGATTATCCTCACCCCTATGGGAAGGGAGAACCAACCCAAGACGTCTAAAGTTGAGGAACAATATCTTACAACTGAACAGGCTTTTGTTAAACAATCTGAGGAAACAAGACATATATATCCATTAGTTGAAAAGAAAGAATATATGGAGCCTGTGAATATTTCAGAAGATTTGAAGCCAATGTTGCAGGAGTTCAAGAAGATTGTGCTCGATGAACCCCCCAATAAGTTGCCTCCCATACGAGATATACAAAATCACGTTGATCCTATCTCAGGGGCAAGTCTGCCTAATTGCCCACATTATCCAAGAAAATATGAGATCTTAAAGACAGATGTGAAGGAACGGATCAATATTAGTCAAGTCAAGGAAAGCATGAGTACATGTATTGTGTCAGATATGAAGGAACTGATCAATATTAGTCAAGTCAAGGAAAGCATGAGTACATGTATTGTGTCAGATGTGAAGGAACTGATCAATATTAGTCAAGGAAAGCATGAGTACATGTATTGTGGCCATAGACTTAATGCCAAATATAAAAAGGGCTAATGAACATCGGTTTGGGTTATCTCAGACTCATGTGCCAAGTCTCTTGCGTAACTCGAGGACGAGTTTTTTTCAAGTGAAGGGGTCTGATGTAGAACGTGTCACAGAGATATTCCCAGCATGGTTGAGCCAAAATGAGGTGGGCCGTAAATTGACCATAACTTTTGATCCGGGTATCGTTACGGGGCGTACAACCTATCTATCTTTATTGAAATGGGCCATCTGAGGTGAACCGACCCACAAAGTGGGTCGCATCTGTTCGTTTCGTCAGAAAACAGCTTTCAACTCAAAAACGAATTTTTAGAAAATTTTTACTATTTTTAGTAATTCCGATTTTTTAATATTTTTTAGAGTTTTAGATTTTCTTTCCTTATAGAAATAACTTTTAGTTATACTGGACTTTTATAGAGAAAGTTTATTTGCAATTTTTATTTTTAGAAATTAGGCCTTAGAAAAGTTTTATTAGAATTAGGATTTTTATTAGAGTTAGAATTTTGCTATTTTTGGTAATTACAAATTTTAGTTTATTTATTTTTTCTTTCTATATTAATGGTGTAAGGAGACACATTAGAGATTATCAATGATCAATTAATCAATTTCGAATTTCTTAGAATTTATTTCTATGTTCTGCTTTCTTTCCTCGTGAGTTCGAGAAGTCTCTGTGAGGAGTCCAGAGAAGCTCCGTGGATTCGGAGTAGTTATCCTCATCACGTTCATCCCTGCGCCAGTATGCATTATCATCTAGCTTCTTCAAAATATAAGGACATGCCTTTTTGGCGTGGAGCTTAGTGGAAGAGCCTATTGGAAGCTTCTTAGGTTTGAGCCATACCATGACTGCATCCTCTTCTTGAAATTGTGCAAAATGCTGTCAAACATGTGCATGCCACTTATAAATTTCATTACTAAGGGTGATCCTATGTCTGATTTCATCATGTATTTCCTTAATATGCTATGTAAAAGCTTTAGCACCCTGGCTTAATTACGTCACAATAGGAATTGGGATTAAATCATAGGTCGTGAAAGTCAAATACCAGTCGTAATTTCAAAAGGAGAGAGTCCTGTAGTGTGGTTCACAAAACTATTATAGGTAAACTTAGCTTGTGATACCATGATATCCCATGAACTTATGCAATCACCAATCAAATATCGAAGAAGATTCCCAAGATTGCGGTTAACAAGCTCAGTTTGTCCATCTGTTTGCGGATGATAGGTGCTTGAGAACTATAATTTAGTTCCCATTTGACGCAGGGAAGGGTGTAAAACGGATAGAGGAAGAACACCATCTCCTCTATGTGATACGAACCTTGAATCCACAAGTTGTAATGCTTTAAATAGTAAAACACAAACCCTAATCAAGAGTCCATAAGAAATAAAGGAAATTTAAGATGTTTTATTGATATCTGTCTCTAAAACGAAATTACAATGCTTTAAATAGTAAAACACAGACCCTAATCAAGAGTCCTAATTCGACTAAATTAGAAATTACCCGAAATAGTAAAATATACTAAAAATAGAAAGTCCTAAATATATATATATATATTTTTTTGTTGGATGATTCCTTGCATGATAAGAAGCAAATCCTAAGAAGACATTACATACTAAAACTCTAAGATGAAATAGATACGTCCAATCTTAAACTTACTAAAAATAATAAGTTTTCAAAAGCTGATTTTGAATCTGCGATGACTTTATTCTTATTTGAGTCGGGTTCACCCCAAATAGCCTGTTACAATAGGAATTCATATGTTGTGTGGCCCGTAACGATACCCAAATAAAAAGTTATGGCCAATTTATGGTTTGCACTTCAAACGACAATTTCTCCCTATCCGAAATGAATTTCTTCGATTTGGATGTGCCCGCGGCCCAGTTACATCATGCCCTACGTAGGACTAGGCTCGGATTTGACAGACTACGTCCGCTTCCATTCGGGCTTCTTCTGGTCAAACTATGCTTGGAATAGGTTTGCGGCTCGCTCTACATCACCATCTTAGACCACAAAGTTTGCAAGAAGTAGCTTATAAACTTAACATCGCGATGAAATACAATTATCTTGGGAACACCATGTAGAAAAATCACCTCCTCGAAGAAAACATTAGTGATGCTTAGCTTATAGCATCCAATGCCTTCTTACAATGGAAGAAATGGACCATCTTAGAAAAATTGTTGACTACATAGTAAATAGAGTCATAGCTAAGTTGAGTCTTAGGTAACCCTAGGATGAAATTTGCACTGATCTCCTTTCATGGAGCATCTGTCACAGGTAATGGAGTATAAAGATCGGTATTGTGCTAGCTACCTTTGCCTTGTTAATACACTCGACACTGTCAAATGACGATTCCAAAATCTTTCTTCAAACCAGGCCAATAGATACAGTCCTCTACAAGGGTTGTTGTTTTGTCAATCCCAAATTGATGATCGAGGCCATCCGAATGAAGCTCTTGTATCACAAGCTCATGTAAGGAGCTTTTAGAAAGACACAACCTCATATCATGGAATAAGTACCCATCACACACTCTATATTGTTTGTATTCTGTGCTTGACCATGCAAAGAGTTTAAAAATACCTTCCTAAAATCATCTCTGCTACATAGTCTCTTTAAACTTCTTTGGACCCAACAACGGAGACTGATAAGGAAGAAAATAGAAGCGTTTTTCGACCGAGGACATCTAAGGTCATCTACTATCTTATTTTCTACTTGGACCGATGCTTAAGGTAGAATGTGAACTCCTGAATGTAAGCACTCCACTTAGTGTGCCCTACTCAATTTCTTCTTAGAATTCAAATAACACGGTGCCCCATGATCGCAATACAACACAAACTCTCAATGAATGAGGTAATGACGCCAATTTTTTAGGCTTGTACTACATAAAATTTCATTATATATAGGATACTTCTTCATGCCCATTGAATTTTTCGCTGAGGAAGGCTACCATATGTCCTTCTTGACAAGGACACCTCCAATCCCTACATGGGATGAATGACTTGCAACCTTAAATGCTTCTCAAAATCAGGAAGCTTGAAGACCGGAGCTTCTGTCATTTTTTCATTTGATTTATTGAAATACCTTTGTTGCTCCTTTGGTCCGCTCAAACTGATCGACCTTCATACATTTAGTAATAGGAGCGATGACAGAACTAAAGTTTCAGATATACCTTCATTAAAACGTTGCTAAGTCGTAAAAACTGCAAACCTTGTGAATATTTGTGGGAGTAGGCTAATCGACAATAACCTTTATTTTTTTAGGAACGACCCTCATGCTTTTTGCTGAAACAATGAACCGCAAAAAGACCATGCTCATGGAACCATGAATGTACACTTCTTTAAATTGATGTGGAGCTTCTCGTAGTGTAATACACTCATCACCTGGTAAAGATGGATCAAATGATCTTCTCGTGAATGATTGTAAATGAGGATGTCTTCGAAGTACGTGACGATCGAACTTACCTATAAATGCCGTAGAAATTGCGTCATCACCCACATGAATGTATTAGGTGCGTTTGTCAAGCTGAAAGGCACGACTGGTCACTCATACAATTCATCCTTTGTTTTAAAAGTAGTCTTTTACCACTCTTATAAAAAAAATAAAAATTGTCTTCTTCTTATATACCCAGGACTAATTCTTATTTGGTATTACCCTACTCGCAAATCAATCATCAAAAAGATTGTAGCATCTGCCATTATGTCCAACATGTCATCAAGGCATGTAATTAAAAAACAACACTTTACTGTTATCTTGTTGTTGCTGCGGTTGTCAACACATAACTACTACCTACCACCATTCTTTGGCATTTATTACAATGTTGGCACGAAATATGAGTTGAGGCTCGCACTTTGAAATTCGTGGCTAACAATTCCGCTTCACCTATCCATGAAGCTCTGCATGCTTTGTCGAGTTCATTCAGTATGTTGGGAGATTTGGCAATGGCTCTCCAAGTACCAAAATAGTCATGTGTTGAATGTTGTGTGTGGGGTAGAAGCTCATTTAGCAATTTGTTAGGAATTATATCCTGAAATTAGGACAGAATGCCCTGAATCATAGGTAGTTGGACAAAAACTTGACCGATTAGATTGGTCTTGCATTCGCATCCTACTAGAGCATACATGATTCGTTTTTCTTGACTTTCCTCCACGAATCGGGTCATACTCAATACCATGAGAGTCAGCTTTGCCTCTTTGGGTTCATTATCTCTCATAAGGTTGAGAGTGATGAGCCTAGTAATATATGTGTGACTTTTATGGTCAAATCTCTGTCATATATCCATGGGAGCCCTAGTAATATATGTGTGACTTTTACTAGAATAATGTCACACCAAAGTGATTTTTCATAATGACTGAAGGAGAAGTTCACTAAGCATCTCTTAATCATGGGGATGAACGTGTCATTCACCCACGCAATCTTGTGTACCTTGGGATGTTATTGAGTCTTCAGCTTCAACTTATTTACCATGCTTTATGAGGCCAAGTTCATATTGTTGCCTCCATCAATAATGACCTTTCCACTATATGATACTTGTGTATGGAAGATATTGGTTCTCAACCAGTCTTCATGGGCCTCCCCTTTGGGGGTTGTTAGAATCCTTCTGACTATAAACAATAACTTATTTTTCTTAAGGCTATCTATGTCTTCTTCAGGTTCCTAATCATTACCTTCTAAATGGCTTTCATGTACACCTTTCTCTTAGTCTTCAACAAACTCCTCTTTATACCATTCACCCTCTTGTCCCTTCAAGAATCATAGGTTGCAAGAGGGACACCATTGCATAATGTTTGCGACCACCACACTTGAAATAAGTGTTGGTCTACATCCCTTGAGTTGGCACAACAAACTTTCCCATTATGTCAACGTTTCAGGAAAGAGGATTCATATGTTGATTGTTATGGGTAAAATGGAGCTAAACAAATGCATGAGATAGATGAGCCAGGCAACCAGACTCGATGACTATGGATATCTTGAGGGCCAGAAAATCACTCCGACCTTTGGTGTCGGCTACTTTCTACCTCGGCTTCAATTGTCACTTTGGCCCTCGGGTACCGATCTCGTTCTCAAGGGACAACCTCGACCTGCCTCGACCATAGACCTCGACCTCGGAGGTCGGCCTCAGATACCGACTCGGCCTCGGGTACCAACCTCGACCTTAGATACCGAGCTCGGCCTCGGATATCGACTACCACCTCGGAATAGAAATATCCTTACAATATATAAAGATAGGATTACCCTCCGAGATCTTCGCCGAGGATCTTGCTGAGAAAGGCACGATATACCCAGAGACAGATCCACTTTGTGATACGTAATTATCCAGCAGATTCATTACCATATACGCAAGTGATGTCATTGGATTATAAATAGAGACTCTCGCCATGGAACAAGGTACACAGATATACCGATTCTACGACACTTACTGTGAGTCAATACGCCTGACTTAGGCATCGGAGGGTCCCCGGCCTTAACTAGCACCCCCAGTGCATTCTCTTGTTCTCCATTAATTGTAGGTACTCAGCGGCTCGAGGAGGTGAGGCAAGATCAACCAGATTTCTGCATCAACAGTTTGGTGCCGTTTGTGGGAACAACAGCAATGCCACCTTAGAAGTTTCTTTTACATTAAAAGAATCATCATCCTTGTCTGCTCAACAATGGCTAAAGGAAGAAAGCGGGTTTTGACCGCCATTACTGCCCTAATCCCCGCATCAGATGAGTAACTTGAGGAATTGCCTTCGAAACATAATACCGACCATTTTTCAACAGTGGCCTCGGGTAGACCTCGCAACAGAGCTAGTCGACTCATCTCCTTAGAAAACCAGGTCGAGGCCCTAACTGGCAACGTAGACTGCATAATGCAAATACTGTAAAGGCAGCAACCACCTCCCGACCATGAAGCGGAAGCAGTTGCGGCAATAGAATTATCTCAACCTCCTCGGGCACCTCACAACCCATACGTAAAGCAGCGACTAGGGCAGTACGGTCAGGTCTTCCCGTGTACAATAGGAATGACCGTGTTGGCATACTCCAACATACACCACACCTTAGAAAAGAGGAAGCGTGGGAAGGCCCCTGAAGACGTCGCAGAGAGAAAAGTCCCATGGGAGGCAGAACTCAAGGAGATCTGGGGCCAGCTCGGCGACATTTAACAAGCGTGTCGAGCCTGGGGACCGACCTCTGTGGAAGCCAGGTTTGAGGAGGCCGAACCCCCGTTCACTGATAACATTATGAAGTCTTAGATCCCATTCAAGTTCTAGATGCCTTAGATCACCCCTTAATCCTGCTCGGGGGACCCGGCTGAATACCTTGTATCTTTCAGGGCTTGGATAGATCTTTACGGTGTATCCAGCTTCGTAATGTGCCGAGCATTCTCCTTGACTCTATAAGTAGTGGCACAGAAGTGGTATAGACAACTGAAGCCAAAGTCTACCAATTCTTTCGCCTAGCTCAGGAAGGCTTTCATCGGTGGGAAAGATAAGAGAAAGCCATCAACGCACCTCCTTATGATCACTTAAAGGAAGGACAAGATGTTGAAAGACTATATCATCCACTTCAATGAGGAAGCGATACATGGTGGATGACTATTCTGACCAGATAGCTCTGACTGCCATGGTAGCCAGCTTTAAACAAGGAAAGTTCCTCTTCTTTATTTGTAAGAACCCCCCGAATATCCTCGCCGACCTACTTAACTGAGCTAAAAAATATTCCAATGCCGATAAGTTCTTTAGTTCATGAAGAGCTACTCGAGAAGGAAACAACTCGGCTGAGGATGGGAAGCGGAGGGAAGAAGGGAAGCCTTCTACCGCTAATGCCAAAAGAAAGGAGTACGACCAAAATTGAGGTCAGCATACCAACCGAAATCCGGAAAGTCGCTTCCATCGATACACTCCCTTGAATACTAAGCCAGAGCAAGTACTTAAGGAAGCTGGACAAAGCAAAAAAACCTGATGACCGTGTTGAACTAGTCAACCAAGTTCGGTAATAAGGCTTATTGGCCAACCCCGACCTCGACATCAAGTACAAAAGGACGTACCGACTAGAAGACATGGAGGGTAAGCTCTTACCTCACCCATGAAATGCCGATCATCTAAAAATCTACTACCCATGAGGAACTCCAACGGGTGAAATGACTGTGCTTAATTGATCGCCTCGGTAGAAGCTACTCGTGTTCGACTATGAGAAACCTCCCTTAGTTAAAGGGAAGAAGGTTTACCTTTTATTTCTACTGTTTTATCTACCGTTTTTATCTACATGTTCAACTGTGAGTGACCTCCCTTTGTAGAAGGGAAAAAAGGTGCTCATGATACTGCTACCGTTTCTTCTCTACTATTTTACAAATTCTACAAGGAAAGAACTTCCCTAAGTTAGGGGAAGAGAATTTCTTTCGAATCCTGACTATCCGAGTTGTATGATTGACCACAAGGACTTCCCTCAATTTAAGGGAAGAAAGTCCTTTTCAGTGCTTGGCTTACTACTACGTCTACTATTTGACGGTGGACCTATTGATTCTACCGTGGACAAGCTATCATTACATGTTCAACTATCATATCTACTAAGTCATCATACACGACCACCTACACATAAAAGCAACAAAATCGAGGAACATACATGGAACGAGCTGACCTTCTCATACATTAGTTCAAAAGTTACTTCTTGAGCTCATAAAGTATAGAGATTGGAAGTAGAGGGTTACTGTTATGTCTAAAATTGAGCTAAACAAAGGTATGAGACAGATGACCTGAGCAGCCAGACTCGATGACTATGGATTGCTTGAGGGCCGGAAAATGACCCCGACCTTTGGTGTCGGCTACTTTCTACCTTAGCCTCAGTTGTCACTTTGGCCCTTGGGTACCGACCTTGGTCTCAAGGGACGACCTCGACCTCGACCTCGGATACCGACCCGGCCTCGGATACCAACTTCGGCCTCGGGTACAAACCTTGACCTCGGATATCAACCACCACCTCAGAATAGAAATATCCTTACAATATATAAAGATAGGATTACCCTCCGAGATCTTTGCCGAGGATCTCCCCGAGAAAGGCACGATATACCCAGAGACAGATCCACTTTGTGATACGTAACTATCCAATAGATTCATTGCCATATACATAAGTGATGTCAAGGGATTATAAATAGAGACTCTCACCATGGAACAAGGTACATAGATATATTGATTCTACTACACCTATTGTGAGTCAATATGCCTGACATAGGCATTGGAGGGTTCTCGACCTTAACTGGCGCCCCTAGTGCATTCTCTTGTTCTCCATTAATTGCAGGTATTCAGCGGCTTGTAGGAGGTGAGGCAGGATTGACCAGATTTCTGTATCAACATTGATTATGACCGAGAGTGTTCGAGGTAGCATTCTGGTCAATTTTGTAATCTTGAGGAAAATTACCATGGGGTGTGACTGGTTGTGTACAACCACTGGCAGTAGAGTGGGTGAGAGTATAGACCCAGTTTAAAGGCTATGATGTCTTGCCACAAATTTCTACTCGTACACTTTTTGGGCATCTAGTATGCTTTGTCCACATTGTTGAGCCGAACGGTGATAAGTTCTCTTTGAATGTCAAACCACAATCCATTACAGTAACGTGCCACTTGTTACTTTCTTGTCTCCATTAGGCAACAATGGATTTCCAAACCATAATATCGTTGTATGTATTCCTGCACAGTTAGATTGTCTTGTCGCAGCTAAGGAGGTTCTAGAAGGAAGTTGTCTCATAATCCATCGATAGAAACATCTGCTTCAATCTTGCCTTCGTTTCCGCCCAATTGTCTATAGGAGGAAAGCCACGGAGTTGCAAGTCTTATTTAACAGTGTACCACCAGTCTTGAGTCTCACCCGTAAGTTTCAGGACAACAAAATGTAGCTTGACGGCTTCTTTCATTTTGTACAAGCGGAATATCTTTCCGTTGACTTTATTCAGTCATTGAAGACCTTGGGTTCCAGATTACCATCATAATCTGGAATCTCAATCTTGACATGTTGGGCAGGATCTGCAATATAAACATTCCGCTCTCCTTTAGGAAATTTGGGTAGTCTTGTTGGAGCTTGTACGTTACTCTTGTTCCCAGCTGTGTAGCAATGTTATTGGATCCTATAGCCCAACTCATACTTCTTGTGGAAATCACCATTTTGGCTAGGATGCCATGGGTCAACATTCCCGGATTTATGGTCTCTTAGTCTTCAAGAAGGAAATCACTTGATTTTTTCCCTCTTCTTGAGGATGTCTTTCGGAGAGGTTTGTGTAGCATTTTCTATACGAAGTCCAAGATAGATTGCCTTTTATTCATTGCTTTGAATTTGAAGTCGTACTAGTTTCTCAAATCTTTCTTTTTCATATTTAAGTTACGCACTTTCACACATATAGGATGCAAAGGTGGATGTTCTTTTTGCATTAATTATAGAAAATCATCAATGTTCCATCTTGTTGACAGAATATGCAAGAAGATTATGGAATGTTTGTCTGGCCATGCAGTATTGTCCTTGCAGAGTATGTGTGGCAACAAAAACTGCGCTTTCTTGGCACGACTGTGGTAGAGGTAGCTTCATTTACTTTTAACTCAGCCGCCACAAGTTTTTCTTTCTTTCTTTCTTTCTTCTTCTTTTCTTTTGATTTTGTATTAATTTCATCTGGTAGCAAGTTCACATGATTCAACTTGTTTTGCTTAGTTGGAAAGTTTTATGATCTTAAAAAGTTGATTGTAGGTTGTTAACCAAAAAAATTTCATGTTGCTTATTAGATACAATTTAGTAAGTTTGGAACTAAATCTCAGGCTCATCTCAGTTGACTAGATCCACAGCTTTTGAGTAGAAAATTCACATGGAGAGGATGAAGACGCACAAGTAAGAGTACCAAAACTTGCGATGAGATAGTAACTCAAAAACCAAATATTGGGTCTTCTCCTCTAGGATAAGAGTTTTTTTTTTTTTTTTTTTTAAACATCTATACTGAATAAGAGTAAAAGAAAGGGGAGAAAAGCTTAGATAATTCCCAAACAAGTATACATATTCTTAGCACCATGATTATCACATAACTAGGAAAGCAAACATAATTACAAGTTTCCTAACTGCGAACTCTACCAAAAGTAAAACAAGTAGAAATCCTAATTTCATTTCACTTAAAAATCATGATCATTTTAGAAGTTTGCAATAACAAAATCACAACCTTGTCCTTACCCAATCACCAAACATAAACCCTATAAAATAATGCTAAAACGATTAGTTTTGTGGGATAGTTTACAAAAAATTATCTTTGTTCTAGCAGATATCTGTAAATACCCAAGAATATTGGAAAAAATGACCTCACATGCAAATGACAACTCTGCTGTGATCCCATCACTGAGATGCAACCCTAGGAAATAATGCTAAAAATGATTGAATTTGTAGCATAGTTTATGTTTCTCCACTCAAGCATATGACTGTGGACACATAAAAATAGTGAAATAAGGACCTTGAATGCAAAAAGGTTAAGTATCAAACTGTATCTCAGACTCTGTCTTGCTCACATATGACATAAACAGTCGATACCAAGACTCACCTGGGTTACTAAACTTGGCCATAGTTTACCTTATTTAGTTATGAGCTATTAAATTCCTATCTCCAACAGATATCTCGTATCATTTTGTATTTAATTTGAGGTTTTGAATTGTAATAGAAAATCTTCTCCAATTGTTTTAGTAATTACCCTTTTCTTATATACCACTCAAACTGGAAGGGAAATTTTATATGGTAGCGATAAGACCAGCCATGCTTTTGGGGACAACGTTGGGCAGCTATGGAGCAACATGTTCATAGGATGAGTTTAGCTGAAATGAGGATGTTGAGATGGATGAGTGGCAAGACATGGAAGGATAGAATTAGAAATGAATGCATTCGAAGGAACTTAGGAGTAGCACCAACAGGTAATAACATGAGGTAAAGTAGACTTGGATGGTTTGGTCATGCACAACAGGGTCAAGAACTGCACCGGTTAGGAGTGAGTTGGTCCAAATTAAAGGTCCAAAAGGACATGGGTGAATGTAGTAAGAAAAGACTTAATGACCTATGGTCTAACTGAAGTTATGGCCCTTTGGATAAGCCTTGGATGATGATGATGACCCATTTCTTATATATGCACCTGCGCTCTTTAGGCGAGCACCACCATTAGGCCCATCATGTGAACGGTTTGGAGGACTAAACCTTGGCCACATTGGTGAAACTGAAAGCCAAGATGGTGCTGTACAAACATTCTGCCTCAAAATTGTTATACCAAACACTCAGACTGGGAGTTGGTACAGTGGATTCGGGTTTTCAGTTTGAATGAGTGGGGCCCCATGGTTAAGTAATTAAACTGTTGATGTTACAGGCCCCAATGTTTTATGTATGAACATAGCACCCTTGGGATATGGAAATATTGTGGGAGCATTGCAGTCGGAGGGAAAGATTGGGGAAACTTCCGGGAAATAGCAGAAATCATGGCAAATATTGTCATGTATCGGATATAAATGGTGCAGGGAATTTTTTGTCATATCCCCCATGTTTCGTGTTAGTACCATGTGATATCGATAGTATCCGCTGAATATCCATATCGGCCAATATTTATCAATACATTGACCAACGACAGGCCCCACATTGGTAGCAGATGCACCATTAATCTCCCAAATAAAATGCAAGCCCTTCATTTGGTGGCCCACATATATAGTTAATAAATAAATACAGCAACAATTCACATTCAACCAAAAAGAGGCCAAATAGAACTTCCAATCTAGGGTGAAGCCCATGATATCAACCGTTTAGATCATTGAGCCATGGGTACCACTTGTAAAAATGAAAGCCTGAATGCATTTGCAAACTCTTGGCCTAATGCTTGTATAATCTTTCTTTATAAAAAGAGAAATTATAGGTAGAGCCTGAAGATTGGAATATGTAGAGCCATCTCTTCACAGTATACACCAGCAGGTTGATGTATTGTTGCAGATGGTTTATTTAGGGGGTCCTACTGTAGACAGCACGTGTTTTGATATGTAGATGCATTGGATGATTGTAGCCACTGCCTGCAACCTTCAAAGAGATGGTTCACTTTCAGCATTAAGTGCAGAGAAGTGAAGAAAGGGGAGGGGTAAATTTTCCCAGTAGATGGATGATTGTGATTGACCGTATCTCTGATGAGTGTAGATAGAGATGGTTCTATGCAAAATCCTAAACCATGGGTTGTGTAGTATACAATTTCTGCTTGACTATTTAATCTCTTAGACAGTTAACCTTTTGATTTTCTTCTGTTTTGAACAGCTTGGTGCAGGAACTTCCTTGCCTGGATTGGTAGCCGCGAAAGTTGGATCAGATGTTGTACTGACAGACAACTCAAACAGATTAGAGGTAGAACTTGTAAAGAGGAGTTATTGAATATGCTGATATAATATGCCAACCCATTCACATGCACATAGTCAAGGTTCATAGCATGCATGTGTCTCAATACAAACCATCCAAACCATGGCCCTGCCTTAGATTTGTGTGATTTGGCCATTGCTCATTTTTTATTTACCCATCCATTTCATGAACACCCATTGGACAGTTACTATCAACCATTCCATGCGATTCTCTGTTTGTCACCCATCTGCAGTGGGGCTTATGATTGGCATAACCTTGATTGAGGTCCGTGTATCTCATGTAGTAACTGTGTGAATGTGACACTCTGTAAATGCACTAAAGATTTAAAGAGAATGCATGCAGAAGATAAACAACAGGAGCGTGCAATCAATAAACAGCTTTGAAGTTTAATTGTCATGTTTTGTGTGAAAACTATAAAACCGAATATTGTTGGTTGCGTAGGCATGAAGCATCTCAATGCCTAAATTGTTGTGTAGTTGTGAACACCATAAAACAGAATTTCAGTAGCTATCAGCATATACATGTGTGTGTGTGATTTATATATATATATATATATATATATATATATATATATATATATATATATATATATATATATATATATGATTATATATATATATAGGCCAACCCAGTCAACTCAACTCGAGACGAGAAAGTGTTGATTTCTGGTAATTCTGTGGAAAAAACAGGGCGAGATGATGGTGATGGTGATGCGGTGGTGGAAAAATGAGTTTCCACCATTCCATCAGCTTTCCAGATAGAGGCGAGATTGTCAACTTGGATGTGTGTGATATATGTGTGTATATATATATATATATATATATATATATATATATATATATATATATATATATATATATATATATATATATATATAGGCCAACCCAGTCGACTCAACTCGAGATGAGAAAGTGTTGATTTCTGGTAATTCTGTGGAAAAACAGGGCGAGATGATGGTGATGCGATGGTGGAAAAATGAGTTTCCACCATTCCATCAGCTTTCCAAATCCAGATAGAGGTGAGATTGTCAACTTGGATGACTTGACTTTGCTGGTGCTGCTTCTCATACTTGATCCAACTGGGTGGAAGGATCTCCCGAGGCCGGGTAGTCGAGAGCTGTCTGGGTATAAAAGTACAGTGAGGCACCAGAGTATTTTCTACCTTAATGAATAATGCGTCTTGGGTTTGGCTGAGTCCTTGGACTGGCAGATCTAATGAATGATTCTGGACTCGGAATGCAACTTGATAATGCAGAGTGGCTACAATTGTTCCTTCAACTTGAGGAGCCCTAATTAGTTGGATCAAGACCTTCAATCTCTCAAATAGGCGATATCCTAAAAGTGAAATGTTGAAGTTTGGAAATAGGGCAACAAAAATAGTGCCAGCATTCAGTATTGTCTGGATTGTGCCAATGGTGGCATGCTGGTATTCTTTGAAGCTGGCGTCTAACAAAGCCATATTGGCACAAACTAAGAGACCCTTCCTGCCATGGAAGGTTAAAGCCAACTCAACAGTGCCAATGTGCAAATGGGTAAAACCATTCTGCAACCAATCTTGATGGAATTCTTTGGGAAGATTAATGGGGACAAAGGGCTTGGCCTGGTTGGCAAGAATTTGGTGTTGATCAAATTTGAAGGCACATACATATTATTTGACTGGACTAGGGTGTTTGGGTGTGATAAGCTTTTTAAAGATTTTACGACTGGCACCTTCTCGAGTTCGAGAATACACAGAGTAAGGATTTACTGTAGGAAAAGAAGTGGGTGGGACTTTCTTATGATCATTCAAATATTTTATTTCATATAAAAAATCTAATTTAGAAGCAGAAGAAGATCAAAAGGAGGAAGAAGTAGTGAGAGAGGGTTCTGGAATCTGGGAGGATCTAGAGGCCATAAAAAGATGAGATGCACTATTCCATTTATAGTGAGTTGGTTCTGGCAAAGGCAACAATTAAAATCAGAGTAAAGGTTGAAATAAATTCATCAGATACACCCAAAAGTGTAAAATCTTGCCTCTCCTCGGCAGACATAATCTAGGTAGGGTTTCATGTGATGAACCAATTCACATGAGGAGTTTAAGTCTGTATTAATCATAATGGTAAAATTACTATGAGAGAGAAATTAAATCCAAGTTTTCTGTTATAGAAGATCTAACAGCGTGCCAACTACAGAGCATGTTAATCATGAAATTAATTACTCTGAATACTCAGATGTGATGTCAAAAGCCAGAAACAATCCACCGTAGCAGGAATAGTAACAAAGATCTAGTCTACCATGTTTCTGATACCAAAATATAAGACGACTATAAACGACAGGAGAACTAGGCAACAAATAGCTAATACAATATTAAAAGCCAGTTTGTGAAATATAAAAGGTCAGAAAGTCTTACATACAAAGTTACAAGAAAAGGAACCTCTCATCTGGATTTACTCTGCTAAATGAGTCAGAGGGGACCCCCTTTTATAGACTAAGGAGTCTGGACTTAAACAAGCTTTGGATTACAAACAACATTACAAAATCATGGGTGGGATTCCTAAACCATGGGCGGAAAAGTAAACAGTTTCGCAGACATTATCTTCAATGGTAACTACTATGATGCTACAGTGTTTTGTTGACACAAACGACAAAAGGCAACAATATTTTTGTTTCTAAAAGGTACTTTGGATGCAATAATCTTAACTCAAACTGAGTTGACTGAATTGGTGTATATGATTTGTTAATCACTGTTTACTGCTGCTGTTGCTGGAGTTATCAGATATGGTGACAAAGGGCGGAGACTGCGGTTCAATATAACCAAGGCTGTTTTTTTAAAGAAATTGAGTTGGCATTCAATGAAGTCTTGGTTAAGAGAACAAAGGGGATCTGCGAAGGGCCATGCAAGGATTTCAACAGGAATGTCTGTGATTGCTTTGCCATTGAAATGGCATAAATTTTCCTTAAAATGCATCCATGAGTCCGAATAAAAGTAGCTTTGCCTTGCATGTTAACATGGTTCCATGCTTGGATGTGGACGATTCTTTCAGGAACCCAATAGTTGTCGGATTCTATTTCAATGAAATCAATAAAAGTGTGAAAGGTAACTAGAATATATTGATGATGATGAGTTTGAAGGAGATTTTCCCACGTGTCGATCGAATGAAACCATTCTATCCATTTAAGATTATTCTTCTATTCGACACTGAGTGCTTGGTTTATCTTGCACTAGATGAAATATGCAAAAAGCCACAAAACGTTAAAAATGACACCAATGGTGTATGCTTCCATAAAATACAAGAGTAGGCAGACTACTTTATTAGGAAAATAATATAGGTTTTAGATGGATAATGGTGTGAGAAAAGAGTAGGTGGGGTGAGGTAGCCTGTGCAAGGCTAGGCCATTTTGGACTAAATGGATTTCAAGATATCGTTGGAAATTATGAGCACTTTCTTTTTGTTGGAGTATGGAAATTATCATGGTTTTGATCTCGAGTGGTAGAGTTGGGATATTGATGCAGGACACGATTTAATGCTAGCATGCAACGTGAAGATTATGAAAGAGTCCATAAAGTAATTCAATTAATAAAAGATGCTAACTCACCAAGTAATTAAGAGTAAACAATATGAAATAAAATCTGATTTAAGCTAAATCACATGCCCGCATGCTAAGAAATCACATAAATCAATTAAAACTAGACTCGGTGGAAGGATAGAACTTCCAATTTAGCATAGGCACATTCCACACTCAAGGGACTGACTTGTAGATTTTACGATTAAGGTTACGAGCGGGAAAATCTGAAATTTGGAAAATTAAGGTTAATGGAAATTGGGGATTTTGGAATTAGGGTTTTTAGAAATTGAGGAAAATAGAAAATTGGAGATTTAGGGTTTAAGGTAGGGTCATGGATGGGGAATTTAGGGGTTTTGATGGGGGAAGCAACGGGAAATCAAAGGATTGAGCGGTTGTCCATACGGTCAGCCTAAGGACTCACACGTGTGGGTCGTTGGCTAGGGTTTTTGGGTCCTCAATGGTTGATTTCGGTTGAGGTTGAAGTTGGATGATAAAAGTTTGAAGAAAATGATTATTTGGATGGTCTTGGAGATGAAGCGAAGAATAGATGAAGTTTTTGGAAAAATATCTCTTTTGGATAGAAAGGAAGAGAGAAGGGATATGATAGATGGAAGTCTCGTGCCTCTGTTGAATGTGGAATGTAATCACACCACGCCCAAGCTCCAAATCACATGAAGAAGAGAAAACATAGAGCTTTTTTTTTTTTTTTTTTCCCCAAAATAATGGCATTAGGGCTTCACACACTATCTTACTCATTTATAGTCTCAGAAAAGACCTCTTACAAAAAAACGCTCTCAGATAAGATTTTCAACATAAAGACGCTTAATAAATTAAAAGTTGTTCCGAACTTCTTAATCTCTACACAAATATAAGGTATACCAAAAATGACGAAGCATGTAAATAATCTAAACAACTAAACTATTTCGTGACCCATGGGAGTCCACAATCAAGGTGTTCGATGATGATCCAATGGTCCGATCATCGTGTCCACCCAATCCAACGGTCCAATGTGTCTATCAAGCTCGTATATGCAGCCCATGTGCATCTTCCTAGTGTGAGGTCTTCAAAAACACGAACATGCATGTGAGGTCTTCAACATGGCTAAGAAGGTGAATTGGGCCAAGTGGGTCACATGTAATGGTCATCTAGCCATAAGGAGACTGGTTTAACCCTCCTTTAGTATGGTGCTCGGATGTCCTCATCAATTCCTCTCGGTTGAGGAGATTTCGTGATGCATGACATGAAATTCAAGTATGATGTACAAGATTTTCAGGCTTTAAATCACACCAGTTTAGAAGCAATTACACAAAATTTTACATCCCACACAAAAGTTCAAACACTCAATCAAGGGGAATTTTATGCGGATCCAGGCCTACACATGCTAGGGCCGGATCAATCAAAATTATAGACCAAACAAGAATCAAAGGAGGGTAAATTCATCCACATGCACAGAAATAATTCCCCAATCCAAGGGGTTCACAGATTTCAATTCGGGGAACCCTAAAGTTGAAGAAAAGGCATAAAATTGGGGATTTGAGTAATTTAAAGTTAGAGTTAGGGATTTGGGGTGAAAGGGGTGAAAGAGAGGAGAGATGAACCAGAAAAGTACCGCACGTGTGGACAGCAGCAATGGCCTAGACGCACGTGCGTGTGATCCCGGCCGCATGTGTGTGGGGCCCACTATTCAGAAAAAGGCCACCTTGGCCCTGGTTGGCCAGGGATGGACTTCAAAACCCCCAAATCTTAGCTCGATCTGATGCACGGTTTATATTTGGTGCTCTACCAAAGTTTCAGCCCTCCTGCAGAGCCAAATTTTAGAAATCTGCTGTAGATGGAGAAACGCCTGCAAATATTGATGGATTTGCAGATGGAATGCTTGTAGGAGGAGAAATATGGATGGAAGGTGGGGGTGAATCGGGATAGGTGTGGCTTCGCACCACGGTAGTCAGCCCTTCGAGGAAGGGAGGGTTTCGCACCCAATTGAATCTCCACAACTCATAAATTTAGAGGAGCAGAAAAATGCAGCAATTTTATTAATCTTCATTGAGAAAAAAAGACTACAAAGGGTGTCTATTTATAATAAAACCATATACCCTAAAACTCGCGCTATGTGCGCAACCTATTACTTGGAGACGAAGTAATAAAAAATAACAACTAATCAAAGCAATCTAAACCGTCCATGATATTCCTAATAATAATAATAAGCAAAACCCAAAGTACTAGATCAATTAGACTAGTGGGCCACGATCATGAGAGCCTATGGTAGGATTCACGTGACTATCGGGTCCACTTCAACGAACCAAAACGCCGTCCTCTAACTAGGAGGCCTTCCTTGGACGTCGTCATCGATCCAGATCGATGGTGTGGCTCTCCTCCTCCTTGTGTACGTGTAGGGGGGGCGTGCGTGTGCGCGTGATGTCTCCATCATTTCGCCTTTGGTGAAATAAAGCTGCAGTGATGCTCGAGGAGATCTCAGTCACGTCGATAAAGCTCTATCTCTGAGAACCATGTACTGTCTGACTTTGTTCTGCCCTTCCACTTGACAAGGTACTCCTGGTAATTGACATGCCGTGTGGAAACTTCTTCTTCATCCAAGATATCCTCTATCTCCTCTCTTCTCGTAGGTATGGATGGTGCGGATGGTAAAGGTTGAGAAGAGGGGTCAGGTAATGGTCATGGGTTATGGGACAGGTCAAGGGCATCATCATCAAAGTTCATGTGAGGGTTAATGGAAGGTCTATGAAAAGGTACAAGATTTTCCACGTTAAACGTGGAACTGATACCCATGTTAGGTGGAAAATCTATCAAGTAAGCATTCAAACCCAGTATTTTCAAGATTTTATATGGTCCAGTGCTACGGGCTTGTAATTTTTTTATGGTTCCCTGTGGAAACCTTTTTGGACGTATTCTAATCATGACTTCATCACCCACAACAAACTCTTTAAACCTATAGTGTCAGTCAATAATCATTTCGTATGTTTCATTACTTATATTGATTCTTTTTCTAATCTCCACATGCAAGTCATGTATATGTCGTGTGGATGCATATGCAAACTTTGGAGGCCTATGAAACATTGACATGGGTATACAATCTATATGGGCCGTAGGCTCATCTACTTGTCTTTCCGTATCCACTTCCTCCTCGGGACACATTTGATCATGACGAAGGTTTGATAGAGTCAGCGCGTGAATGTCCTGCATAGGTGTAAGCTCATCAGGTATGTCCGTTGGAATAACAACACTAGACTCCTCCAATACCGGACTCACCTCAGGTGTTAACTCTACACTACCCTCGAGTGTAACCTCAGGTGGCATCTCAATAATAACCTTAGGTATGACCTCACTTGCCACGTGGGCATACATCGTCCAATCAGTTTTAATCCATCTTTCAGACTCTTTCGCATTAACTATAGTAAGCGACTCAAGTTGGAGTTTTGTCACATCTTCAGGACCATATTTCTTGATGTCCTCCTTTTCCATGGTGCTTTTAAGCGGGAGTGGCTTCAAGACAATCCTTTTGCCTTCATACAGAAACGAACATGTATTCGAGCGACTGAATAATGTTGCTCCCCTGTCATACAACCAAGAACTACCCAAAATGATGCGGCTTATTCATAGGCAAACCATCACATCACAACGTATCCGTTTAGGAACCAAACTGGATGGGAATGGGACAATGCTAATAAATCATAATTGAAGATGCATCAACCTATGAGACTCGATAAGGCCAAGGGTGGGGAACAATTAGCATACCTAAGCGATCCACGGTGCTAGCAGAGACCGCATTGATGCAACTGCCACTATCAATGATCACTTGCAGTTTTTGCCACCACACTTAGCATAAGTGTGGAAAATTGAATTCCTGCGCCAATCATCACTTTCTACAATCTGGCTTAAGGCGCGGCTAACAATTGCAAGTGGCACAGTCTCAAATCCTTCATTTTGATCCTCGGCTTGTGATTGGACATCTTCCCTAGTGTCGGGGTTCACCTGAAGGGAGGCTTCAAGCTGGTCGACACGAGCATTAGAAATGGTCAATTGACTTGTGATGGTCCTATTGTGTGCTTCAATGGCCATCAGACGATGGTTGATAGCATTAAGGGCATCAACAATCTACTTTAGATTCATAGTGGGATGTAGACCAAAGCCATGTCCAGAATGAGTGGGCATACACAAGGGAACTCTAAAAGGGAAACCTAGATCATAGGGTAATGTTATGACAACAATAAAACCAACCTAGAGATCAAACTGAACACACTAGAAACACCAATCTGAAAATTTAGCAAGCCGTCACCCTCAAATATTATGTTGAAAATTCAACAGGATGGTAATCTGAGAGTACCAAACTGAAAATTCAGCAATAGTGTAATCTGAAAATCAGAAACTGAAAATTTAGCAAGGTGATAACCTGATATTACTACGCTAAAAATTCAGCAATGATATAAGTGGATAACGCTAGCTGAAAATTCAACAATGGGATACTCCAAACTAGGAACAAAATTCAGCAATATGATTGTAACGCCCTGAAAATTGGGGGTTGAGCAAAGCTCAGCTCCCGAGTTCCAACGCATCACTTATGCAACATAGATAATGATGATTATGATGAGTGCCTTGAAACATGAATGGGATTAGACCAAAACGGCATATCATACTCCAGAGAGTTAAATTATGCAAGCGGAAGACTGTGATAGATATATAAAATTTATAAACTGTTGTAAGTCTCCAGAGTATGAACATGTTACCAGGTTAAATATAGACATGTATACACCAAAAATGAACAAAATGAATATACATGGGTGTTCCAAAAGTGCAAACTAAAGTGTAATGACGTCTAATCAGCAACCCTGTAATCCCGTCGATCAGAAGATGGTCTACATAGACCCGCCTGATAGCTGCACACAGGAGAAACCCTCATCATTATACAAGTCCGGCTCCGCTTTGCAAGCATCGTCATCATCTGAAACTAAGACAGGGTCTGGTTGGTGTGTACAACACCGTCCCGTAACGTGGGAGTGAGTGATCAACTCAGTGGAACTATAAAGCAGAGGTTAACATGTTATCAACTCAGTCAAGCAGTAATGATAAAGCAGTACAATCAAACATTCCTAGATACTCTTATTAATGTAAGGATGAAATGTATTCATGATGTATGCCCTCGCCTACACTCCCTCGTGCGACACCATCTTACGGTCGCGGCATGCTTTCTTCCCTCTGTGCTCTTCAACCCAAGGCACATGCAGTGCGATGTTATGAGCATGATTACCAAGTTTTTATTAGTCTTTTTCATACAGCAGGATTGAGAAACTAAGGTACCTCCCTTATATCATTTCCTAAACAATGATCCATTCTAGGGTCGTCAGTCCTAGTAAATCACATACGATAAGCAAGTTATAGATCACTACTACCAATGCCCTACCAACTGGTAGTCTATTTTCAAAGGCTCGTCGCCAACCCGATTTGGGGAGTTTGCATTGGGGTAGGCCTATTTCATACTCTAGTGCTACGGAAAGGCTTGTCGCCTCTACGCAAGCCCAGAGTATGTTCGAGGTCACTACAAAGGGCTCGTCACCTTATCAGTGTAGGCCGACAGCTCGAATATAGAGTCACATACCACCGTATTCGGCTCACGACACTGGTCACTACGGGGAGGTTCGTCGCCCCAGCGTAGGCCGACAGCTCGACCACGGTGTCCCATACCACCATGCTCGGCTCATGAGTCTTAGCGGATCGAGGTACCATGGTTTAATGGGGTTTCACTGTTGAGTTTGGTACCTTAGGTTCAAACATTAGCGTCCATACATGGTGAACATACAATAGGCAAATCGGGGTACTTAACGAGCTCGACTAGTACGAGCGCACATCGAGCTGATCGACATGAAGTGCGTGAGCACTCCGTGTGGCCTAACCACTGTCGACAACCGTAGTATGACTCGGATTCATCGACACATCCTTTGTGGCAAAACAACCTCAGCCACGAAAACGGAATCTGTTACCAATTGCCTGGACTACTTCATAGTCCCAACCACACTCAATACCAATAAGAATTCATGTTAGATAATCAAGCAGTAAGTAAGTCAAATCCTACAACCGTTCAAACATTTTATGAAATATAATATAAACATGCATTCACCCATATGCATTTCATAAGTAATCAGACAATATAATATAAGATATATATAGAAGGATTTATAAGCGTAGTTACGGTAGTTGAGAACCTTATCTCAACGCCCATATAGACAGTACAAGTCACCAAATACTTACTCATACAGACATTTTATTAAACACTTATACTACACATATTAACATTCATGACATATGTTGATTTGTGTCATATACTTGGACAAATCCTTCCAACAAGGAGTTGTCACATACACAACCATCATGTACATGCATTCTATAGCCACGATAGGCACAAATCATGATTTCATCTTCATTCAGTCATTTCAACAAACACTTAGACTACACTTAATAACATACACAACGTATGTTGATATAACATGTATTAGGGCTAATCCTTTCGCTAAGGAGTTGTTACACGCATAATTAGTATATACACACGACAATTAATCATGGCAAATACACTTTTAAATTTTATACATATACGGGACTTTCTACAAATACAAAGAATACGCTAAACTCCACATATTTCGTATATAACTGAAACGCAAAATAGACATCGCATTTTGCATGTGAAATAGCATCCACGTCAGGAATCTATCATTAACCGACATTGAAAGCTTTGAAACCATAACCTATATGTCTATAGTCTGCACCTTACACCATAGAAGCGTAATGAATTCGATAGAGACTCTAAAGCTTCGTCAATGCTGGAATGACAACCTATAACACGTGTTGAGTCAGCTATTTCGCTATTAGCGACAATTGAAACCCTAGATCAGATTAGGGGTTGGATTTCTTACCTAATAACGGGATCAGTAGCTCCGGTAGAGCAGTACGGAAGTGGTGGTAAGGCACGTGGAGTGATGGGATTGAATCCCAGGGATGAACTCCAACTCTCTCTCTCTCTCTCTCTCTCTTTCTCTCTCTTTCCTCTCTTCTCTCTCCTAGGGTTTCCCAAATTCGTATGGGATGAGAGAGTGAGGGCTTAAGGCCCTTATATAGGCCTAAAATCGATGGAAATGGCCCCAGGGCCAAGGTATACTTAGGTTATAGCCAAAGGAGGCTTTTTCCGATCCAACGGAGCACTTCTGGAGGCCCCCTTTCTATGTGCGGTCGGACTTTAAGCTCCCTGACCATGGATCTAGGGCGAGTTAAGTTTTCGGTCTGATCGGATTTACAGATCGACCGGGCGGACGGTTTCGATTCGACGGTCACCGAAACTCGATCGGGCCACAAGTATCCGCCATGTATGGGAAATTTCTCCGATCCGAGGGTGTATTTGGGTCGGTCGACGGATCTGAATCCTTATATTCGGCTTTGCAGCGACAAGTCTCAGATTACTTAAATTCAGATTTCATTTCTAAATATATTCACGTTTCTCACACACTTCGCTTTGGGCTCAAGTTGTCCGTTTCCGGACACTATCTGGATTTGATTTCCGAGATGGTTATCAAGGCCAACAAGGCGGTCCTAAGCACTTAGTCTCGTGGTCATCGGACTTTCGACGTGCGGTCCAGATCCGAACGGAGTTTTAATGTGCTCCCGAGAGCAACTGGGTAATGAGATTGATCCTAGATTTTAGGGTAACCTAGCGTCAATGATTCTACAAGTTTTGGTCTTGCAGATCGTATTTAAAGTGGTTCAAGCGAATTTCGCAGCTAACCTAGTTTAGCACTTAGTTAATTTCGTCTAATTTCTAAACGATTTAGTCCTGTATGATTTCTGCCTGAGGTGGTACTCAGGCCTTTGTAGTTTGTATAGAAAGTGATTCAAGCTATTAATACCTAATTAAATTACGTCCTAATCACGGCAGAATAAGGTCCTAGGGCAGTTCTACGTCCAAGGGCGTCCATTGCCAAGTTAGGAAAATCCGGGGTGTTACAATGATCTTAGATCCTATACGCAATGTATGCTCTACTAACCCTAGATGTGACTCTAACCTAAGTGCAACACAAAAATCATATGCTAAACGTTTGGCTCTGATACTAAATTTGATGCAGGACACATAATTTAATGCTAGCATGCAACATGGAGATTATGAAAAGGTCTATAAAGTAATTAAATTAACAAAATATGCTAACCCACCAAGTAATTAAGAGTAAACAATAAGAAATAAAATCTGATTTAAGCTAAATCACATGCCCGCATGCTAAGAAATCACATAAATAAATTAAAACTAGGCCTGACGGAAGGTTAAAACTTCCAATTTAGCATAGGCACGTTCCACACTCAAGAGAATGACCTGTAGGTTTTATGATTAGGGTTAAAAAGGGGAAATCTGAAAATTGGAAAAGTAGGGTTCATGGAAATTGGGGATTTTGGAATTAGGGTTTTTAGAAATTGAGGAAAATAGGAAATTGAGAATATAAGGTTTAGGGTAGGGTTATGGATGAGGAATCAATGAGTTTTGACGAGGGAAGTAAGGTGAAATCAAAGGATTAAGCGGTTGTCCATATGGTTAGCCTAGGGGCTCGCATGTGCAGGTCGTTGGCTAGGGTTTTTAGGTCCTCAATGGTTGATTTCGGTTGGGGTTGAAGTCGGATGATGAAAAGTTGAAGAAAAAGATTATTTGGATGATCTTGGATATGAAGCGAAGAAGAGAGATGAAGTTTTTGGGAAAATACTAGCTGTCAATTGAGACTAATTTCAAAGTATTTAGGAGCATTTGATGAAATGATCATCATATGCACTCTAATTTCAAAATTTGGGTGTAGGTGGTCCAATTTGGGAAATTTTGGTAATTTCCCCAATTGCTTGCAATGTTGCACTCCAAACATGAAATCGAGAATGTATGAGGGTTGATCTACTAATTTGTTAAGTCCTTGTCAATTGAGACTAACTTCTAAAAATTAATTAAAAAAATTATTAAGATATTATTTTTTTCAAAATTTCCTTTCAACCTGCTGTTTATTGAGACTAACTTCGAAATATTACAAATTTTTGATGAAATGATTATCACACACTCTAAATGTTATGCATTCATTTTGAATATAGTTGCATTGGTTCAGTCAGGCAACGCATAACTTGGGACCCTATACAAAGGAAACCTATTATGTGCACTTGTTTTTTGAGATGTGATTTAAAAATGTGTATTAAGGTGTTTTTTAACAATCCTTGAAGTTTTTGAAAAATTCAATCATCACAAGGGTGGCAAGGACAATCAGGTTCTTGTTTCATGGAGCTGTCATGCGCAGTTATTATCATTGATGCCTATCATTGTTGTAGGATTCGAAGAGATGGTGTTATGTGGAAGACAAGGATTTCAGACGTATTTATGCAGCCATTCTTAGTGAAGAGCATGTGAGAAACCACATTTTAGCATTTATGATGGCTGCTTGTTTTGAGGGATGCAACTTTGCCTACCCGCTACATCCATCCATGAGTATATTGTGAGGGAATTACATACTGGTGGATGTAATGATCACTTAGGCTGTAATAAGATCCTAGCCCTTGGTGGAGATAGATACTTTTAGCCTTGTCTAAAATCGGATTGTGAAGATTTACCAGTTATGTAGGTTTTGCCAACTTACTAAGGATCAGAAGAAAAAGTGAACTATTAAGATTCATTGGAGCACCAAGTTTGCCAATCAATTCATGTCGATAATTCGTGAGAGTGGAGAGCTTAAGGAGGATGTTGCCCATAGAATTCAAGCTGGGTGGAACAAATGGAGATGCGTCTCTAGGGTTTTCTGTTATTGTCATGTACAACTGAAAGGGAGATTTTATAGGGTAGCTATAAGACTAGCCATGCTTTATGGGACAAAATGTTGGGCAGCTAAGGAACAACATGTTCATGAGATGAGTGTAGCTGAAACGAGGATGTTGAGATGGATGAGTGGCATCATGAGGAAAGCTAGAATTAGAAATGAATGCATTCGAGGGAACTTAGGAGTAGGACCAATAATTAATAAAATGAGGGAAAGTAGACTTTACATGGTTTGGTAATGTGCAATAGAGATGAAGAACTGTGCCTATTATAAGTGAGTTGGTACAAGTCGAAGGCTCTAAAAGGGCAAGGGAAAGGCCCAAAAGGGCGTAGGTGGAGAAAGGAAGAAAAGACTTGATGACCTATGGTCTAACTGAAGTTATGATCCTTGATAGAGTTGAATGGCAAAACATGATTCATGTATCCGACCCCAACTTGTTGGGATAAGGCTAACATGATGATGATGACAATATCTTTTATTAGCTTGGTCAAGGAATCTCTTATTGGCTTGATTTCTCTTATTGACTTGTTCTACTTGTTTTGCAAGGGAGACAAAATTATGGTGGACAACTTGAGGAAGGTCAGGAGGTGCTTCGAAGCAGTGTTGGGGTTAGAGGGTCAATATTTCTAAAATCGAGATTTTGGGAGATTTACATGACTGGGGAAGTTGAAAGGATAGATGCAGTCTTTGCGTGTCGCTCTTGTTCCTTTCTGTTTAACTATCTTGTCCCTTCTCTTTGCGTGGGGAAACCAACAAAGCATCTTTAGGACAAGGTAATTGAGAGAATGGAGAGGAAATTGTCAAGTTGGAAGGGTAGCCATTTGTCACTGAGTGGCAGGATCACGCTTATTTAAGCCACGTTGTCGAACCTGCATTATATTTCACGTCCTTGTTTAGATGCGTGAAGTCGGTGTTGGTGAGATTTGAAAGACTAAAGAGGGATTTCGTTTGGCAAGTTTGCAACGATACGTTGTAATACCACTTATTGGGATGGGGGGAAGTTTGTTGACCTTATATGGTGAGGGAGGAGCAGGGATCAAAAGGTTGGAGGATGTTAATCTCGCATTGCTCGATGTGAAAACATGTGAAGAGAGAATCTTCTGGGAATAGGGAATAAATAGGAGAAAATAAGATAAAGGAAGAAGGAAGAAGAAAGAAGAAGATAGGGACGACTGCACTTAGAATGCCTCCACTTGTCCCCACTCTCTTTAATTTTATTAAGGCTACACTAAAACATCTTAAAATTATAAAAATACCCTTTTTTACTTAAGAAATGAAGCAAAGACTGTTCCTATGGGTCTAAGATTTCCTTCTAGGAGATCTTATCTTGAATGAAGTGGTAGGCAACCTCTATTTGCTTTGTTCACTCATGGAATACCAGAGGCAATATGTATAGTAGCTTGATTGTGACAATGTAAAGGCATTAGACCTTGAACCATGAACCCCAATTCTTGAAGAAGTGATTTAAGCCAAACAAGTTCACAAGTTATGTGCCATTGATATATATTTCGTCTCAACACTTAACCTGGCAACCACATTCAATTTCTAACTTTTTCAAGTATTCACATTGCCACCAAGGAAGGTGCAGGAACCAGTAATCGCTCATCTATCATAGCTTGACCCTATATAATCTGCATCTGAATAACAAACTATCTAGAGATGATCATGGGATCTATACAAGATACCTTTCCTAAGAGACTACTTTTAAGTACATGAGGCTTCTCATAGCTGCACCTAAATGTGGAGCTCTGTGACTTTGGATAAATTGACTAACCACATCGATAGAAAAGGAAATGTTTGGTTTGGTGACGGGAAAGTAGATGAGCTTGCCAACGAGTCTTATGTACCTGCCAAGATCTACCAATAACTCTCTTTCTTTAGGCTCAAGTTTAAAATGATGATCCATAGGTGTATCCATAGGTTTGGCGCCTAGCACTCCTGTCTCTTCTAATAAGTCACAAGCATGTTTCCTTTGACATGGACTTACTCCAGCCTTAGATCCTGCCACATCGATGCCCAGAAAATATTGAAGATCTAGATCTCTGATTTGAAATTGAGATTGAAGATACGACTTCGGTTCCTCAATACCCTTCATGCCATCACCTATTAAGATACTGTCATTGATATACTCAACAAGTACAATATAGTCAAATGTAGTATGCTTTGAGAAAATGGAGTGATATACTTTTCTCATCTTTAATCCATACAATACCACCACACTGCTAAACTTCTAAAACCAGTTCTTGGCAACTACTTCAATCCATATATAGACTTAGGGCTCGTTTGACATATCTGCTCTAATCTAATAGGAGCTTTTCAAATAAGAGTTACTCTAATAGGTTCTTTTTGTTCTAGCTCTTCTTTTAAATAAGCTCATTTAGTAAAATCATGTTTTTTTATTTTTTTATTTTTTATTATTTAAGAAGAAACTCTTATTTGAAATAAGCACGTTTGGTAAAACATTCAAATAAGAGCTTTTTTTAGGGGCAATTATTGTCATTTTTAAAGATTACAATGATTCCATTATAAGAGCAATCGAGATGGTTGTTTTGGTGGATCTCATTACAGATTGACCGTGCCTTGAATGGCAAAAGAATGGATGCCTACAATCTTCATGTTTTAAAACCTCTGGCCCGCCCATTATGTTGGACATTGGTTGTGGATCGCCCATCATATGGAGCCCACCTTTGATGTGGATCATCCATCATGTGAGCCAAACCTTCAAAGTGGGCCTTCTATCATGTAGGGCCCGTCTTGGATGTGGACCATTTATCATTAGGGGTCAATGTTGTCAAATCGCATATACCATTATATGCGAATAGCTCGCATATGCGATGACATATTTTTTATAAAATAATAAAAATAAAAAAATGAAAAAAAAAATTTAAAAATGAAAAAATCTAAAAAATAGGAAAAACTTGCCTAATTAGTACACATGATTGGATTGAGTTATTTTACTTATTTCATTATAGTTTGAGTGTTTCATTAAGTTATATATTTAATTACTTATATTATATTATATAAATTTTAACAAAACAATCAAGCTACATTAAAAGAAAACTAATTATTATAAACTTTGAGCAAAGAAATTTTATTGATAAATGGATAACTTGAAACAACTTACAAGTTATAACTTACAGCTTAATTTACAAAAAGTAAGCACAACTTATAAAATACAAAAAATAAACATACTTGAAGTAATTGTAGAGAGATTAGAGTAAGAGAGAGAGTAATAGATTTAGAGCTTTGGAGTAGAGAATAGTGAAAATGGAGGGGATATGAGTGCCTATTTATAGGCAAAAGTTCTCCAAATTGAAAAAATAAAAAATAAAAAAATTGCTTCCACTCTGATTATTAGGAAACATGCGATCGCATACTTGCATATGCGATCGCATATTTATCGTATATAAAAGTATGCCATGGCATACTTAGGATCGCATATGCCATCATAGCATATGCGATTCGATCCACAGTATGTGCATATGCGATCGCATATGTGAATATGTGATCGCATTTGACAACAATGTTAGGGGTTGACCTTTAATGTGGATTGTCCATTATGTGGGGCCCACCTTGATGTAGGTCATTTATCATGTGCAGTCCACCATCAATGCTAGTTGTCCTTTACGTGGGGCCCCTCAATGTCCACTACCCATCACGCAGAATCCACATTTGATGCGTCCATTGTGTGGACCCCACCTTCAAAGTGGGTTGTCCATCATGTGGGGCCCACTTTTGATGTCCACCATCCATCGTGTGGGCGCACCTTCTATGTGGATCATCCATCATGTTGGGCCACTTTAGATATGGGTTGTCCATCATTGGAGACCTTGGATATGGATAGTCCATTAGGTGGGACCCATTTGATGTGGACTGTCCATTATGAGGGGCTGCACTTTGTTGTGGGCCATCCATCATGTGAGGCCCACTCCGTCCATTATGTGGGCCACCTTGATGTGGACCATTCATTTTGTGGGGCCCCGCCTTCAATATGGGTTGTTCATCATGTGGGCCCACTTAACGTGGATGGTCCATCATGGTCCATCATGCTAGCCACACTTTGATGCGCACCATCCATCATGTGGGGCCCACCTTTGATGTGAATTGTGCATTATGTGGGCCCACCTTGATGTGGACCATTCATCATGTGGGGGCACCTTCAATATGGGTTGTTCATCATGCGGGCCCCTCTTTGATGTCCACCATCCATCATGTGGGTTGCACCTTTGCTATGGATTTTCCATTATCTGGTGCCCACTTGATGTGGATAGTCAGTCATGTGGGGCCACATTTTGATGTGGACCATCCATCATTTGGTTCCCACCTTTGTTGTAGATTGTTCATTATGTGGGGCCCAACCTTCAATATGGGTTGTTCATCATGTTGTCCCACCTTCATTGTCCACCATCCATCATGTGGGGTCTCACCTTTGGTGTGGACCCCCCATTGGTGGGGCCTGCTTGGTGTGGATTGTCCATCATGTGGGGCCACACTTTGATGTGGGGCATCCATCATGTGAGGCCCACCTTTGATGTGACCGTGCATTATGTGGGCTCACCTTGATGTAGACCATTCATCATGTGGAGGCCCACTTTCAATATGGGTCGTTCATCATGTGGGCCCACCTTAGAGAGATTGTAAAGAGGAGAAGAAGGTAACATGGGAATTACTTACAAAAGTTAAAGGACAAACTTGCCCAAAAATTAGCCAAAATAGTCTACCCACTTAAACCAAATAAGGTCTTTAAGAAAAAGTGACCTCCCCATCACTTATTTTTTAAGTGTTTTCTGGCTAGGTTTTTTTAAAAATAAGTAGTAAAATTAAAGCTTTAACAAATAGTCTATTTCTAAAATAAGAGATTATTATTATTATTATTATTATTTTAAAGAATAAGCAAATAAGCTTATGAGGACATCACGTCACGTACACCCTTACGTATGTATCAGAGGAGGAGGTGGGCCGAACCGATTTCCCCGTGGCTAGGCAAGTACCCGTGATCGTGTTGAAGACCCCATGTGCATGTGCTAGCATCTGGAAGACTCCATACTGGGAAGATGCACATGGGCTGCTTTATGGAGTGATCTAGACCGTTGGATCGGAGGGATGCGATGATCAGGCCATTGATCGTTGATCGTCCACATCAGTTTTAGACTTTATCATCTTTTAGGATTTAGGTTTTTATTGTTTTATATTTGGATGCATTATGAGTGTTTTGGTTGATTTTATTTTGACTATTGCTATGTTCGTTAAGATTCACAAGACGGGGATTATTGTAATTTTTGAAACTTCTTGGATCTATAAAAAGAGGGGAGGGAGGGCGTGTGACCTCTCTCCCATTGGATTTTGTGATTAAAAAAAGTAGAGAAAAGCTCGCGCTTTCTTCTTTTATTTTTATGCGATTTGAAGGCACTTCCATGCGATTTGGAAGGAAGTTGGTGCAAGGCTAATTTTCATTAACAAAGGTGCAAGGTCTCCATCTATCCCCACACCATCTTCTCTTTTCTTTCCCATACAGGTATTTTTTTTTTTTTTTTTTTTTTTCGGTTCTTCATTCTCCCCATCACAGATCTTCGTCTTCTCCCAAACCCAACTTGCCCATACCCATCCACAATCCAAACCCTAACCGACCTAAACTCATCATTTAACACCACACATGTGACCATACGGCCGCACATGTGAATCCCACCCGCCCCTTTTGGTTTCCCACCATCATTATATCAAAACCCTTTTCTTCCATCCCCGAAACCCTAACCCTAAACCTAAAATTTCTAATTTTCCTACTTTCCCAAATTATCTAAACCCTAATTTTCACCCTAGGTTGTATTAGGTTTCCTATTTTGAAATAGACTATACACTATGCTAATTGGATGTCTCTACATCCATTAGATCCTAGTTTCTTTTTATTTAATGATCTTGTGTTACGATGTTGGTAGCTTAGGCTAGGATTATGCATGATACTCTTTTGATTTTCATGATATTTGTGATGATTATAGCGATGTTTGTTTTTTTTTGGTTAAATATCTTAATTCGGCTAGTTGATCTTATAAGTTAATTGGTTCATGCATCGGTCCTGCATCATAAGCTTTTAGTAGTAGAGATGCTAAACAACCTCTTATTTAGTTTGCATACTTCATAGGACTCCCTTTAAGCAACATACTTAAGAGGCTGCTCCATGTAACCCCTTGGTGTAATTCTTCATGCAAAAATGCATTCTTTACATCCTATCTGAAAGAGAGTCTAATTATGATTTGCAAATATGCATTATGATTTGCTAATTAATTTTTGAATTTAATGATATGACAACACAAATTGGATTTAGCTTGGCCACTAGTAAAAAAAATCTAGATAATCTACTTTATAAACTTGAGTGTACCCTTTGCAACTAAATTGGTTTTGTAATGATCAATTCATCAATTAGGTTTTTTTTTAAAAAAAAAGCATGTAAACCCATTTACGTCTATACGGTGTCTTACCAAATGGCAGATCAGTTAGTTCCCATGTATCATTGGAATACATGGCATTTATCTCTAAAATGATATTTAAAAATAGATGAAGCTCATCATCCATAGCTTCTTCCAATTTTCATCCAACAATGCAATCCTGAACGGACTCAGGGACAGAAACATTAGGCAAGGCAAGAGTAAACTTCTAATAATTTGTGGACAAATAGGTTAAAGGTAACAAAATTAGATATTGGATGAGGATTACAGGAACGTTTACCTTTACAAATCACAATATGTAAATCATTCACAACCATTTACGTCCATACATTTGAAAACTGCTTATTCCAATTTTCATCCAACAATGCAATCTGACTTAGGACAAAAACATTAGACAAGGCAAGAGTGTCGATAATTGAGAAGGAATAGTCATATGATGAAGGAATCTCACAATTTCATTCTTTTGCAAACTTTTTTTTTTTTTTTTTTTGTAATATGTTTACATGAAATACTTCTGAGATGATGGTTCCTTAATAACAAAATCTGGAGGAAAAACATTAGGTAAAGAAACTTCTAATGGTGTGGCTTCTGTAATACGTTCGGTTCTATTACAGAATGGGACATATTTAAAGAATGTAACATCAGTTATCACAAAGTGCTTTTCAAATGAAGGACAAAAACATCTATAACCTTTTTTATTGCAAGAATATCACATAAAGATTCATTTAACAGAACGATGTGCATGTTTATCTTGACCAAACCCAAGCAGATGAACAAAGAAAGTACAACCAAAACTTTGGGAGGAATAGAAAATACTAGTCAATCTGAAAATAATAATAAGAATAGTGTTTTTCCGTCTAAAACTGACTAGGACATCCTGTTTATTAAATGATATGCAGTAAAAACTAAATCACCCCAATAACATTGTGGAACATTCATTTATAATAACAAAACATGAGTAATCTCAATCAGATGTCTATTCTTGTGCTCAGCCACCCCATTTTGTTGAGGTGTATAAACACAAGAGCTCTGATGAATAATACCTTGACTTTATATATGGGTTTGAACATCTCTGAGAAATAAATTCCAAAGTGTTATCGGATCTAAACATACAAAAATTTGCACAAAACTGAGTTTTTATTTCATTATGAAAATTCTAAAATATATGAAAACTTCTAACCTATGTTTAATGAGATATAATCACATCATTCCAGTAAAATCATTAATAACAAGAACAAAGTACTTAAAACCTAACGAACTTGGGACTCGAGATGGTCCCCACACCTCATAATGGGCTAATTCAAACGAAATATCACTCCTAATATCGACCTTAGACAGAAAATGAGTTCTATGATGTTTACTCAGCTGACACGTTTTTCACTCTAAATTTGACATCTTCGGAAAGGATGGAACGAGTTTGTGGTTTCTGGAGAGATGGATGACCAAAACAATAATTCCATTAAATTACTGGATCCTCAGGAAGCATTGTAGCACTTACTGATTCCCTCTCCAAATAATACAAGTTGTTCCTCTCTCGGCCTCCACCAATCATCTTACTTGTCTTAATGTTCTAAAAAACACGGCAAGAAGGAAAGAATGAGACAGAACATCTTAGAGATTTTGTTAGTTTACTTGCAGATAAAAGACTAAAAGGAAATTTGGCGACAAACAAGACAAAAGATAAGGGCACAGATGTGTTAGGCTGAGCAGTACCAAGTCCAACTATAGTGGACAAGGTGTCATCAACTAAAGTAATAAATATACTTGATGAGACACGATCAAAAGAATAAAAAGAGCTGTGATTTCCAGAGATATGATCTGACACCCCAGAATCGATAATCTAGGGAGAGGGATGAGATGACAAGGCATGCTTTAACTGACTGAGCAAGAGTGGTTGTAGAAGTGAAGGAACATTGTTGGACATAGAGCCACCAGAAGAGAGGAAGCATGCATATTCTTCATGTGATACTGTGACACTAATCTAATCACCACCGACACTCTTTGTAGTAGAAGTAGTGGGTCTACCATCAATAAAAACATCATCCATTACAAGAGCTTGATCATCCTTTGGAGCCTTTCCAAGGAGATCCTAATAAAAATCTATGATGTAATTTATCAAACCATAGTGAGTGCATATGCGACCACCTTTACTTCCCTATGGTAATCTACCTTCTTTGCCACCCTGATTTATATCACGACCTGTGCGACCACCATGGGCTCCACACAAGCTAGTGTAACCAGATGAAGTGGCCAATGTAACTTTATCAGAAGCATTAATATGAGCACTTTGATATTCATTTGCAAGAGAGACTCTCCGAAGCCTAGCAGAAACTCTCGCAATTAAAGGGATTGATACACCATTCAAAATATGATATTAGTCAATTGATATTCCTTTGGTAAACTCAGTGTTTCAAATAGATGAAGTAAGTAGCGTAATGCAACTTTATATAGCGAAGCATTAATATGAGCACTTTGATATTCATTTGCAAGCAAGAGAGCGTAAGCTCAATGTATTTTTTTTTACTATTTTAGTTTTTTATTATTTTTTCACATTTTCCTAATATTGAGAACTGACACTAGTATTGTACTTGATACTTTTAAAGGGATATAATTGTGACTTGTGGTTTTAATTAAACATTATTAATTAAAGTGGTTTTCTTAGAAAGTTATTGATGTGATAATTATTTGATTTGGCTTATATATGTGGATTGGCTTTTGATAAATGATAACTAATAACTTGCTTATAATTGATAAAATGAATAATCTTTTAGGCATTTTTATATTTTTTTTCCTTTTTTTTTTACTATTTATTATATGTCCTATTGTTAAATTTAAAAATAGAAGTATGTAGTCAAAGCGCTACGCATCACACTACCGCTATTTAAAACACTGGGTAAACTAGACAAAACTTCCACCACTTTCATATTCTCCAACTACTTCTTCATATGAGTAAGTAATAGGATGATATATTTAGAGCTCTTCCCACATACCAGTAAGTTTAGCGAAGTACTCACTAGGGACTTATCTCCCTTTTGGAATGAGAAAATCTCCATGTACAATTGATAGACCCGAGAGATATTGGAATACATCTTTTTAACAGTATCCTAAACATCTTTTGCAATGTTCAAAAACACCAAATTAGAACTCACTTTGGGTTCTATGCTATTCCACAACCAAGATCTAATTTGGGCATCATCACGCATCCACCATCTATATCTAGGATAGGATTCCTCCATAATATTCCTAGGCTAAGAGAAACACTTAAACATATTTAAGCCAGAGAGATAATTCTTCCCATTCAACTTCATGGATGTTATGGACGCATTAAACAACAGTCCGGACACTTCTCCTAGTGGTGAGGGACCATTAACCACACATTTCGGCTCCATAGCTACTTTGGAACTGATTTACATCAACGTATATGGAAAAGCACTGATTTATACTCAGATTCATGCACAACCATACTTCTCAATAATATTGCAAAGAAATTTCCAGCCCTTCGTCAACTAGAACCCATTTCAACATCATTTATAAATCTCACACAATGTAACAAATAAATAAGTACAAAAAAGACTGCTTCTAACACAAAGTAATGAAAGAAAACAACTTAAGCATCACGCTAACAGAAAAATCAGCATGCCTTCATCTTCAAGTTGAGGCTCCTATGCTCCTTTTTGCGAGCAATTCTCTTTACTTGACGAGAAATACAGAAAACATGTTGTTTTCTGCAAGAAAAAGATGAGGAACATTCTTTCCTTGAAGGTCCGATCAAGTGCACTAGAGTTGGGGTCCTCCAATCTTGATCTAGAAATTAGGGATTTGAAAGAGGAGACTTGGAGCCAAATCACATCCAATGGTGGGTGTTTTGATACCATGTAAAAATGTGTGAAGAGAGAATCTACTAGGAATACGGAATAAAGAAGAGAAAAGAAGAGAGGAAGAAGAAAGAGAGACGGCTGCACTCACAATGCTTCCACACATCCCCACTCACTTTAGTTTTATGAAGGCTTCACTAAAATATCATAAAATTACAAACATAGCCCTGTTACTTGAGTAATGAAGCAAAAACTAATCTATGGGCCTAAACACTATCCAACATGTGCAATAAAGCCCAATAGCCCAAACAATCCAGCCTCAGCAAATGGGTGTGGACTGGAGGTTTGAGGCTGAAGAGGGGAGTCTATGGAGATTCGTTATTGCGTGCAAATACAGTACCAATAGTAGGGGATGGTGGGTTAAAGATTCATCTATGTATGAGGTGATCAGAGTCCTTACAGTCGATATTCAAAAGAGAATAACGGTCCTCCCCAACATTTGTGTTATCTACATGCATGGAGCGAAATCAGAAGACCATCACTACATTCATTTCCCCTTTGCCAAAGCAGTGTAAGAGGGTTTTATTATTATTATTATTATTTTTTTTTTATGCCTTTAATGTCCCTTGGGTGATGCCGGGAGCCATTGGAGGCCTCTGTCTTGTGTGACATGAAGATGGACACGGGAAAAGGAGGAGAAGGTGGAGACTAGCCTTATTGGCTGGTCTGTGGGTCGCAGAAAGGAAAAATCGATGTTTTTGGAACAGGAGCAGGCCTCTTTGAAGTTTTTATGGGGACTTTTCTCCTTATATCAGAGTAGGATTGTGCAGGCTTCAGCTCGAGTCTTTGTATAGCTTTTTGCCTTTTGGCTTTTAATAAACTTTATCACCTTGCAAGAAGGAATCTCTTAAGAGACTCTCCTGAGGCAGTCGTTTGCTGCATTCTGTGACCCATTTTTTTTGTTGGGTTCTATTTTTATTAGTTAAATCACCACCACCACCACCATCCTCATCATCCTCATCCTCGTCATCATCAATCATCATCCCCACCACCACCACCACCACCACCACCACCGTCCTCATCATCCTCATCCTCGTCATCATCATCCTCATCATCTTCATCATCATCAATCATCATCCTCATCCTCGTCATCATCAATCATCATCCGTCGTCGTCGTCATCATCATCATCATCACTACTCAAGAATCTTTTGCTTTTCTAAGAAATATAATGATTTTTTCTATTGAATGAAATATAAGGAAATTCAAAATAAAGAGGGAAAATGAAAGAAAGACATTAGGAGGGTTTAGGAGTCAAATAAGTTGCAACTTTCCAATAGAAGGTCACAGCTTTGGGTTAAAATATAAGGATTTTTTAAAGGAATAAATATAAGGAAACTAAAAATAAAAAGTAGGGAAAATGAAAGAAAGCCACTAGAAGGGCTTAGGAGTCGAGTTGCAACTTTCCAACAGAAAGTCACAACTTTAGGTTAAATTTTAAGTTACTTTTATAACATGCTCGATAATTTAAGGTAACTTGGTAACTCTTATTGTAATTGAAGAATTATTTCATTGTTTATAAAGTTACTTAAAACAAAATTATTTTAGCTAAGGTCAATTATATACTTGTTTTGGCTAAACTTAATTTACATGTTGAATATATATTGTCTAGCTATTACGAGATTTAGACCATGTTGGAGTCACATCTTGCCATTCTAATATGGAGGTCCCATAGAGCCAAATATTTTCTCATCCAAAAGACCCCGTTTGAGATATTATCATAGTTTGTCATCCTGACATGGAGTAGGCCCTATTCCTGCTCTTTGCCGACTTGCATCTCTACAAGCTTCCGCCACGCCACCATCATCCAGTCTGGCATTAATGTTGCTCTCTTCTTCTTCTTATTTCCTTTTGGTGGCAGATGGACACACATCGCCAGAAACCATCGCCAATGTTGAACCCATCGCTGGATCCCATGGTTGTCTCTGGCTCCTCTCTGTTGTCAAACTCAGGATTCCAACGAGAACCCACATCAGCATTTTCCATTGATTCCAGCAACCGAAGCTTTGATACCCAGCAGATCTGTTTCCGCTGTTGAGAAGATCAAACAGGCCGTGAGATCTCCAACGTGATTGTTGTTTGATCACTACAGCTTTGTTTGTTGCTTGCATTCGGTGCTGTGGATCACAACATCTGTATGTTCCAGACCTCTACATCTTCATCAAATCCTAATCTCATGCATGCTATTTGGTTTCTTTGCTTATTGAACAACCTTAACCATTGTCCCATTTGATGTGACGATCACTGTCTGTTGAAGAAACAATGATGATTGTTGGGATATGTTGTTGTTGTTCATTGACGTTGAGCCGTTCAATCGTTGATTTGTTGTTGGGCATTTTCCTCTGTCACCTCTAATCATCTGGACATTTGAGACCACTTTTTTAGTTCTGTAGAACCGTTAATACGTTGTTGTCCATGTTTATATGTGGTGATTTTCTTGTCTGGACCTACTCTTATAATCACCGCTGTTACATTTTTTTTGGGCCATAAGATCTGGTTCTGTTGCTACTGCTGCTCCCTTGCATCCTCTTGGCCCATCTTGCATTGTCCATCTTGCAAGATCTGTCCAGGTCTGGCTAATCAGTTCGTGGGCTGCACTTGCTGCTATAACCAGATCTGGACCAGATCACCCAGAATCTGTTCAAGTGCTGCTTGTTGTCCCACGATCTCTCAGATCATATCGTGATCTTTGACTTGTTTTCCCAATTTCTCCTAAATTGCTTGTAATGTTGCACTCTAAACATGAAATCAAGCATGTATGAGGAATGATCTACTGATTAAGTCCTTCTTAATTTTCATAAAATAAAAATAATTTTAATTAAAAATATTATAATATTATTTTTTCTCAAAAATTCCTTCAATCAACTTTCAATTGAGACTAATTTCAAAGTATTTAGGAGTCTTTGATGAAATGATCATCACATACACTCTAGATGTTATGCATTCAATTTGAATATAGTTTGCATTAGTTCAGTCAGACAACACATACCTTAAGACCCTATAAAAAGAAAACCTATAATGTATACTTCTTTTTTGAGACATTATGATTTAAAGTGTGTATTAAGTTCTTTTTTTTTTTTTTTTTTTAGCAATCCCCAGAGTTTCATTGAAAAATTCAACTATTTTCCCCATGTTTCCCAAAAAGTGTGATAAATTACCCAATACAAACGATATATCCCGTGCGATAACTGATACGTATCTGTATCTCAAGGATGCGATATGTAACACAATACCAATATTTCGAACACTACTCTCATCCTCTTTTCAGGTCCTTCAAACCTAATCAAGACCTAATCAATGTTCATATCCTTTACTAAAGCCATCTCTAGCCACTGGTGCACATGACTGATCATTACTCTCTTCATGATCTTTATCTCCTATCAGGACTAATCATAGGCAGCTTTTGATGCCCCCGTTCTTTATTCCATCCTTTCTAATCTTCCAACAGATCCATCTTGATATCCTCATATATGCAAGACTCAAATCTTTCTTCATGCTCCTTTCTAACATTCCAACACTATGATCCATATAAAGTAAGCCGGTTGAATAACTATCTCATAAAAATTTACCTTAATTTTCCCTTTGGATTAGGGTTTTTCTCCCACGAAATTGGGAAATCCATTGATTGGCAGCCAAGCCATTAGGAATTTGGCAAATGCACCTCACCCTGTAGTCCATTGATTTGCCTACAAATATTTCCCTCTACAAAATTTGTTATTTGCAAAATTCACAAGACACCTAAAAGTACCCTTTCGATGCCACCTATTCTTACCTTGCTGTGCACTTTCTACCATAGTTCAAAACTCGAAAACTCAAGACTAATGTCTAGCCAGGTTGGGTCAACTTGAAGACTTTAACAAGTCTTTAATTGACTCGAGTCGATATTTTAATAATTAAATTTTTATTATTTAATGCATTTAAAATGGTTGAAACCTATTAAAGTAATTAAAATACCCAAAACAGAACACAACCGCGCAATGTGGTGCTGTGGTGGCATGTAGCTGATTTGATAGATGAGGTCGCATCTTTGATTCTTGCATCGTGCATTTTATAGTTTAAAAACAGAACCCTACTGACTGGGCCAGTGACTCGGTTGAGTCATACCAACTCACATAGTCAACCAAGTTTTTGGGCTGACATGATGAGACTTGTCAAGATGACAGAGTCACGCCAGGCAGCAAGTTTTGATGTGACTTGGCTCGAAATCCCTTTAAGTCGACTCGGTCGAGTTTCGAGTAGACCCACCAAGTTTTAGAGCTAAGCTGTCTACATATGCATCTTTTATTATTTAAGCTGTCTACATATGGCACTGCATATGCATTCTACATGACACTATATCACTAGCAATTTGAGGATATCGTGCCTAATGGTTTGAGGCTTTGGAACTGCAGGTACTGGAGAACATGAGAAAAACGTCCGACCTCAATAACCTCAACTGTAAAGTAGGCTTTTACCTCTTTTGGGATGGTTGTAGTTATTAGCGCCCCTATGGTTTATTCTCTAAATTGTTTTCTCTATTTCGTAGATATTGGGACTCACTTGGGGGGAGTGGGATGCACCTTTGTTCAGTTTGAACCCAAAAATCCTGCTTGGAGCCGATGTTTTATATGATACTAATGGTAGGATTGCTTGTGCTTTGCCACAGACATGGAACTGGGTTTAATTTGTTCTGTTTGGCTCATATGTGTTGATGGCTGTGATCCAATGTGCATGCAAGATCCAACCGTGAGTTGTGTGTACCAGTTGTATAAATGTCATGGCCAAAAACTCCACTTGGTCCCATCATCTGTTGGACCACACAGGCTAAACTCATATAATGGTTCATCATCATTTTGAAAATGGTGGTGGCTCATCCTCATATGTGGTACTCATGTACAGCTCTGCAGACCATCCAAATTTGCAACACATTGTGGATGGAGCATATCACACTGATCTAGCAATCCTTACCATCCAATTGATGGCTGCGAAATGAATGGTTAAAAAGTAAAAAACATGAATGGTGCAAGTTCGAAGGATTGATGGATTCAATTATCTTTTCATTGTAATTTTTGGGTTACGCCCCATCCACAACTAGGTGAGGGATTGGACAGTCTGTATTGCCATACAAAACTATGCCATGAGTACCATTGAAGAGTCACCATCATTTCTTCAATGGCGCTAATGGACAGCTAATAAAGATTGGCTAATGGTCGACATTCAACATAACCTGTCCAGCACACTGCATGATCCTACCACACTGATTTTAGAGCCATGGCATTTTTACAAGATGTAGCCTGATCAATGGCTGGGATTTTGCACATGTTCCACATCAGCACATTTGTCTGAATGTAGATTATGTGTGGACTTTGCAAAGCTCTTTAATTCGGTGTACTGAAACATTTAAATGCCAACTGTGTTGATAAGATTTTGATGATCTCTTTGCAACTGTAACATTCCTGCTCCAAAATTCTCCAGACTCAGTCTTCATTACAACTTACCACAACAGAAGGTGTTTTATTATTATTATTATTATTATTATTATTATTATTATTATTATTATATTTAAATGTATGATATGATGTGGTTTTGAATTAATGTGCATACATTGTGGATTGCTAATTGAGTGTGGTTGTCTTCTCTTAATGTGTGCAGTGGACATCATCTCATCGAATACTTGATGGTTAAATGGGGGTTGAAATGCACAAAATTTGTGGATGCTTTTTCATTCATGCCATCCTTCAAGGCATCTACCCTACATGACAACATTCAATTGGTCGAGATGACGTTGGGCCATCATTGATCTTGAGTCATTGCAAGTTGTAGCATCCGTCTACGTGCGCACCCTTTTTCCTTGTTGTTTATGAACCTCAAACTCTGGTCATGCGCGTGACAACCTCCAGGACTGATTTCGGTGCTGTAAAAGTTGTGGGCCCCACTGTAGGTATGTGTTTTATCCCTGTTTTCCATCCATTTTGTCATCCCATTTCGTGGCATGAACCCCCAAAAAAAAATGTCAGATGCAAATCTCAGGTGGACCACACCACAGGAAATGGTAGTGATTGAACACCCACCATTAAAAAGTTCTTTGGTCCACAAGTTTTGGATCAAGCTAATATTTGTGTTTTTTCCTTCATCCAGGTTCATGTGACCTAATCAACGGGTTGCATGGCAAACAAACATTACAGTGGGCCCTAGAAGTTTTTAATGATTGGCATTCAATCACTGTTTCTTGTGACGTGGTCCTCATTTTGATCTGCTTCATTCCTGGGCTTATGCCATAAAATGAGCTGGGAAAATGGATGGATAGCATTGATAAGCACATACATCATAGTGGGCCCACAACTTTTCCAGCATCGCACCTAGGTCGGTACCAAGAGGGTCAGTACCGAATCGAATCCACAAGTATCCTCCAGCCTTGAGTTTAGACAAGTGAGGCCCTTGGCTTGGGGAATGTTGATCTGATGGGCCAAATCATCGATGGGGAATTCACCAAATGTCTCCCTTGATCGAACCACCCTAACACTTCTAACTATGGCTGCCAAATAGAGGGCGAAGATGAAGATCAATGGTCCACAAGAGGGTTTTGGTGAATGATCCTGCACAGTGGAATTATCTTATCAACAGTCTGATCACTGACCAGCCGATCCCATCTGTCTAAATTCAAGCTCTGAGCAGCGCGCACACACACACACACACACAGAGAGAGAGAGAGAGAGAGAGAGAGAGAGAGAGAGAGAGAGAGAGAGAGAGAGAGAGTTGAACAGTCCAGTTGATCAATTGGGACTGTCCCGTTCTACATTTTGAGAATAACACTTGGAATGATCCTACGCCTTCTTTCTATAATCCAAGTTTGGGTTTGGGTTGTTTATGATTTATCTGACAAATGTGATTCTATAGAATCGTGAACAACCAACATAAAATTTACATTGTTTTTAAGCCTTTTTTTTCACAATTGATCTTAACTACCCGTTTGATAGGCTATTGAACGGATGGTCGGTGTTGTTTTTATGTTGTGTGCCATGAACATTGGTTGGAATCTCTCAGTCCGTGTTGGTCTGTCTGTGTGGTTTTTATACTATATCCCATGAATGTTGGACCCAATGAACAGTCAGGATCGATTGACTGGACTGTCCGAGTGTCCCGATGAAATGAAGTTTCTCACTGTGGGCTAGTTTTCTATGGATTGGTCAGAAGAGATGAAAGTAGGTGCACTTTGTTGAAATTCCAGGATATGCTGCCCCTTCCATGCAGGTGGCAAAAGCAATACACGACTGGTACAGATGATCTGCTGGTCCACCCTGGTTCATATAAGATAATAATAATACTAAAGAAAGCAGGTCCTTATGAGTGCGCCCAACTTATTTTAAGGCAACTGATCTTATGGCTAACATAATTTTGATCACATGGTTTAGCTCTTACAGTCCGTACTTGTGGTGGCCAGCCAAATGAATGGTTTTAGCAACCTTAACCAGGTGCTGCAGTTCTGTATGTTTTGTGTGTGTGCAGTTCTGCAGTTCTGTATGTCTAGCAACCCAAACCCGGCCTCCCATACAACTGATCTATGATGGCTAGGCCTGGATTGCGACGCGTTGAACTCTGAGTTAGGCACCTGGTGTCCATGTCCACATACCAAGTCCTGAGCTTGGCGCTCGACTATAAAATTTAGGATAATTTTTTTTTTAATAGATATCTAGCGTAGAGATTGGCATTTCCAACACAAGCAAAATAATCATCTTCCACTATGGAATATATTTACGATACAACTGTTTCATAATGGTACATATCCATCAGATAACGAGATAGGCATCATTTGTTGCTCCTGCTTTTGGTACTATCCTGGGAAAAAAAATTATAAAGGAAAGCTTCATCATTTGTTGCTCCTGCTTTTGGTACTATCCTGAAAAAATTATAAAGGAAAGCTTGATCTTTTAAAGCTCAGTGAGTACACATGTGTGCAGTGTCCTACATGCATGCAAGATAAATATGTCATGAAGAAATCATGTATAGTGAAAGGCATGTAGTATGTAAGGTATTATGCCAATGCAGTGCATATGCATCATAGTAATACTTCGAGTCAATGCTACCAGCATCACCAAGTCACATTTTCATTTCTCCGATACCACAGCCATAACCGTATTACACGTGTCCGTAATCACAACATCATCATCATGTTGTCATGTCATATCACGATAGCTATATATCTCGGAAAACACTGTGGTCGACACTCATGCACACAGGGCACCAGTAATCAACCTCGTATACCCGCCCTGTGGTGAACTTCCACCCAACATGCCAGTGGTGGACCTCATTCGTGCTTCTCCTCGTCGACGGGTCAAACTGGTCCTTGTTTGCACCTCAGCCCTTAAGATGATTGGACCTACCTCTTCTCAACCCGACCTCGTCAGTGGCAGTCAAATCCATGACCCATGTATCCACTCGACCTGACGGTAAGGCCTCAGGAAGTATGATTGACTCCCCGCCTTAAGGCACCCTCGACCCAACGAGGGGGAAATCCAAACAATCAATCGGCTTTTCCTGAAACTAGTGTGACTGTTCTCTGGTCATTTACGATAAATAAGTTGAGTTAAGCTTTCTTTGGGAGGAAGGGTGTGACTAACTCCCCTCTCCAACATTTCTACGAAGGATTACGGGACGAAATTCACTCTCCCTTCCAGCAGTCTTGCTGTTGTGCCTCCCGCAGCTCCCCCTGTTACTAGAAGACTATGGTATGGCTTGGCAACTACCCGAACAATATAACAATATGTTGGAGATGTAGATGTAAATAAGTGTTAAGCAACTCATTTCTTTGTGTTTTTTTATAAATATGTTTCATTCCTATAATAGAAAATGGGTTAATTTGGCTTTTTGCTGAGATTTTCCTAGAGAAATACCTATTCATACAAAACCCTAGCTTCATGGGACTGAGAAGGAGTCCTTCACCGTCCATGGCATCATCAAGAGCACCTTCCCTTCGCTCTAACTGACTCAGTTACGCCAACGAACCAGCAAATGCGAGCTAGTAAAGGGAGACCTTCGTGTTAGCTCGTTGACCAATAATGCATTTCTTGCTCGATGAAGCTCCGCCTATCGAAGAAGAGAAATTCTTTCTGGTGCTGGCCCTGGAGTACTGATCTTGAGTCGACTCGACCTTCCGTGGTGCTTGGGACTACAGGCCAATCAAGAGTAGGGATCAGTTGATGGCCTCCATTTCGCTTTACCAACCCCATGGAAACTCCGAATACAGGCCATCATCGTTTGTATAGACAAACTTTTTGGGTGCTAAGATCCAAAGTCGAGAGGGAAACAACCTAGATCATACGCTAAGGTCCCTAAGTAATCACTTAGTGGAAAAGGAAGTGATCGATAAAAAACGGATTCTTCCGATGTATAAAATAAAAATTCCAATGGCTTTTGCTACTATGACCTTCCCAACCACGATTTTTTATTTCTTCCAGGCATTTATTTCACCTCAAAATAAGAAATTTTACCGATATTTGGTATAAAATAGGTATAAAATAAATAGGTAGTAAATGTAGCATCCCTAACTAGCATCAGGGTTTAGGGACTCTCAACCCAAGAGACACATCATCCCCTACTATTTCCACATTTTCGGTGTCTCGTCTCTTTTAGAGATAACCCAAGTGATCATCGTAGATACCCATTTCATCGTTAAGACCCAATTCATGTTATAAGGCACGACCGTGGTATTTCCATCATCATGTATGTCATGATTATGCCTGAATTCAAGCAATTATGTTAAGGGATACATTCAAGTGCATTTAATATGCTTGTAATGCCATGAGTCTAGAGTTTGCTTAGCCCTTGAGATTAAAAATAAAATAAAATCATATATCATCATGTGATTAAAAAATAAAATAAAATCATATATCATCATGTGCCATTATTGGCTATATCAATTCCATAATCATGTGATCTAATTGCAAAGAGCATATCTTATGCACGGATGGATACACATGCCATCATCCCATGATGCATGAGCATGATCAACATCCACCTATGCAGGGCATCTTTAGTGATCAATAATCATCGACACCATTATCATTATCCATAACTATCTAAATCATATACTCTACTTGCATTCACAATCACATCTCATGCATTGCAAGACAACTATTCCATTAGTGGCTTCGGCTATGCACAGTTTCCACTATTAGGCTCATAGTTACCTTAGGTGGGCCTTGAGGAGTTTTCAACAGCTCATCATCTGATCATTACAGTGTAGCCCACCCATGACTTAAATCGGCATCGGGTTCGATGTGACACACATATGGAGGGACCCAGGGATGTTTCAACGGTAGGTACTGATTTATGTGGTATGGCCTACTTTATGAAGGGAGTAGATATATATTTCATACAACGGTCATGGCCCTAAGGAGGATTTTACACACAGATAGTGGGCCTCATGAAGTTTTAAGGGTGAGATGATATTGCTGCTGTCATCCAGCAGTGTGACATACTTGAATTTGGATTCTCATAATTTGGCCTACAACCTAAAATGAATTGGCATAACTGACAGATGGGGTCACGGTGGGACCCACTATCCCATCGGATGGTTTAAATGCCAAAAACAAAGGTCTGACCAACCAAGTTGGATGGCAAATAAATAGTCTAAAGGGCCTAGGAAAGGTTTTAACGGTGGGTGTTCAAGCCTCACTGTTTGGTCCACTTGATATTTGGATCTATCCCATTCATGGGCTCATACCCCAAAAATGATATGGTAAAACGGATTGAATAAAACAAATACATAACGGTGGTTGAGCAATCCTCACTATTTTGATTTTACCGCAAACACAGGGTTTGGATCAGCTTGATTATTTGAACATAGCCATAAAATAGGGTGTTAAAATGAATGGACGGAGTAGATAAAACATATACAACATGGCTTACTGGTTGGCTGCAGACGACAACGACACTAGTCCTCTATTCCTAGTGGTGTGGGTCACATAAGATTTGGATCTTCTTCATATTTGAAAGTCGGGCCTGAAATGATCCAGCAAAACTGATAGACTGCGTGGATTAAACACTTACATCATGTTGGGTCCCATGAGTAGGCACGGTTCACGCCACAAGACTGACGTATTTTATTTTATTTTTATTTTGTTTGCACACGATATAAGGCTGGGCCTCAATTGGATGATCCACTCCGTCTACCGTCTTGGCTAGTTCGATTAGGGTCCAATAGGATCTTCCTGAGACTGGTTTGGATGAACAGGAGCCCTTGATGGGCCTTGGAATGTTTCAACATCTATGAATTGTTTCCCTCCATGCAGCCCACTCCAAGATCTGATCTGTCTCATATGTTGGTCCATGGCCTAAAATAATCTGGTGCAGTCAGTGGACGGTGTGGATTAGATACATACATTATACATTATGATGGGTCCCATGAGTGGGCCACCCCTCCTTGCCCAGGAAGGCTTCCACCACCCTGCTGGCAGTAATGCCATGCACGTACAGCCTTTTTTTTTTTTTTTTTTTTTTTTAAAGCATTTTCTATTGATTGGGGCCCACATTGAAATGATCCACTCCGTTCACCTCTTCACCCAGCTCACCATGGGCCCAAGGAGTACTAACTTAGGCAGTTTGATGGCATACACACATCACGATGGGCCTTGAAAGCTTTTGATAGTAGGTGTCATTAACGCCACTGTTTCCTATGGGTGTTCCACCAGAGATCTGGATCGGCTTCATTTTTAATCTAATCGCCTAAAATAGGTTGGTGAAATGGATGGACGGTATGGATCAAACATATATGTTTATGGTGGGACCCACGAGTGGACTGTCCCTTCATCCTTGGGCTGGGCGTCTGGACCGTCTGGACGGTGCTCTCGGCCTATGGCTTGCCACAGGATGGATGGCAAATAAACATTTGGGTGGCCCTAGGAAGGTTCAACCGTAGTCATTTAATCCTCAGTGTTTTATGTTGTGCAGTTCACCAGAAGTTTGGACCGGCCTGGTTATCAGTGTGGCCCACCTAACATGACAAGGAAAAGTGGATGGACGGCTTGGATCTAACGTATACATAATGGTGTTGCCTGCTATGGCCTCTCACCTTTTTCCCAGAACAATCCCAAGAGAGATCCTTTCCACGGACTCTCTCTCTCTCAGAAGACGTCCTCTCAAATAATATTTTATTTCTTTTTATTATTTCTTTTTATTTTAACATTATTATCATGTTATTATCTATTATTACTATTATTTTTGTTTTGTTGCTGTACTTGAGATTCTGAACGGTAGGCCTTCAATCAACTGTGTGATCCACTTAAGCCTTGATAAGCTCCATTCTTTTAGGTCTGTGGCCTAAAATGTTCTGATAAGATTGATGGATGGTTTGGATAACACATACGTCAAGGAAGGGCCTATAATAGGCCCGACCAAGTGGCCCAAATGCAGCAGGGTGCTGGAATGTGTGTGCAGGTGGGAGAGTTTGTGAGAGAGAGTGAGGGTCTGATCAGAGGGGTCCATAATTTGTACGATTAGATCGTGTACAAACGTAACAATGGCTCATGGTGGGGCCATGTCTTGCTGACCAAGCTGATATTTGTACAGCTCCCCCCTCCATCTAGATCTTTGTGACATTATGTACAAGTTAGGTGGATAAACATCGTGATGGGGCCCATGGTCAGTGGGTCCCACACGAGTTCCAAATCAAGCTGATTTTATTTTATTTTTTTGTTTCCCCTTCACCCACAAGTGTAGGATCTGCTGAATGAGTTGGGAGGCATGTAAATACCATAGTGGGCCCACAATCAGGGGGTCCCTCATCATCATATTCATTATCATATATCAATCTAGAGATGACCTACCAAAAATACATATGAGGGGGCGTACTCACCTTGATGATCAAGATGGATGGTTGAGATAGAAGGATAAAATTAACGGTGGATGATGGGGTTGACGGCCCATCAAGATTACTCTCTCTCTCTCTCTCTCTCTCTCTCTCTCTCTCTCAGTGTTGGATGAAAAAATGGGTAAGAGTTGGATTTTTATAGAGAATTAACCAAGGAATGGGGTTATGGTTGGGTTAAGGGTAGAAAAATGACCATGGTTGAGGTTAGGCTAAGATTAAAGGCTAATACATGATTAGAGGAACTAATCCACACTTAGGAAGGATAATGAGGTATGGTTGTAAATTCCATAGGTATGGAAATGGGAGACATGAGTATTGACTTTATGTCACATGGGAGGGGTGGTAAAGGGTAGTCATGTAATCACACACATGGGTAGAGATTCTCTCACCCATGTGTGGTATAGTGCATGTGTTGCATACATGTGTGGAATGGAATGTATAGCGTCATGCGCACATGAAAGATGAGAGTTCTTCACGGCATACCTCAGCAACGGAGCGTCGCACGAACATGCAGGTGGCACATCCACGATCGCGGCGACCAGGTGGTCAATATGACATGGGTCTCGAGGTTCCGGTCAGCCGGATGCACACTATGCACTGCCAGTTTAAGTCTCACTAAAGGCGCCGAAGATCGCGCACACATGCATAGAAAAGGTACGGAATGGACGGGTTTTACAGTAGCTACCTTCAACAGGCAATCAAAGCACCATTTTAGCATGAAATTGATAGCCATCTAGATTTACCTATCCAAAGGTAAATCTATACTAGTCAAGTAGGAATTCAAATGTGCCCAAAACTATACTAGTCAAGTAGGAATTCAAATGTGTTATTGTGCACAAAATTGAGATTGATTTCTACTTTCTTTTAATCACTCTTGCTTTCCTTTGCCCAAGTTTAAAAAGAAAGGGAAAAAAAAAAAAAAAAAAAAGAGCGTAGACGTTGTTGGAGGATAGCTTGCTATAATCTTCTTGGCATACAAACAAAGTAAAACCAGCATGATAATACCCTGTGTTTTAGAGCATCAAATCTGAATAGATTTTGGCCACCATCCACTTCCAGCTATCATCATCACCCGTGACTCTTCCAAACAAGGTTCCAAAACCTGTGTAAATTCCCTTCAGATACTAACCGACGATATAAAAGGACATTGAAATTTTCAATAAGAGAAGCTACTGTAATTCATGCAAGGAGATTGACGAGGTGAATTTGTGACATTTATCCATGCAAGGAGAAATTGAGATGGATTGGTGCCCACATATCCTAGCCACATACCAGGTGGTGCTCAATGAGAATATGCCATCCCGGAATCCAATCTAGTTCCCCATCAGGTGTGCCACACATGCAATGATTATAGGTCATTGGTGATTTCTATCTCATTGTACATTAGTTTCCCATCAGGTGTGCCCGCTTGCTTAGTCAAGTGCCAGATTCATCAATGACCCCATGCTCACCGTCAGCCCCACTTAATTGTTGGCTGGGATCTTGCACAAGTGTTCTGTGATCACAGTTAACAATATGGCCAAAAGAAAGGTACGAAAGTATAATTGGGTTTCATCCTTAAAAAGCAGGTCGAAAAATCAATCGAAAGATCTGAGAATAAAGAGTTCAGGTTTAATGTGGTTTGGAGTCAATTAAAATCATTTGAATTTCAATGTGCATCAATAATTATGTACTTGGTAATGAAATAGAGACTTGATATCATGCTTTGCCTCTCCAAACCATTCCTCTACCTTCTGCTCAATTTTATCAATGGATGAAAACAATCTGTCTTTAAATCACATACAAAAGTTTTTTCTTTCAACCAAATGAGTTCTTTCTTTAGAAATTGATTTTAATTCCCAAAAAATGATTTTTCTGGGGCTGATCTTCTAAAATGTTTTTTAAGTGTTGAATCAATTTTTTTAAAAAAAATACATAGTTTAAAACAGAATGTTGCTAACTAAAGGCATGACTGGCCTATTCAATCTCTCCTTGCCATAATCACTTCAGAATTTTTTATTGAATGAATACTCAGAGAGCTTGATTTACTATTTTACCAGAAGTTCAACTCCAAGAATAGTGCAACAATGTGAAATGAGCAGACTCACTCTCGTTGAACTGAAAATGCAGTCCTACAACCATGGCAATTTTCTATCAGAACTATAACAAGCACTCCATGATGCAGCATGCCATGAAAGCCAACCTAACTTGGTTTTTTTTTTTTTATTTAATTATTTTATTTCAAACTATTACCAAACCAAACGCATAAGAAATACCTTAAAATAATTCAGCAAAGGCCTCTTAATTTTTTGTAATCTTCATGGTTCAACAATGAACTCTTGATCTTAAGCCAATCTGCTGGTTTTGGCATGATAATTGCAATGTACCCTTCTCTAGCTGCCTGCAAAGAAATACAAAAATAAAAAAGAAGGGCAGGCATCATAAATGTCTCCCTCAAATTGGCAACTCACTACTATTACTTGAAATCATTTCCCCAAACTAGCATTATGGTTTTTTGAATGGTTCCATTCTCCAAGGATTTCCCATGGTGACATTCCATAAGAACTAAATTTCATATTTCTCAGTTACAGATCCCAATTTAATCAAACCAATTGAAATCCTAATCTTCATAACACTATAATCTAACAAAATGACACGTTTCCCTACTCACATTGTTGTCATGAAAAACCCTAAAAACAGACTCTACGAGGCTGAGTTCTGGGAATTTGATGGTGGATTGGTGCAGGTCTGATAAAAAACAAACACTATTGTGAAGATCACATTGAACTGCATGCCATTTCATCACTTCACCCAGACTGTCTTTGCATCAACAGGTAAGGAATGTGTGGCTTGTGCCGTAAAATTCCAATGACAGTCAAAGGCAAGGATGATGAAGTTAATTCACCACAGAAGCAACAAATGTTGGTCTCTTTTTCTTCTTTTTTGACAAATACAAATGTTACAGCCTTTGCATATATTTATATGCTCTCATGCTGCAAAAGGGTCTCGAGCTGCACTGAGATAATGAATTATCCTTTATCTGATCAGATACTCAATAACAGTGCATCACCCCCATTCTTCGTGAAGAAATGTGGTGCAGAAGACTGGCTGTTATGGTTGCTTTTTTGTTTAATTGTGCCAAGCTGCAATGTTTGCTTATTTATGAGCTGTTTATTTCTCCTATGCAAATGCAAATGGTCTATTTCAATCTTTGTTTTTAATATTCGAAATCATATTTTGATGAAATGGGTGTTTGACTATTTAACTCAATAAAGATTCTGTTTTTGCATCATTTGTCTGTTCACTGATGTAACTCGCATGGAAATCTGATAGTAATGCTATGAAACTTGCTGATCAACAGGCATAGTTGTATTAGCAGATTCTATGATGAAACGGTCTTTGCTTTTGATGTCCATCTGAATGTAATCTTGCTCAATGGTTCGATTGTACAGTGTGTCAACACCCCATACACGATAGGTAGATGTGCACAAACATGTTTTTAAACACCGTCTACCATTGTGTATGGTTGTCTCTGTAGTACTTAAGTATTGACAGATTTTTCATAGATTTTCCCAGTTTACATGATACCAATCAACACAAAAAAGAAAAAAGAAGGAAACAGAAAATGAACTTGAATTCCATGGAAAATAGCCTTGCAAAACAAACAAAGGAATCTGGATTTAATTCCACTGTTTTGCTTGTCAATTACTATTTCCCTTGGTTCCCTGATCACATTTCAGATTCTTCCTATCTAAACAGGCCCTAACTAATTATGAAACCAGTTCCCAAATTGTCCCAATCAGCTCTTAGCATGTCCATAAATCAGTCCATGACCATAACCCAGTTCTTTTCCCTAATTGATGTGGACATCAGTGGTGCACCCTTTGTACTAAAGGAGGAGGCGTCGCCGACAGAGTACTGGAGCGGAGGAGTTGATGTGGATGGACACCAGGTCCATCGGACCCATTTTCTGATATGCTACGAGTGTAGGAGCGGCATGACCGCAGGCCCATGGGGCGGATTTCACACCCTGTCACACGGGTATTTTAGTTTTATGTGTCTTTTTGTTCTTTTCCTTGTTTTCAGAAGCTTTAGTTCACTTTTTATTTTTCCGTAGCTTATATATATACTGTAAAAAACCATATTTTATTAGTGAATGAATGAGAATTAGTATGCTTTCTACATCTTTTACCAAAGATATTAGGGTTTTAAGATTGGCCCTTGGGTGTTGAGGATTCCACCCCGGTTTCAGATTTTCCTTCTTTCTAGATCTTCGAGATGCAAGAAAAGGTAAGAATCAACCGTCTTCTTTTCTTTGATGTTATAAAATCCGTATTCTCTTTCATCTCTAATTGATGCAGACATCGGTGGTGCACCCTTTAAAGTGTACCAGATGAGGCGTTGCTGATAGAGTACTGGAGCAGAAGAGTTAATGTGAATGGACGCTGGGTCCATCAAACCCATTTTTTGATGCGCTATGAGTGCAGGAGCGGCATGACCACACCCTGACCACAGATCTATGGGTCGGATTTCACACCTTGCCACACGGGTGTTTTAGTTTTGGACTTTTTTTTTGTTATTTTTCTTGTTTTCAGAGGTTTTAGTGCACTTTTACTTTTTCCATAGCTTATATATACGTTGTGAGGAACCCTAGTTTTGTTATTATTGAATGAATAAGAATTCGTCTATTTTTTTCCTCTTTATTCAAGAGATTAGGGTTTTAGGATTGGCCCTTGGATGTTGAGGATTCCACCCCGATTTTGGGTTTCCCTCTTTCTAAGATCTTCGAGGTGCAGGAAAAGGTAAGAATCATCCTCCTTTTCTTTTGACGACAAAGGACTTATACCTTCTTCATCTCAAACCCCTTATCCTTTATCCCTTTCGTTTCTCTTTGGATACCCCTTTCTAGTTTGAACGGAAAAGAGGGATGGTTAATCAGTAGAATCAAATTCAAGCTAACTTGTGGACTGACTTATGCTAGCTCTGGGATATCCTCATATCCCGAGGTCCTCCCTTTTAACTGTTTACGTGATCTTATGCTAAGAGGCATGATCCTGATGGAATAACCTCATCTTTGTGTTGAGATTTACCTAATCCCTTTGTTTAGAAACAGTTAGTTAACTGGTGTATTTATTTGAATATTCTTTAACCTGATCATACATGCATCTACGGTTAGGTTATCACATGTCCCTGCATCAGGAAACCATCTTTGAGCACAAACTCACCCGAACTATGCTGGGCACCTAAGAGTAACACGTATATTCCCCCAAAATCTAAACACATGGAATACTCGTCTTTCAATTGCTCAAACCTGACAACTTCTACATTCAAGGAGTTGAGCAATGCCACTCTTACTACTAAGGGCATCAGCTGGTTTGTTCTCGATCCCGACTTTATGTTTCAAGACAAATGAATATTCCTGAAGAAACACTACCCACTTGGCATGCCTTGGGTTAAGCTTCTTTTGGGAATTCAAATACCTCAAAGCCTCGTGATCAGAAAACAAGACAAATTCTTGCGGTAGAAGATAATGACGCCAATGACGTAGCGACTGCGCTACCGCATAAAATTCTTTGTCATAGGTGGAATAGTTTTGTTTTGCTTCATTCAGTTTCTCACTGAAATAGGCAACTGGATGATCCTTTTTGGCTTCGTACTCCTCTTATACCTACGCCTAAAGCATCACATGCTACTTCAAAGACTTTAGAAAAATCTGGAAGACGCATGACGGGAGCCTCTATCATCTTGCCCTTAATATCTTTGAATGTCTTATCTGCGGCCTTAGACCATATGAACTCCCCCTTTTTAATGCAATCAGTAATGGGAGCCATAATAGTGTTAAATCCTCAAATGAATCGACGATAAAATGTGGCTAAGCCATGAAAGCTTCTCATATCATGTATGTTTCGCAGTTCAGGCCAGTCAACTATGGCCTTGACTTTTTCTGGATCCGCTCGCATCCCTACAGACAACACTATGAACCCTAAGAAAACAACCCTATCAAACATGAACGAACATTTCTTAAGGTTTGCACATAACCTCTTTAGTGGTATTATATATGAGTATATCATCAAAATAAACCACTAAGAACTTCCCCATGAAGGGTCTCAAAACCTGGGTCATCACGAGCATAAAAGTATTGGGTGCATTAGTCAAGCCAAAGGACATGACCAACCACTTGTACAACTCAACCTTTGTCTTGAAGGCTGTCTTCCACTCATCTCCTAGGCGTATGCGTATTTGGTGATACCTGCTCTTGAGGTCTATCTTGGAAAAAAATGGTGGATTTAGCCATCATGTCTAACATATCATCAAGCCTCGGTATCAGAAACTGATACTTAATCGTGATCTTATTAATAGCCCTACTGTCCACACACATCCGCCGTGTACCATCTTTCTTAGGTGTTAATAGCGCTGGTATGACACACGGACTCATGCTCTTACGGATGAAACCCTTTCGCAGGAGCTCATTTTCCTACCTATGCAACTCTACATACTCTGCAGGGTTCATCCTGTAATGAGGAAGGTTTGGTAAAGTAGACCTCGAGACGAGATCAATGGCATGCTGGATGTCCCGCATAGGTGGAAGCTCATCTGCTAAATCCTCGGGGAATACATCGTTGTACTCCTCTAGAACCGGAGTCACCTTAGGGGGTAACTCTACATGAACCTTGGGTGTAACTTCCCTAGCTATTAGGGCGTACACTGTCGAATCATCCCGTCTCTTTCTCAACCAGTTTTGCATTTATGATATGTAGAGACTTCATAATAGATTTCCTCACATCCTTGACTCACTCGTTTTCACATCCCTAGTCTTGTTCGTGTGGCTCTTGGGTGGCAACGGATTAATCTTGATTTTCTTGCCCTCATGCGTGAATGTACACACGTTCAAGCGACAAAAAATTGTGGCATCTCTATCATATAACCACGGCCTCCCTAGAATGATGTGATCGACATCCATAGGTAAAACATCACACCACAACATGTCTTTATATGAACCCATTTGGATGAGGACTAAACACTGTCGGGATATAGGCATAGAACAAGTGTTAACCCAAGAAACCTTGTAGGGTTAAGGGTGAGGGATGGGCTTCAAACCCAAACGAATGACTGTGCTAGCAGAGACCACGTTGGTGCAACTACCACTATCCACAATGACTTTGCAATTTTTGTCACCGCTCTTAATAAACGTGTAGAAAGTTGTGCTTCTGTGCCAATCATCACTCTCTTAGGCTTGCGCTAAAGCACATCTAACTACGGCTAGTGGTGCAGCCTCTGGTTCTTCTTCTTCATAATCACTAGCAATGTGACTAAGATTGTAGGACAATGCCAAACATGTCAACTGGCGAAGCAGGGGAAACAAAATACAGGTTTATATACTCATTTGCCAGTTCCACATGCCCCGTGACAATATGTCAGTATGAACTTCGTGCTTGGGCTTCCTAAGACAATTTGTAAGCATGATTTCATACTCGTGGTTGTTGATCGGTTTTCTAAAATGGCCCATTTCCTACCCTGTTATAAGGCCTCAGATGCCTCCCACGTTGCTAAATTATTCTTTCAGGAGGTTGTGCGACTTCATTGAGTACCTAGATCCATCATGTCTGATAGAGATACTAGGTTCACTAGTTATCTTTGGAAGACTATCTGGCATCTTTTGAGTACGAGGCTCCAGTTTTCTTAAGCATATCATCCCCAGTTGGATGGTCAAACAGAGGTAGTGAACCATTGCCTAGGGAATTTGTTGATATATGTGGTTGAAGACCACAACAGGACCTGGGACACTGTTCTTCCCAAAGCAGAGTTCGCGTATAAATCTTCAGTGAACAACTCCACAGGAATGCGCCTGTTTGAAATTGTTTTAGGTCTTAGACCTCGAGCCACCATAGATTTGATCCCCATGGCTACCTCACAACGTCCTTCAGAGTTATGAGAATCCTTCGCCCAGCATATACATGCATTACATAGTGAGATCAGGAGGAAAATTAATTTAAGTAATGAACATTATAAACTTTTTGTTGACACTCATGGGAGATTTAGGAAATTAAAACTTGGAGATGATGTATGGTTTGTATTAGGTTTGATTGGTTTCCACCGGGATCCGTGAAGAAGCTTCATGCCTGTAGCATAGGCCCACATAAAATTGTGAAAAGGTTGACGTCTAATGCTTATGTTGTTAATATCCCTGCTACCATAGGCATCAGTTCTACATTTAATGTGGAAGATCTAGTTGCCCATCACGAGCTATCACCTCTATCTACATGTTCCCATGTTTCTTCCCAGACCTCCCTATATATGGACCTTGGCCACAGCCTGACCTTCCTGTACCCATCTTATCTTCTCTTCCACCTGCACCAAGAATAGACGAGATAAAGAAAATTTTGGACTCCGAGGCGATTTCCACTTGTTCCGGGGGTTTCCAGAAATTCCTAGTCAAAGGAACAGGTCCGTTACAGATAATTTTTGGATCACAAAGATAGCTGCAGCGCATCGACCGCGATTTGCTCGAGAGATACAGAAGTTCACTTTTGCCAGTGGCGAATTCTTTCTACCCAGGGAGAATTATTGTGGACATCAGTGATGTACCTTTAGAGTGTACCAGAGGAGGAGGCGTCGCCGACAGAGTATCGGAGTGGAGGAGTTGATGTGGATAGACGTCGGGTCCATCGGACCCATTTTCTGACACGCTACAAGTGCAAGAGCGGCATAATCGAACCCTAACTGCAGGCCTATGAGGCGGATTTCACACCTTGTCGTGCGGGTGTTTTAGTTTTAAACATCTTTTTATTCTTTTACTTGTTTTCAGGGGCTTTAGTGCACTTTTTGTTTTTTTCCGTGGCCTATATATATATATAGTGTGAGAAATCCTATTTTATTAGTGAATGGATGAGAATTCGTATGCTTTCTTCCTCTTTTACCAAAGATATTAGGGTTTCAAGATTGACCCTTGGATGTTGAGAATTCCACCCCGGTTTCAAATTTTCCTTTTTTCTAGATCTTCGAGGTGCAAAAAAAAGGTAAGAATCAACCGTCTTCTTTTCTTTGATGCCCTAGAATCCGTACTCTCTTTTATCTCGAACCCATCTCTTCTTCATCTCTTTCGTTCCCCTCTAGATATTCCATTTTGGTTTGAACGGAAAAGAGGGATAGCTAGTCAGGAGAATCGGATCCAAACTTGATTGTGGACTGGCTTATGCTAGATCTGGAATATCCTCATATCCCCAGATCCTCCATATTTTTACTGTTTACGTTATTTTATGCTAAGGGGCATAATTTTGACAGAGTGATTTCATCTTTGTGTTGAGATTTGCTTAATCTCCTTTATTATAAACAGTTAATTGATTAATTTAACTATTTGAATCTCTTCAACCTGATTATACATGCATTTAGGGTTAGGCAATCACATGTCCCTGCATCACCAATCAACCCAAGTCTCAGCCCCATCTAAGCCCAAATATAGTCTGTAATCAAAACCCTAAATATAGTCCATTGTCTGCATTTTAGCCCCAATTCATATTAGGGTTCACAACAGGCCAGGCCTAAGGTTGGCTTCAGCCCGGATTTTGAACTTTCGGGCCAGGCCTATTCAAAATTTTGATTTTGCCAAGCTCGCCCAGCCCATTGACAACCCTAATTCAAAATCAAGTCAATCCCGCTTGCCTAAAAACTCCCCACATCTGCACCAAAGCCCAACACCTAATCCCATCTCTAACTGAGCATGATCTATCCATAAAATGACCAGAAGTTCACTCCTTTGACAGGCCATTCCTGGTCGGGACTTGTTGGTTGCCTGTCTTATAACCTCCATAGTCCACACCCACCTTTCACATCTCATAAGGCCATTCTAGTTACTTGATCTTGTTGAGATGTCCGCGGTGAGCAGTTGCTCCTATGCTTCTTACAACAGTCCCTATCTGTATTCCACCACCTATCACGATATACCACCTCGATACCTCGGTTATTAAGAAATGCCGACTCACTGTGGAATATCAGATAGTTCCTAGATGACATAGACACATTTAAATGAGACGTTGGGGGAGATGTTGTGAATGAATAGAAATACGAATTAACTCAAAAGACACTATTGACAGTCAGCATAGAAACAAAGGTCAATGGATCTCATTACATGGTGACAAATCATAATAAACTGTTACTACAATGAAATCTAAGCTGTGTGGAGAAAGGCAGCCTGAAGACCCAATGAACGAACTGCCTAAAAAAAGTGTGACAATCCAAAATGGTGAAAAAGATGAATCCACTGATGGATTTATTGTTAGATCTTTCAAATGTCTAGACTCTTGAGTAATTGATGAATGGACCAACAAATCAACGAAAGATCATAATAAACCATTGCTACGATGAAATCTAAGCTGTTTGGAGAAAGGCAGCATGAAGATCCAATGAAAGAAGTGCCTGAAAAAAGTGTGACAATCCAAAGTGGTGAAAAAGATGAATCCACTGATGGATCTATTGTTAGATCTATCAGATGTCTAGACTCTTGAGTCATTGATAAATTGATCGACAAATCAACGGAAGATCACCTGATGTATCAATGGATAGATCAGATGATGGACCAGAAAGCGAGTTGTTTGCGGATGTAAGAAAAAATGCGACAGACAACTCTACAGTCAGATTAGCAAATATTGAGTGTATAAAAGCTGAGATAGACAGGTTAATCTCATCACAGCAACAACCAGAGTGGACAGCTTGAAGATCAGTGGTAATATGTACAAAAGCGAAGGTCTTGGCCTGTGACAAGGTGGAAGAAGCAATAGCACTTGCTAATCTAGGGTTTGGTGATGACCACAACACCAGCTTCCGACAAAGACAACAAAGATAAGATACAAAGGCAACAAGCGGCAGCTGATGAGCGCAAACTCGAGGACAAGCTTGTCAAACCAGGGGGGAATGGTGCAGGACATCCAATCCTCAAAATGGGGTGTGAACTCCATAGCATACATGATTAGGAAATCAGGCTCTCCAATCTGTCAGGTGGCCTGAAATTTTTTAGGCACATAGTCATAAGCAGATAAACTCTAAATAGTGCAGAAGACATTAGTTAGGCCCCACATGTGGTTCTACATGTGTGGATAGACTCCCAGTCCAAACTGTAGGTTTGTCCAACTCCAGTCCATATGGTTATATCTAAAAATCCATTTTACTTTTTTGTTTATCTGTTTTACTAGGATAGCGAGTAGGTTGGTTGATTTGTCCTTCATTTTCTTTTTCTTTTTTCCTTTTCTTTTACCAACAATCCTGAGTGGATTTGAACTCCTTATATATGTTTTTGTGAGCCTATATTGAGCAAAAATACTAGCTATTCAATTGATTGAAAAGCCTACTTTTTTTTCCATTGGGATTGGAAAAAGCCTAGAAGTGAGACTCTTCTAGAAAACGAGTGTGGGTGCTACCGTATGTCTGCATCGAAAAAGAAAAAAAAAAAACCCAATTTCTCCACTTCTCCGTCACCAATGACAGTTATGGAGGCAGCAGTGACGGTAGGGTCAGCAACCTCCTCCATATCGGCTTCTGTGGTGGGGCCCAAAAGGGGGAAGGTGCAAGGTATCCCAAATCGGTACAACAACAAAAAACAAAAAACAAAAAAAAAAAAACTTACCTTTTTTCTTTTCCTTTCTTTTCTTCTTCTTCTCTTTCTTCTTCTTCTTCTTCTTCTTCTCGGGCAACTGCAGCTGCGGCTGTGGCTTCTTCCTGTTCTTCTTCTTCTTCTTCTTCTTCTTCTTCTTCTCTCTCTCTCTCTCTCTCTCTCTCTCTCTCTCATGCAGGGGCATTTTCACATTGGGCTTGAGTGGGGTCGCTTGTGGGATGCAGGGGCACACTCGGGGTGGGTGCCGCCCACGGAGGTCTCGTGTTCGAGACTCCTCACCAGGGGTGATTAATGCGCATTTCACACCGAGCTCGAGTGGGGTAGCCTGTGGGATGCGGGGAGACACTCGGGGTGGGCAGCCCATGTGATTTGAGGCCCACGAAGGGGGTTCGGCCAAGGTCTTAAAACCCATGAGATGTGGGGCCTGGGCTATGAGATAAAGGGATTAATTCGCCATACTCTACCAGTTCGAGCTTTTAGATCAAGTGGTTAATTGTCCTGCATCACTCTCTCTCTCTCTCTCTCTCTCTCTCTCTCTCTCTCAATCTCTTCTTTCCCCCTTTCCTCTTTTTTTCTTTTTCAAGAAGGTTTCCCTCTTTCCACTTTTTTTTTTTTTTTTTTGTTTTTTTTTTCAACGGCTAGCTGCTGTAGGTACGTGTCACGCAAAGACGAGCACTGACACTCCTCAAGCTCCGAGTTGTACGAACGGTTCAAAGGAGATCAAAGTTATATGGGCTCCACAGTGATGTATTTATTACATCTACACCGTTCATCTATTTTCATAGATCATTTTAGAGCACCACCCAAAAAATGAATTATATCCAGAGATCATCTGGACCACACCAAAAATAGCAGCGGAGATAATGATTTTCACGGTTAAACAATTCATAGGGCACACTGTAACGTTTATTTTCCATCAATCTGATCAAACCCGAGTGGGCCCCACCATGATGTATATATTTTATTCATATCGTCCATCCATTTTGCCACGTCATTTTAGGTCAGGATCCAAAAAATTAGTAATATCCAAATCTCAGGTGGACCATATCATAGGAAATAGTGGTTATAGAATGCTCACCATTAAAATTTTCTTAAGGTCCACTATAATGTTTATTTTCAATCTAACCGATTAATTGGGTCACATTGACGTGGATGAAGGGAAAACACACATGTCACCTTGATCTAAAACTTTTCCAGCCCCTAATAAATTTTTAATGGTGAACGTTTAATTATTGTTGTTTCTTATGGTGCAGTCCACCTGAGCTTTGAATGTGCCTCATTTTTAGGCTCATGTCCTAAAATTATTTGGCAAAATGGATGGACAGTGTGGATATAACACATTCATCACGGGTGGGGCCCAAAAAACTTTGACACGTGTGCTGCACTTTATAATCCGAGTCCCTCCTAATTCAAGCCTTAAAAAATTGTACACGGGACATATATTAACTTAAAATTTGGCAATTAAATTATGGACTGCAATTGCTAACTCACAATGCCAAAATCAAATTGTTTGAATAGTTTTAATTGTTAATGTGGACTTTTATTTTTAAAAATAGAGCCTTTTGATTTTTTTTTTAATGATTCACTATCCAATAAATGTCCACCAATTTATAAGTGGGATAATGACAATAAATGGCATGAATTTGAGGCTGATTTGGAGAATAGATTGGTCCTCCAAGTCAACCCCAAATTGGCAACGCCATCTAGCTGAATTAAATTTCATTTTTTTAAAGAACTATTGGGAGAAATGATATCAAGTTGTTAAGTATATAAATTACATATTTAGAAAATTAAATATATGAATTTTGTAGTCAAATTCAAGTTACCTGGTTAAAAAATTAATCAGACAGTCCGATACAACTTCTCACCAAAGAGTAGACCGTTACACCACCATAAACATGTTCCAATTTATAAATGAATGCATATTTGAAATGCTTAGAATATTCCGGATTTAATCCATATTTTTTTGGCAAAAAAAAATAAAAATGCGCCGTTATGGGCCATTACACCCCCGTATTCATATCGGTTTCGGAGGGCACCATTACACCAACCGATACTGATACGGGACACCTTGGGAAGGTGTTGTGTATGATGGATGCCTCCAAGATACTAGCTTATAAGATGCAAAGTAGGTTTGGGTGGTGGAAATGCTTATTTCTGGAACTCGATGCAAAACTGAGTCAACTCGGTGTAAAACCAAGGTGACCTAGTGATGCGGACACCAGGCCATTCAAAGTATGTCAATGCAGGAGACGTGCGTTACCCGTGTCAATGTGGTTAGATGATGGGTACAGGTCGGATCTCTAGAGGTTGAAAACCTTACACATGTGTTCGTGACATATGTAAGTTGCTTAAAGGAGACATTTGGACCGTTGGTTCATCACGGCCCACCTTCATTACGCCACCTTTACGGCGCTATCATCGGGGCCCATCGGGCATCTTTAATTTGAATTTAGTTTATGAACATTTGATTTATTTAAGTTTTGAGACAGTTTGCACACAATTTTTGTGCGAATTTCTTTTTTTTTTTTAAAGATGACGATTATATTAAAAAACAAAAAGGATTACAACTAAAAGAAAAGAGCCCGCTGAGATAGCAAACAAAACTAAACACCTAAGAAAAGGTAATCGTAGCCCTTCAGGGAATCTACATGAGTGGCCCATTCAATTAAACTCCGCTTTGCCTTCGACAAGACAACCCCTGTGGGATTGGAGATATCCCTAAAACATTTGTTATTTCTTTCTTCCCATACTGACCACCAAATAGCAAGAATCACCATCCTCCAAATTGTCGTCCTAACCTTTCCGATGTGAACACCATGCCATGCTTGAAGAAGAAGATTAGCCTCAACAGGAACACACCAACTGATGTTGAACCAAAGGAGGAAATCTGTCCATGTAGAGGAAATGAAAGGACAATGCACTAAAAGGTGGTCGACTGTTTCTTCTTCTCGCATACAGCATAAGCAAATGTTAGGAATGATCATCCTTTTCTCCTCAAATTGTCTACAATTAAGATTTTCTTTTTGCTAGCTAACCAGCCAAAAGCCACGATCTTAGGGGGAGCAGCATATTTCCAGACGTAGGAGGACTGACTGAGATCACAAGCGATTAGATTGATGTGTATTCAATTGTAAAGAGATCGAACTGAGAATCTACAAGATTTTTCCGGTCTCCATATAATGCTGTCAAAGGAGGACTGGATAGGAAAAGTAGCATAGATGCAATCTAGGAGATCAACAAATTCGCTAACCTCCCAATCTTGCAAATTCCTTCTACAAATCACATTCCACACTATCTTGTCATCGGTCATAGTGTAACAACCAGCCACATTAATTTCCTTATCAGGAGCGATGAGGAATATGTTCGGAAATCTAGTTTTAAGCGGCAGGTACCCTACCCAAATATCTTCCCAAAATCGAATATTTGCCCTGTTACCAAGGGCAAAGCCGACGCAAGTGAGCACCTCCTTTTTCATCTTTAAGATATCTTTCCAGATGGCCGACGCCCTATAGGAGGATGTGTCTTTAGTCCACCACCCACCGGCTGATCCCCCATATTTATGCTTGATAATGAAGTTCCAGAAACTCCCATCTTCCGCCCCTAGTCTCCAAATCCACGAGTAAGGCTCTATTCATAGCCTTGAGGTCTTTTACCCCTGCTCCACCATCAAAGATATGAAGACACCTCTTTCCAGTTAAGAAGATGGAATTTCTTCTTGTCCTCTTTGTCATGCCAAAGGAATTCCCGCCTTAATTTTTCGAGGATAGCCAACACCGAGATCGGACATTTGAGGAGGGATATAAAATATATCGGAAGATTGGAAAGAGCTGCTTTAATTAGGGTGAGGCATCCTCCTAAGGATAGATATCGACACTTCCATCTAGCAAGATATTTCTCAAATCTGGAAATGACTCTCCCACTGCCTTTTAGGCAGCGAACCTATGCACAAGAGGAGACCCACAAAGGAAGATGGGAAGAAGGCCACCGAACAACCGAAAGCTTTTGCAAGACTTTCGATCTCCTCTCTCTCCATGCTGATCCCGAACAGCTTGGATTTCGCCATATTAACTTTCAGGCCTAAAACTGCCTCGAAGCAACGGATTGTGGTACGAAGGTTATCAACCTTGTCTGTACTGGCATCGGAAAAGATTAAGGAGTCATCCGCATATTGAATATGAGAAATCGGGCTGGTTATACCTTTAATTTTGATTCCACTTAAAATATTTTCCGATTGACCTTTATGCAACATTATAGATAAGGCATCCCCTACGATAAGAAATAGAAAGGGGGAAAGGGGATCTCCTTGTCTTAGACCTCTCGAGCTTTTGAAGAAACCTTCTGGGGATCCGTTGAGAAGGATAGAGAAGTGAGCCGACCCAATGCATTCGCCCATCCAAGCTCTACACTTTTCCCCAAACCCCATCCAATTCAGCATATACTGCAGAAAGCCCCAGTCGACATGGTCATAGGCCTTTTCTATGTCCAACTTACACATAATATTCTTTGAACCGGATCTAAGACTAGAATCCAAGCATTCATTAGCAATGAGGGCCGCATCCACGATCTGTCTACCTGAGATGAAAGCACATTGATTTCCTGAGATGATCTTCTCAATTACCTTTCTTAATCGGGCCGCCAGAACTTTTGCAAGAATTTTATAGGGACCTCCCAATAAGCTAATCAACCTGAAATCTTTGAGAGAGGCCGCCCCCGACACTTTAGGAATAAGAGCTATGAAGGAGGCCCCAGGGCCTTTTGATATCCTACTTTTACCGTAGAATTCATAAAAGAAGTCCATCACGTCTTTTTGAATCACTTCCCAGAAGTGTTGGAAAAAGGTAATGGGGAAACCATTTGGGCCTGGAGACTTATCACCACCAAGAGAATTCTATCACCTGTTTTACTTCTTCCACTGAAAAGGGGGATTCTAGCATGTCGGCCTCTACAGACAAGATACTATCTAACTGAAGAAAATCCAAAGTAGGACTGCGCCAATATTCTACTTTAAGCAAAGCAATGTAGTAAGCTACTATCTCGTCTGCAATGATGTCTCTGTCTTTTATCCGGACCCCATTCACAACTTTACTGCTGATTTTATTATTCCTAGCATGCATACTAGCAATGCTATGGAAATAACGTGTATTTCTGTCACCTTCTTTAATCCATTTTATCCGAGATTTTTGTTTCCAGGATTTCTTTTTCAAAAGCCCTGCTAGCAAGAGATTGGATTAACTGGATTCTTCTGGCCGGAGTATCAGAAGACATCGGAGCCACTTTAGCCTGAACGTCAATGCTGAGTAGTTCAAATAATAGAGAATCTGATTCCTGTTCCCTAATTCGAAATTCCCCCTGGTACCATTGCTTCAAAGCTTCCTTCAGCCGTTTTAGTTTAGAGCTAAGCCTGAAACCTACAAAGCCTTCTACCAGAAACCCAGACCACCAATTAGAAACCATCTGACTAAAACGTTGAATTTTAAGCCAGGAAGAATCGAATCGAAAAGGTTTGGGGCCCCAGTTCTGCTCCTCAACATCAAGGATGAGAGGGCAATGGTTAGACGTGGTTCTTAGAAGGACAGATTGAGAGGTAGAGGGGAAGAGTTCTAGCCAATCAGGGGATACAAGAAACCTGTAAAGTCTGGACAAGATGGGGTTTGCTCTCCCATTGGACCAAGTAAATCTGGAACCAAGCAATGGGAGATCCACTAACTCCTGATCATCAATCCATCGAGAGAAGGACGCCATCGCTGGAGTCACCATGTTCCCATGGGACTTTTCTTCCGCAAACCTGATAATGTTGAAATCCCCCACTATACAACAGGACCCTGCAAACATCTGTTTAGAGGCAATAACTTCATCCTAGAATTGATTCCTGTAAGAGTAGGGCCATAAATTGAGGAGAACAGGCAGCTAAACCCCAAAGAATTGTGCTTCAACCTAACCGAAACTGAGAAGCAACCATTGAGATGATTTCCAAGCAATCAAAATGCCTCCGACGCTGCTAATAGAATCAAGGACTACCCATTTTGCATCTCTGGCCTTCCATAGGGAACCCATCAACCTGTCGTCAAATCTGTTGATCTTCGTTTCCTAAAAACAAATGACATCTAGATCATTCCTATCACAAGTGTCTTTTATTAACCTTCTTTTCTGTTTGGACCCCACTCCCCTAACGTTCCATGAAATAAACTTCATTGGGGAACCGAACTTCCCCGTAGTCCCTGATACCTACCCCTTCCCGTGAAATCATCTGAAATTCCTAAGCAATCCACAAGACGTTGCAGTTCTCTGCTAATGCAGGATCTAGAGCGATGGCTTCTTGCCGATTTCGTAGCTGAGAGGGGTCTACCACGAAACTCCACACAGTGGAACAGGGCTATGAAGTCCTCCGGACAATCTCCGAAAGACAAGCCTAAAGATCTGCCAACGTGGCCCATTGCGTCTCTAATCCACTTCTTTCTTTGAATTGTTTCTAGCAAATTAACTCTATTAGAGTCGTCTGCGATTAGCTTAGTGGCAGCTTCTGTGTGAGCAGGGACAGAACCATCACGAATCTGCAGATGTTCCGCTACTATAACCTCAATATCTGGTTCCTCCTGAAAAAACGCCAGAAGGCTTTGATCTGTCCAGTCGCATAGAGAAGAAATGGGAAGAGGGCAGGGACATTGGGTAAGGCGAGTTTTCCGACTAATATGAACCTTGGTTGAATTCAGAACTTTCGGTGCCCGGGATCTTCCCGAGGGTTGAATCGATCAGCGGGGTATGATTGTATTTGTTTTGGATAGACCTCGACTTCATCTGCAGAGAGGTTGGAGTCGGAGAAAGATTATGCCGCACTCAGGAGGGGTTGACTGGAGAGGGAGCCTTGCCTGAGGGAGCTGAAATAACAACATAAGAGTCAGTCGAGCTGTTAAGATGGGAAACTAACCTTCGGTCTGCGATCGGGTTCGACTCAAGGATAAGTTGAGGTTGAAAGGTGCAGGATCCGATAAGCATAAGTCAACCCGAGACCCAATACCTTTAGGACCCGATTTGGCCCTTTTGGATCCATCGGGTCCGGGTCCTTTCCTTTCCACGTCGGGTTCACCATGCATCCCTGTCATTTGATCTCTGATGCTGCGATCTGACACCCTGAGACCGACAGAATCGAGGCTGCTGCGTGGCATGTTTTTCGCCGTCTAATTGTGATGCTCTATGCCACGTGTCTCACCACCAGCCAAAGTAGAGCGACGGGAAGAAGCTTCCGCACCATGCGTCTAGCGAAAAGACCGCTTGCTGGCGCAGTCATTGATTGCAGTAGGTGAAGGAGCAGAGGCAGGATCCGGTACTCCCCGGGAGCACTGAAACCGAACTCCCTCGTGCTTAGCTCCAGCGGCCATGGCCGATACAGGGGGGGGGAGTAGATTTCCTTTGCACGCCAGAGATCGCCCCATCTGGGGATCAGAATATGCTTCTCTTCCCTCTGTAAGGGGAGAGAAATCTCTCTGTCATTGACAAAAACATGGATTTGGGTCGGAAGAGGATCTCCTTTATTTCTGCGGACGAGAACTCTAGCAACCACCATCTCCTCGCCAAGCTTAGTTTTGAGATCCAGTTCGATGAGTGAGCCTAGAAGTTTTGCCGCTGAAATGAAGAACTCATCATACCAGAATTCAAGAGGAATACCCCAGATGAGGATCCACACCTCCTCCGATCCAAAAATAGAGAACTCGTCCCAGCTCTGCACTCTTGAAACTGGACCGTCTGTGTGTATTGCCCCTGCCATGATAAAAATGTCCGGTTTTAGACCCGGGCATAGCTTAACCCACAACTCATTGTAACCTATGGGTTTGATCGAATATTGTGAAGGTCAGATTCTACAACAACTATCGATCCAATTCCTGACTTGAGAAATGGAAACCCCTTCTCTAGTACTAATCACAACTGAGTCCAGCAGATCTTTCTTCGATTGCTCTAAACGCTCTTGATTGATTCGCAAAATATAGGCATCGTTTGAAACCTTCAGTTTTTCTTGCTTCTTCCCAACCTCCTCATTACTAGTCCTCAGCTTAGTATTTTGGGGCTGAATCAACTTCGAAGAGGCTTCTAAATTGATTAAAGCATCCTTGTATGAGGATCCATTAACCGGAAGGGGATCGCTTTGGCGATTAACCGGCAAAGCCTTCTTGGAATTTTTGGGTGAAGGGCGGTTAACTTTCCTCCCCGTCAGATCTGGACCAAATCTCGCTCTTTGAACCAAAAGCGGAATCCCTCTAAAACGTTCGCTGTGAAGCATAAACACTGCTCTAGATAGTTCTTCCTCGAAGCTCATCCTGACTAGCGCAAATCCACTGTATTGTCCGGAGACAGCGTCCCTAGGCATAACAATGTCCATGACTACTCCAGCCCTACCGAACACGCTTGCAATGTTGATAGGGAGCCATCCAATCGGATATCCTTTGACGAATAGGGTTGGGTAGCTTCAAAACTTTGTCTTTTTTATCTGAAATTGGGGGTTTCCTTTTTCTTCGCTCGACTTCAATCCATTCCCCCAAGGTCGCCGATCAGTTTAGCTAATATAGATTTGCTGGTTCCCCCACGCTCTTATCCTTGGGTAGACTAGCAATAGCTTCTTCCCTAACTTCCGTGTCTCGTCGTTGTAGGTCTCGTCGATGTTGATTATCCGAGGTGTTATCTCTCTCCTCATTCCGTGTCTCGTCCTCATTCCTCATGTTGTCCTCATTTTGAAACTTTTTTTAGTAGGGGTATTTTGGTAATTTTATGTAATTATGAATTTATAAGGGTTGCCCTAAACCTAAGGCATGTCATGTTATGTTTATGAAAGAAAAATAGAGTTTTTTGCTTTTGACGATTTCGTCTTTGACTTCCAGTGATTGGAAGAGGGCGCGAGGCCCAGGGAAGTGATTTCTCATCCTCTACTTCTCTTTCCTTCTTTCTTTTCTCAAGGTGCTCTTTTCTTTAACCCTATTCTCTTCCTTTCCTCCTAAAATCTTTAGATCTAGAAGCCGATCCTGTTTCTTTTTATCTAAATCATTAGATCTTAAAAGATTTTCATCCCTACATTTACATATTTTGACATTCTTCAAAACCCATCACCCAAAGCCTAAATTTGAAGAACCACCATTTTTTTTTATTTTTTTTTTCTGAATTTTCCAGATTTCCCAATTCAAAAAATTCCTATTTTCTGGATTAGAAAATCCACTTGGATCATTAGACGGACCTACTTTCGCCGGATCCAACTAAATTCAAATTTTAAGATTCAATACTTTGTGTTTGTGATAGATGGCCATAATTATTGTTGCATTAACCTTATTTCTTTCTTGTGTTTATGATGTATAAGGCTGAATTTTTTTTATTTATTTTTAAAGATTGCATTAATCTGCCCCTTTCAAATACCACGTTCATTTAAGGTTGGATTAGGCTGTCCTACATCACCTGCTATGACTTGGACTGATTCTAGAGGAGTTGGGATGAGTTGGACCGAGTCAGGACAGGGGTGTTAGTTTTGGGTCCATGTATCTTCCCAATCAGGACCAAAACCGATACGAGTCAAATGAGAGCATCAGAAGACAACTTTTCATATAGTTTTCGTTCTTTTAGACCTCATTTTAGAGCCTGTGCAAGGAGAACATAAATTGTAGATTATGTGTAACCTGCGCTCATGAAAATTGTGCCCATTTAAAGATAAGTGTAGCAGTGATGTTGGCATAAAGAGTCTGCTTTGGAGTTTCTAGTGAAACAGAATGCTTTACTAGATGACTTACCACTCTTTATATTATACTTTCCCAGTTAGCTGACATTTGAGGGCGGTGATCATTCATCTTAGGGGATGGGACAATCAGTTGTGACTTCAAGATGTTGTGGAAGAGAATAACCAGTCTTAGTCAATTGTTCAATATCATGTTTCATGATATTCTTGCAATGGAGAGGCAAAATATGCTTGTGCCTTTCCAAGTAAAAGAGTGTTTGGTAAGGCCTCCTATGTATATGGGATTATGTACTCCTTGAAGCAGTTTTCTGGGCATGTATCATGCATCTTTTGGTTCTTCTCTTCGGAAGTAAAAGTACTAATTACTAAAGGAAAAAAAAAATCATAAATATTTCATAGGACATCCAGAGCATCAATAACAAAATTAGGTCAATAAAGCAATGTCATTTTCTGTTTTTATCTGTGAATCAATACACCAAGGTCAACCTGCATGCAGAGAAAGAAAGGTAATTTTGGAATATAAAAGTGAATAAACTCCACAAAATCTTATGAAAGCTGATTGTGTCAAGTAAAACTTATGCTAGGTCCTAAAAAAACATGTTTGTTGCTTCCAACTCTTAATTGAACTCTGGAGAACTGTTTGGAGCTTCAAAATTTCTGTGAAAAACCCTGATATTACTTGTTGATTAACTAATGGATGCAGAACAAAAATCGAGACTGAATTACCCATCATATCTCAAATAATTTGTATACCAGGAACTAAATAAACTACTTACAGAGGAGTTGAGCAGCCCAGGTTGCTTAATAAGTCTGTCATTCACTTCTAGTAGGGAGCCTTTTACACAGCATCTGCCAAAAGCCACCATTGGACTCTTGATTTAAAATCATAATGCATGATGCATCATTAACAAAGTAAACAACCACAACCAATATCCAACCTCACGACATAGAAAGTTTCATTTGCACACACTTTACATAAAGCCGAGTTGGGTTCCAAGTGCTAGGCGTTCTGCATGAAAACATTTATGGTACTACTTAGATAAATGTTTGACAAATGCTGGAACCACTTCAAGGCATTGCCATTTTGGAATCAGGATCCACACAATAGAAAATGTACAAATGTCATACATTTCACAACAAGAGATGCAAAAACATTGTTTATTCCTTCAGATAAAACGTACATCTATATGTACATTTTATGGGATATGTTTGATTCAAGTATATTTCAAATAAATACACGCAGAAAACTATAGTTGCATGAAACATAAAGCAACAGATTCAGGTGTGGGAGCAAAGAACCATCTGTTTCAAAATGTTTTCAAATATAGACAGGAATGGGAGCAAGCGTGCAAGTCCAAAGCATGATTCAAAGTGGAGTGGGAAACTAAGGCAGAAACTTTAGTTTCGCTTTCAGGCCAATGGAGTAATATATTTGACCTCATGAATTATTCAGTTTCACTCATAGGCATAACGGCATCTCTCCATCATCCTTATTGGAACCCCTCCTAGGCTGCTTCAGATAACCTCATTGTTAATTCTATCCTCACTAGTCTGCAAACACCTCTAACTCACACCCTCATCTCTACATCATTCAATCTATGGCATGTTCCCTTTTAACTACCAATACTCCACCTGCATATATCCAATCAGATAGTTGTTTTAAAACTTTCTCTTAAGTTTCATAGTCATACAGTGATCTTACAATCATCATCGTCTAAGCCTTGACCCAACCAATTGAGGTCAGGAATACGATCCTCTTCTGCCATTTCACTCTATCAAGGACCATATCCTCAGCTAAACCATAAGTCATCAAGCCTTTTCTTACTACCTCCACCTACATCCTTTTGGACCTTCCCCTTGCCCTTTTAGGGCCTTCAACATGAACCAACTCACTCCTCACTAGTGCAGTTCTCGGTCTTTGTTGCATGTGGCCAAACCATCAAAGCGTACTTTCCCTCAGCTTATTAACTTGATGCTATGCCTAAATACCCTCAAATACATTCATTTCTAACACTATCCTTCCTTGTCTTGCCACTCATCCATCTCAACATCCTCATTTCAGCTATGCTCATCCCATGAACATGTAATTTGATGACCCAACATTCTGTCGCATAAAGCATGGATGGTCTAATAACTATCCTATAAAAGTTCCCCTTCACTTTCATTGGTATGTGGCAATCCCATAAAAATCCAGAGGCACATCTCCACTTCATCCACCTAACTCTAATTCTATGAGTAACATCCTTCTCGATCTCTCCACTCTCCTGAATTATCAACCAAGATATCAAAAATGGTCATTTTGGGGTAAGCTTGTTGGTCAACCATCTTACCTAATTCCTTAGTCCCACTCCTGGTGTTACTAAAATTGCATTCCATATACTTTGTTTTAGTCCAACTAATTTTAAAACCTTTCGATTCTAAAGCATCCCCCCATAGTTCTATTTCTGCGTTCACCCCCCTCTCAATTCATCAATCAAAACTATGCCATGTATAAATGACATACACCGGGACCTCTTCCAATAAACACCGGTCAATCTCCCAAAGTTTCTTAGGATAACTCATAAGTTCAATCCCACAATAGTTAGTGCAATGCTATGTCTTTATTTCTATAAATAGGTATCACAGCACATTTCCTCCATTCGTCTGCCATTTTCTTCAATCGTCGACTCTTATTTGACAACTCTATCAACCAAAAGAAACCAATATTTCTCGTCCACTTCCAAACCCTTACCAATATACCATTTTGTCCAAGGGCCTTTCCCATCTTCAACTTTCTCAAAATTTCTTTCAATTCAGATATCCTAATCCTACAAAAAAATCTATGGCCTCCAACCTCATTTTAGCTTATGATTCCTTTTATCACAGAGCTCTCAAAGTGATCATCATTCAACAAGTTCTACAAATATTGTCTCCACCTTTTATTGATCCCATCATCCTTAATGAATACCCTTTGGTCATCGCTCTTAATGCATCTAACATGATCTAGGTTCATACTATTCCTCTTTCATTTTTACAAGTTTGAATACATCTCCTCACATTCTCGTCCCAATCTATCGCAACGATCATCATATGCCTTAAGTTTAGCCCCATTCATAGCATTCTTTTTACTGTTTCTATATTCTTCTAAATTTTCCTCTTTCCTAGTCCACTGTCAGGCTTTGAAACATGATCGTTGATCTAAGAACCGATCAATCCTACCATTCAAATTGTCTTGGTTGATGATATGGATGAAATCAACGGTCTGATGATCAATTGGATGGAATCAATGGTCGACTAAAATTGTAGGGCATCATTCAAAAAGAAAAACTTGAATTGTGGGGCCTATGGGATCATCATATGGTCATCAATTGCATAAGTTTTATTTATTTGATTAGCCTTTAGAGTGAGATTGAGTCATGATTTAGTTGATAATTTCTCTTTAATATTTTCGTCACTTTCTTGGCAGGTCACTTTTAGAGCACCAAACGATGTCCAAAGGACACAAAATTGGTCTCGTTTGATAGGCTACTGAGTAAGATTTTGAATGAGCATAAGATCATGCAATTTTGGGGCCGTTTGGGTGAGATATGACCTATTTACATAAAGGTCCATATGGTAGTGATGGGATTTAGGAGCAGTTTAGTTATTTTCCATTATTAGGGTTTCTCTTTTTTTTTTTTTTAAAGCCTATATAATGCTATGTTATGGAGATGTATGCATTATTATTATCGTTATGATTATGGAATAAAAATTCAATTTTCATGTTTCTTTCTTTAGTTTTATTTGGTAGAAGATTTGGAGACGGTGTTTTTTGTGGTCTTTAGCATTCAACTAGAAAATTATTGGGTTCTTTCCCACAATCTCTTTCTTTTTTTCTTTGATATATTTGCAATCCCTATTGGAGTTTGCATTAGGTTGTAAATGGGTTGGCTTGACTCGATGGAGACCACTAGCCCAACTCAATAATAAATGGGTCTGGCTCTAAATTTAGACTTGTAGTTCAGGTTTGGGTCCAAATCACCACCCTAAGTAGTAAATGGGTTGGATCCTAAAACCTCTAAAAATCAACTTGACCATACTGACCTTTAACTCAACTTTTAAATGGATGGATCATGTTTGAACCCCCAAAGATGGGCAATGGCTCGAACCGAACTTGGAAAACCCATTCAAATCCTTTAAATACAAAATATAGCTAGTTAATTAGAATTAAACAAATAAATAAATAAGTAAAACATGTGGCAAGGTGCTCACTAAGAAGTCTACATTAAATAGGGAACTAGAGATTAGGTGAACCTAACTCATACCCGACATAACCTGACCATGGATAAATGGGTTGGGTATGGATCCTTTTAATAAACCTGGCCAAGTTCAGTTTATCTTGGATTGAACCTGACCCAAATATCAATGCCTCAAGTTTGGGAATGAAACTTGAAACCTAGACCTGAGTGTTGGTGCACAAAAAATGCATTTTCAGACTTTCCAGTCCCTGTCACTACAGAAACAGACCCTCAGAGTGCAATTGTGCAGAAACAGACTCCTAGAGTGCAACTGTGCAGAAACAGACTTCGCAGAGTGCAGTTGTGCAGAATGGCCTCCCAGAGTGCAATTGCACGCAGAACGACCCTATTGCGCGGACCAACACAACGAATGACCCTGTTGCACGAACCCCGCAACAAACGACCCTCTTGAGCGAACTCGCACAACAAATGACCCTGTTGTGCTAATCCGCACAACAACAGACCTATTACACAAATATGTTGCGTTTGTTACGCAAAAAGAGGGCCCATGGCACATAATTCGAGGCTTCACACATGGGAAAGCCTATAAATACCCCCTCCCTCTCTCATTTGGAGCACGAGAAGTTTCAGAGAGGTGTTAGAGCTCCTAAGAAGAAGAAGACCTCTGAGTATCCTTGACAAGTACTTGGAGAAGAAGAAGAAAGAAGACAGTGTTGCGCTGGCCTGCACAACACTATCCTGTTGTGCCATTCTGCGCGACAAGACCTGTGCAACAAGGAAGTTTTGCGCACAGACAGTCTATGTGGTCCATATTCTGTCAAATTTTCTGAGTTTTATCAAATAACAGTTTTCTATGATCTTCCTTGAATACAGTTGTTATTTCACAAAGACTACCATTCTAGATGAACTAGAAGAGAGAATGGAAGATGTTCCGGCCCGCACAACACTTTTCTATTGAGATGGATATAAAATACGTCAAAATATTGCCGAAATTGCTATTGAATTACTTCATTGTGTTAGTTCATTATGCTTTGTTTCAGAATCAAGGGAAACAAGAGGATGTAAACGAACTTAAAATCAATAAAATACTTTGTGATGATCCTTCTCTCATTCTTTCTTTGTTATTATTGAATGATAAATCCTTAAACCAAACGCATTCGTTTCTTGTCGAAACACTGAGTATCAAACAAGTCACATCTTGAACTCCCCTTGACCTAAACCAACCCAAACTGACTCGACCCGACCCATTTGCTCCCTCCGCAGCACTTTAGAGGCACTTCTCTAATGCACCCACCCACCTCTAATTCTATTGGAAACATCCCCCAACAATTTAAGTAATAGGGACAATCACTTTAGGAATCTGTTGAGAATCACTTCTATAAATATTCCTACTAGAGCCGCATTCCAAATGAAGGTGTTCCGTATCCATTACGATACGCCCGTAAAGGCCGATACGTATAGGTAACGGCCATGACTGTTACACGATACGGGGGTGAAAAAGGGCACTTAGTTTTTTGAGATCGTATTAGCCATTATGGTGGCCGTAAAGGCCGTTACAGGGCATAACGACCATAACTCCCGTAACAGTCGAAAAGCAATCACTTTTTTTTTTCTATTTAAATTCATTTTTCTCCTCTTTTTCACTTTTCTCATTCCAAAAACTCTCCTATATTTTTTTACAACAGATTTCGACCGCTCTTACTATAGCTTTTAAGATTAAAATTGTGGATTGAAGTGATTTGAGAGAATATAATCTTTGAGGGCTCTTTTTTCAAAAAATTGAAAAAATAGTATTTATGTCTTTTCTGATTGCTAGTTCTAATGCTTGATTGTGATGTGTAAACATTAGAGACAATCATATTAAATAATTCACTAGACAGCCCGATACAACACTCTCACCAAAGAATGGACCGTTATATTACCATAAACATGTTCAAAACAAAAAATGAATACATGTTTGAAATATTTACATTATTCTTGATTTTCTAGATATTTTTTCAAAATTTTCCAGGCAAAAGAAAATTTTCAACCGTTACAGGGGTCATAACGATCATTACGCCCCCGTATCGGCCGTTATGGCAAATACCCGTATCGGTAATGGTGGCAACCGTTACGGCCACCGTTACCAATACGGAATACCTTGTTCCAAATACTTCACAAAATTAAGATTTAATTGTAAAATTACAGCAATTACTACTGTTTTCCTTTACCTTTTTACGCTTTCCTGTGACTTTGTAGTCGCTTCGATCAGACTTCCCTACATTGAAGTCAACAGTTGTAACTCCTTTCTTGGCCAGGGCAATATGTGTTGGAGCCAATCCAATTATGCATAGCCTAAAATATTAAAAAAAAAAAAAAAAAAAAAAAAAAAAAAAAAAAACTTAGTAAATAATGAAGACTAAGAAGTTGATGAGGAAAAGGATGTGTTTGTATCGCCTATTTAACTAGATTGCAATAATGGTTCAATGAAGTGGAGGAGACCAAATTGTGGTTACCTTCCTTAGTAATCATACTGAGATCTTGCCTTTAAATTGGAAGAGAAGTGCTAATCTTATTCAAGCTTAGTTGCTAGATTCGTCTATGTCACCTGACGCTTCCTCTTTAAACTGTAAATTCGCAATTCCAGTTTGGATACTTATAGGAACGTGATTCTCGTGATTCTCCCTCTAGCGATTCACGCTTCAAACACAGAGAAACTATATTCCCTTCGTTTTCTTTTGAAGAAGGAATATATTGTTTTTTATCTCCCATACACATGTGGGGGTCATTGTTTTGTCACTAAAAAAAAAAAAAAAAAAAAAAAAAAAGAATAACCATTGATATAACATTCATGTCAAGAATTTTAAGATTAATCATTTGTTTATAAAGATTTCAAAAAAAAAAAAAAAAAAAAACACTAATTTTTTATGATACTCACCTTTTAATAATTAGAATCACAATGTACTCACTTTTTTCTCTTATAGGTAAGATGGGCTTAACCTCGAGACCTCAATGTTGAAACATGCACTGCCTACCATTGAGCTACAGGCTTGAACCCAATGTATTCATTTTATAATTAATATGTGTGTGTGTGTATAATGTAACCAATGTTATCAAAATTGTACAATTCATATCGCATTGTATGGGTGTAAGATTTGAATTGTACACCTAAATCGTAAATCCTAAATAATTGTACGATAATCGTACAAATCATTCAATAATCATATTGAATCGTACAAATCATAACATAATCCTCAACTGCGTAAATGTGCCCAAAAAACTTTAAAATCAATTTTTTTTATATTTTTTTCATTCAATTTGTTTATTTATCTTTGTACCATTTTGCTCATGAAATATGAAAAAGGCTCTCCCCTATTAAAAATATCCTTAATTTTTTTTCTTTTGAGAGAGAGAGAGAGAGGAGATTTGGGGATTTTGGTATTCAAAAACCCAAAACAAATAAATCAAGATATCTTTTTATTCACAATGGAATCAAATGCCATTTGTGCCTTTTTTTTCTAACATGATTTTACACAAGAAAGGTACGAAAGAATAAGATTTAAAAGGACTCTTGTAAGGTAAATTTTTCAAAAAAAAACAAAAGACAATGAAGGAAAAAGACAAAAAACCTTTACTATCATGATATGTATACCATATACATTTTCTCAATTGATAATATCATGATGTGTTAATTTTTTGGTACATTTTGATGGTAAAAGGATGATTGATGAGTTTTTAATCTTTTCTGATTTACTTATATCTTTTCATGTGTTTTTTCTTTTATATGTAAATCAGAAAAAATCATATGATTCGCGATTCAATACGATTCAACCTTCATTACATTTTACGATACGATAATGATTTTGACAACATTGAATGTAACTTACATAATAATATATACAGTACAGATGATTCCTAGATGTTTTAAACTTCTAACTTCTGAAAATTTGTTGATTCATTGCTCCCCCTATTGCTCCCACCATGTGAAACTAAGGACTTAAGTGAGAAGCGAAGAGGCAATATGCCACACACATGCCGGGGTGGCTCACATGTACGACACTGGGACCATTTACTAGGTGTGAGATTTGTATCACAACAATCTATATTCAAACAACACATGCAGTTCATATTATAACTAATGAGTAGACCAGCCTAACTTTCAAGACAGGGCATGTTCATAGTAGACACCACGTGATGACTGGCCCAGATCTCACAGCCATAAGCCATATTTGCACACTTTGTGAATCATTTCTTCAATCTCCCCTAGTGGGTTTCACCCTAAAACTAGTCAAATTGTGATTATGTTACTTTCAAGTTAGACTTGAAAAGAATTTAACTGCCAATTTAAGGACTACTTGGCTCATCAGAATACTCAGAATACTAAGGAAGGTAATTACAATTTAAAGATCATTTCCTCTTGACAAAATCTATAATATTCACCCATCGGCTATTTTACTCACGTTTTTAAGTGAGTTAATTCGCATACACATGACAAACATGTACAAGATTGAAACTGACCATCAGGTATGACCTAATCTTTGATGGGGCCCACAGCTGAAAAAGCACTCCAGCCAGACATACCAAAACTATTCAGTTGGAGGAATTTTCTTATGAAAGAAAAGTACTTGTCATTATTTTTTATTCACACCATCCATTTTCTATCTTCAACTGAATGGTTAGGATTGTTCGATTGGTACAATTTACACTATATAGCTCACCAATGTACGATCCACCCAACAATCAAACCGGTATTCCGGACCTCACACACGACAGTGGCATGCACAAGATGAAGAAATCATTTATATGTGTATTCATATTCCAAAATTACCCATTGGCATGGCGGTAGACGTACTGATCGTGACCGGGCTTAAGAAAATCTGCAAACTCGTTGTATTGGAAAGGGAAGATGATAAACATCAGAAGAAGAAAACTGGTAGAAATCTTTCGAGTAGTTTATCAAATTTGGTGGAGGTATTATTGGGTTTCGTAAGAACGAAATACCAGGAGCGAAGAAGGAGACGAAGTTGGAGTCGATAGCAGAGGGGGGAGAGAGAGGGAGATGCACCGGATCCGGTACGAGCAGTCGACGTTGCTCCTCCTCCTCTTCTTCTTCTTCTTCTTTGTTGTCGTTTTGGAGGGAGATGAAATGGTGACCGTTGGATGGATTTTGGAGGGTGGATGGAGAGGCTGCCGCTGCTGCTGCCTCACTGCAGTCGCTGCTCGCCATGGAATCGAATAGAAACTGCGCGGCGAGGCGAGAGCCTCGTTTATGTGGACGCGGTTTGGCTGGTGAACCCAACATCAACCCGCTAGCTGGTGCAAAAGCTCTGTGGGCCCTAACATGATGTGTGTTTTATCCGCTCCGTTCATCCGTTTTTTTCAGCTCAGTTTAAGACATGAGCCCAGAGGCAGATCGAAAGCTCAAGTGGACCACACTACAGAACAGAGAGGGCAATGATGCCCAACGTTGAAACCTTCCTAGGGTGGGCTCACGGTGATGTTCACACCGACACAAATATCCACTTAATCTAAGGGCCCATTTGTTAACGCTGAATTGTTGCACTTAACAATGAATTTGGAAAATGTTCCGTGTTTAGTGGTGTTTGTTAACTAGGAAAAAGGAAAGCGCTCCACCATTTTAATGCTAAAAAATTTTCTGTGATGGAAGTCTAGCTTAATGGGGAAAAAAGAATGCGCTCTATGATTATTATTTTTTAATCCAAAATTGTCCTTTGTGACAAAAATTTTCTCCCATGCATTATACACATCCCAACTTTTAACATAGGACAATTCTCTGAGCCCACTATGATTTATGTGTTAGATTCACACCATCTATCAATTTTTCTATATCATTCTAAAGCATGATCTGAAAAAAGATGCACATCCATAGCTCAAGTCAACCACACTACATAAAGTAGTGGGACAAGAACGACTATTGTTAAAACCTTCCTGATGTCCACCATAAAGCTTGTTTGCCATCAAATCTCTTTATAAGGTTACACAGACCTGGATAAAGGGAAAACACAACAGTCAGTTTGATCAGAACCTTATGTGGTCCCAAGAAGTTTTCAATGATAATCACCCAATTCCCACGATTTCTTGTAGTGTGGCCCACTTAAGCCTTATATTTGCCTTGTTTTATTTTTATTAATTTCTAAAATAATATAAAAAAATGAATGGACATTATGGATAAAACATATATATCATGGTAGGCCCCACAAAGCCCTTAATTGTTCATATTTAGGTAGATATTGGTGGGGTAGTACTCCCATATTTGGGGTGCAAATTATGTGCAAATGCCTTTCACAAAAAGTTCCTAGGCTGGAATCTTAAGTGGAGCCCATTGTTATGTTTATGATAAATCTAATCTGTCGATCTGTGTTTTGAGATCATTTTAAGACTCGAGATAGAAAATGAGAAGGATATAAGACTTAAGTGGGTTGCATTAAAGGAAAATGTGGGTAGGGAAATTCTTATCATTGAAACCTCCCCAGGGTCGACAGTGATGTTTACATGCCATCAATGCCGTTCATACTATCATTCGTAGTGAGATAAACTCAAACCACAAATATTAGCATGATTAAAAACTTTTGTGGCCCCACGAATATTTTAATTATGGGTGTCTAATCCTCACATTTTCGGCCCATTTGAGTATTGGATACGACTCATTTTTAGCACTATGTCCTAAAATGATCTCACAAAATGGATGGATGAGGTGGATTTCACACAAACATCACGGTGGGCCCCACTTAGATTTTCAGTGGTGGACTTCCTAGGAAAGGCTTTCCCATGAAATCCGGCTCACACCTAGGGCCTACCGTGATATATGTGACTACATCCATACCGTCTATCTATATCGAAAGCTTATTTTATGGCATGATCTAAAAAATAAATTAGTTTCAAATCTTAGATGGACCTTTGTATAGGAAACAGTGGTGATTGACCATTTAAAAATTCTTTTGGGCCATAAAAGCTTTGGATCATGTTGATATTTGTGTCACCTCTTTATCTAGCTATTTGTGACATTTTCAATAGGTTGGATGACAAATAAATATTTCAGTGAAATTCTTGGAGTTTTTAAAGGTAAGGATTCAATCATAATTGTTTCATATTGGTAAATGTGTCAAATTAATATATTTCAAACATTTCAGATGTTAGTTAACAAACAAGTTATTCTAAATTCACTATTAATTTTCTGACTTCATATTCAGATTTTAGATTCAGACTTCAGATTTCGGATTTAACAAATAGGCCCTAAATCTTTGTTTTTTTCTTAAAGAATATTTCAATAGTAAGAGTTTAGTTCCCACTGATTCTTATGATTTGGTCCACTTGAACTTTGTATGGGTTGTATTATGGTGTTTCAAAATAAATAAATAAATAAATAATTTTAAAAAATTTCTCGAAATTTTTCAAAAAAAGCAACAAAGGCATTTTGTCTTGTAGTGGTGTGTCCTACATTTGATAGGTAAGAAGAAAATTTCGGATTTATAAGATGAAGATTTTATATAGAGCTTATGCCCCTTTAAGGGAACATGTGAATTTGGTTGTTCAGGGACTATGCCATCAGCCCCAATTTATGTCATGAACCACACATGCGGGTGTCACGCCCCGAAAATCAGCACTTGAGTATAGATACCCCAATCTCGAGTTCTTGGTGTGAACCAAATGAAATGCATGTGTGACTTCATTCAGATTCACGTTCATTCCACACACGAATAATCAGAGTAACGCAATTCGGAAGTGTCAAACGGCAACGTAGTGAAGAAATACCCCCAAGATTGTTACTTGGGACATTTTTGTAAATAGCAGATTCGTAACAAATACATATTTATAGATGTAATACACTTAAGCATGTTACCTTTAACGCACAGATACTAAGAAGTTACACATGTTATCAACATAACCAAGCGCACGTAATGATGACATATCAAACAAACAGTTTCCTAATCTATTTGGTAAGTATATTAATGCTATGATGAAATGATGTATGCTCCTTACAATCCAGCACTCCCTCACAAGCGACTTCAACGGCTATTTCGCAAATGCCAACAGCCCCTCACAAGCGACTCCAATGTCAAATCGCAACATCATATTTTAATATATGATTAACCAAGTGATTATTAGTCCCAGTTCATACAACAGGTTGACGAAGCTGGAATATCGACGTTATATCACGAGTTATTATCTGGGTCACGTGGTTTGTTGTAGCACATGACGGCTCCTCACCAGTGTCCCTTATCCAAATTAAGGTATCAACATGGTACAAGTTGTTACCCAACACCGAGTATGACACAATCAATTGCTAGGTGCAGGCTTGTCACTCAAAACTAAATCAATGCAAAGGAAAGGGGCTCGTCACCCAATTACGCTCACGCCCGCTCGTTCGAACGGTACTCTAGCAGGGAATCATCGGCCGAAAAATTTGACGAGGGTCGTTCGAACAACATTTTATTACATCTATCAATGCTTAATGGTCACTATGGGAAGACTCATCATCCTAACATAGGCCAACAGCTCGAACATGGTGTCCCATATCGCCATGCTCGACTCATGAGTCTTTGGGGGGTTGTAGCGCACTAATGATTATGAGTATATTAAATCAATGGTAACGATGGTATCTCAGATTATATTGAATGTTATACAATCACCAAGCACAAAAATGATCGAGTATGCATTAGATTGATGTAATTGACTACGAAGGACCCTAAACAAACCAACATTGAGTGCAAAGCATCCCGTGTAGTTCCAACTATTGTCGATCATCCGTGTTCAACTTCGGTCAGCCGTATAAGCCTGGGATAGCCTCCCTAAAGTGGGCTATCTGCATATTTAAATAATTTGTGAAGCTAAATCCACCACAACAACACGATTCAATCATATTAGCATTTTTAAGCATTCAACATTAAATAATTATAATATTAAGAGTTTCAAGTCATTCAAGCATTTCATCGAATATGTTATCAACCAACTAACAAATGATACATTTAGTTATTCTAAAATGGCAAGTAAAAGCTTGAGGGTAGATCTTCACCTTAGAATTGAAATCCTTGACTCGGATGTGGCCCTAGCGTCAGGAATTTGGGTAAAACACTGCAAACCTAAATTAAAGTATAGGATTATCATTAATGGTGTGGATTTAATCTAAATTAAATGTTAAATAATGAATTATATCTTAACTAAGTTGGTTTGAATGATCTTTCAACTCGGTTCGACGAATCGAGACCGGAAATTGGTGCACAAATGAAATCCTAACGGAATAGAGTCTGATTACGGCTCCCGTAAGAGTATGGACCACTCCAATCGATAATTGTGACTTAAAACCCTAATATACTCAACCATAACATTAGGTTTTGCGAGAATCGACGGAAATGAAATGGGGTTTCTAACCCTAATGGTTCAAAAATGTAAGAAACGAAAAAAAGAGGTAGAAGGATAATGAAGAAACCTCTTAGTGGAGAATCTGACCCAAAATCTTCGAATTTCATCCGTGGAAGACATGAAACTGGGCATAGAGATGAGATCTTGCAAGATTTGGTGGTACGGAGATTGGACAGTGTGATACGACACCGGGCCCCACCATTTCTCTCTTCTTATCCTCCTCTTTTTCTCTCTTTCTCTTATGGAAAAAGGGGATAAATATGCAATATTTAGGTTTTGTCACACCCCCAACTAGCATTTTCCTACTCCCGAGCAAAATATGCGAAAGATTTTTCAAAAATCCAAGTCTAAAAATCTTTTCTAGAAGAATTCATTATGTATATTCATGTATCCTTAAAACAATCCAATATCAGAATTCTAACGTATAAGCTTTCAAAAATATTGGTTTAGATCCTTGCACATTTAATAATAATCCATCATGAGTACCAAATCACCAATCAACTAATGAAAAATTACAAACATTGAAAAGCACGATGCTCAGTGAAATACAACTTTACATTAACACGAGATTTAATTCTCTACCTTCATAATAATATCAACAATCACCAAGAGTGAGCAGATCAACCAAAGCATTAAATTGACCTTTATAAATCATACTTCATTTTTTTCACATCAATAACTTTCACATTATTTTCTTTTCATTCTTCTTTTTAGTGTCCTCATTTTATGTAAGTGCTTATACTTAAAGCACAGATAAGATTGTCAAATTTTGTAGTCCCAAATTGATCGCAAGCACTCATGAAGATGTTTTTCGATGATTCATGAAGATTACGTAAAGAGTAGATCAATATCTCAAGGAAGACTCATCATCGCAAGCTTTATATTGGCTTGGTTCGAAGTTTAAAGCATCTGTATGTGTCAACCATTAGGTGATATAATGTTAGATTGACCCTAGGTTAGGTGTATTTCACATGGCTCATAATAAACATATTTCAAAGTAAAATACACTGAATTTAGGCCAGCCCGACTTTTGGTTTGGCTAACATAATTACCTTCGGCTTACCCAACACATTTCGGGCAAGTATACAGTAAGATAATGATATTTCTCGTCAAGTTCGGCCAGCCCAACCTTGGGTTCAACTAATCCGATGTGTTCAGTCAAGTTTCTAGCAGCCTTTAATTTTTGGACCTCAGGGAGATTCGGCCAGCCGAACCTTATATTTGGCCACTCGAATTGGAGGTTCGACAAGCGGAATTTTGGCTTGGGCCAGGCGATTTTTTGAAAAATGTTATCCTGTGAAATATGAATGTCTTTGGATCAATATCGTTGGAATTCGACCAGTCGAACCGAAATCTAGCCAACCGAATTTTCAAGACTTTTGACTATAAATAAAGAGCTCCTCTCACTCATTTCTACAACAAAAAATTGTGAGCAATATACTCTAGTAATGAGAGAAAGTCAAGGCCTTCTTAAGCTATTCGTACGGTAAATCTTATTTTAATTTAGCTTATTCTATTCTCTTTTCTCAAGTTAGTTTTAATCATTTTCAATAGAGTAATCCATACTCTACTTGAGAATCAAATAATTGAATTTGCAGCATTAGGGTTTTTGTTCATTGAAAATACATTAGATCCTTATACTTTTTTTGAGTTGAACATATATACGTCTTCATCAATAAACCAAGAAAGAAGATCGCTGCAATTAAGCTACAGTTACTTCTTCGACTCGACATTAGAAATAAGTACTGCAATTTCTTTTATTATCTTTTGGATTTTTCTAAGATAACCCGAAAATCTCAGCGGGTTGTTTTGTGGTGATCCCGTGAAAATCACAAAGTGGGTTTTGTAGTGATAACCCGTGAAAATCACAATAACTGTATTAGGTTGTTAAGGTGACCCTGTGAAAACCTTGAAATAGTGAAAGCCAAAATTACGAGGGTAGTAATTTTGGGAGTGGAGTAGGTGTGGGGTTAGGTACCAAACCACTATAACTCCTTATGCATTGTGGTGATTGTTTAATTCTTTATATGCTTTCCTTGTGATTGATTGTCTCTAGCTAAGTTTAATATTTTGATCTCAAAGACGTCGTGAAATAAGGTTGTCCTGCCTAAATCTTTTAGGTGAAGGTTGTCCTACGAACTATTTGAAATCAAGATTTCAATACTCTACGTAATTGAGAGTATTTTTTTAAACAAAATTTTCCTTATTCTATTAAAATATTTTGTATTGTCCTATTCACCCTCCTCTAGGACATCTATAACTCGTCCTTTTATTTTATTCATTCTTTTCTCTTCTTTTTCTTTTCACGACTTTATTTATATTTAATTCTTTTTCTTCTTTTCAAAACAATAGGTAGCCCTTTTTGATGTATTCTTTTTTTTTTTTTCAAAATAGTCAAGTTCATCAGACTTGGTTCCTTTACACTCTATCAATCATCATGTTATCATATCTAGTATCAAACTTAAATCCTAACAATGAAAGTCAGATGTGAATTGTGAAATTCATGCTTCATCAATGTTCACAAATTCCATTAGAAAATTACTAAAAAGAACTCATTTTTAAAATTTCCAAATATACTAGTTTTTAGACTTCGATTTCACATAACCATGTGCCTTTTCATTCTAATCATTCAGATTACGTCAATTCTCATGAATACACAAAAATCATACTTCTAAAAAAAATTCAGCCCAAAACATAAAATATCAGTAATCGAAGAACTTCCCAAAGGAAACCCCACCCCCAACCTAAATGACACATTGTCCTCAATGTTAAAAATCAATGAAATTAACATGGGCATAATTAAAATTATAACAAGTGGAGGGTAGAGAGTACCCAAGACAACGAATATGTGAAAGCTTTTAAATTCCTCCAAGTCGGTGCGACAAACAAAAGCAAATTCCTATATTAATAAAAGCAAACTAATCCTACAAAAGCAACTAAGAAACTAAATCTAAATGATCTCCATCAGACTAGGAAATCAATCCTAAAATGGATTCTTCATCTTAAGGCAAATATCTTAATAGATTTCTCAGTAACTTTTTAGGAAAATCTACCAAAGACATGTTTTGAAGTTCACATGGGTGTCTTTAACCAATGAGGGCCAATCACACTGTAAAACTTCAGCAGTGGTCTTAGAAAATTATTCACCCCATGCATCATAAAAGGAGATTAAATTGGCATGTTCATAATCTGGAACATATCTCCTTACACTTTTATCTGTATAATGGTTAGGCAAATATGGATCTTCCTAGAGACAATCGTTCACTTTAATTAGACAAAACCAAAGTGGATGGTACACATCGATCAATTGTTTTTCTAGTAATGGTAGTCTCCACGGAATCCGGAGGTTTAAGCTTTGGATCAATCTTCGGTTCCTCCACTTTTGAGTATAATAGTTCAGCATTGGTAGAAGGAAGCTCTTTAAAACAATTTCTCTCCCAGTTAGTGTTAGGCATCGGGATGGAATCTTGCAAGACATTCACTATTTCTCTAATCATGCCATCATCTGAATCCGCGAAGTGTGTCAAGCAAACTTTCAAAGGTTTAGGAATTTCGGTCGAAAGGGGCTCCTCTTCCACGAACGTATTAATCAGGTTAACCATGTGGATCTCATCCTTGTCCTCTTACTGTTTGCACAAATTAAACACATTCAATTTTAATGTCATGTTCCTAAAGGATAACTTCATAACTCTATTATGACAATTGATCAATACATTTGAAGTAGCCAGGAATGGGTGTCCCAGGATGACAGGGATATGAGTGCTAGTATTCATAACTAGTTGTGTGTCTAAGATGATAAAATCTACCAGAAAGTAAGACTTGTCAATTTGGACTAACACATCTTTCACCACCCCTCTCGGTATCCTAACTGAGCGATTAGCTAGTTGTAAGGTTGTCTTGGTGGGTTTCAATTCACCAAGGTCTAGTTGTTCATAACCGAATATGGTATCAAATTGACACTTGACACAAGATTGAAAAGCGCTTTTTTTTATTTAGAAGTTACCTATGATGCAAGAGATCATAGGACTTCCGGGATCCTTATATTTTAGGGGATTGTTTTATTTAATGATTGCACTCACCTACTCTGCCAAGAAGGCTTTCTGTCACGCCCCGAACTCGGAAACTGAGCTTACAAAATTCCCGATCGCCCAATCCAGCACCGACAACCTCCGTAGAACCCCATTCTCAGCTCCCAGCGCCCATACGCCAGGTTCCGATCCTGGGATGCTACAAGGAGGATTTCTAATAATCAATTTGATTCATAATGGGCATAACCACAAGCATAACCCACAAACAATAACCACAAGAACACCATCACGAAATCCACTATGATCAAAAAGTTTGAGTACAAGGTGTATAAAAGGGAAATACAAGATAGTGCTAATAACAAAACTCCAGAAGGCTCGGTTGCACGCTCCAACTGCGGCGAGATTACGGCTACGTCCTGGCGTCACCTGCACGCATCAATCGTGCATAAGCTTATAGAAAGCTTAGAGGGTGGTGTAAGTGTGTGCGCAATATGAGCGTGCTCAGAATGCAGGGTCAGAGTAATGCGGAAACCTGCTGATAAGTACATGAATGCAAACAGCCGTAACAAGGCTATGCAGTGCAGGGTATGAATGCTATCGGTCATATCAAGACCATGCAATGCAAGATGCAGCTCAAGCATGTCAATCCTCATCCAAATCTTCATGTCAATACAGTTATCAGTCTGGATAATCACCGGGGTCTAGTACACTCACGCCAGCTTGCCGTCCCTATCCGGACGCACAACTGGGAGAGAGAAAGAGACCTCACTATCTGCCTGCCAATATCGGGCCCGGCTCGTCGATAGCGGACCGATTCCTCAAGCTGGTCAAACTCAACCTAGAAATTGCCCCCTCACTCAGGCGGGTAAGGTCACACCCCTTTCCAACCAACCACGACACAGTGGGAGACGCGGCCTACTGGTATACGGCCCTCGCGCGCTCGTGTATCCACTCGGTCTCGACGTTGGAGTCATCCTCTGGTACCATCGGGTTTAGGGATTTTCACCCAGGGACATCTATGGCGCCCGTATGCTAGAACCAAACATTTTCGGTATCCAATCTAGCCACCCACCATGTGTCTGTGGAGGCTATGGCCCTGGTGTCGCTAGGGCATATAGTAACTACAATCACACAATGCAAGTGCATGAGTCACACTATCAGTCATGCAACCATCTCACGCGTACCACGGGATCATGTGGGGCACTCCGTCTCATAAGGAGTCCCGTAAATGTCTCAGCCCAATGGCTTATGCTATGATCAAACATTCCTCACATCAAACATACAAATGATGCGTATGGGTATGAATCATGTAGCTATATTAAACATGTTATAAAGTAATGAACTATCCTTATACCGAAGATGGGCCTAGACGGCCTACATGAAATAAGTACGGGCCTATCAGTGGCCTTAGGGAGAGTTATAATGCGGACATTTAACCAACATTACTCGCACAATGTGGACGTCAAACCAACATTGTCCCTAAGGCTTGGCTCGCCTTAAATACCATTAAATAAATCATGGTGGGGTCGCACATTGCAATGTGCCTTAGGTACATCCCATGGGGCCCCAAATACATCAAATGGGCCGTATCTCCTAGGCCTTGTATTCATCAAGTGGGCCACCTCAATGAGCCTCACCAATGGGCCTTAGGTACATTGCAATGGGCCAGCACCCATGGGCCTTAGAATGCATTAAAATGGGCCCCAATCACATAAGCTTTATGTGTATCGAACGGGCCTAATCACATGGGCCTTATGTATATACCAAGGTGGGCCTCAACAACGGCCATAAATACACCAATATGGGCCCCATATATGTACTAAGGTGGACCGAATCATATGTATCAAATGAGCCAATCCACCATTAAAATTCCTAAGGCCCACCATTATATATATATCCCATCTATCTGATCAGAAAGTCTACTAAATAAATCTGCCTAGTTTTCGGTCTCATGCCTTGAAATGATCTTACAAAAAGGGTTGGACGGCTTGGATGCAACACTTGCATCATGGTTGGGGGTCCACGAAGGCCCACCATTATATATATATATATATATATATATTTATGTATAATATGATATATTATAATACATATATATATATATATACACACACACACACGCAAGCACCACACACACGCACACACACATGCACACACACACACACACTCGCACGCACACACATGCACGCACACACCCACCCACCGTCCCCTGGACGGTGGGCGTATAATAAATACATCACCGTGGGCTCCACCGTCCGCCTGGACGGTGGAGTGAAATGCATGCATCCCTGTGGGTCCCACGTGGGGCCCACCATAGCGTTTATCTTCCATCCACTCCGTTCATAAGGTCACACAGACCTGAAAGAAGGGGAAAAACAAATTTCGGCTTAATCTGAAACTTTCTATGGACCCAGAAAGGGTTTCAACGGTAGAGTTCAATTCCCACTGTTTCTTGTGATGTGGGCCACTCGAGATCTGGATTGGTCTGATTTTTGGAGGGGGCCCACGTTAGGCAGTGGCCCACCAAATGGGCAGTGTGGATACAAAATATACATCATAGTGGGGTCCACATGTGGGGTCGTGGCCCCTGGCCCATCCGCCCGTGAAAATGCAAAGTTAGCTGGCTGGCACGCTGAAGCAAGATAGCGCGCATTGCTTGTTTTTTTTTTTCTTTTTTCCAAAAACCGTCCTTTCTAGGGTTTTTCACCAGTGGGGTCCATATTAATAAAATCCACTCCACCCATTGACTTTTACTGATCAATACAGATCAAATGAGTCCAATATTGGGCACGTTTCGCGGTGTACAAAGATTTAAGCGACTTTAAACGGTGAAAATTATCGTTTTCTAAGGTATGGCCCATCAGTTAGTCGGATCAACTTCATTTTTCGGCTCAACGCCTAAAATGAAGTGAGGAAAGAAATGGACGACGTGGATTTAGTCCATACATCAAGGTAGGGCTTGTAAGAGTGGCCCACCCAAGAAGCTTGTGAAACAAGCTTATATTTGTATTTTCATTTCACATCCAAGGACGTCCCTGGACGTGGACAGTCAGTGCACAAGGCATGCACAGGGTGGGCCTAGCTACTGTGGCCACCAAATGGATGAATGACATGTATAAAACATACATTATGGTGGGGTCCATTCAAGTGGGTCACACCATCACATCATCACAAGAAAAAGGAAATGAAAAAAAAAGGAGAGAGAGAGAGAGAGAGAGAGAGAGAGAGAGAGAAGAAATGGGACACACGTGTGATGGAGGGACCCCGACACTATGGGCCCTCCCTTGCATTCCATCATACATCAAACGATGATCAAAGTGGGCTAACGGCCACATCTCAGGGTCCCAAGTGAGATCCATACCATTGATTGGTAGGCCTCACTTGGCCCATCTAAGAAAGCATGAAAACTACTCTATCAAAGCACCCACCGGTTGATCTCTTCGGTCCGTTGGAACGCCACCCTCCTTGTGCTCCTCTTTGATGGTGGAGATGGGAAATGGATGGCTAGGATGATGGGTCTTGGGATGGAAAGTGGGCCACCAAAAATCACTTTTCTCTCTCACATGGAGAAGCTTGGACGTGGGTTTCTTGCTTGGGTTTGGGATGGTTGGGAAATGTGAAGGGAAAGAGAGGGAGAGAGAGAGATTGTAAGGAGAGGGAGTGATGGGTGTGATGGGTGTGAGTGATGGGTGAGGTGATGGATTGGTGGACTTTTGTGGTTGCTTTACTTGTGGAGAAAGGAAGCATGGGTTACTTTGTACTTGACATTGAAATGATTGATTGATTGATTGATGGGATTGATTTGACATTGTGTAGAGATTCTCTTGGGATTGATAAAGCGCGACGTTTCTTCGAAATAAACACCGACTCACATCTTCTGGTCAGGGTATCGGATTGGTGCGTGAGTCGCGGCGTTGGAACCGCGGTGACGGTGCGGTCGCAATGATACAGGTCTCGGATTAAACCGACTCAAATCTAGAGGATACGACTTAAGATCGATCGCAACGTCGATTATCAGTCGCGGATTGCCGGACTTCGATGAAAATGATCGCAGGATTCATCGGAACAGTACGAACTAGGATACGGGTCTTACACTTTCTTATATACGTTTAACTTGCACTTTACTATACATAGATCCTTTAAGAATTTGGCATAGGATGGAATCTGTTTAATGTCATCCAACAACGGAATGTTAATTTTGACTTGTTGAAAAACCTCCAAGATGTCCTAATTATCACTCGACCATTTTGATGAGAGAAGACATTGGGGAAACGGAGCCATAGGCTTACACTCATGCTCTAACTCTTTATCTTGTAGAGTATTGTTAGGTTAAATTCATTATTTCCTTTAGAATTTTCAAATTCCCCAGGTTTCTCAACCTTCTTAGGAATCTCATTTTTTATCACTTTACCACTTCTCAGGGTGGTGCTGGATTTAACATGTTCCACATGTTAGATTGAAGAATTGGGATCACCGACTTTAAATTGTCCTTTCAAGTTAGACTAAGGTTGGGTCGAAAAGGTCCCTTTCTCCCTAACGCTAGATGTGTCTCAATTCTTGCAACTGACATTTTCAGTTCATTAATGGCATGCATGGTTTATGATTAAATTGTATGTCCTTTCATGAATGCATTCAATGTATCTTTAAGGATCCTTTTTGGTGTGGACACATGTTATATACTAGTAGATGGCCCTTAGGGATTATTGTTTGCATTCGCAGTTGGTCCATTCCTCTAACTGAAATTCGGATGGTTTTTCCAATCTGGGAGTGTATGTATTAGAATTTGGAGCACTAAAAGGGCATTGTAGGCATGAATTACGTGGATTAATGTACTATGGCACATGCGGAAGCTTAACGGAGCTGTAGAATTATGACTAAGTCATAAAGGGGATGATTAGGACTAATTTAAAATTCTACAATTAAAAACTAATTGCCTAATTAAAAAAATTTACCAATTAAAACAAATAATACAAAATAACACCAAGGCTTCTAAGCTAAAGTGGGTCCAATCACATTGACTACAAGTGATGTTCAAATTAAGCAACTAGTCTATAGGGTGATAGTGAACTTGTGCATGCTTTGCAAATTAAGTGCGTAGTATACAATCTAATTCATGCATGCTAATCAATCACATAAGTATTGATAAAATTGTCCTAAAATGATAATCACAAACACAAGCATGTGTAGTGGTTCGGTTTCCTTACTCCACTCCCGACGGATGTATTCTCATCGAGTGTACCGGTATTCACTATTTAAAGAGATGCCAATAGGTTCACCCCTAAATTTTAGAGTCCTATATAAGGACTTAAACGTACAATCCTGTAGGAGGCTCTCTCAGAGTCTTACTTAGCTTCTATGGGCTAACTAACAACCTCAGTTCTAATCCAAGGACCTATGTTTACTCCCGCTGGAGGCTCTCATGGAGACTAACACGTACGCACCCGTGTCCAGTGAAATTGGCCCTAAACGAGAGCCTAGGTCCTATATAAGAACCCATTCGAATTTGGGTCACAAACTCTTACACTCTATCCTACACAAGGAAAGAGTGTATGGACTCACACTTGACAACTTACTTGTCGGATTGAGTCACTTTGTAGTACCTTCTTGAGATGCTTGATTGACGCTCTCTTATGCTTCAATCAGCTTCTCTTGTGCTTTCCCGTTCTTTGAAGTCAGTCTTTTTCCACTTCATTGAATTGACTACTTTGCAGTTGATGCTCCAATGAGGTTACCAAGATAATGGGAGTTGGGTTGAATCTCCGATACCTAATGATGTGAGTAGGTTACTAGTAGGGATTCACCTAGATGAATGTAAGACCCTATCCCGAGTGTGCATGTCGTTCCTTTGGGTATCGCGGTCCTATCGGTCGAATCCTGGCTACCGGCGACCTATGGATAGTGTTTGCGGTCATCCTTAAGTTTGGTCACATAGACCCAACTTGGATCGGCTTGAAACTTATCCCATTGCGAACGCATCGGTGCCGCGGTTCCAATGCTGTGTCTCGTGCATGAATCCGATGTGTACATCATAAGATATGGGCCGCGTTCTATCTCGACCATTGATCTGTGATTTGGTGGGACCCACCCTAGCATTGCATGTTTCTCTATGCATGATGATGTCATCCCTAGGCATAACTTTCTAGAAAGACTACCCTATATCCTAGCCCCTAGCAAGCGTTGGTTACTTCTCCCATGCCCATCATTGCATTTCTCTTATCTAGGCCATTATGACTAGCCTCTTTTAGAGAAACTAATCATTCATCTTGGCTACATCTCCCAAGCAATCCCATTTCTCTTTCATTTCTCCTTCTCTTCTCTCTTGCTAGAACCCCTCCAACGTCCCCACCCACTCCATTTCTCCAACCTCCTTTCTCTCTAATCCCCTCTAATCTAACCATTCTCAACCCATCTCCACCATAGAAATCCCTTCCTTGGAGCTAGAAGATCCTAGTGGTGAAGGATTGAAGATAGGTCTTGAGGTGGGTGTTCTTTAGATATAGATTTCTGATTTCTTTTATTTCATAGTTGTTCTTTCTCTTTTCTTTCATCTTGGAGCATGTGGGGCCCATCAAATGATGGTGGTGGCCCCTATGTCTTCATGGATGTGACTCATAGCCCATCCTTTGTGCATGCATGATCCATGCAAGGGGCCATCCTCCATGGACCCCTACATGGTCTTTCCTTCTTATGTTTAGGGATCCTTGGGTCATCTAGACCCTTGATCCTTGGTGGAGATGGCATCTCCACCATAGATCTTAAGTAGAAAGCATTATATCCATGTAGATCCATGTAAAACATGTAATAGTAGATGTGCGTGATTGTGTGATGAGGGTAAAGGCCTCAATGTGTGGAGTCCCTTCCCTTGTGGCTGGATCCTTTATTTTTCTCTTGTATATACCTCTAATCATGATGTGTGTGACCCACCTTGTGGCCCAGAACCATCCAGACCGTCCAAAGGGAGTGGACGTCCTTGATAGTCCACTCCATGGACGTTGGGACCCTAAATGCACCCAAAATGGGTACATGCAATTGATTTTTATTGATGGAAATGGTCTGGATGTTTGTGGGGCCCACTGGGGTGGTCCATACCACAATTTTTATGGGATGGTTTCCCCATTTTATGGTGTTTTCATTTATTTTATTTCATTAATATGTTGTTGTCCAAAAACTTTCTGGACAGATTTTTGGGCTAACTTGAGCTCAAATTTTGGGATATTTTATGGGGTGTTTGGTCCCATTTGATATGTTATTCTTGAAGGTGTAGACCCCACCTATATTCATGCTAATTTTCACCTTCATCTGACCTCATTTGGGCATCCAAAAGAGTGGGCTAAGATGGTTGGACAGCCAGATTTCTGTCTGACAGTCCAACAATACATTCTGATGAAAACTGAAATTCATAAATTTTTCTAGTAAAGGTGGGCCACTTTTTTGAACTCCATCTTGATGTATACATGTTAGGGGATCTTGGCCCCCTATTTTTCAAATTTTTAGAGGCCCTGGACCTACTCTAATGGAGTGCTCAAGTTGAGGACAACATTATGTAGTAGCAGATTTTTCAGAAATCTTGCTGTCCTCTTTGCCATGGTAGAAGTTTTTGGGCCCCAACCCATTAGACTTTGTGGTAGTAGTTTGGGGCCCACCTCTGATGTTTTAGGGGCACACTGGGCCTAGATTTTGAGGGCTGCCAAGCTGGGGCAGCTGCCCTGCTGGACGTCCAGCTGGGTTGACGTCCAGCATGGGCTGGCCGTCCCCAGCGTGCAGGCCCACCGTGATGGCGTGTTTCATCCATGCCGTTTCCCCATTTGGGTGGCCCACGTGCGAGGGTCCACCCTTGGTGGATGTCCCCTGTGGGGCCCACCTTAGGACATGTGGAGCCCACCTTGATGTATGTATTGGTCCCGGCCGTCCAGGCCTTGGACTGCCCAACCCTTGGGATGCCCATCTATCCTTGGGCTGCTGCTGGACTATCAGTCTAGCAGCGGGCCCACTTGATTTTTATGATGAATTTGTACTCTGTAAGTGCTATAGTTTATATCCCTGTCGGTTGTCACATTTGTGGTGCTGTTATATAACTTGCATAAGTGAAGCTCTCTCAAAGATCAACATTCATGAACAAGCAAAGCTCACAACAAGCAAAGCTCACAAGTACAAAGATTCACTCAAAGATCAACCTTGATTGCAAGTATTGCTCACAAGTCATGACTCAAGAATGCAAGACTTCAAGAAGAGTATAAGGCAATTCGTAAAGAACTCAAGACACTTTCAAGGTTGAGCTACATCAAGATTTCAAGATTGAACTACATCGAGACTTCAAGGCTTAAACTTCAAGGTCACTTGTTCCTAATGTTTCAATGTCCTTACTTCACGATTGGGGATTGATTGACCTTAGGTTAACCTTAGAAGTAGGCCATTTTGGATACATAAGTCATATATTTATGTTACATGAGTTTGGGCAGTTCTAAGTCTTGTCCTAGGCTTTCTTCGACTAGTCTTAGCTTTGCTTCGACCAGTCCAAGAAATTCCTCGATCAGTCATGAGTTTGTTATAAAATTCAGATATTTTCTGTTAGGCTTCGACTTGTCCAGGAATCTATTCGACCAGTCGAAGGACAATGTTGACTGCATCTTCGACCAGTCGAAAATCTTTGACTCAAAGTCCAGCGATTAAATACAGGGTCTTCGACCAGTCGAAGGAGACCTTCGACCAGTCGTAGAATGCTCAAAGCTTATCGCGCCCGATTTTTTTCAAATCTGTTAATTCTTCGACTAGTCGAAGAGCTCCCCAGACCAGTCGAAGACGCGATCTGCTCACCTATAAATAGAGCACGAATCTCAGAAGAATTCAAGGAATTAATTAATCTATTCAAGCCAATCTTCGTCAAACTTCTGAGAGATAATTCTATGCTTCATCTAAGCTAAGTGTGTTTATTTAATATTCTCTTTCTTTAGCTTTATTTAATTGATTTTATTTTTGCTATTCCAATCTAATTTGATAAGAGGAATTGTTATTCCCTTTCTTTGGAATCAAAATCAATTAAGGCAAGCCCTATTTGGTTTAATTTAAAAACTATTAGAACTAGAACCATTGTAATTGAGTACTGGACATTGAACTTGGACATTCAATCATTTACTCTGACTTGGTTCTACTGAGCTGCTACAACGAAGGAGATAATCAGGTATTTTACATTTAATTGTAAATTCCTTTCTGTTTTGGTTTCTTTCAAGATTTGCCAGAAATTTTTTGTTGTATTGGTTATTTGAGGAGAGCCAGGAAAACTCAGAAGTAGGGTTTTTTTAATTGTGTAAGCCCACAAACAAAGACACAATTGTAAAGGTTTTGGGTGAACCTATGAAAACCTATTTTGTTAGTGAACGCTAATATCCCCTGTGTGAGGATATTAAGAGTGGAGTAGCATTCTGTGTGGCTGTTGTTTAACAGTTGGTGAACACACAGGCGAACCACTATAATCCCTTGTGTTGTGGTTGAATGATTTATATTTCTAATATTTAATTATTTATTTGTGGGATGTATGTATGGTGGTGAATATTGTAACATTTAATTCAAGCATTGTGGGAATTTTGTAATAGTTTAGAATTTATTTTCTGCTCTTTCTTTATCAGCTTGATATTCAATTTCCTTTAAAGTTGTTCCAACAAGGTTGCCCTGTCATTTTTATGGTGTATGGCTGTCCCTAGAACAATACATTTGTGATTACAATTTATTTCAGTACAGTTTGTGTTTATTTCTGTATTCCTCTTTGGTTTGAGATTTAATACAAAGATCTTTCTAGAAATAAGGTTGTCCTACTATAAACTCTGATTTTTGGTGTAAGGTTGTCCTTAGAATAACATTTGTATCAACCTCTCAAGATCTGAATTTTGAGGTTGTTTTACTTTCCTGCATTGTGATTTATTTTGGCTATCATATTCTTTTTAATTCCGCTGTTATAAGTTTTATTTGGCACTGTCCTATTCACCCCCCCTCTAGGACATATAGCTAGGCCTTTTCATAATCTCCATCTGGTGGGGCCCCTGTGAGTATTGCTGGCCTTCATGAGATTATTTTCCACATAGTTTGACCAATTTCTGAACCTCAGCAGGCCCAGGAAGTTCGGTGGACTGAAAGTCCAGTAAGGGGCCTTAAATGTACATTGTTGTGGCTGAAATTTTATTGGATGTGGGGTCCACCATATTGAGAAACTTGGGTATATGTTGCATGCTTATATTTTTAGAATTTTGGGCTTCATTAGTGCATTTTTGGGTCCCCTTTAGTGATCATTTGTGGACCCAAACCTAGATCATATTTTTGGAACTTCCAGTGGGCCCAGATTGGGCTGGGATGTCCCAACTTGGCCCAAACATGTGTATGGGCTATTTTCCACAATTTTGCTGGACTTGTGGGCTGTAGTAAGGGTGAAATTGGGCCCTTAATTGCCCACTTAAATTGCCAGTTATTGGGTTGACATTATGAGGCCCATTTTACCAAACTTAGACTTGATTTTGGGCCATGTACTTGTGCTCATGGGTTGTCCACCAAGTCCAACTTAATGCATGGATTCCATTGAGTCTTGGGCCTTGAATTCCCTTCTTTTGGCCCATATTGTTATAGGTGGATTGGGCAATTTTTCTTATGCCTTTATGTGGGCCTTATGCTTTGTATCTATATGGCTTGCTGTTGGTTATGCCTTTTGGGGAAATGGTGGTTGAATGTCCCCATTATGGACCCCTCTAGGCCCATTTCCTTCTAAGTGTGGTTGAATGCCCACCTTAGACTCTTGTTAGGCCTATCTATATCATTTAAGCCCATAGCTTTGTATGCTTAAGTCTTTTGGGTTACCCTAGGTTATTGGGTCCCCGCTTAAGTTATATTCCTTATGGGGATTATCTAAGTACCTAGACCCTACTTGGGTAGGTAGAGAGTACATCTCACTACATTGGCACCCTTGTTCATCTTCATGACCCACTCCCATACGCATCATATGCATGCTTGGTTGAGATGTGATTAGTCATGGTTGTGCCATTGGACAAGACATTTGGTATTTCCCTGAGGGATGGAGTTTCCCCTCTCGAGCACGTTGGATACTTGGGATTGATGCATGGTTGATTGTGTGATTCATGCATCTGACATTGCATAACATGTGGATATTCGCCCTTGCTTCATCAGGGCTGTAGCCTCCATAGGTATATCGTGGATGGCCATGTGTGGACACTGGAAATGTTGCTTGAGCATTTAGGGCACGTAGGATGTCCTTGGGTGAAAGCCCTTAAACCTTCATGGTACCAGAAGACGCCTCAACGCCGAGACCAAGTGGAAAACATGAACGCCCGAGTGCCTTATACCGTTAGGCCATGTGTAACGCCCCGTACTCGTCCATACTCTGGTGCTACCGAGTAACCCAATTTAGTATAAGTACAAACCTAGGCTAAATGAACATTCACATGCATTCTAGTCAAAATTCGACTATTGAAAGAAATCCCCACTCCAGTGTATCAAATTGGTCATCCAATTCATAATTTGCTATAAGATTCCACATAATTAGCCCTCGAAATCCTAAATAGTTAATTAAACTAGATTAGGAAAAGACCTTACCGTTAAATCTTTGAAGATCCTTAGGTATCACCCTTTAGACACACGAATCCAATATTTTGGCCCACCTAAGCATTAAATTGGGTACCCAAGTCCATTTAGATGGCTCTTAGGACTATTAGGGCAATGGATTAGTGAGTTGAATCAATTCGACCATTGCTTTATAGGACAAACATTGCAGTTGAGCATATAGCCATAAAGATGTGTATTTGCTCAAAATAACCTAACTGAATCGTTGGATGGAGACATACATCATAGTTTGTGGCTGATTAACTTAAGGATCATTTGGGGTCGATTAGATTAACAACTGAAGCCAATCTGACCATTAAACATTGGAAAAACTCCAAGTATCATGTACTGCGGCCCATTTGAATGCCATATCAACTTGTATGTCATGCCTGAACATTTCTTAGGGTCCCTAGAACCATTTTAACCGCTGGTATTCGAATTCAGAATGAATGATCCAACCAACAGATCAATAGCAACCCATAAGTTAAACCAAAAATCACTTGGTACGGCCCACCAAAGCATTGGATCCACCCCATCCTTGGCTAAGCGTCTTGACATGGCCCATATAATTGAAGGGATGACGTGGATCATTGATTTGAAACCAATCAGATTATCGGACTTAAAAAACCTGTAATTAACTACTAAAGATTTAATTAAATCATTTTGTGGCCCACATATTCACATGATCCACCTTAAAATAGGACCGTAGGCTTAAGGAACCTAATTATTAAACTACCAAATGATTCGACTGTCAGAGTTACATTCATAGACACTTAAACCATAAGTTTCAAGCGTTATGGGCCATCTGAGTGTAGGGTCTGCCACATATTTAGTCAAGGGTCTTGATAAGACTAGTGGAGGTAGATGGACGGTGTAGATTTTGTAAAACAGTTGTGTGGGCTCCACTTTGAGGCAGTGTATGAGCACAGTTCTCATGCAACCCGCATTGCACTGGACCGAGAAATCCGGTCAAACTGAGTTTGACCGAAGATTTTCGAAAGAGGGAAATCTCTTCTTTCTTTCCACCCCGTGCCAGTGCGTTTTGAACGATCAAACTACCGTCCATCAATCAAGTTGTGGCCCACCTCCGATGCCTTGCTAGATGACCTGATCCGTCCATCTGGTGTGGACACCTCTTCTAACCAGAACCCTGTCTATTTCACACGAACACGTGCACGTGTATAGGCACAAATCCAGACGTAGCTGGACCTTGTGCAACCACATTTCTAGAAATGGAAATTTCACTCTGGTGCTGCCAGGAGGGCGATCCGCGTGAACCTAGCTCCTAAAATCTCGGCCCTCCAATATGAAAAATCCTAGCCATTCGTCCCATTCACAAGGATTATGGTTTTCCTAGAAAACCAGCAACCGAAACCACCCTTCTTAAGTCATTTTTAGAAACCGGGCTCCGGGGTGAGATCCTAGCTAATCGTTGAGCATCCAACGACTATGGGGAGTTTAGGGCTCTAAGGGAAGGACATATAAGCTGAGAGGATTGTTGCCCCAAGCTTTAACAGTCGCGCTTGAGAAAAGAGCAGCCGTCTTCCTTCCTCCAACGAACCTACCGTGCAATCCTCACTAAAGCTTCGATTTCAAGCTTTCATAAGCTCTATTGGGGGTGTACAAGCTGTCTGGAAGTGTTAGAATCACGATAGTCTCGTTGGATTGAGAATCACCATTGGAGCTCAATCATCTTCCCCAATAAAGCCGCTGCCACCATGTGATTCGCACCGCTTGATTTTGAATCTTTCTCGGGTCCAGAGGTTTCAGGATGTTGCAGAAGAGAGTGAGGGAGAGAGAAATTGGGGGAAGAAAGAAAAGAGAGGAGAGGAGGAAAGAGAGAGAGAGAATGAGAGGGGAGTTGCGGCTGCTGTCTAGCGAGTTGGGCTGGTTCACTCCAGCAACCTTGTTGGACATGTGGGCCTGTGTAGGGGCAGAAGTAGAAGAGAGAAGGAGAAGAAAGAGAGGGAGAAAGAAAATGAGGAGAAAGAAAAGAAGAGAAACTAGAAAGATGGAGAACCGAGTCAACTTGGTTTCAAACCGGGTCAACTCACCGAGTCATCCTGCTGACCCATTGGCTGGGTTGAGTCCAGGGACTGCTGGACCTCTCTACACGAGAAGAAGGAAGGGAGAATGGGAGAAGAGATAGTGAAGGAGAGAGAGAGAAGAGAAGAAAAATAAGAGAGAGTGTGGGGTTTTTGGGGGCTGTCGAGTCGACCCAGCTAAAACCGAGTCCAGCCGAACTGAATTGGGTTTGGGCCTTGGCCCAGACATTGCTGAACATTCAAGTAAAAATGGAAGAAAAGTAAAAGAAAATAAAGGAAGAAAGGAGAAGAGAAGAGAGAGATGGAGTGGTCTTCGCATCTACAAGCCGACTCAATTGGGTTAAGTCAAGTTGGGGCAGCCCAGTTGTGTCGAGTCGAGCTACCAAGTTGACGTATATAAGTCAACTTTCTCCCAAAATAGATTGTTTTAACTATCTTTGGCATTACCATAATTAGCGCTGTATTTAAACCCGATTAGACACTAACATATTACTACTCTAGAAATAATTGTTATAGGAAGAACTACAACTGTTAGGTATTAGAAGATTATTCACCATTCTTAACTATTGTCAATAACAGCAGAAGTGGACTAATTATTGCTATTACCCTGATCAACTAATATCAACACTATCATTAATGTTGATAATTATGCTATGGTTACTAGATTAGCATGGTAATTAATTTTACCTTGATTAGCATACAAATCCTAACCTTAAGTTAAATATGAGGCAAGGTCCACTATATACCCTGGTTGTTGCAAACAAATTTGTAATTATCAAATAATAGTATTTCATAATGGGTCATAATATTTATTATCATGACTAGATTCATTATTGATAATTAGGATTATTATCATCAGGAAATATTATCACTTTCCTTATGGGATTAGTGCGATTCCTGTAATATGATTTTTATCATTAGTCATTATCATTTTACTCTTGTAACTACTCTATTTTATTACCTCTATTGTTTAATAAGTTATTAGTCATCATAAGAACATTAGATATTGTTGTTACTTATATATTTAAATATAAACTTGTAAGTCATCATTATTAACATTGATGGATCAATGCTCCTGTTATGGGCATTATTTGATCCATTGTACAATAATAATATTAATAATAATTTAGGATTCAAATCCTATAATCTAAGTCTAGGACTAGACCCTAGGACGAAACCCTAAATCTAGGTTATTTGAACCCTGGGTTATGGTCTTAACATAGGGAACATATAAAACTTGTTTTTGACCATACAATTTTACAATTCATGGTAGGATGGATTCTAAGGGCACACGTGCTTCCTAGCAACATTAGTGGCGATCCATAAGGTGATGATTCTTCTCCTTGAGCTTCTATTCTCCCATTAGCTTAAGTTATAGTTTTTATTTAAATTTGATATCTCCATTTTATAATCACATATGTTAACTGTTAGAATTGAATTGCTATATTACATGCTTAATGTTTATCCTTCATATTTATTTCATTCTTGTGAACTATTTGTGGATTGCTTATGGAATTTAAACAGGTACATTAGTGGAAAACCCCCACCTATAAATGTACACCCATACTAGGGATGTAACCCAATTGGTTGTGATTGTAATGGACCTTCGGCTTAATGGTTATTGAATGGTGGTTTAAATTGAACTTTGATATGGGCCTACCATCCAGGGTTGTTGTGTCCAATGGTTTTCAAGGATGGTCTTTTATCGCATAGTTTTGATACTCGCCCTATGTGGCCTATTTGGTATCGCCTATGAGGCTTTGTTATGGTATTTTCCCTATATGGGTTTGATGTTTCATACTGTGTAACCATGCGATGGTAAGCCCCATATATTATAATATGAATGGCCATTAGTCGACGGGTTTTCATTAAACATCCTAAGATGGTAGTCTCATGAGCCAGGGATGGTGGTACGAGACTTATGCTCGAGCTGTCAGCCTACGCTTGTAACAAGTCCCCGTAGTAACCTTTGAGCTTATTTTAATTGGCTGGTTGTAATTGGACTAATAACGGGTTGGCTAATCATGCATACATGGCACAGACCATCTGGATGTTTTTTTCGGGTCGATGATTGCATGGGCGACGAGCCTAATGTCCGTCTGGATGTTTTACCCGAGATAATGATTGCAATGGTGATAAGCCCAATGTCCGTCTGAATGTTTTACCCGGGACAACGATTGCATGGGCGACGAGCCCAATGTCCGTCTGGATGTTTTACCAGGACAATGATTGCATTCACGCATCCATGCATCTAATAAGACCTGCATCATGTGTTGTTTTGTATGCTTTGTTTTATACTATTTCTTACCTAATGCGGTAGTGTGTAATCTTGAGAGGAATTCACACTGAGTTGGCCACTTATCCATCAAATATATAATTGTACAGGTAGCATAGGTGGCCTTGGTGACACTCATGTTTATATTGATGAGGAACAGGCTATAATTGACAAGGATGCATGATTGTAATTGATAAGGGTTGCTACAAGACTTCACATCCTAAGATTATTGTAATTTACTTTATTCACATGTAATATTATTTCATTTTGTAATTGTAAGAATGGGGGCATTGGTTTATATAAGTCATTATGGGCAGCTCTTGTATATTTCAATTGTAAATGAAATTTTCCTTCACGTTGATTTGTCCATCTTATGCTCATCTGTTAACTCTGATAAAAGAAAAATATTATATATTGAATTTGACCATCCTTTAAGGTTAACACTCGATTTTTTGGGAAACGAGTCGTATTTTCGGGTCTTAAAAAGTCAGGGAGTTACATCGCGTCTCTCACTGTAGCTTTGTCGGTTGAGATGAGGTGTGGCCTTACCCGCCTGAGTGAGGGGGCAATAACTAGGTTGAGTTTAACTAGCTCGTGAATGGGTTCACTACCTTCGAGCCTTGCTGGTAATTGGCTATCCACAAGCGGGTAGTGTGGTCTCTTACGCTCATTTAACTGTGCAGGTCTTAGAGAGCGGCAGTCAGCCAGTAGTGTACTTGACCCCGTTAGTTTTCCTATAGTGGAACTGTATATGACGTGTGAACTTGATATGGGGACTGACATAATTGCATTGCACCTTACATACAATATTGGCTATGTAGGCCTTTTGTGTATTGCCGTGGGATGATGCCCATACTCATGTATCGCATTGCATAGCCTTGGTATGGCTGTTTGCATTCATGTTTGACATAGCTTAGCCTTGGTATGGCTTATGACATTGGTATTGTTCATGGCTCTTGCTGAGCTTCTGCATCCTCTAATATTTCTTCTCAGTACTAGTATCACACACCTACACCACCCTTTAAGCTTTCTATAAGGTTATGCATGATTGATGCGTGCAGGAGATCCTAGGTCATCGCAGTAGTTGAGGAGCTTATTGGAGTGTGCTGAGGACTTGTTGCAGTTTTCCTTCTTTATAGCTCATGTATTTCCCTTTGAGCATATGTACCTGTATAAAGTTTTAATTCTTAGTGGATTGTGTAATGTATTCCGATGGTTATTATCTGTGGTTACTATGTTATGATCTTGGGTATGATTTATTAGATTAGATTTATGCTATAGAAATTCTTCTTGTAGGATCCCAAGATCGGAACCTGTGCTAAGAGCTGAGAATGAGGTACTACGGAGGCTATTGCAGTTGGAACCGGCTATCGGGTTCCTTGTGAGTTCGATCACTGAGTCTGGGGCATGACAGTTGTTGGTATCAGAGCATAACATGTAACCTATGAAATAACTTAGGACGACATCACATATCTGCTGCGAGTTTAGGACAAGTCGTGTCCCGAGTGTGTTCCTCTTATTCCGTTTGAACCTTCAAGGATTCTAATCTCAAGGTGTCCATCACCTTTGTTCTTGTGTAGGCGATGCCGCTTAAGTGAGGCGCCCGTGGCCGTGGTTCTCATTCTGTTCCAGTGTCCTGATCGATCCGAGAACATCCTGCTCCACCCGTTGAGGACCCTATTCTTGAGGTTGTGATTCCACCTCCTGTGGCACCTGTTCCCCCACTTGAGCCTGTTGTTCCTATTTCTGAGGCTCCTACCGCACCTGTACCTCCGCTAGAGGCCAGTGCCACCCCCGCTTATGCCACGGTTTCGGTTGGGGCCGAGCATTTCCAGCAGATGATGCAGGCCATCACTGCTATTCTTCAGACCCGTTAGCCCGATCCTGAGACCCCTGAGTAGTCTCAGCAGTTGTGAGCGAGTGCACTGCTCTGAGACTTTAGGCAGCATGATCCCTCGCGGTTTAGGGGTGAGCTGGACCCGTCTGCAGCAGAGTTGTGGTGCACTAAGGTGGAGAAGATTTTCGACACCATATAGTGCACCAGTGAGTAGAGAGTTCTGTTGGCCGTCTTCCTTCTTCAAGGCGAGGTCCGTAATTGGTGGAGTTCAGTTTTGAGGATGGTTGGACCAGATTTTGTTTGGACATGGGAGGAGTTCATGCTTTGTTTTGACCAAAAGTTCTTCCCAGAGCATATTCATGAGCAGAGGGCCCTGGAGTTCGAGACCCTGGTGCAGGGTGATATGACGGTGTCTCAGTATGAGGCCAAATTTGTGCGTTATCTCGTTTTGCCTCCTACATCGTCCACGACGAGAAGCGAAAGGCTCGCCATTTTGTGAGCGGCTTGCGTCCCGCCCTTCGTAGTCGTGTCGTGGGACATCTGTTGATCATGTTTGATGAGGTCGTGCATAGGGCGTTGGTGTATGAGGAGGACTGGGCCTTGACCTAGAGGACCAGAGAACAGAGTTCTAGTGGAGACCGGAAGAGGAAGGCACCTTCCGGTAGTTCCTGTCAGCACCAGCACCGACGACATCAAGGTCGTTTTGGATTCAGATCACCTACAGTGCAGCTAGCTTCATCCTCATTGCTGCCAGCAGCTCCTTCTTCCAGGCCTTTTACTGGCATATGTTACAGATGCGGACAGTCTGGGCATCGTAGGCGTGAATGTCCTCATCCCCTGCACCAGAAGAGGCCACCGCAGTTGCCTACTTCCCATCCTCCATAGCAGTAGTAGCAGTAGCGACCCCAGTATCAGGATCCTTTTCATAAGCCTCCTCCCCAGCAGCAGAGGCAGCAGGGTAGGCCGCCACAGCGGCTGTAGCAGTAGTAGAGACAGCAACTGAGGGGACATGTACCTCCCCCATACTCCCTGGGTCGAGTATATATTGCCGCACAACGGGTGCAGGGTTAGGATCCACAGACTTTCGGCTTACTTCCAGTGCCAGTGCGAGGCCAATTCTACGCAGCCCAACAGGACCCGCAATCGTCTTCTGGAGGAGTAGAGGATATTCTTCTTATCTCTGCTTATATTGCTTGTGTTCTATTTGATTCTAGAGCATCTCATTCATTCATGGCCGAGGAGTTCTGCCGATTGACCGGTCTTCCGTCGAAGTTCGCGCCTGAGGCTTTAGCCATTTCGACTCCCTTGGGGAAGTCCACAGTTTTGAGCAGTCGTTGCTCTTCTTGCCCGATTCTGGTTGGTGAGATGTTCTTACCCACCGATTTGTTTGTGTTGCCGATGGCCGAGTATGATGTCATCCTGGGTATGGATTGGCTTACCGAGTACTATGCTATCTTGGATTGTGTCGTGAGGAGAGTCACATTTTATATTCCGGGCTTGCCAATATTCCAGTTCGTTGCCGAGCTTAGAGGAGAGCCGCTGTCGAGTTTGTTGGCATGTATTATTGAGGAGTCCGTGGCAGGGTGTATTGAGCAGCTGCCAGTAGTTTACAAGTACTCGGATGTGTTCCAGGAAATCCCGGGTTTATCGTCGCGTTGGCCGATCGAGTTTCAGATTGATTTGGTGCCTGGTACTGTGCCTATTTCGAAGGCCCCTTACTGTATAACACTGATGGAGTTGAGGGAACTGCATGACTAGCTGGATGAGCTCTGGGAGTTGGGTTTTATTCGTTCCAGCAGTTCATCGTGGGGAGCCCCGGTATTGTTCGTGAAGAAGAAGGATGACTAGTTGAGGCTCTGCATTGATTACCGTGAGCTTAATAGGGTCATTATTAAGAACAGATACCCGCTTCCCAGGATAGATGATTTATTCGACCAGCTGCAGGGTGCTCAGTTCTTTTCTAAGATTGACTTGCGATCTGGCTACCATCAGATTAAGGTCTAAGAGGAGAACATCCCAAAGACGGCATTCCGGACATGCTACGGTCACTTTGAGTTTCTGGTCATGTCGTTCGGACTGACCAATGAGCCCGCTGTGTTCATGCAGCTGATGAACGAGGTCTTTCAGCCCTTCCTTGATTAGTTTGTGGTGGTGTTTATTAATGATATTCTGGTGTATTCGAGGACCCGGGAGAACCATGAGGAGCACTTATAGATTGTGCTCGAGACCCTTCATGCCCACCAGCTGTATGCGAAGCTAGAGAAGTGTGAGTTCTGGCAGGAGGAGGTGAAGTTCCTCGGTCACGTGGTGATGAGGGAAGGTGTCGCTGTGACCCCTTGAAGGTTGATGCAGTGCATCAGTGGGGCCAGCCCATGAACATGTTCGAGATCCATAGCTTCCTTGGTCTAGCGGGATATTATCGACGATTCATCGAGGGTTTCTCCTGTATTGCAGTACCGCTGACCCAGTTGACGTGGAAGGGCACCGACTTCGTCTAGAGTGACACCTGCGAGTAGGGATTTATGGAGTTGAAGGACCGCTTCACCTCCGCTCTTGTCCTCACTCTTCCTGATGGAGTGATGGTTTCGTTGTGTTTACCGATGTCTCCAGAGTTGGTTTGGGTGCTGTTCTGATGCAGCATGGGAAGCTAGTGGCGTATGCCTTGCGCCAACTCAAGGTCCATGAGCTGAACTACCCCACGCATGATCTGGAGTTAGCAGCTGTTGTCTTCGCACTGAAGGTGTGGAGGCATTATGTCTATGCGGTTAGGTTCGATCTCTTCTCTGACCAAAAGAGCTTGAAGTATCTATTTTTGTAGTCAGAGTTAAACATGCGACAGAGGCGATGGATGAAATTGTTGAAGGATTATGACTTCAACCTTCAGTACCACTCGGGCAAGGCGAACGTGGTGGCCGACATGCTCAGCCATCAGTCACAAGGCCTGATGGCACAGATGATGGTTCGTGAGTGGCAGATGCTCGAGGAAGTATCAGAGTTTGACTTTGAGTTCGGCCTGCATTCTTCCATTGTTCAGCTTTCGAGCTTGTTGATTCAACCCTCTCTGGTGGCTAGGGTGATCGAGGCTCAGCAGACGGATGAGTCGCTCCAAGGATATCGAACAGAGGCAGCATTCATGGAGCAGTTTGACTGGTAGATTGGTTCCGATGGTGGACTTCACTTTAGAGGCTGATTATGTGTCTCGGACGTGCCAGAGTTGTATCGTGATCTGATGACCGAGGCACACCGAACGAGACTAACCATTCACCCAGGATCCACGAAGATGTACAGAGATATGAGGGGTAGTACTTTTGGTCGGGGATGAAGCGCCAGATTGCTAGCTTTGTAGCCGAGTGTGACACCTGGCAGCATGTTAAGGCCGATCACCAGAGACCCCTTGGTCCCTTGCAGCCGTTAAGCGTTCTAGTTTAGAAGTAGGAGCATGTGTCGATGGATTTCATCAAGGATTTATCGAGGACTCCGCGCGGTCACAATGCCATCTAGGTTGTCGTTGATCATCTGACGAAGTCGACACATTTTATCCTGATACGTGCGACCTAGACATTGGACCGACTTGCGAAGGTATTCATTGAGGAGATAGTGAGACTGCATGACATTCTGGTTTTAATCGTTTCTGACTGAGACCCCAGGTTTACGTCTCAGTTTTGAAGGAGCTTTCAGCAGACGATGGGGGCTACTTTGTAGCTCATAATTGCTTATCATCCGCAGACGGATGGGTAGACCGAAAGGGTCAACCAAATCCTTGAGGATATGCTCAGAGCCTATGTGATTGACTTTGAGGGTAGCTGGGATGAGCATTTGTGCCTTGCTCAGTTTGTGTACAACAACAGTTATCAGGCGACTATCGGCATGACTCCTTTTGAGACACTATATGGTAGACCATGTAGATCTCCTACCTGTTGGACCGAGGTTAGAGAGCGGGGTTGTAACGCCCCGGATTTTTGCCAACCTGGGATTAGATGACCTTAGGCAATGGGTCGATCGTAATACCTCATTAACTTGTCAGAACTGAATCCCAAAGTCTAAAGCCGCCTTGGAACTCATTTCCTTCACAAACCTCACCCTTCATCACCTTGATCTTCCAATTTTTCTAATAACTTTCACCCTAGACACTATCTTAAACTAGCTAAGTAGTATAACTTGGATCACTTTATATACAAACTCCAAAGGCCTGAGTACCACCTCGACCAGAATTCACTTAGGACTAAATCCTTTAGAAATGAGATAAAGTAACTAGGTGTGAAACCAGATTAGCTACGAAATCCGTTGGAATCGCTTTAAATACGTTCTGCAAGACCCAAAACTTGTAGAATCATTGGCGCTAGGTTACCCTAAAGTTTAGAACCAAACTCATTTCCGTCTGCTCTCGGGAATGAAACGAAACTTCAGATTAGGTCTAGATCGCACATTGGAGTCCGATTAACCCGAAGCTAAGGAACTAGGACCGCCCCAGGCTTAACAATCATCTCAAAAATCAGCTCCATCCGATGTCCCACGGCCATTCGTTTCGATTTGGAGCGAGGGTGTGTGAAAAACACTATTCCTATTCCAAAATAAATATCAGGAATAGTGATCGCACTTTCTTTAAACTATGGCGTCAAGATAAGCAACGACCGTCGAATCAGACTAAATTACACCCTCGGATTAAGAAAAATTTCAGGAACATTTACATGTACTTGGAATTTCTGATCGTAGCCCACTGACCGTCGAACTGAAAGTGGTCCGCCACGTGTGATCTGGGAATCCGATCGAGTCAAAAATGTAATCCCACGTAGATCCATAGATGGTGAGCTTAAGTCTGACGTTTGGTTCAAGGAGGGCCACCAGAACCTCCCTTTTGAGCTGAAAAAGTGACGAATATCCTATATTAGCAGTACCCCTTGAACCTGAGTCTAATTTCGGAATGTTTTTGGCTATAAAAGGGGCTTAGAACAACCCCTCTCACAGCCATACGAATTTGGGATTTTAACCCTAGAGAGAGAGAGAGAAAAGAGGGAGAAGAGCTTGGGTTTTGTTGCCGATCTTCCTCCTACTGTGTTGGACTGTTACACGGCCTACACCGCTTCATTCCAGGTGTTTTTCCGGCGGTTTCCATCCCATTTGAAGGTAAGAAACCCTAACCCTAGGTCTAATTTGAAGTGGGATCGATGTGGGTTGTGTAACGACTAACCGATTCCGCTCTTTAGGCTAGAAATCTCCCGTATACGGAAGTTCTACTACCCTTATTTGATTCATTTCGTTTCCAAAGGCAAAGGTGAGGACTTTAGGTGTATAGGTTGCGGTTTTCAATGTTTTCAATGTCGGATAATGGTAGATTCATGATCTCGCATGCAATTGCACATGTACAAAGTGCTTTAGTTTTCTGTTTCGATTAGAATTGTAGAATTTGGAATTTCACGTACTCTAGGTATTTGTATAAAATACCGTATACGTATTTTTATGAAAATGTGTATGACATGTTTATTTGTCGTATGGATATATGACGTATGGATAAAATACTTATTTGGCGAAAGGATTCGCTAAATACATGTTTACTAATAAACACTATGTATGTAGAAATACGGTATTGTAAGAAATCACCGTATACATGTATATTTTAGCGATGTGTTTGTCATGATTAATTCTCGTATAAATATATTATGTGCATATAAAATATTTACTTAGCGAAGGGAATCGCAGTAATACATGTTTGCTTGTATACACTATGTATGTTGAAAATGCGTATTCTAGAAAACACGTATACGTATAAATTTTGGAGATGTATTTATCATGATTATTTCTTTGTAGTAATATATTATACATGGATAAAATACTCACTTGGCTAAAGGATAGCCCTAATACATGTTTTGCTAACATACACCATGTATGTTGTAATAGTGTGTTCTAAGTGTTGTGAAAATGAGTGAATGAGTATAGAATTCTCATTCGTGCTCGCCATGACTAATTGTCATGGATAATTGATGTTGTATTGGCAATACCCCTTTTTGACGAAAGGATTTGCCTAAATCACGCATACGGCCAATACACACTATATATGCTAAAATGTGTGGCCCAAGTGTTTGTGGAAATGGTGAATGAATATGGAATTTGGTTTTCTGCTTGCCATGACTATCCGTCATGGGTGTATGCGTGTTATGATTGGGGTAACTCCCTAGTGAAAGGATTTGGCCTTATACCTCTGTGATCAACATATGTCATGTATGTTGATTCATGTATTTTAAAGTGTTTGTTGAAATGTCCGAATGAGTAGTAGTTAGTAAATTGTAATGTTTAAGGGTGTTGAGGTATGATTCTCAACTCCTTTAACTATGTGTATGATTTCCTTGAATAGCTATGTGATTAGGAATTGAATATATACAAACTCATGCTTGTGTTGTTCTTTACAACATGCTTTATATCATGCTCTATAATATGCTTATAACATGCCTACTAGCATGTTTGAATTACTTTATTTATCATGCTTGAATTACTTTGTCTATCATGCTTTACTCCATATGCTAAGGATGACAAGTGATTGTGCTTGGGGCTATGATTATAGTCCAGACAATCGGTACTAGAATTGAATTCGTGGCTGTGATTCATTTGCCACGTGAGATGTGTTCGACGAACTCGAGTCGTACTTCGGTTGGCGATAGTGGTTGGCCATGCGAAGTGCTTATGCACTTCATGTCGTTTAACTTGTTGTGCGCTCGGGCTAGTTGAGCTCGTCAGGCAACCCGTCTGTCTTTTGTATGTTCACCATGTTTGGTCACTAATGCTTGAACCTAGGGTACCAAACTTACCAAGTGAAAATCCCGTTAACCATGGTACCTCGATCCGCTAAGACTCATGAGCCGGGCATGGTGGTATGGGACACCGTGGTCGAGATTGTCGGCCGGCCACGCCTGGGCTACGTGCCTCCCGTAGTGACCGGTGAGCAACTTAACTCGTGAGCCGATTATGGTGGCATGGGACACTATATTCGCTGTTGTCACCTACATTGATAAGGTGATGGGGGAGTGGTGCAACCTTTGTGCGTAACACTGGGCCCTTTGTAGTGACCGCGAGCAGCATATTCGAAGTCGCAGCGTGCCTTAGGGTTCGGCTGCGATATATAGAGTATGAACTAGGCCTGTTTCTGTATAGTGATGAATCGTTTAAGGGGTGATGGGGGAGTGGTGCAACCTCTGTGCGTAACAGCCCTGGCAGCCCTTTGTAGTGACCGCGAGCATATTCTGAAGTTGCGGCGTGCCTTAGGGTTCGCCGCGATATATAGAGTATGAACTAGGCCTGTTTACGTATAGTGATGAATCGTTTAAGGGGTGATGGGGAGTGGTGCAACCTTTGTGCGTAATGCCACACTGGCGTCTCTCTGCAGTGACCTAGAAAACACACCATCGTCTCGATATTAACTAGGATGACGACCCTAGATTGGATCATGTTTGGAAATGATATAAGGGAGGTACCTTAGTTTCCCAATCCCTGTTTGTTTGAAATGGACTAATTAAAAACTCGGTAATCATGCTCATCATGCATCGCATGTGCCTGGAAGATGTGGAGCACTGTGGGATGTAAGCATGCGCGAACGTGAGATGGTGTCGCATGAGGGAGTATGTCGGAGAGGGCATCCATCATACCTGCATTCATACTTGCATTAATCAGAGTAACTAGGAGTGCTTGATTTACTGCTTTATCATTACTGCTTGACTGCATTGATAACATATTAACCTATGCCTTATTGTTCCACTGAGTTAGCTACTCACTCCCACGTTACGGGACGGTGTTGTACACACCAAACAGAATTGTTGAATTTCAGATGATGGCGATGCTTATGAAGCAGAGCCGGACTATTTCTATGGTGATGAGGAGGAGTTCTCCTATCATGTAACCCTCTGACGGGTCTCTGAAGACCTGGTACTATATTGATGGCCGTGGTAGTCTTGGGGATAGAAGACATTAAACTTACATATTTGGTATATTTAGAACTGTACTTGTATTTATTTAACCTGGTAATGTTATCACACTCTAGAGACTCATCATAGTTTATATATTTTATCTATCTAACATAGTCTTCCGCTTGCAAAATTAACTGTCTCTGGAGTATGATATGCTGTTTTGGCTTAATCTCACTCATGTTCAATGCACGAATACAGTCAACATTCAATAATCATTCATTTTGTTGCATAAGTGATGTTCTGGAACTCGGGAGTTGAGTTTATGCTCGACCCCCGATTTTCAGGGCGTTACAGGGGTCTCCTAGGTCCCGATCTTGTGCAGCAGACGTCAGAGGTCGTGGATATTATCAGGTAGAGGATGGGCATAACTCAGAGTCAGTAGAAGAGTTTTGCTAATCGTCGACGTCGACCCCTCGAGTTTGCAGTCGGGGACATGGTATTCTCAAGGTCTCGCCTATGAAGGGCGTGGTTCGATTTGGAGCGAAGGGCAGGCTTGCCCTACGGTTTATTGGACCTTTCAAGATTATCGAGTGCGTGGGCGCTGTGGCCTACAGGCTTTCTTTGCCTTCAGAGTTTTCCGGGATCCACGATGTGTTCCATGTGTCTATGCTGTGGAAGTGTAGGTCAGACATTATTCTAGTGATTGATTGGCAGCTCCTTAAGGTCCGTAAGGATGCTTCTTATATCAAGTAGCCGATTCGTATCCTTGATCGGAAGGAGTAGGTTCTTAAGACTAAGGTTATTCCCCTGGTGAAGGTGCAGTGGGGTCATCATTTAGAGGCTAAGGCGTCTTGGGAGCCCGAAGCTGAGATTGTTGGTGGGAAGAGCTGTAAGACCCTACCCCGAGTGTGCATGTCGTTCCTTTGTGTCTCGCGGTCCTACCGGTCGAATCCCGGTGACTTGCAACCCACGGATAGTGTTTGCGGTCATCCTTAAGTCTGGTCATGTATACCTAACTTGGATCGACTCGAAACCTATCTCATTGCGACTGCATTGGCGCCGCAGTTCCAATGCCGTGTCTCGTGCGTGAATCCGACGTGTATATCATAAGTTATGGGCAACATTCTATTTCGACTATTGATGTGTGATTTGGTGGGACCAACCCTAGCATTGCATATTTCTCCATGCATGATGATGTCATCCCTAGGCATAGCTTTATAAAAAACCTACCCTATAGCCTAGCCCCTAGTAAGCATTGGTTGCTTCTCCCATGCCCATCATTGCATTTCTCTTATCTAGGCCATTATGACTAGCCTCTTTTAGAGAAACTAATCATTTATCTTGGCTACATCTCCCAAGAAATCCCATTTCTCTTTCATTTCTCCTTCTCTTCTCTCTTGTTAGAACCCCTCCAACGTCCCCACCCACTCCTTTTCTCCAGCCCTCTTTCTCTCTAATCCCCTCTAATCTAACCATTCCTAACCCATCTCCACCATAAAAATCCCTTCCTTCGAGCTAGAAGATCATAGTGGTGAAGGATTGAAGATAGATCTTGAGGTGGGTGTTCTTTAGATAGAGATTTTTGATTTCTTTTGTTTCATAGTTGTTCTTTCTCTTTTCTTTCATCTTGGAGCACGTGGGGCCTATTAAATGATGGTGGTGGCCCCTATGTCTTCATGGATGTGGCTCATATCCCATCCGTTGTGCATGCATGATCCATACAAGGGGCCATCCTCCATGGACCCTTATATGATCTTTCCTTCTTATGTTTAGAGATCCTTGGGTCATTTAGATCCTTGATCCTTGGTGGAGATGGCATCTCCACCATAGATCTTGAGTAGGAAGCATTATATTCATGTAGATCCATGTAAAACATGTAATAGTGGATGTGTGTGATTGTGTGATGAGGGGAAGGGCCTCAATGTGGTGGAGCCCCTTCCCTTGTGGCTGGATCATTTATTTTTTCCTTGTATATACCTTTGATCATGATGTGTGTGACCCACCTTGTGGCTCGGAACCATCTAGACCGTCTAAAGGGAGTGGACGTCCTTGATAGTCCACTCCATGGACGTTGGGACCCTAAATGCACCCAAAATGGGTACATGCAATTGGTTTTTATTGATGGAAATAGTCTGGACATTTGTGGGGCCCACTAGGGTGGTCCATACCACAATTTTTATTGGATGGTTTCCCCATTTTATGGTATTTGCATTTATTTTATTTCAGCAATATGTTGCTGTCCAGAAACTTTCTGGATAGATTTTTGGGTTGACTTGAGCTCAAATTTTGGGATATTTTATGGGGTGTTTAGTTCCATTTGATATGTTATTCTTGAAGGTGTGGACCCCACCTATATGCATGCCAATTTTCACCTTCATCTAACCTCATTCAGGCATCCAAAAGAGTGGGCCAAGATGGTTGGACAGCCAGATTTCTATTTGATAGTCCAGCAATATAGTCTTATGGAAACTGAAATTCACAAATTTTCTAGTAAAGGTGGGCCACTTTTTTGAACTCTATCTTAATGTATACATGTTAGGGGATCTTGGGCCCCTATTTTCTAAATTTTTAGAGGCCCTGGACCCACTCTAATGGAGTGCTCAAGTTGAGGACAATAGTATGTAGTGGCAGATTTTTCAGAAACCTTGCTGTCCTCTTTGCCATGGTAGAAGTTTTGGACCCCAACCCATTGGACTTTGTGGTAGTAGTATTGTGGCCCACCTCTGATGTTTTAGGGGCCCATTGGGCCTAGATTTTGAGGGCCATCAAGTTGGGAGAACAGCCCTGTTGGAGGTCTAGCTGGGTTGACGTCCAGCATGGGCTAGCCATCCCCAACGTGCAAGCCCACCATTATGGCATGTTTCATCCATGCCGTTTCCCCATTTGGGTGGCCCATGTGGGAGGGTCCACCCTTGGTGGATGTCCCCTGTGGGGCCCACCTTAGGACATGTGGAGCCCACCTTGATGTATGTATTGGTCCAGGCTGTCCAGGCCTTCGACAACCCAACCCTTAGGACGCCCATTTGTCCTTGGGCTGCTGCTGGACTTTGTAAATGCTATCTTAGATTTGTCAAATTTTGTAGTGCCAAAACCTCTTAGAATCTGTATCTTGTGTAGCTTAACTTTATATCATCCTTGCCTACATTCAAGAAATTCAAATTCTAGATCAAGCATCTTAAGTTCAAGTGCAAGAATAAGAGATTCAAGTACAACATCAAGTACTACTTCAAGTTTTCAAGTTTCAACTATGTCAAGACAGTGTGTATTAGTTAAGAATACATGCTCAACTTCAAAGTATTTCAAGATGACAAGCTTCAAGGTACTTCAAGATGAGAAGCTTCAAAGTACTTCGTGATAATCTATCAATTGAAGCGAACAATGTTTCAATGTTCAATCTTCACTGATAAGGTATGAATGACCCTAGATTGACCATAGGTTAGGTCATATTGATTGCATACTTAATTTGGGTCATTATAAAATTTTATAAGCTTTATCTCGACTAGTCTTAGCTTATGTTTGACTAGTTCAAGCACTAGCTCGACCAGTCCAAGAATTTCCTCGACCAGTCTTAGGTTTGTTGTGAATTTTCGGGATTTTCTGTTGGACCCTCGACTAGTCCTAGAGATTGCTCGACCAATCGAGTGAACAGTGCTTGACCAGTCGAGCAGGCTTGACTCAAAGTCCAACAACCAAACTGGGTCCCACTCGACTAGTCGAGTAAGCCACTCGACCAGTCGAGTAGTGATCTTATCTTATTGTGCCCGAAATTTTGAAATCTTATTGGTCCTTTGACCAGTCGAAACGACCTCTGGGCCAGTTGAGTGAACAGTATTTTTGCCTATAAATTGAGGATGATTTTTAAAGTTTTTCATTCAATTCCAAGATATTCAAGTCACAACTCTGAGAGAACTTATCCCCACATTTGAGAAGCTAATTGGTTAGTATTTAAGATTCTTTTAATAGCTTTTTTATTTGATTTTGTGATCTCTATTCTATTCTAATTCTTTTGTAGAGGGAATATTGATTTTACCCTTTTTGAGATCAAAATCAAATCAAGCTAGCCCTGGACAATTTAATCTAAAAATCATTTAGATCTAAGAACCCTTTCATATGTGAGATTGTATATTGAATGTCTACATTAAACATCTACATCGAATCGGTTCTACCGGGCTTCATCAAAAGAAGAATCTTCAGATAACTACATTTCTATTTTTGTTATTTGGTTTGTAAGATTGCCAGAAAATCTTTCATTTTTGGTTCTGACTGAGATAGCCAAAAAATCTCAGTAAGTGGGGTTTTTAATTATGGTAGCTCTTTGAAAACACAATTGTGAAGGTTTTAGATGAACCTTGGAAAACCTATTTCATAGTGAAAGCCAATATCCACTGTGTGAGGATATTGGTAATGGGGTAGTTGTGTGGCTGTTCTTTAACAGTTGGTGTACACATAAGCAAACCACTATAATTGCTGGAGTTGTGGTGAATGGTTGCATGTGTTTAAGTGGTTGAATGTTGTAATTTATTTTTCAGCATTTGTGGTGAATGATTGTAATTTACTTTCTGCACATGTGGTGAATGTTGTAATAGCAATAGAAATTTATTTAAGTTTTATTGTTTATTCTTCTGTATTTGTTTGAGTTTTTGATACACAGACCATTCTAGTAATTAGGTTGTCCTACCATAAGCCATTGGTTTTTGGTGTAAGGTTGTCCTTAGAACAACATTTGTATCAACCTCTCAATACTTGTACATTTGAGGTTGCGATTCATTTCTGCTACTTGAATTTGTAACGTCTCGGAAAAATCCATATAAAGACCCAAGTATCACCTTAGGCAGAAATCACTAAGGATCGAATTTTGTAGAAATTAGACAAAATTTAATTAAGTACTAAACCGAATTAATCAGTGAATTAGCTCAAACTACTTTCTATGCGAATTAAAAGACCCAAACTATTAGAATCACTAACTTAACATTTCCTAAAAACCTAGGATCCGTCTTAAAACCGAGTTATTCTCGGGAACACATTGAAACTCCGTATCGGACCTGAACCGTGTGTCGAAAGTCCAATTACTGTGAAACTATAAGGTTATGACCACCCTACTAGGCTTGACAACTATTGTGGGAATCGAGTCTAAATAGTATCCAAAAACTCACAACTTGAGCATGGATGAAGTGTGTGAGAAATGCGAATATCTTTAAAAAATGAACTCAAACTTAAGTGAATTGGGCGATTCGCTTGCGACTGAAATTTAAGGTTTCAGATCATCAGTTTTTCACCAAACTTTACCCATGGATCAGGGAAATTTCCTGCACATGTCAGTATACTTGTTGGCCCTGATTGAGTAACGATGACCGTTGAACTAAAACGAGTCCTCCATGATCGATCCACTAATCCGATCGGATCGAAATCTTAACTTGGCATAGATCCATTGTCAGGGAACTTTCTTCATATTGTATTGAGCTATGGACCTTCAAATGAGCTCCGTTGGCCCGAAACGGATGCCTTTTGGCTATAACCTAAGTATACCATGGCCCTGGAGCCATTGACATCACTTCTGGGCCTATATAATGCCCTAAACCCACCCCTCTCTCTTTCCATACGAATTTTCTCTAACCCTAGGAGAGAGAAGAGAGAAAAGAGGAGAAAAGAGTGAGGAGAAGAGTAAGAGATTAGGAGATCATTGCTGGTATTCACTCCCACCACTCCACGTACCGAATCATCTCTCCCGTATTGCTACACCATCGAATCCAACTTCATTTTTAGGTAAGAAATCCTAACCCTAATCTGTTTTAGGAATCCAAATAGAGAAATCGGTGAAATAGCAAACCTATTTCAACGTTTAGGTAGCCGTTGTGCTTTAGACAAAGATCTGGGGTACGAACCGAGTTCGTAATGAGCGTACCGACGAATGGTGCAGACTATAAACGTTTAGGTTATAGTTTTCAAGGCTTTCAATGTCAGCTAATGATTTTTGTCTGACTTGATTGCTGCCATATGATCTTAGTTACGACATTTTCGATATATCATATATGTGTAAACTAAGTTGTACACTAAATACATTCCATGTGTTTGTTGAAATATCTGAATGAATAGGAAATTATGATTTATGCTTGCCATGACTATTGATCTAGAATTCATGTTTGTTGTACGTATGACAACTCTTTTATGAAAGGATTTGCCATAATATATGTTATAACTAATTTATTACTTGTATGTTGAAATGTGTAGTCTAAGTGTTTGATAAAATATCTGAATAAGAAATTACTTGTCGAAATGTATTTAATGAGGGTGTTGAGATAGGATTCTCAATTACCGTATCTATAGTTACAGTTTCTTTCATGTAACCTATCTTGCTACTACGTAATTTATGGATGAAATGCTTATGTATGATAACATATGCAATATGACTGTTAAGATGCCCGAATGAGAATTGTATTTGAATTGGTTGTTAAATGCTATTTTGATTATCACATATGAATGCCTATTGTATTTGAGTATGATTGGGACTAATACGTGGTCCAGGTAATCGACAACCGTTTCTGATCGAGTGGCTGAACTAGTCTCGCCACAGCGGATATGTTCGGTGAATCCAAGTCGTACGGTGATTATCGATAGTGGTTAGGACACGAGGAGTGCTTACACGCTTCATGTCGATTAATTTAGAGTGCGCTTGTACTAATTGAACTTGTCAAATAACCCGATTGGCCTATTGTGTATTTACCATGTATGGACGCTACTGCTTAAATCTAAGGTACTACTTACCAATGTAAAGCCTGTTTCAACCATGGTACCATGATTTGCTAAGACTTATGAGCCGAGCATAGTGGTATGGGACACCATGGTCGAGCTGTCGGCCTACGCTGGGGTGACGAGCCTCCCCGTAGTGTCCAGTGAGCAACTCAAACTAGTAACCCGAATACGGTGGTATGGGACATGTATTCGAGCTGTCGGCCTACGCTAAGGTGATGAGCCTTTCCGTAGTAACTTCAAGTATAAACTAGGCCTACGCTGAGGTGACAATCCTCTCTGTAGCGACTTAAACTTGCCTATTCACTACTTTTTAATCAGGGGTGATGTTGCCCTATAACTTGCCTATCGTATGTGATTAACTAGGATTGACAACCCTAGATGGATCATTATTTGGGTAAATGATATAAAGGGAGGTACCTTAGCTTCCCGAATTTACTGTGTGAATAAGCCTAAATAATTACTTGACTAACATGATCATGCATCGCATTGCATGTGCTTTGGCCAAGAAGTGCACATTTAGGGAGTTTGCCATGTGCGATCGTGAGATGATGTCACTGAGGGAGTGCAGGCGAGGGCATGCTTCATTATAACATTCTATTCCTATATTAACAAGCGTACTTAAGACATGATTGTTGTATTGTTTTATCATTACTGCTTGACTGAATTGATAACATGCTAACCTTTGCCTTATAGCTCCACTGAGTTGATCACTCACTCCCACTCTGGGATGGTGTTTTAAAATACCAACCAGACTCTATTGTAGATGTAAGTGGCGACGATGTCCATGCTGTTGATTGGGATTTCATAGACGAGGAGGAAGATTTCTCTTACGTTCAGCTATCAGGCGGGTCTACGTAGACCATGTACTGATCGATGGGATTACAGGGACTATAACGATTAGTTGGACATTTACATTTTTGTATTTTGTAAAATTTTAAATCAACACATGTATATATTTAGCCTAGTAACATATGCATACTCGGGAGGTTATGAAACACTTATATACATTATATACCTATCTCAGTCTTCTGCTTGCTTAACTTAATCATCTTTGGAGTATGATATGCTGTTTTAGTATAATCCCACTCTAGTTAATAATTTTTTTTTTTTAGGATTTTTGATAATCCAAAATAGCAAAAATCCAGGATGTTATGTGAAATATATAGAAGAGAAAGCCACACCCCATTACCTGGCACCTAGAAGAAACCAGATTGTAAAGAGGGGACCAGCGGCAGCCAGGTTGCCACTAGTCCCCCTTTTGGTGAAATGACTTGGCCTAACTCTCTCCTATTGGGAAGACCTACTTGCAAGGAATCCTACACGGATTGTCCATGGTGAAGTGATGGAAGAGAGAAAAGAGAGTAAATGATGAAAATGGTGGGAAAGATTCAAATTTTAATCCAAGATCTAATAAGTCATGAGAAATTAGAGTGAAATTAGAATGATGATGTGGAGGAGAGAGAAAATCCCATGCATTTTCAAGTTTCACAAAATTTTAATAAAAACTAGCATAGATCATGATAATCGATTCGCGATCTAATGGACTGGATCCTTTTCAAAATCTTGAAAACACTAATATCGATTACGACCAGTGACTCATGATCCAATGGACCGGATCCCAATAAAAACTAGCATCAATCACAACCGTCGATTCACGATCTGATGGACTGGATCCTTCTCAAAATCTAAAAAATACCAACATCGATCACAACCGTCAACTCACGATTCAATGGACTGGATCCTAATAAAAACCAGCATTGATCATAATCGTCGATTCATGTTGAGGGTAAAATATTATATATTATCTCCCACCTATATCTTGGTTTTATGAACATGATAATGCTTAATATTCTATTTTGCTCATGTTTGTATTTCAAGGTGAATTTAAGAGCTTAGATTGAAAAGAGTGCTAAAAGCATGGATTTAATGCTCAAGAATCACCAAGGTAAGGGATGGATCTTAGGAGACCGAGATTGAAGAATTCACATGCCAAAGATCTAAGGAAACCAAGTGATGAAGGAAGAGAATCGAAGATTCGTGAAGAAAAGAAATCCTGAAAATTGTCATGAAAACAGATTCCGGGGCCAGAAGAGTCTAGTTTTGGAAAACTGCTAGAATGGTCTTCGATATATCGAAGACTTGTAGATGATATCGAAGGACATATCGAAGACCCTTCGATTAATCAAGAAATTTAGGATTTCAGGCCAAACTCGTTGGACAATTCTGGACTAATCTTCGATATATCGGGGACACTTTGATATATCGAAGGACATATCGAAGACACTTCGATATATCGAAGCTGCATAAATTTGAGGCTGTTTCTAGATTTTTCCAAGTTGATGCGAAAGGAGGTGCTGCAAAACTATAAATAGGAGTCTCCAGGGCACTCGTAGGCATTATCTAGGGTTTGAGGAGTGGAGCAAAAGTGTGGAGAAGCCGTCGCCAAGAGTTTTTCTTCCTTTTCCTTAGTAGTTTTTATTCTTTTCTTAAGAGATTTTTAGTTCAACCATATTTATGGTTGGCTAAACCTCTTAGCTAGCGCTAAGAGGTGAAGCTTGTAGCGTGATGGGATGTTTCTATTACTTTGATTCATGTTTATGATGAACTTACTTTGATTTTAGTTTGATTTTAAAGGAATACTTTCAGTTTTTAATGGTTTATTGTGACTCAAATTACAGTAGATCTGCAATAGCTTTAAGTATCTTCTTTGCATGTTTTGAGATTATGGGATTGGTAAATCCTGTTATTTGCCATTGTCTCATGGGCATGGTTTAGTGATGGAATCCCTACTAATTATCATAATTCTCCTCTTTTGAGAATTAGGTCAAAGGAAGTTCAGATTGATCTTAATTGCTATATCTTCCAACTGAATAAGATATGACTCTGATTTCAGTTGTGTCCTTGAATCAAGTAATAGACTTCCCTGATCTCTACAACTGGATCCTTGAAAACCCTAGTTCTCACCTTTAAATTTCTTAGTTTTAATCACAATTACTCTCTCAATCACTTTAGAATTAGTTTCACATATTTTTCTAGTTTTACTTCTAGTTGCTTTCAGAATACTCACGAGATTAGTCCCTGTGGATTCGACCTCGGTCTTACCGAGATTATTACTACATTGCGACCCTACACTTGGGGTTGTGAACAATTCACAGCCCAATGGACTAGATCCTTTTCAAAATCTCAGAAACACCAGCATATATCACGACCGTTGACTTGTGATCCGATGGACTGGATCCCAATAAAAACCAGCATCGATCGCGACTGTCGATTCACAATTCGATGGACTAGATCCTTTTCAAAATCTCAAAAATAGTAGCATCGATCATGACAGTTGACTCGCGATCCGATGGACTAGACCTAATAAAAACTTGCATCGATCGCGACAATCAATTTGCGATTAGATAGACTAGATCATTTTCAAAATATGAAAAATACCAGCATTGATCACAACCGTCAACTCGCGATTCGATGGACTAGATCATAATAAAAACCAATATCGACCGTGACCATCAATTCTTGATTTGATGAACCAGATCCTTTTTAAAATCTTAAAAACACCATCATTGATCATGATCGTCAACTTGCGATCTGATGGACAAGATCATTTCCAAAAAAAACTAACATCAATCGCAACCATCGATTCGTGATCCGATGGACTAGATCCTTTTCAAAATCTTAAAAACACTAGCATTGATCGCAACCGTTAACTCACGATTTAAGGGACTGGATCCCAATAAAAACTGACATTAAATGCGACCATCAACTTATGATCCGATGGACCCGATCATATTTTGAAAAAAGGAAACATTTTCTTAAAGAATCACAAAACAATGGGACGATGGATTCGATCAATCATATATCAGAATCTTGACCCCAAAACCACGGGACGATGGAATCGATCACGGATCGAAATCTTGACCACAAACCCACAGAACGATGGACTTGATTGGTCACAAATTGAAATCCTGATCGCCATCCATGGACAGATCTGCATCATTCATAATAAAAGTCAGAGTTGATCACAACCAACAGTCTGGATCAACCCAAAAATAGTCAAGTCTGATTACCATGTGAGACGATGGAACCAATCAACCATCTCTAATTGGACTCTTGATCACAACCAATAATCAGACTTGCACCAAAAACCATCCCCAGCAGATCTCACTCTCGATCGTGACTACTAAAATACAAGCAATAAAGTACAAACTCCTAAAAATCCACAATCCCCATCACAACCAGCATACACATTAGCCCCTCACATATTTTCAATAAAAACCAGCTTAGTTGAAGTCCCATAGGCATCTCCAGTCGAGACGACCGGTAAGTTGGACACATTTCAAAGTCATCTTGTAATAAAAACCCCCATGGAGTATCACTGCGTAAAGTGGAGCAACTTCAAAATTACAAAATATTTTTAAAAATTAAGTGTCAGACTTCCGAGGCACTAAGAGATCTTCCATTTCTCTGGGTGAGAGTCAGCGCAAAATAAAATAAGATCCGATGTTTCACAGTTTTCTTGGAGATTATCATATCTAAATGCACATCAAAGTATGATCAGGACACTCTAATGTCAAATCCATCGTACTAAATTGTAATGCTACGAAGGGATGATAGTTTAGGACTAGTAAAAAGAAATAATCCAAAATGGTGAAAAAGACAAATTGTAACCTAAGTGTCAAAACCAGAAGATTCCATGGAAAACTATCACCCTCACATACTTAGGCATGGATACTTGCAGAACTTGATCGTGTCTGAGTTGGCTTAGTGAGTTCCCTGTAAGGCCGCAGAAAGCGTAAGGCAGCTAACTACTTTGAAGATTAAACAAAATAAGTAATCATGGGGTGATCTGGGAAGTAACAGACAATCTAGTACCAGATTAGTATCCTTATAAGACCGTAGAAAGTGAAGGAGATCTATTATACCTTTTTTATGTTAGTATTGATCAGGAGTAAAATGGTTGCAATTGACAACCCACACGAGGACAATTGCAACATTTTCCTTAAACCCTCATGATATGTGCGAGTTATCTATTTCCAATCAACCAGCTGATACATACACAAAGGTAGCAACGAATCTAGATCGTAATTTATGACTGACTGACAAAGGTGGGGTGTCCACTCACTTTGGCATCCAGTTGCTCACAACTTCTACCAAAGAGGGGCATCTGTAGACACCTTACCCCAGGCTGATAACCTGATTGAGTTTGGACTGATGGATAGTCGACCAAACCTTAACCCTATAAGCCTAAACCCTAGGAACCGCAATCCTAAACTCTAAACCCAACGCATTCAACCTAGTCAACTAAGTTGCCTAACCTTAAACCCTAAGAACCTAAAACCTTAGAACCTTGAGTCAGCTCGACGAGTCAATTCATTGAGTCAACTTATTTGGTCAGCCTACCCAATCCAACAATCCAATTAACTTACCTAGTTAAGCCCAAAAGCAATCCCAATCGAAGAAATAAGAAAAACCTTAAAGCATCTACCCTCATAGCAGAGCCTCTACACGATTGGAGGAGGCTGCTTGCTAAAGTAGGGAGTCCAAGTAGGGATTGACGACAATCAGGTTGCGTCGGCCACATGACACTCCTCCTCTTTAGGGCAGCATCCCCCAAGCATGTGGAATTCTCCTTTTTAAAACCCCAAGTGTGAGGTTGGAGTGTATTTACTCTAATGCCCATCTCCTTACCCAAAATTATATTTTTACCACCTCGTCCAACCTATGAGATGATTCCATGTGGCAATTACCAATCCCGGCCCTTTAACCACCTTTTACCCCTAGGATTACTAACAATTACAAGAAAATCGAGTTTAGATCCCTTCTAATTTCAAGCACTCACTCCCATCCAAAGCATTCATGAAGGATCAAGTATCCCTCCTCATCCCTTAGGGCTTTAGCCATCTAGTCATCCCTCTACCAAGGAGAATGAGAGAGAGAGAGAGAGAGAGAGAGAGAGAGAGAGAGAGAGAGAGAGAGAGAGAGAGAGAGCCCAACATTGGTCTAGTCTAGCCTAGCCAGAGTTCAAGCCTCCTGAGCCACCTAACTTCAAATCTGAGCCACTCAATCTAGCCTTACAACACTACCGTTCATCCAACCATTCAACTCCAATCAGTTTCATCAAATCAGAGTATTAGCATCGTGTAAGACTCATTCCTTCTCAACCTCCTTGCTCCTCATATACATCATCATCATATTGTATTTTATAGTTTCTCATATCTAACTTGCGAGCATATGCTTTGAGGCATGTCGATATAATCGAAGCAGGTCCACTAGAAACCTTAGTCGGTTAGCCATCATTTTACATTAACCATCAATACAACATCAAGCATCATATTTCTACATACCGTGCACCTTGCACTCGATCATTTCGAACGTATTCTCTGTGGCTTGCTGATATAATCAAATCCTACCCATTAGAAATTCAGATCTTTCAATCACTATTACCATTACATCGTTTACATTATCTGCACGTAAGAACTAGTATTATTCCTCATAAACTAAGTTAGATCTTGTGAAGTAATTAAAGCTATGTAACCTGCGTAAATTAAAGTCGGTCTAAGCAAAGCCTATATGAAGGAGTTTTCTAAGTTCTTCTAAGCACGGATTAGGGTAGGAAGAGTAGAGCAAGGAGTGTTGCTGCACTAATGAGTTCTTTCTTTTTTTAGTTAGTTTTCCATGTTTTTCTTTAAGACTTTTAGTTTAATCATGTCGATGGTTAACTAATCTCTTAGCTAGAGCTAAGAGGTGAAGCTTGTAGTTACTTTAATGGTTATTTTACTTTGATTCAAGTTTATGTTGAACTTCCATTGATTTTTAGTTTGAATGAAGGAATAGTTTTAGTTTACTATGATCTACTATTGACTTCGGTCATAATAGATGCTTAGGAAGCTTTTGATATTTTCTTACCTATTTTACAATTTTGTGATCTGTAAAATTTTGTGATCTTCCATTGTCGCCGGGCATGGTAGATGCTTTGAATTGCCTGCAATCATTACATTGGTGTCATATGAGGGAACTAATCCAATGAAAGTTTAAAATCCCATTATGTTTTAATTGCTCCATCATCCAACTGGATAAGATAGGACTTCGATTCTAGTTGAAGTATTGATTAAATCAACTAAGGTAACATTAAGATAGGTACAAGTGGATCCTTGGCGCTCTAGTTCTCTTATTTTGATAGTTTCCCTTTATCTTTGATAAACCATTCTCAATTGATCTCTTATATTCTAGATTCTAGTTTAGTTCCAATTTTAGTTCTAATTCTAGTTTATTTCAGAAAGCATACATATAGCAAGTCCTTGTAAATTCGACTTCAGTCTCATTGAGATTATTACTACAGCGTACTCGTGCACTTGGGGTTGTGAATAAGTTTTTAGTGCCGTTGCCGAGAATTTCGGTTGCGCTTTTATGAAATTGATTAGTATTGGAATTAGTTTAGGATTAGGATTACTTTTTGCAGTGTTTTTCTTAGTTTAGATTTCTGAATTTATTTTTAGGAAATAACTTGTTTTCTTGTTTTGTAGCAACTAACATAACAACTTCATTTGGGTAACTTCTTTATAATCTTCTCTCTTCTCATAATTCTTATTTCTATAGTTTTCTCTTTCTTATTAATTTTAGTTTTAGAACTTGAGGGCTGAGAGTGTTTCATGCTCAAGTGGGTCCGTGACAATACTATACGTCTCTTAAGTGAAGAAGGATCGGTCGAATGATTGCCTATCCATCACCATATTAGACATCATCTGAGATGCACTGAGCCAACAGAAACTATGGATGTAAATCAACCACATCATCTTGTTAATGAACATCAAAATGAGAATGAGGTGCAAATGTCCCTCGACCAAGAACGCTAAGAGATTATCTTCAACCAGCGAGGGCAAGTACACCCTCCTGCATCGTGTTTCCACGTAATGTAGGAAAAGTAGACTTCAAACCGGGAGTGATCCAACTACTTCCAAATTTTCATGGACTTGATTCTAAAAGTCTATATCTAAATCTCAAAGAGTTTGATGAGATCGTAGCCACCTTGCACTTCACAAATGTGACGGATTACACTATGAGACCTAAATTATTTTATTTCTTTTTAAAGGAAAAGGCCAAGTCATGGATACGTTTCTTACTATCGAGATCGATAGGGACATGGGCTGAGATGACCCGGGAGTTCCTTAAAAAGTTCTTCCCGGCTCACAAGATCAACACCCTGAGGAGAGTAATAATGAATTTCTCCCAAAAAGTGGAAGAGACCTTCCAAACTTGGGAGAGATTTAAAGACCTTTTGAATTCTTGCCCACATCATGGATATGAAATTTGGCGGGTCATAATCTTTTTCCATGATGGACTGACTTCGCCCATATGCCAATTTGTAGAAATGATGTGCAATGGAGAATTTATGAATAAAGAATCTGATGATGCATGGGACTATGTTTGACAAGAAACAAATGCATTCAATTTGGGGGAATTTATTTTTACTCAATAGTTAACAAAAGAAGAATAAAGAGAATAATCACAATATTCATTTGTTCTGAATTCATTTACATCCTTTATCTCCTTTGATTCCAAAGTAAAACAGTTACATAAACATAGTACAAATATTAAATGTTCAATATTGATTGTATCATGATCTTCGATGTAGCGGTATTATGTGCTGGAACAACATTTATTCTGATTGATTCCATGCTCTAGAGAAAGTATTCCGATATTTCGATCCGAATTAGAGTTTTCTTTGATCTCTGATTGGTCATCAATGAATCCTTGACATGAACAAAGTCATTGCGTGCCCACAAGAGAGAATGGTACACCAACAGGAGGGTTGTGCGCCCACAACCATTGTTCATCAGAAGGGTTGTGCGTCCTCATCCATTGTGCGCCCTCATCCGTTGTGCCCCCCATGGGCCATGTTCCGCACAACGTGTGCAGACGATACCTGGGTTCTTCTGAAGTCTGGATCTCTCTCCTCTGCTTGAATCTTGCTCTAATGAATGAATTATATAGAGGGATGGTGGGATATATATAGTCTTTCGCATGTGAACACCTCAACATGTTCATTGTACGTCCAACCCTGTTGTGCAATCACTCCTTTGTGCGTTGACCCCACTTATGCGGTCATGCCTTTGTGCGCAGACCATCTTTGTGCGGACCACCTTTATGTGTGGACCACCTTTGTGCGACAACCACCTTTGTGCAGACCACCATCTTGGTGCGGCGCACAACCCTTCATTGCATCCTTCCGTTGTGCGGTGCACAACCCTCTTTCAGGAAGGATTTCTTCTTTGATCTCTCTCGATCTTTTTTTATGCCTAAAATCATCTCCAAAGTAGAGCATAGCCTTATTCAAGTACTGATTCATGTTGTTGTTTTTTTTTTTTTTTTTTACAACTAACCTAGATTTAGAAAAAACTACAATCAACCAATGGCGATTATTCAAAAAAAGATAGTTTTCTACTTCACAGCAACAAGATTCGTCATCAAATACACTGATAAACAAACTAAGGGTCATAAAGAGAAATCCGTACTAGTCAAACAAACGGAACCACGAATAGCTGCTGCAGTCGTAATCGTCTCACCGGTAGCACAAGAAGAGGGAAATGATTGGATTGTTGTTTCGCGTTGGAGAACAAGAACCAGGAATGCCACTGCTGCAAAGACAAGTTCACCCCTGGGAAGAATCAGGGGACTGGTACTGCGAAACGCAGCTAGAAAATACCCCGAACTTGCCCCTACGGCGATATACCCCAGGAAAGTCGTTTCCCTGCCGTCGATGCACGATTTCCCGGCTTTACCTGCCAGAGGCGCTCGGTGGATGAAGGTATGGAAAGGCAAGTCATTACTAATAGGCTCACCAGCCCTCGCTTCACCTCAATCAGCCGACTATTTTGGAAATACAAGGAAATAAGATGAAACTCCTCTTTCGGCAACCCCCATAACATTGATACATTCTTATTCGGCTCCGACCATGACTTCATCAGAGAACGGAGAGACTGTTGTGTATATGGCTGGAACAAACCAAGGACCATCACTGACTACAGAAGATCATATGGCTAAAATGGCTCAGGCACAGAGAACACTAATGAAAGAGTGAAAAAACCTATGGGAGGCCCTGGCAACCCTCGCACATAATGTAGCTCAAATAACAACTCCTCCAATGACAGGCAACGAATGAGAACAGCAGCTCGAAGGATCACAACCGCCGAGAGCGGGATCGCTCGGGTCTGCTTCTATAACAAGAGTGTTGACTCAAGAAGAAGTGCGACAAGTCATCGAGGAAGCCGTTAGGACAGAAAGGGAATGTGACAATACCGAAAGGTTTAGGTATCGGACACCGTATCCAAGGGAAGTAGAAGATATCCCGTTCCTGAACAATTTCAAATACCCCGATTTCCAGAAATTCAACGGAGATGGATCACCGAAAGAGCATTTAATGCACTTTATCACCAGTATAGGGAATTTCTCTACAGTGCCCCAATATTGTCTTCGGCTATTTGGGTCCTCTCTGACATGCAAGGCATTTAGATGGTACTCTAGCTTAACACCCGGATCAATGAGAACTTGGGAGCAAATGCAAGACGCGTTCATGTCAAACTTCTTCTCGTCAAAACGTGATGTCAGCATCACAGAATTAGCTCCAGTATGACAAAGGGAAATCGAGCCTGTGGAAAATTTTATAGATAGATGGAAGACCTTGGGAGCTTCTTGCAGGCAGTTGCCGGAAGAGAAAGAGCAAGTGAATATGTGTCTGAACTCTGTGGAGACAGGAATCGCGTTCGGTCTCACTAGTGTTGATATCAAGACCTTTCATGACCTAGCTACGAAGGCACATGCTCTGGAATTGATGACTAGGAAAATGCCGGTATTTAGCTACAAGACAGCCAGAAGAGGGCCTCAGAAATTGATTACAAATGTAGTTAATCACGAGAAGAAAAGCCATAGTACAAGAGAAATAAGAAGCAAAAAGATAGAAAGAAAAGAAGGGTTGAATTGTCCTAGAGGAAGATTTTATGATAAAAGACCCAGATCGCTAAATTTTCATGAGGGTTTTGCGTTTGAGAAAGATGTAGTCCCATGATGAATCAATAGCTGAAGGCTGGTACAATCGAACTACCTCTGTCTAAGCACCCTGAAGAATCATAAAAAACAAAAGAAAGAGACTTCTGTCATTATCAACGTCTAGTAGGGCATCTGACAGAAAATTGTTACACGTTGAAATGCATAATATAAAGAATGATAAATAGGGGTAAGATAATAATTGGAAAGGAGAAAGAGAGAGATAGAAGAACAATAGCAAATGTACTTATTGTGCGAAACAATTCTCATGGAATAACAAAGACAAATCATCAGAAAATAATGGAGAAAGTCGTAGTAACTACATTACGATCAGGGAAGAAAGTAGCTAGCCCACCAAATCTGAAGGCTGAAAAACTAAAGGTGGAAACAAACAAGAATTACTCCAGCAGCAGTAATGGCAAGAAAGAAGAAAGGAAGGAAATAGGGAAGGTGACTTACAACATCGTAAGTCACCTGAAAGGTATACTAGCTCGGTTAAGTGTTTATGATGCCTTAAGATTGTCAGAAGACTCTCGACAAAGTTTGATTAAAGCCTTATCTGACGATGACGTTAGAGAGGCATTGCTGATAGAAATGAAGAATGAAGGGTGCAGAGAACAAAAAGATTGTATGCCAGTCGTCTCCTTTTCTGACGACAACCTAACTTGTGATAAGGAACACAATAGGCCGTTGATGATCGTAGGTCATATTCACGGTAAGCAGGTCAATAGAATAATGCTCGATAATGTGTTTGTAGTGAATCTATTACCACTAACAGTACTGAATGAATTGGGATATCGTGCTCTAATCTATGCCCTAGTGGAATGATGATACAGGGCTTTAACCAAGATGGGCAGCGTGCGCTTGGTAAGATTACAATAACACTGGAAATAGGAGAGTTAACTACAAATGTTGTTTGTCACATTATAAATGCAGTAACGACATATAACCTCCTTCTAGGAAGACCGTGGATGCATCAGTATGGCATCATACCTTCCACCTTATACTAGTGTTTCAAATAATGTAAAGACGGGGTGCAATACAAAGTACTAGTTGACACAAGGCCGTATACAGAAGATGAAGCCTTCGTTACAGATGCTGATTATTACGATGGATTTGGCAGTGAAGAAGAAAAGAGGAATGATGAAAACAAAGCCCCAGGGAATGCTTGCATGGAAATAATGAGGGAAGAAAAGATAGAATCATTTAGGACAGTGAAAACAAGAAAGAAATTTTACTTCATGCCAAAGCATCTGCGACAGCCGGGACGGCCACCGTTAACATTATTGTCACCGGAATAGTTGGAAATTTTACAGTCAAATTACACAGTACCACTACCGTATGCTGAAAGAAGCAAACCATTTTTGGTCATTCCGAAGAGATTTCATGTCAAGTCCAGCATAAGATACCCAGTGCCGATCGAATTTTATGCCCCTTCAGAAGTAAAAAATAGAAGAAATGGCCGACAATAACACGAGTCATGGGAAATCGACATCTGAAGATCTTAAGAAGTATAGTCCAGCTAGCAAGAAAATCATGAAGAACATGGGTTTCGACTATGAAGAACCGACTACCTTAAACTATGGGAAGGGAATTCAAATCCCGATCTGAGTCAATCAGAAAAAGGGAGAGAAATTTCGAGGATTGGGGACAGAATCTTCAGTAAATATGGTTACGATTGACTAAATAGAGGAAGCAGATTCTTAGATGGTCAAGAATCCTGAGACAGCTCCGAAATAGATGGAAGACCGGGGGCAATCGACAATTAACAGCTTGCGAGAAATAAATTTAGTCACGGAAGAAGAACCGCGAAATACATTCATAAGTGTCAGCCTCCCCGAACAAGAAATCGATCAGTATGTCAAGCTCTTGAAAGAGAATAAAGACGTCTTCACTTGGACATATGCAAAAATTCCTTGCCTAGAACTGTCAGTGGCAATGCACCGATTGAACATCTCTAAAGACAAGAGGCCAATTAAGCAAGCACAAAGGTGATTCCACCTGGATCTAATCCCCTTGATAGAAGAAGAAATAAGCAAGTTAATAAAAGTCGGGTTCATCAGGGAAGTTAAATATCCTAAGTGGATATCGAATATCGTCCTAGTGAAGAAGAAGAACGGGCAGATCAAGGTATGTGTTAACTTCAGAGACCTAAATGAAGCCTGTCCGAAAGACGATTTTCCATTACCGATAACCGAGTTGTTAATCGATAGTACAATAGAATATGTTGTCATGTCCTTCATGGACGGTTTGTAGGTGATAACCAAATAAGAATGGCTCCTGAAGACGAAGAAGCAATAGCGTTCAGGACTTCATTGGGAATCTATTGCTATAAAGTCATGCCATTCGGTCTCAAGAATGCGGGCGCAACATATCAAAGGGCAATGCAAAATATATTTCAAGACATGATACCGCTTCGAACAAGAAACAAATGCATTTGATTTGGGATATCATCTTATTCAAATATAATCAAGAGAGAGTATTTAGAGATAATCATCACAACTTATTAATACTGAGTTCATTTACATCCTCAAACATCTCTTGATTCTAAGATAGATTATTTAAAATGTATAAATTGACAAAGTTCAAATATCTAAGTCAGATATTAAATCCGGCAACATTTCATCTTGTGATTTGATCATCTCTTTAAGAGGAATGTGATAGATCTCTCTTCCACTGATTTCCTGCTCTTGAAGCTTGAATAGAAGAAATCTGGTGACTGGCCATTTCAGCAGCATGTTGGCCCTTTAGATTTATAGACTATAGAGCAGTCTTATTGCGTGGACCCGCGCAACGGATATTGGTTGCGCGGACCCGCGCAAACCACAAGAACCTCCTCTCCTACCTTCAGTCTTCCTCCTCACTCTGCTTCCTCTCCAAAATCTTCAATCCATCCAAATAAAGGAGGGAAAGGGGTATTTATAGGCCCTCGCATGTGTGGGACCTCAATTTTGGTGCCATGGGACCCACCTTTCAATGCCTTAGACCCTTTCACAAGGAACTGGTTTAGAATTCCGTTGTGTGAACCAACGCAACTAATATTTTGGTTGTGCGGTCCCGCACAATGGACATTGGTTGCGTGGACCCTCGCAACCTACCTTAAGCTATTTCATTTTTCTTCTTTTCCAATTTTCTTTCTATCTCTCAATCTTCTCTTGCTTCAATCCTTTCTTCCTCACCATTTTTTATGCCTCAACAAATGTATAAATACGTTGAGTGTTAGTGGACGATTTGGTAGTTAGATCAAATGATCATGAAGAGCGCCTCGGGCATCTGGCTTCAGTCTTTCGTCGACTCATAAAGAAATATCTAAAGATGAATCCAGCTAAATGTGCCTTTGGGGTATCATCAGGGAAATTTCTCGGTTTCGTCGTAAGACAGGGGAATCGAGATCGATCCAGGAAAAATTAAGGCCATTCGAGATATGCCGCCCCGAAAATGTTGAAAGAATTGAAAAGCCTGTAAGGAAAATTGACGTACATTCGCCATTTTATTTCAAACTTGGTAGAAAGGTGCCAGCCATTTTCTCATCTGATGAAGAAAGGAACGAAGTTTGTATGGGACAAGTCTTGTCAAAATGCATTCGATTCAATAAAGGAATTATTGAAACAGACTCTAGTGTTAGCAGCTCTTGTGAAGGGTAAACCTCTTATCCTATACATATTTGCAGCTGAAAATTCATTGGGAGCCTTGTTGGCACAAATGAATGAACATGGGAAAGAAATGGTGCTTTATTATCTGAGTCGAACTCTAATAGGTGCAGAATGCAATTACTCTCCGATCAAAAAAGTATGCTTGGCATTGATATTTGTGGTCCAGAAACTAAGACATTATTGCCTATCTCACGACATAATCTTAATATTTCGAGTAGACCCCATCAAGTTCTTAATGACAAGGCTGATGTTATCAGGAAGATTGGAAAAATGGATGTTGTTACTGTCCAAATATATGATCACTTACGAGCCGGTGAAAATAGTTAAGGGGCAAGTAGTGGCGGACTTTTTGGTAGATCATCCAGTGATAGACAATGAAATTGTATCTGATAAATTTCCTGATGAACAAGTCATGATGATTGAATCACCAAGCTCATGGCAGATGTTTTTCCATGACGCATCCCAAGCGACAGGAGCATGTGCGGGAGTGATATTTATCACCCCTCAAGGCGATTTATTACCTTATTCCTTCACAATAGGTACTGCATGCACAAATAATGAAGCTGAATATAATGCTCTCATCATTGGAATGGAGATAACTGACGAAATGAAGATAAAGACACTACGGATTTTTTGGGATTCCAAGTTGATTATAAATCAACTAATAACCGAGTTTGAAACAAGAAAGCAAGAGCTTCTGTCATACTATCGAAAAGTGCAGCAATTGCTAGAATAATTCCATCACGTCAAAATCAAGCATGTGCCGCGATGTAAGAATGCAAAGGCGGATGCTTTGGCTAGCTTAGCAGTAGCTTTATCTTGTCCAGATCGAAGCCCACTACAGGTGAAAATAGAAGAAAGAAGATTTTTGGCCTCATCAGAAATTATTAACGAAGTCGCTGAAGTACTCCCCATATCATGTATGGAGCTAACAACAGACGATTGGTGTCAGCCTTTTGTTGATTATCTCAAATATGATATCCTGCAAGAAGACCAAATGCTGAAACAACAAGTTAAGCAAAGATCGAAAAGATTGATTATGTGTAATGAGATATTATACAGAAGATCTTATAATGAAATTTTGCTACGATGTATGGATGAACAAGAAGCAATTCGAGTATTGTAAGAGGCTCATTCCAGGGAATGTGGAGCACATCAAGTTGGATGAAATTTTTTCCATCGAGTGCATTGGATGGGATATTATTGGCCCACAATTTTTTAAAATGTTATAGATTATGAGAAGCGATGTCACGAATGTCAGATTTATGGGGATATCATACCTATACCTCCCGAAGACCTTCATTAAACAACTACTTCTTGGCCTTTTGATGCATGGGGACTCAATGTTATTGGTCCTATAAATCCGCCGTCATCCAAAGGAAAGTAGTATATACTGGCAGCAACGGATTATTTCTCTAAATGGAAAGAGGCAATTGCATTATGAAATGTTAAAGAAAAGTATGTTGTCAATTTCATCCGACATGCGTTAATTTATCGTCACGGTATCCCTACGAAAATCATAACCGAAAATGGTACTACTTTCATGAATAGGGGCATTGAAAAGCTATATCTCAAATTCGGTATTCATCACTTGTTTTCGACACCCTACTATCCATCAGCCAATGGATTAGCAGAGGTATTCAACAAGACAATTGTGAAAATACTAAAGAAGACAATGACTGGGAAAAAGCATGATTGGGATGAAAAGTTGCAAGAGGCTTTGTGGGCCTACAGGACTACTCACCGGATAACAACGAAAGCTACACCATATTCGATAGTTTATGGTGTAGAGGTTGTCATTCTGATTGAAACACAAGTCACCTCACTCAGGGTAGCAGTGCACCAGTTGATTACAGATGATGAGAACGCGAGAATAAGGCTGATAGAATTAGACTTGCTCGATGAAAAATGACTAGCAGCTCAGCAGCGATTGTAATTATATCAAGCAAGGATTTTCGCTGCCTTTGACAAGAAAGTTAAGCATTAGTCTTTCAAGAAAGGCGACCTGGTTTTGATGTTGAAGAGGTCGATAGTGGTCACCCATAGAACAGGGGGCAAGTTCGACCCTAAATGGGATGAGCCATACATCATAACCGAAGTATATTCTAATGAGGCATATAGAGTAACAGATCAAGATGGATGAGGCATCAGAATATCGGTCAATGCCCACTTCATCAAGAAATATCATCCCTAACAAGGGAAGTGATTTTGATCTAGAAGATTATCAGAATAATGCTTCTATATCAAAATGGGGCAATTATGAGTGAAATGACGAAACAACCTTAAAAGGCGAAGCCCTATATTCTTTATTTCATATATGAATAAAGGGTGAATTCTTAAGCATATCAAGATTAAGTATCAACGACTATCACTGAAATCAGCAGCCATCGCTATCGTCACTGACTGTCTATCAAAATTGTTATCATCGCCAAGCTAATTCAATATGATTCACCATTCATGGCAGTGGGATAGCCAATATGACCAAGCACATATGAATCTTATGACAGCAATGACAACTCATCATTTAAGGTGGCCTATCCAAGCCCTATATGGCCAATTACGCATAAGACCTATATATTATTTGGGCAGCAGTGAGAAGTCAGTGGCCCGAAAAAGCGATGTAGGCCATCACATGCATACCCATGCGGGCAGCGGACGAAGCCAACAGCTAAAAGCCTCAAAAAGCTAAAAATTCCTCAATGGCCAGTCACGCGTGAGACCAATGCCGTCTGTACAGCTTCCGACAGCATCACGGATGAGGATGAAAATACCCTCTAGTGAATGGGTCCGACCTTACAGACAAAGAAAAACAGGAAGCAGAATCAGACCCCCCTAGATCCCTGGCTTGATTTCATTAGTAACTCATGAGGACAGGGCCTCTCTAAAATACCTCCTCATTGATGGACTAGTGGCCTTAGATTTGGTACCAAAGGTAGCCTTGTGTACCCCATGAACTCTAGAGAGTTGCTGCAGCCAACCCTATGTGTAAATTCCACTGAGTTCACGGCCCCGGTAGCTTCACAAGGCCCCTCTGATGGATTGCGGTTTGTGAACTCCCTGGCAGTGATAAGCCCCACAAACTCCAGAGAATTACAGAGGCCATTCATATAAGACCCGACTCCAACTACTTATGAGTCTAAAAAACTGTGGTTGCTCCACTACTCAAGAGCTTAAACTGTGTGCAAAACTAACTCTACTAACTTCAAAATAGAAGTAGCCCCGCCCACTAGAATAAACATCACATAAGGATGCTTTGTGAATCATAATTATGATAGATTGTAGACATAATAAAGCATGATGATCATGAGAATATTGCATCAACATGCATCCAAAATCAATGATTGTATTGCCAAGAATATGTTTGTTTTGAACAAAGCATTGAAATTCATCTGAACATTACAAGAAAAAAAGAAACAAAGAAATTTACATGAAAAGGCAATGTTTCTATAACTCTTCTAGCATGCCTGGTGCTGTAACATATTTTTGTAAATTCTCCTTCAAATGAACTTGTGCTGCGGCTTGGGATTGTTCGGCCTCGAGGATAATCTTAGCTTGATTAGGAATGCCTGCTAGTTCTTGCTCCATAGAAGCGGCCATTTCTTCAATCTTCATCTGCTCTGTCTTCTCAAATTCAGCGATGCGAGTATTGGATTTGATTTCTTCTTTGATCTTGCAAATATTTGATTCTTCTTCTTGCTTTTTCATTTCAAATAAAGCTATCTCTTTTTGCAAGAAAGCGATATGGTTCTCGAGAACTACTATGTTCTTATTAGAAGCTTTTAATTTGTCATGAAGAGACTAATTTCTGCATTATCAGTCATCATACGGCTGGGACTGATCTGTTTCGACAATAAAGAATAAAGAGAACAATCACAATATTCATTCGTTCTGAATTCATTTACATCCTTTATCTCCTTTGATTCCAAAGTAAAACATCTATATAAACATAGTACAAATATAGTAAAACATTTACATAAACATAGTACAAACCATCTTTGTGCGCATACCACCTTTGTGCGGACCACCTTTGTGCAACAACCACCTTTGTGTGGACCACCAGCCTAGTGTGGCGCACAACCCTTCATTGCATCCTTCCGTTGTGTGGCGCACAACCCTCCTTTAGGAAGGATTTCTTCTTTTATCTCTCTCGATCTTTTTTTATGCCTCAATAGATGCCCCATTGATCCTGCATTTTTAATTTTTTATCTACAAAAGAAGAAAATGTGGGATCAACCTTTAATAATTTAATTAATTTGCATTTTTTCTTATTGTGCACAATTTCAAATCCGCACAATGCATCTTGCGCACAACCCACGTTTGCGCACAAACGTGCTTGCGAACAACCTGGCCTTGAAAACTCTATATAAACCTGCCTAGGCCCTCATTTCATTCATTCTTACTTTTTAGCTCTCCTCCTTTGCGCGTCATTCTCTCTTGCGCACAATGTAAACTTGCGCACAACGAAATCTTGCACACAACAAAACCTTGCGCACAACTACCTATTGCGCACAACAGGACTTTTTGTGCAGAACTCTGCTTTTACGCACAACTGTGCTCCCGCGCACAACAAGACCCTTGCGGATTTTGGACTCCTCAAGTGTTTTGATTTGTCTACTAAATTCTCCTCTTCCAATGGCCCATTCCAAGAGGCCTCATACTTCTCCAGATCGTTATGCCGCTAAATCGTCAGAGCCCCAACCACCTGAAACTCATCCCCAAAAGAAAGCCAGATCTTCTGAAGGCTACTCCTCTTTTTTCAAAGCACCAACCCCATCAATAATTAACTTTCTGATCGAATCTAGCGCCTATCTGATCCCATCCACATTGTCGTTTTGATGAGAGAGCTAGAAGGACCACCCACGAAGGGTTAGGAGTCTGATTGGGAGACTTGGCTGAAAGCCGCTGCTAACTTTCAGACAGACAATTCCCATCTTGCTCCCGTTGAATCTTCCCCTCCTTCCTTGATTTCAAAGAAGAAGAAGCGAAAGAGTAAAGATGAAATCTTTCAAGAGAAAATTTGAAAACATAACAAGAGATGCTATCAAAATGTTTGGGACATGATCAAGTCTCAAGCAGATGCAATCAAGTTCAGAAGTCCTTATAAAGACGAGATCATCACCATCCCTCTGCACCTTAAGCGTCACCTGTCTATGATCTAGAGCGAACCAACCGATCATATGACATAGAATCAGCTTCTATACATGGCAAACTGGGTTATAAAAGAGTCGAGAATTCTTGAAGGCTACCTCACATAAAAGTGTCTGGTTCAGAAGACCGGGCAAGTATCGTATATGCGTTTTCTCACGCTGTGCTACAATCCTCACTCTATATATCCCACCCACTATTTCGAAACAATCCAGCAGCATTTTCGTGACTGCGATTCCTTGTGTGGGAAAGCTAAATTCAGGATGCGTGGTCTCTTGGTTCAACGTCAGTTCTATAGTTCGTGGACCAAGGCAATCCTGAAAAAATACAAGGAAGTTCTCATTGCAGCGAATATATGTGTAGCCATAGAAGCCACCTCTAATTTCTTTCACAAGGACACTCTGATCTATAAGGGCTTCTTGAAGTATTGGTCTTCCGCCACGAATTCCTTTCATCTCCCAGTTGGTGAAGTGAGCATTACTTTATGGGATTTGCACAGGATGGCAGGCCTTCCCATCACTTGTTCTTTTCTGGACAAATATATTCTTACCAACGAAGAGCTCACTAATGTCACTCCTAGCAGAACACCTCAGATCTCTGCTTCCACTATTGAACTCTTTTGTGAAATATCCCATTTCCCCGATGTTCACAAAATATCCCCACTCTATTGGCTCGCGCATTTCTCACAATTTCTATGGTAAACGTTTTCAATATTTCTTCCCTTCTTCTTTCAAATACATTTTCGTGCATTTTTCTTCTTCTCATCTCTTCTCTTTTCTATTTTTTTGGCAATCACTCACCAAAATTAGAAGCTGCCCGTAGGAGGATAAGATGTCCAACCAATTTTACTGCTGAAACTAAATTATCCGCTTTCCTGGCGTACTGGCTAAATTTGGTTGTTTTACCCAATTTAAAATGGTCAAACTCCATTCGACCAACTCTGTTTGTAGCGGCAGGAGCCATAGCAGAAGGCAAGAAGAAGTATTCTTTGGCCCCTCCCATCCTATGTTCGTTGTATAGAGCTTTCGGAAATGTTGCGGTGCATTGATCAAGCCCAGTAATTGGCGCTACATCTTCTTTTACTCCGTGGCATTACTTCTCAGGTTAGCTCGGAGTATACTTTCCTTGGACTTATGGTGACCCTGAGAAGGCTTACGTTTCACCCTGAATGCCTTCCCTTGTGGTATTACCTCAGACGGAAGTTGGAGAAAAAGACATACGAATGGTTCGTTGATAAGATTGAAAATATAGAATCCATCGATTTCTTCTCCTTTTACTTGACTCATCAAGTTGAAGACCGAGAGGTTGAAGACAATGACAGTTTGGAGCCTCTCGAGAGAACTTTCTTGCTCTGTATTCATTCTTGTAGCTTGGCCATGCAGGAAGGAGTGGAATTTTGGAGAGAACCCTACTATCCAAGTAGGTTCTCCAGGAAATTTGGCTACGATCAAGCTGTGCCCCAAGCGGGAGAGGAGGTTACATGAACGATGAGAAGTTATGGGGTTGGCCCATATAATTGGGTTTTAATATGGAAGCAACTCTTAGCTAGGAACTTCGGATCCCTCTTCCTTCTTCCAGGATTCAATCACCGAGTGCAGGCTTCGTATTCTTGGATGTGCTGGTGGTCGCACCATTATTATTTGGTGCGTAATTGTTTTCCTGTGGACCGTCCTATTTGGATTCCCCCTCTCAGGCTGAGAAATTACAGACAAGAACAAGGGATCGGGTTTTTCGTTGAGAAAGATCATGCGGCTACTCCGGGGCAGCTCTGTCGAAAAATTTCTGTAGAAGAACCTTTCAGAGAGCTAAAGCCGATATACACTTTGGAGGGCTTGATGGCTTTTGGATCTCCCCTCGATCTTATAAGGCAAAGGGAAAGACAAGCCACTCCTTTAGATGAATTTGAAACTCCCGGTGCTATTCTCTCCTCTCCCACTCGTGAAAGAGAAGATCAAGCCGTCATTGTGATTTCTCCCACTGTAGATCATACAACAACTGCAGTTTCTCCTACCGCAGATCATACAACAACTGCAGTTTCTCCTACCGTCGGTCAAATTGCTGCTACACTTCCCCTATGACTCGTTCAAGAGCTAAGTCATTATCCCCAGAAGTTTTAGCACAACAACTTCCTTCTCCTGCTCGAGGTGCTCGTCTTCTCCCTGTGAAGACTGTTTATAAAGGAAAGTAAGCCATCTCAGAAGAGGATAGTTCGTTGGACTATTCAGCAGACACTCTAATCAATGAAACTTCTTCCTCCACAAGTTTAACTGATGAAGGGGATGTTTTGTTGGATGAAAATCAAGAAGCGGACACTGAGGTGAACATTGAAGAAGAAGGTGAAGTCAGGGTTGAATTTTCGCTCCTTAAAATCTAACCAAATCACCTGGATGTTTCCTTCCCTATCAGGGCGGCTTCTTTCAAAGAGGAACTGCTCGACTACGGAGGGTTCGGTTGTTCTCCTAGAGTGACTATTTTCATCTCTTTTGACGCTTCATATTCTCCATGCATCATAGAGACCATCGATGCAATTACGCATACTACTCTTCCGACGATAATAGAAGTGTCTACATCAAGAGAAGCAGAAGTCCCGCCATCGAACATTCAAGTAGAAGTAGAAAATATATTTTCTCCTCAATGTGTGAGGGTGAGCCAAGACATTGGACAAGTTCCGCCAGTGGTTACTATAATATCTGATGTTCCTATTCATGCCGATAAATCTCCCACTATGAGTCCTCCGATCCAACCGATAGCTCAAAGTTTAGAATTCTTTTCTGATCCCATTGATATCCCAACTCCGACGACTTTAGATTCAAGTACCGGGGCTTGTGAACTTTCTCTTAATGTCGTTGTTATAGCTACAAACATGCCCACATCTTCTGAACTAGGAATCCTTTCTGTTTGAGCCACTTCTCTTGTTGCCCCCAGAGAAGGTACACTCTTTTCTTCCTTCTTTTATATTACTAAATATTTCTATATCCAGTTCCCATATTTCTAATTGCGCTTCTTCTTTTCAGCTATAATCATACCGACCTCAAGTGGTTTTGAGGGTTCCAATTCTATGGCTACAGTTTTTGACAAGATTTCCTTAGAGAAGGTGTCACCCCTTATGCTTATATTCTTCAAAAAAGCCATCTCCGTCATTGTGAACGCTTTCAGGGACCCAACTCAGTGACCTTTCTTGGACAGTGCTTTAGCTGTCTTTGAACATTCAGGAAGACTGGCTCACATTAACGTTCATCCTTTATATGATTTCTTGCTTCAATTTTACAGTTCCATAAATGCTTTGGAGTCAGCGCGAAACACAGTCATTCCTCCGAAAATTTTGGATCGCCAATGTTGGGGCATAAAAAATAGTGAGGAAGAAAGGATTGAAGCAAGAGAAGATTGAGAGATAGAAAGAAAATTGGAAAAGAAGAAGAATGAAATAGCTTAAGGTAGGTTGCGCGGGTCTGCGCAACCGATGTCCGTTACGTGGGACCGCGCAACCGAAATATCAGTTACGCGGGTTCGCACAACGGAATTCAGAACTGGTTCTTTGTGAAAGGGTCTAAGGCATTGAAAGGTGGGTCCCATGACACTAAAATCGAGGTCCCACACATGCGAGAGCCTATAAATACCCCTTCCCCTCCTTCATTTGGACAGATTGAAGATTTTGGAGAGGAAGCAGAGTGAGGAGGAAGACTAAAAGTAGGAGAGGAGGTTCCTGTGGTTTGCGCAGGTCCGCGCAACCAATATCCATTGCACGGGTACGCCCAACAAGACTGCTCTGCAGTCTATGAAGCTAAAGGGCCGACATGCTACTGAAATGGCCAGTCTCCAGATTTCTTCTGTTCAAGCTTCAAGAGCAGGAAATCAGTAGAAGAGAGATCTATGTCATATTCCTCTTAAAGAGATGATCAAATCACAAGACGAAATGCTGCCGGATTTGATATCTAACTTAGATATTTGAACTTTGTCAATTTATACATTCTAAATAATCTATCTTGGAATCAAGGGATGTTTGAGGATGTAAATGAACTTACTATTAATAAGTTGTGATGAGTGTCTCTAAATACTCTCTCTTGATTATGTTTGAATAAGATGATATCCCAAATTAAATGCATTTTTTTCTTGTTTGAAATAGCCAACAAGAGCTTATATCTCTTAAGGAGAAGATTTCCCAAGCCGATGCCTTAATATCCAATTATAATGCAAAAAATCAATCTCTTCACGATAGATTAAAAGCTTCTGATAAGAACAGAGTAGTTCTCGAGAACCATATGGCTTCTTGCAAAAAGAGATAGATTTATTTGAAATGAAAAAGTAAGAAGAAGAATCAAATATTTGCAAGATGAAAGAAGAAATCGAATCCAATACTCACATCATTGAATTTGAGAAGACTGAGCAGATGAAGATTGAAGAAATGGCTGCTTGTATGGAGCAAGAACTAACAAGCGTTCTTGATCAAGCTAAGATTATCCTCGAGGCCGAACAATCCCAAGCCGCAACACAAGTTCATTTGAAGGAGAATTTATAAAAATATGTTACAGCACTTGGCATGCCAGAAGAGTTATAGAAACATTGCCTTTTCATGTAAATTTCTTTGTTTCTTTTTGTCTTGTAATGTTTAGATGAATTTTAATGCTTTGTTCAAAATAAATGTATTCTTGGCAATGCAATCATTGATTTTGGATGCATGTTGATGCAATATTCTCATGATCATCATGCTTTATTATATCTACAATCTATCATAATTATGAATCACAAAGCATCCCTATGTGATGTTTATTCTAGTGGGCGGGGCTACTTCTGTTTTGAAGTTAGTAGAGTTAGTTTTGCACACAGTTTAAGCTCTTGAGTAGTGGAGCAACCATAATTTTTTAGACTCATAAGTAGTTGGAGTCGGGTCTTATGTGAATGGCCTCTATAACTTTCTGGAGTTCACGGGGCTTATCACTACTAGGGAGTTCACAAACCGCGATCCATCAGAGGGGCCCAGTGAAGCTACCGGGGTTGTGAACTCAATGAGATTTATGCACAGGGTTAGCTGTAGTAACTCTCTAGAGTTCACGAGGCGCGCAAGGCTACCTTTGGTACCAAATCTAAGGTCGTTAGTCCATCAATGAGGGGGAGTTGTAAAGAGGCCCTGTCCTCATCAGTTACTACTGAAATCAAGCCAGGGATCTGAGGGGTCTTATTCTGCTCCTCATTTTTCTTCATCTGTAAGGTCAGACCCATTCACTGGAGGGTATTTTCATCCTCATCCGTGACACTATCGGAAGCTGTACAGACAGCATTGGTCTCACGCATGACTGGCCGTTGAGGAATTTTTTGCCTTTTGATGCTTTTAGTCGTTGTCTCCGTCCGCTGCCCACATGGGTATGCATGTGATGGCCTATATGGGCTTTTTAGGGCCACTGGCTTCTCACATCTCGCCGAATAATATATAGGTCTTATGCATAGTTGGCCGTATAGGGCTTGGCTAGGCTTCCTTAAATGACGAGCTGCCATTGCTGTCATAAGATTCGTATGTGCTTGGCCATATAGTCTATCCCACTGCCATGAATAGTGAATCAATAATTGATACATCGTTGTTGCTTACCATTGCCAATAATGTTCTGACAATATCCATCTTCATATTGAATTAGCTTGGCGATGATAGAAATTTTGCTAGAGAAAGTATTCCAATATTTCGATCTGAATTAGGGTTTTCTTTTATCTCTGATTAGTCATCAATGAATCCCTAACATGAACTAAGTCATTGCGTGCCCACATAGGAGAATGGTACACTAATAAGAGGGTTATGCGCCCACAACCACTGTTCATCAGAAGGGTTGTGCACCCTTATTGGTTGTGTGCCCTCATCCATTGTGCGCTAGCATAGTTGTGCGTCCTCATCCGTTGTGCACAGTACAGTTGTGCGCCTCATGGGCCATGTTCCGCACAACGTGTGCAGACGATATCTGGGTTCTTCTGAAGTCTGGATCTCTCTACTCTGCTTGAATCTTGCTCTAATGAATGAATTATAAAGGGGTGGTGGGATATTGTAACACCCCGAATTTTTGCTATTTTGAAACTTCTAAAAATCCTTAAAAAGCCTTACTGACCCTCGACACTTGAGATGAGCTTATACGCGGCTGGTACCGATAAAGAACCGTACAAATAGGATTGATCGACCGTAGAAGACCAATAAATTTGCTTGATCACTTAAACCTTGAGCTTAGCCTCGAGATTTGTTCACGTAGGGTCCAATTCTAGCCAACCTATCACTGACTAATTGAGATGACCGTAACTAAATAAAGACATGCTAAAAGTTGTAACAACTAAGGGTCGGATCTTAATTAACAAACCAAACTGAGTCAGTATCCTTTTAGCCTAAGAACCGACAGTTTAAAGTGATTATAATCGAATCTTCATTTCCACTGGTTGCGAATAGGTCACACTATGAACTTAGCTAATCCAAACCCTAATAATTACGCATAAGAAATCTTGATACCTAATTCATTCCAGAAATGCTCCGATTTCCCAAACAAGCTCTAGATCGCTAGTTAGTGGGCCACTAGTTCCGAAACTATAGGAAGATGTCCGTCCTACTGGGCTTGACAACCATCATGGGAATCAAGCCCAGATAGTGTCTAGAAACGTACAACTTGAGCCCTGAGTGAAGTGTGTGAGAAACGTGAATATCTTTAGAAAATGAAATGGAACTTTAGTGAATTGGGCCATTCACTCTCACGCGAAATTAAGGATTTCATATCGTCAATTTTTGACTAAACTTCACCCATGGGGAAAGGAAATTTCCCTACACATATCCATATAACTGCAGCCCCAATTGATTAAGTATGACCGTTGATCTGATGTATATTCTCCACGGTCGATTGACTTATCCGACCGCACCAAAATCATGTCCTGACATAGATCCATTGTCAGGAAACGTACCTTATGACGTAGGTGAGTAGTGGGCCTCCCTATGAGCCCTGTTTGTCAAAAACAGCTGCCCAAAGGGTATAACCTATGTATATAGTGGCCCTAGGGCCATTTGCATCACTTTTGGGCTTATAAATAGCCCTTATTTCACCCCACCTCTCTCATATACGAATTTCTTCAAACCCTAAGGGAGAGAGAGGAGAAAAGAAGAGAAAAGAGGGAAGAGAGGAGTTTGGGAGATTGCTATAGGAATTCTCTCCCACGATTCCACGCACCAAATCTCCATCCCATTACGCTATACAACCTATTTTGGTTAGGATTTTGGGTAAGAAAACCTAACCCTAATGTCGTTGTAGAGATCCTGGTTGATTGTTCGTTAAACTAGCTAACTTATTATGTCATTTAAGTGCCCGACGTTCCATTTTTAGAAACGTAGAGTTTGGACCGAGTCTGAATCGAGCATCCTAAACAAAGGTGCAGACTATAAACGCTTAGGTTACGGTTATCAATGTTTTCAATGTCAGCTAATGATTTATGTCTGACTCGATTGCTACCGTATTGTCTTAGATACGCCGTTTTCAGTATAATATAGATGTATGAACTATGTGGGCCAAAGATGCATCCTGTGTGTTTGTTGAAATGTTCGAATGAATATTTAGAAATGATTTGTGCTTGCCATGACCACTGATTTAGGATTCATCATCGTCATATGCATACTGATCCCTCTGTATAAGGAATAGCTAAATTATATGTTGTAACTAGTCTATATATTTGGTGAAGTACAGTCTAAGTGTTTGATGAATTGTCTGAATGAGAAATTGTTGATGGTTTGTATTTACTAAGAGTATTAAGATAGGATTCTTAAGTACCTTATTCATATGTATAGTTCTTTCATGTAATCACATTTGCCTCTATGCAATTTATGGATAAAATGCAAGTGTTTGGCAACATGCTCAATGTGTTTGATGAAATGCTCAAATGAGGAATTTACTTAGATTATTTGTTAAATGTTGAAATAATTATCACATGTGTTTAATTACTGCATCTGAGTAAGATTAGGGCTGTAACGTAGCCCAAGTAATCGGTGACAGTTCCTTCTTGGGTGGCTGAATTAGTCTCGCTACATTGGGTAGACTCGACGAATCCGGGTCGCATGACGATTGTCGACAGTGGTTAGGCCACGAGGGGTGCTTATGCGCTCCATGTCGATTAAGTCAGCGTGTGTCCGTACCAATCGAACTTGCCTAACAACCTATTTACCATGTATGGACACTACTGCTTGAATCTAAGGTACCCCTAACCAATGTAAAGGCCCACTTTAACCATGGTACCACGATCTGCTAAGACTCATGAGCCGGGCATAGTGGTATAAGACACCATGTTCGAGCTGTTGGCCTACGCTGGGGTGACTAGCCTCCCCATAGTGTCCAGTGAGCAACTAAGACTCGTGACCCGGGCATGGTGGTATGGGACACCGTGTTCATGCTGTCGCCCTACACTGAGGTGATGAGCCTCCCGTTGTAACCGCGAGTATAAACTTTTGAATTTGCCTATCGACTGCTTTTCATTAGGAGTGATGCCTTACAACTTGCCTATCGTATGTGCTTAACTAGGATTGACCACCCTAGATGGATCCTTCGGTTCGGGTCAATGATATAAAGGGAGGTACCGTAGCTTTCCAAACTTGCTGTATGAATAAGGTTGATTAAGTACTCGACTAACACGACTATACATCGCATTGCATTAGTTAGGATGTGCTTTTAAGGCGATGAAGTTACACTGTTTTGAGGGAGTGCTGTCATATGCAAAATAGGTTGTCGGAGTCGCTTGTGAGAGAGCTTTGATGCAAGAGCATACAACATTACTTACACTCCATTCCTGCATTAACAAGAGTAGTTAGGAAATAATTGTTATGTTGCTTTATCATTACTACTTGATTGACTTGATAACATGTTAACTTTTACCTTATAGTACCACTGAGTTGGCCACTCATTCCCACTCTAGGACGGTGTTTTAAAACACCAACCAGACTCTGGTTTAGATGCAGGTGCTGGTGAAGTCTATCTGATGGAGCAGGACTTTATGGATGAGGAGTTCTCCTACTTTCAGCTCTTGGGCAGGTCGATGTAGACCTCATGCTGATGCGTAGGGACTACAGGGATATTTGGCTTAGTTGGACACATCTACTTTTCCACATTTTGTTTATTTTGGAAACAATACATGTATATATTCAGCCTGGTTATATACTCATACTCTGGAGGTTGTGAAACACTTACTTGCTTAAATATATATGTTTCAGACTCAGCTTGCTTAATTTATTTATATCCGGAGTATGATATGCTGTTTTATTATAATTTCATTCATGTTTAACTCATTAATATGGGCGAAATCTGAACATCATTAACCATATTGCATAAGTGATGTGCTAGATCTCGAGAGTAGAGTTTTGCTTGACCCTCGAAATTCAGGGCGTTACAAGTTGGAATCAGAGCATGATTTGGATTAAACTGGACCTGGGTTATACGTAACACGACGCACTTTGACGCACTCTGACTTGGGAAGGGGGAGATGGAATTTAGAGACCACATTAGGATCCCAAAGTTTCACCGACTGGCAAGATTGAATACTGTAGTTTAGTCCGTAATGCATCGTAGACCTCACGAATTGACCTGAGTCGCCTTAAGGCCATCAACTGACGGGTTTAAATTGTTAATCGACAAATTCCAAACCTGAAATGGATCCAAGTGGCATGAATATGCGTGCGTTGGATCGTAAAATGAACCATATGGGCCTAAGACCCCAAACCACGAGGTTCGGTGGAGCCCAGGGGTTCCCACAGACTAAAACACGACCTGGGGGGGTGGCCACCGCCCCATGGTGGAGCCACCCGAGCGGGCGCCACGGCGCCGCGGGATCAGCGGCGGCACCATCGTCGACCAACAACGGTGGGTCCCTCCCAAGTGTGGGGACCCCCTTTTAACCCTCCAAACCCGCAAATCTCTCCATTTCACCCTTTTTCAACCCCTCAAATATTTTCAAACCTCCAAAAACCCTCTTTCTCTCTCAAATCTCCATTTCCATACATCTAAATCCTTTATTTCCTTTACATCCTCCACCCCTCCACCACAATCTCCCTTATTTTCACCCATTTGAGCATAAAACCCTCTTTTTTGTGTCTCATAACCTTCATACTTTCAAACCCACTTCATTCTCAAAGCTTTTCCATCTTCATGGCTCTCTTTGAGCTCGTCACTGCCATCTTCTCCATTTCAAAACTCCTTTCTCTTATGGAAAAGAAGAGAGCGACCTTGGATGAGGCCGGGCCTAGCCGTCCAAGCCGTTCTAAAAAGAAGATGAGTGCAAGCACCGAGCGGAGGTCGAAATGGGACCTCAGCCTCGAATCCCAATAGAGAGATCTCTACCAGCGGGCGTCGAGCGCGGTAAGTTCCGAAATCGCAAGGTTGTCTTGGAAGCTCAAGTTAATGAGGAGTTATTTGGGTTATATCCAGTGATCGACCTCTTGGAGAATGGGTGGGGTCCCATATTTGAAGGAAAAACTCATGCAAGTGAAGGCACCGTACGAGCCTTCTACGCACACATAAGGGACCCAACTCTTGAGCCTTTCTAGTTTACCATCCCGTTGGGAAGGACTCAAGCCAGGGTCAATGTGGATATCATGGCACGTATTATGGGAATAGAACGTGGAGTTGTACATGCTAGTGATACTAATCTCGCTAGTGTACGAGAGAGAGATCGTCGCACTCGCTTCCTTTGCGGCCAACTTGTCAATTGGAGGCAAGGGAACAGTCTCGCATTGACAAGTATGACGGAAGATTTCCACCTGCTCCACCATATATGCACGTACAACATGTACCCTAGGTGGAGTAACTGCACAGAATGTACTAGATTTATGGTGGACTTCCTGTACCAAGCTCGACAGGGAGACAAAGTGTGTTTGCCTACTCTCGCCTTGACTCAGATAATTAATACCGCATGATCTACTCGGGGGGACACATCCCTCCCATTCGGCCGACTCATTTTCAAGATCGCCCTCAAATTTGGATTCAGGCTCCATATGGATAATCTCGCCCCTATCCATTTCATCAATGAAACTACACTCAACAATATGGGAATAGACCCCAGGCAATGCCAAGCTAGGATTGATGAGTACGGGGATGAGATAGAAGAAGAGACCGAAGAAGAGGAAGGTAGTGAAGAAGAGGAAGGCAGTGAAGAAGAGGAACATGAAGAAGAAGAGAAGGCCTAGGATTTAGACGGGGGACCTCCTACTACTCGTGAGGATCGCCATGACCAAGCCACCCTAGAAGCCTGCATGGCCAAGATTGAGAAAAATTAGGCTGACTTAAAGTATAAGTTTGAGGAGAACCAAGCCTACCTGAAGCAAAAGTTTAAGAGAATATCCCGCACCTTAAAGGCCCTCCTATGCTATATGTAGGATAAGGGAGCGCCTCCGCCTTCGCCAGAATCAGAGGACTAGTCGTATATTTGTATTTGTTTTTCTTGTTTTCTTTTTTGTAATGACCTTAGATAGGCTTAGTTTGGATGCTAGGTTAGTAAGTGTTAAAACCTTTGTTAATTAGCTTGCATGCATCCTCTGTCATAATGCAATTAAATTAGGATCCTTGAGTAGGATTGAGTTTCATAGTTTAATACTCCATAAGCTCGTGTTAGGGGCAGGCTATAGTGTAATATATTTTGAGTGTTCTTATTCTCTTATGAACTAAATGTCCAAACAACATCGAGAAGATGATATCTTCATCTTTCACTTCCTGCATCCTTATTAGCGTTATTAGCACTCCAAACCTCCATAATACCTTAGAACTCTCGATTCTTCCTTCCCTCTCGAAGTTAATGAAACTGAAGTGCAATTGCTCATAAGCCACTAGCCATAAGATCGACATGATAATATATATATATATATATATATATATATATAATTTTATGCCATTAGAAACCCTTTTTAGGGTGACCTTTGATGATAGGCATATTGAGAGATTTATTAACCCCTACTTTGGACATAAATTAAAACGAGAACTCTCTTAGACCAAGAACCAAAGGACAACCTTATAAATAGGAGATTTAAAATTTTCAATGATGGACATTCCCAAAACATTTAGATTGATCAGACTATGGAATTACAGAGTCATACACCTGTGAAGCATTCACGGCTTGACTCAATTCTCAATCCTGGGTGACTACCAATTCTCAATCGGGTTAATTCACGAAGGATCCGATTCTCAAACATATCCAAAACCAAGAGCTCCTCAATCAGAATACATTACAAGTATTCCAAGACCTTACCAAGTCCATTCAAAGGATTGAGTCACACCTATCACTGAGGGAGAAATGGACTTTTCCAGCCCAACCTCTCCCTAATCTAAAACTGTAATGCGAAATAAGTGACCCGAGCTATTTGGAACAACATGTTGAACAATCTAAATCCATCAACACCATTAGAAGTGAAAAAAATAATAGATAAAACCATCCCGACGAGGGCTGAGAAGCCTAAGGACTCAGAAGAATCTAAGAAAAATGATGAAATTAGCGACGCCCCACATGAGAAAGAATCGGATACAATATACAAGCCAGTTACACCGTTCCCAGAATGGTTGATTTCACCTAAGCTTTGGCCAACACATAGGACATCTTAGAAGTGCTTAAATAGGTGAAAGGTAATATCCCTCTATTGGATGCCATTAAAAAAAATTCCTCACATGCCAAGTTTCTAAAATATCTATGCACTACTAAAAGACAACAAAATATACAAAAGAAGATCTTTTTGACTGAAAAAGTGAGTGTCATCTTCAAGCAAGATGTGCCACAAAAATACAAGGATCCTGGTAGCCTAACCATCACTTGTGTAATTGGGAATCACCAGATTGAGCATGCACTTCTTGACTTAGGGGCAAGTGTAAATCTAATCCCTTATTCAATCTACGAATAGCTTGGCCTTGGTGAATTGAAACCCACTAGGACCACGCTACAACTTGCTGATCATTCGGTTCATGTACGGAGAGGGATAATCGATGAGGTGCTAGTCCAAGTCGATAAATTCTAATATCCAGTAGATTTTATTATTCTATACACTCAGCCAGTCATTGACATAAATACTCAGATTTCCTTCATTCTTGGTCGCCCATTACTAGCTACATCAAATGCTATCATTAATTGTAGGAATGAAGTTATGAAATTATCTTTTGGGAACATGACATTAGAGTTGAACATCTTTTTCAATATATGTGCAAACAACCTGAGGATGTTGATGATACCCATGATGTTAACTTAATCGACTCATTTGTGGAAGATAGAGCACTTTAAACTCTATACTCCGACACTTTGGAGACATGCTTGGCCCACTCCCCTGATTTAGATGATGGCATGATTAAGGAGATGGATGCCTTGCTTAATACGATGCTAGTACTTGAAATTAACCAGTGGTGGCCAAAATTGGAGACGTTGACCCAAACCAATACAAGGCCTCTAGCGTCTAGTCTCAAGGCACTGAAGCTTGACCTAAAACCTTTGCTTACCGATCTTAAATATGCCTATTTAGGTCAAGATGATACGTACTCGGTGGTGATTTCTTCCAACCTTGAGAAAGAACAAGAGAATTGGCTCATCTCTACTCTCAAAGAACATAAGGGAGCCCTTGATGGACGATTACGGACTTTAAGGGAATTGAATCTTTGTTTTATACTCACCGCATTTACCTTGAAGATAATGCGAAAACCTCCCGACAACCATAACACCGCTTAAATCCAAACATGAAATAAGTGGTTAAGGCTGAGGTACTCAAGTTGTTGGATGTGGTTATTACATATCCTATATCCGACAGTCAATGGGTGAGTCCAACGCAGGTGGTTCCTAAGAAGTTTGAAATCACCATCGTAGCTAATGTCGATAATGAACTCATGCCAACTAGAGTTACTATTAGGGATGCACATCAAACCAGTAGAACCATGGAACCGAACCAGAATCGACTAAAAGGTCCGGTTTGGCCAGGTCTAGAGTGCACAATTCCAGTTCTGGTTCCAAAAATCAAAGAACTGATTACATCGGTTTGGTTCTCAGTTTGGGGGTATGTAAAACCGAACCGAACCGTGAATCGATCCGTAGAACCAAACTATGGATCCGAACCGCGAAACAGAACCATGGAACCAAACTACGAAACCAAACCATGGAACCAAACCTGGAACCGAACCAGTAACCGAACCTATATTTAAAATTAAAAAAACCTAATACCCTAACTATAATGCCCCGAACTTTTCAATACCGAGTATTGAAAGTTCTTAAGCGTTACCGTGAAAAGTAACATAATGTTTATATGTGTGCGACACCAATCTAGCTATCCTAGCTTTACATCATTGCCTTGACATAAACCTAACTGTTAGGAATGATCTACATTCATAGATCAAGTCATCTGACCGTCGATTTCGAAATAAGACTCTCCATAATGTGATTTAACATATGTGTCTTCCCTTAAAATGAATTGATGAATAACTCCCTATCCAAATGATTTTGACATAAGTTCTTTTATAAAAATTACTTAGAAGCGTGTCTACAACCATTTAGAACCACTAGATTTCACAAAACTCATAGATTCGTAATAATTACGAAAATGCCACTAACTTAGATCCTTGAATTCTAGTTCACTCAGTTCCCATGATCCGTTTAACGTGAAACTTTATACCATGCTTATGAATCATAAATCAGTCGTACACGCTGAACTTCAGCCTAGGTGACCCGATCGATAGATCGGCTCCTCAACAGTTGATTTTGGATGTCCACCCAGTGAAGGAAGGTTATGAGAAGTTGTAGTGGGACGGTTCCCTCCATCTACGTCTGGATGATCTTATGAGCAAGTTAGATGGCGAATAAACATCAGAGGAAAGCCTACGAAGGTTTCAACCATAGGGACCATAGTGATCACCGTTACTTGAGTGTGACCCACTTGATCTTCGGATATAGTTCAAATTTGGGCTCAACCCCATAGGTTGAATGGAAAAAGGATGGAAGGTGTAAATCTTTGAAAACACCACGGTGGGCCTCACAATCGACCCTGAGATCACGCTGCATAGGTGCACTAGCAGTGCACCAGATTTGGAAATCGGGTCAGACGCTGTTGACCCGATTCCTATTCAAAGAAGGAGACCTTCCTGTTTCCCTCTCCCGCCCGCAACAGACGGACAACACCCATTTTGGGAGCTATGGTGGCTCACCATAACCATTCCTGGACCTGATCCAAACCGTTCATTGGGTTCAGGTGACGCATCCGTCCCAACCCTAGGAGTTTCACGTGAGACTGTGCACGTATATGCATGTGATTCCCAGCCGAAAAAGAGCCTCTCCTCTACGATACTAATGGACAGCGCCGTTTGAGACTTAAGGTGGCCTACCATCATGAGTATTCGAAGCAATCTAATTCGTCCAGAGTGTTCTCAGGTGGAATTCGACCAAAACCACCAAAGTCCCATGTGTAAATGCACACGGATGTGCACATGACCTCGTGTACAGAGCATTAACGTGCGACCATCTCTCCAAAAATGGAAAGATCCGGTTCCTAGCCTTTTCACGTTGGAGGTATGCGAGAAATCTCCTCCTAATCATCACAGCTGTTCACCAAGATAAATCCCAGACCTTTGCGATCGTGGAACCCCAACCCAAGATCATCGGTCAATAAATCCAGATCGTCCAAGAAGACCGATCGGACAAGAGAATGCTCACAGTAAGAACTGCCACTGAAATAGATCTTAACTTCTCAAGCACACCTTGCTACTATTACACGTCTATGTGTAATCAGAGTTGTGTTAGGGAACACTTCCGGTTTTCCCTACTACATAAGCTGAATTGTGTAAGGGAATCCGAAGATTATTCCAGAAACTCCCCTGCTTATAAATATACTCCTCTCGTTCGATGGTGAGAGAGAGAGAGAGAGACTCCCAACGGCACAGGGAGAGAGACCTGTCACGCTCCAAATTGGGAAATCGGACTCATAAGAACCTCAATCGCCGAATTCGGTGCTGACAGCCTCCGTAGTACCACATTTTCAGCTCCCAGCGCCTATACACTAGATTTCGATCATTGGATCCTACAAGGAGGATTTTTTTAATATACATTTATCTCGTAATAAGCATAACCCCAAGTATACCCAAATCATAAAGGTAACATCATCATCATATATCCACTGATATAAACAGTTGAATATAGTACCGAAAGGGAAATACATATGTCAAAAATAAAAAACTCTATAAGTTCACTGCACGCTCCAAGCTCAATGCTGCTGCAACCTAACGCCACCTGTATGCATCTATCGTGCATAAGCTTATAGAAAGCTTAGTGGGTGGTGAAAGTATGTGTACAAAGTAAGTGCCAAGTAAGCAATATCAGACTAATCAGAGTAAGTGGAAATATTGACAGGCCCATAAATCATACAATATCAGAATAATGGGAAAATATGCTGATAGGCCCATAAATACCATCAGCCTTATCCAAGCTATGCGATGCAAAATATAATAAACTAATATTATATACAGAGGAAGCAATGTAGATCAATTATGTAATGCGGAGACAGTAAGCTAAATACTATGTGCTAAGGATGCAATGCAATATGCGATGCGAATGAAATGACCAAGCTGGAGTGTGAAGTCGGGATGATAGTACGTAGTATCACAGGCTATAGGGTCCATTACAAGGGACTTCTATCTAAACCAGTCACATACCTAAATTTGGATAGTCAGACTGAATGTGGTAAACTCTTAATCTCAGGTTAGTTGCGCGCTCAACCGAAATCCTGGCCATGCAAAGGTACACAACAATTAGTTGCGCACCACCAGCCCGAGTGGATAGTGAATAAAATGAATGCACGAGTATGCAACTCCTGCTTAATAAGTCCACATATCAATACGGTTCCTCTCTAGGAAATCACCGAGGTCTATTACACTCCAAACCAGATTGCCGGCCCACCCCGTGCAATAAGGTGAGTGGAAGAGACCTCACTATCCGCCTGCCAATATCAGGCTCAGCTTGACGATAGCGGACCCATTTCTCGAGCTGGTCAGACTCAGCCTAGCATTGCCCCCTCCTCTCGGGCAGGTAAGGCCGTACCCCCTTTCAACCGACCACGACATAGTAGGAGACGCGACCTAACGATATATGACCCTCATACACTCATGCATCCACTCGGTCTAGACATTGGAGTAACCTCTGGAACCAAGAGGGTTTAGGGATTTTCACCCAGGGATATCTATAACAACCCATGTAGAACAGATTTATGGTGTCTCATCTGACCATCCACGAAATACCCGTGGAGGCTACGACCCTGATGTCGCTATGGCGTATAGTAATCACAACACACAATGCAAGATGCATGAGTCATACAATCCAGTTATGCATCAGTCCTGCACATACCGTGTACTCATGTGAGACAATCTCCGCCTATCAGGGAGTCTCATAACAACATGCCCAATGACATATGTAATGGTCAACCACATCTCATAACAAACATGTAGATGATGCGTATGGGCATGTATCGTGATGCTATACTGTCACATACTCATAATCGGTATCAATAACCGGCACCGACAATCGGCATCGACAATCGGCCTCGACAATGTGGACATTTATCCAGCATTGCCCCCAAGGAGTGGCCCATATAGAGCCTAACATATAGTGGACCCATGACCTTACACAAGGGCCTAATACACATCACAATGAGCCTTAAATACGGGCTGCATATACATCATATAGGTCTCAACAACCGGCCTCGGCAATCGAAATCGGCCTCAACAATTGGAATCGACACTCGGAATCGGTCTCGATACTCGGCCTCAACAATCGGAATCGGCCTCGATACTCGGTCTCGACAATCAGAATCAGCCTATACAATCGGCCTCGATACTCAGCCTCGACAATCGGAATTGGCCTATACAATCGCCTCAACACATCAGAATCGGCCTATACAATCGGCCTCGACAATCATAATCGGCCTATACAATGGGTCTCGACACAATAGAATCAGCCTCGATAAGCGGAATCGGCCTATACAACTGGCCTCGACAAATCAGAATCGGCCTCGATAATCAAAATCAGCAATTATCCACGACAATCAGAATCGACAATCGGCCACGATAATCGGCCTTGATTGATAATCAAAATCAACAAATCGGCCACGTCAATCGGTCACGGTAATCGGCCTCGATCGCTAATCGGTAATCGGCCACTACCATCGGAATCAATCAATAATCGACCTTGATAATCAGAATTGGCAAATCGACCACGTCAATCGAAATTGGCAATTGGTCACAATAATCGGCCTTGATCGCTAATTGGCAATCGGCCACGACAATCGGAATCGATCGATAATCGGCCTTGATAATTATCGGCCTTGATAATCGAAATCGGCAAATCGGCCATGTCAATCGGAATCGACAATTGGTCACAATAATCGTCCTCGATCGCTAATCGACAATTGGCCACGACAATCAGAATCGATCGATAATCGGCCTTGATAATCGGAATCGGCAAATCGACCACGTCATTCGGAATCGGCAATCGATCACAATAATAGGCCTCGATTGCTAATCGACAATCAGCCACAACAATTAGAATCAATCGATAATCGGCCTTGATAATCGAAATCGGCCTCGATAAATCAGAATTGGCCTTGATACTCAGTCTCGACAATCGAAATCGGCCTATACAATCGGCCTCGATAAATCGGAATTGGCCTATACAATCGGCTTCGATAAATCAGAATCAGCCTTAATACTCGGCCTCAACAATTAGAATCGACCTATACAATTGGCCTCGATAAATCGGAATCAGCCTCGATACTCAGCCTCGACAATCGGAATTGGCCTATACAATCGGCCTCGATAAATCAGAATTGGCCTCGATACTCGGCCTCGACAATTGAAATCAGTCTCGACAAATCAGAATCAGCCTTGACAATCAAAATCGGCCTATACAATCAGCCTTGACAAATCAGAAATGTAAATCGGTCAGGTCAATCGGAATCAGCAATCGGTCACGACAATTAGAATCGATGGGATTGACGTTATAATCGACCAAACAAGGGCTAAGGGAAGGTCACAATGTGAACATTAAACCATCATTGCTCATCAATTTGGTCATTTAACCAACATTACTCCCAAGGAGTGGCTTATATATAGAGCTAAAACATGTAATGAGCTCGTGGCCTCACATAAGGGCCATATGCACATCAAGTGGGCCGCATCGCATGGGCCTCGAATACATCACAATGGGCCTCGTTCATGAGCCTCGAATACATCACATTGGGTCTCACCCACGGGCCTCGAATACATCACATTGGGCCTTGCCCATGGGCCTTGAATACATCACATTGGGCCTCACCCACGGGCCTGAGTACATCACAATGGGCCTTTCCCATGGGCCTCAAATACATCACATTGGGCCTTACCATATGGGCCGGAAATACATTACAATGGGCCTCTTCACACAGGCCAAAAATATATCACAATGGGCTGCACCAATGGGCCTCATAACAACAAGTGGATCGCATTAATGGATGGTATAGATATATAATACATGGATTAATAGTAGGCCCTTAGACGATATGAATATAGAATACGTACACCAAGGTGGGCCTCATCACATGGACCTCATATACATCAAATGGGCCATGTACAGCTAGCAGGTGGGCCCAACACAGTAGATGGACCCTACGTATATGGCAGGTGGGCCTCATGAATCACAAAATGTGCCCCACCAACTAGATATACAACGCATACATTACAGTGGGTCCCATGGATGAACTGCTAAGGTGAAATAAACATATCATGGTGGCCCTCGAAATGATCTGAAAATAGGGTGGACAGTGTGGATACAACACCTACATCATGTGGGTCCACAGCAGCACTGTCCGGTGTGGACACAAAATAAATACATCAATGTGGGTTCCATGCTGGTAAAACAAATGGACGGCTAAGAGAAATGCATGGATTACGATGGACTATTGAGATGGACGGTTTGGATATAACAATACCTCATGATGGATGCCCAAGGACAGCTGACGTCAATACAGTCAGCTATATATAGTTGTATGCGGTGCACTATCCAATCTGTTATACAGCAGGTGGGTCCCACGTCCAGTCCTATGGATGGTACGCACACCACACATCAAGGTGGGTCCACATTTGATGTACGGACAACGTGGATGAAATATGCACAAACAAGGTGGGCCCCACCCCTCACACATGCAGCACGTGTGGGATAGGCCCTCAGCTGCCAAACTGATGGACAACACTGATAAAATACATAAATCACGGCGGGTTCACCCACCACCATCCAAACAAATGGACGGCTAAGATAAAACAAATGCATCTAAGGTGGTCCACCGTCCAGATGCTGGACGCATAGACAGAGCACATACATCATATCAGGGCCCCACCGTCCCTTGCTGGACGGTGGTGGATGACACGCACATAACAGGTGCGTCCAGCACCGATGGATGGTGTAGGTATAACACCTACCTCATGTTGGGATCCACAGAACTCGCTGATGCCATCAGCACTGGCCACCGTCCAAACGGACGGTGTGGATTTAATTCATGCATCAAGGGGTCCCACCCCACACGTGTCACACGTGTGGGTGGGTCCCACATAAGAGAAAGATGGATGGGTGGTAGGATATAACACATATATCAAATGGTGGGTACCCACCGTCCAACAGCTGCTGGACGACAGGGATATAGAATAAATACGTTAAGGTGGGATCCACTCCACACACCACGTCCTGATGATCAGACCCCAGGTATTGACATCAACACATCAGCTAGGAGCTGGGGTCCACATAGATGAATGGTCTGGACTAATGGATACATTAGGGTGGCCCACTTCATCATTGCCCAAACAGTCCCGCACCACCCAAACAAATGTATGGTGTGGATCAAACAATTACATCACAGCTGTCCACACAGGTGGATGGTGTGGATCAACATCAAGGTGGGCCACACTCCATTACAAAAAGAGGAGAGAGAGAGAGAGAGAGAGAGAGAGAGAGAGAGAGAGAGAGAGAGAGAGTGACGGAGGAACCCTGCCACTATGGGCCCCTCTTTGATACTAATCATACATCAAGATGGGTCCCACCATATGTGGCCCATAAATCATAAAAAGTAAAATAAAGATCACCCACCTTTGGATCTCCTCTTCCTTCTTCCGCCAATGCATGCTAGAGCTCCAAGGAAGAATTTCAACGGTCAAGATGGACTTTGGATGGTGGAGATGGGAGGTAGGAAAGTGGGCCACACCTAGCTCTCTCATGGAGCATGGGAAGCTTTGTAACATCCCGAAAAATCGAGGGTCAAGTAGTAACTCAACTCTCGAGTTCCAGAACATCACTTATGCAACATAGATAATGATGATTAAATGTTGTCTGTGTTAGTACAATAAACATGAGTGAGATTCTACCAAAACAGTAATTCATACTCCAGATCCATGTATAAAATGTAAGTGGAAGACTGAAAGGTGTATATAGATATATATATAAAACAAAACATTCTCAATCTCCAGAGTATGAACACTAACTGAGTCACCGTATATATACATGTTGGTTCTAAATCAAAATGTCAAAATAGTACAACTAAAATTATCAACCCTGTAGCCCCGTAGCACTGGACAGCCTATGTGAAGCCTCCAGCGAACTGTATGTAGGAGAACTCCTCCTGATCGTCATAGAAGTCGGGCTCAGTCTCCTGTGCTCCAGTGATACCTGCATCTGATACAGGGTCTGGTGGGTGTTTTAAAACACCGTCCCGTAATGTGGGAATGAGTGGCCAACTCAGTGGAACAATAAAGCATAGGTTAACATGTTATCAATTCAGTCAAGCAGTAATGATAAAGCAGTACAATCAAACAATTCTAACTACTCTTGTTTAATGCAAGTATGAAATGACATGATATTGCCCTCACCACACCCTCCCTCATGCGACACCATCTTACGTTCGCGGCATGCTTTCATCCCTCAGTGTTCCACATCTTCCAGGCACATGCAATACATGATGAGCATGATTACTGAGTTGTTATTAGTCCATTTTAAACAGCAGGATTGGGAAACTAAGGTACCTCCCTTGTATCATTCCCAAACATGATCCATTCTAGGATCGTCAGTCCTAGTTAATCTCATACGATGGTGTGTTTCTAGGTCACTGCAAAGGCTGCCAGGGCTGGTATGCACAAAGGTTACACCACTCCCCCATCACCTCTTTAATAATTCATCACTATATAGAAACAGGCCTAGTTCATACTCTTTACACTGTGGCAAAACTCGTTGCCTCACCGCAAATTCAGAGTATGCTCGAGGTCACTACAAAGGGCTGTCAGGGCTGTTGCGCACAAAGGTTACAGCGCTCCCCCATTACCTTATCAATGTAGGCCGATAGCACGAATATAGTGTCCCATACCACCATAATCAGCTCACGAGTTTGGTTGCTCACTGGTCACTACGGGGAGGCACGTGGCCCCAGCGTAGGCCGACAGCTCGACCACGGTGTCCCATACCACTATGCCCAGCTCATGAGTCTTAGCGGATCGAGGTACCATGGTTAATGGGATTCCACTGGTAAGTTTGGTACCCTAGGTTCAAGCAGTAGTGACCAAACATGGTGAACATACATTAGGCATATCGGGTTACTTGACGAGCCTGACTAGCTCGAGCGCACAATCAGCTGAACGACATGAAGTGCATAAGCACTTCGTGTGGCCTAACCACTGTCGCCAACCGAAGTACGACTCGGGTTCGTCAAACACATCCTACGTGGCGAAATGAATCTCAACCACGATCTCAAGTCCGGTACCGATTGTCTGGACTATAAACGTAGCCTCAATCACATTCAATTACAGATAGTTTAAGTAGTAATGGATCAAGATTCAAATCATATAATCAAAGTCTGATATTATCCACTTAGGGCTGCCAGGGCTGTTGCACGCACTCGTTGCACCGCTCCCCCATCACCCTTCACGGATTTTTATGGAATACAACTTAAACATGTGAAGTAATCAGAGCAGAATTACATAAACAAGTAATTCAAACATGTTAACAAGCATGTTATAAAACACAATGCAAACAGGAAATTCAAACACATACGTTTCATAAGTAAGTGGTTAAACTAAACAAACAATATGAAGGAAATTATACACATTACTAAGGTAGTTGAGAATCCTATCTCAACACCCTTATACATTACAATTTACTAACTACTACTCATACACGCATTCCAACAAATATTTTAGATTACATACATCAACATACCTGACGTATGTTGATCACACAGGTATTAAGCCAAATCCTTTCACTAGGGAGCTGCCCCATGGATAACACGCGAGCACCCATGACGGATAGTCATGGCAAGCAGGAATTCAAGTTCCATGTTCATTCAGTTATTTCCACAAATACTTGGACTACACATTTTAGTATATATAGTGTATATTGGCCGTGGCGTGAATTAGGGCAAATCCTTGTGTCAAAGGGGTATTGCCAATACAATAATTATATATCCATGATAATTAGTCATGGCGAGCACGAATGAAAATTCTATACTCATTCGGTCATTTTCACAAACACTTAGAATATACTATTTTAACATACATGGTGTATATTAGCAAAAACATGTATTAGGGCGAGTCCTTTCTCCAAACAAGTATTTTACGCATATATAATATATTTATACAGCGAATAATCATGGCAAAGACATGTCCAAAATATATACGTATACGGTACTTTCTACAATACACTATTTCTACATACATAGTATATATTAGCAAAACATGTACTAGGGCGAATCCTTTCGCCAAATAAGTATTTTATCCATGTATCATATATTCATACAACAAATAATCATGGCAAACACATTTCTAAAATTTATACGTATACGGTATTTTCTATGAATACCTAGAATATGTAAAATTCCATATTCTACATCTTTAATCGAAATGGAAAACAAACAGCACTTTGTACATGTGCAATTGCATACAGATTATGAATCTATCATTATTTGACATTGAAAGCGTTGAAAACCATAACCTATACACCTAAAGTCCTCACCTTTACGCCGTTGGAGCGTAAGAAACTCGATGGATTTGTCTAGCTTCCGTATACGGCAACTAGGTAGCCTAGAGAATCAAATAGGTTAGCTATTTCATCACTTGAATCGAATCAAACCCTTAAACAGGTTAGGTTTAGGGTTTTCTTACATAGAAAAGATGTTGAAATCGCCGGAAAAGCGATTAGATTGCAGTGGTGGAGCTCGTAGAGTGGCAGGGTAGAGCGGCCGAGAGATTCTCCCACTTCTCTCTCACTTTCTCTCTCTTTTCTCTCTTCTCTCTCTAGGGTTTCTCTCAAATTCATATGGCTACAATGAGAGAGAGTTTAAGGTCCTTATATAGCCTAAAACATTCCAAAATAGACTCCAGGTTAAGGTATACTTAGGTTATAGCCAAAGCGTGGCTGTTTCAGCTCAACGGATGACTTCTGGCGGGCCTCCTTGAGCCAAAGGTCGGACTTAAGCTCATAGACACTGGATCCAGGTGGAGGTAAGTTTTCATTTCAGTCGGATTCCCAGATCACGCGTGGCGGACCAGTTTCAGTTCGACAGTCAGTAGATCTCGATCGGAGATTCCGAGTACATGGATATGTTTATGAAATTTTTCCTAATCCGAGGGTGTATTTGGGTCAGATTCTGACGGTCAAGTTTCTTAATACTGACCCGCAAGTAACAAGTCTCAGATTACTATTTGAGATATTTATTTTTAAAGAAAATCAAGTATTTTCACACTCCCTCGCTCCGGACTCAAGCGAACAGCCGTGAGACACTGTCTGAATTTGATTTCCGAGATGGTTATCAAGCCCAGCGAGGCAGTCCTAATTCCTTAACTTCATGTTTTTCGGACTTCCGACGTGCGGTCTAGACCTGATACGGAGTTTCAACGTGCTCCCGAGAGCAGTCGGGTAATGAGATTGATCCTAGATTTTAGGGTAACCTAGCGTCAATGATTCTACAAGTTTTGGGTCTTGCAGATCGTATTTAAAGTGGATCAAGCGGATTTCATAGCTAATCTAGTTTAACACTTAGTTACTTTGTCAAATTTCTAAAGGATTTAGTCCTGAGTGATTTCTAGTCGAGGTGGTACTCGGTCCTGTAAGATTTCTGTCTGATGTGGTACCTAGGTCTTTGTAGTTTGTATATAAGGTGATCTAAGTTATACTACTTAGCTAGTTTAAGATAGTGTCTAGGGTGAAAGTACTTAGGAAAAATTGAAAGATCAAGGTGGTGAAGGGTGGGATTTGTGAAGAAAAGGTGAGGTTTTTCCAGGAATGGTTGAAAGAAAGGATTTGAGACCTTTAATTGAGTGTTTGAGAAGTTAAACCGATGTTAGGATTGACCCATCGCCTAAGGACGTCTAATTCCAGGTTGGGGAAAAAATCCGGGCTGTTACAAGCTTGGACGTTGGGTTCTTCTTTGGTTGCTTGGAAGAGAAGGGAGAAATAAGAGAGAGAGAGAGAGAGAGAGAGAGAGAGAGAGAGAGAGAGAGAGAGAGAAAGAGAGAGAGAAGATGGGATGGAGTGATGGATGGGAGAGGGAGAGAGGAGATGGGATGGAAATGTTGACTTTTGGGGTTATTGTGTAAGAGAGGTATGGGTTGTGATGGGGTGAGTGATGTTTTGGGTGATGGGTTGATTAATGTGTTGTACTTGACATGTATTTGACATTGATGGGATTGATGGGACATGATTTGAATTTTCTCTTGGGTTTGTAAATGCGCGACATTTTTCCTCGAACTGAACGCGAGCCCACATCTCCTGGCATGGGTATCGCCTCGGCGTATGAGCCACGACATCGGAACCATGGCAACGACGCGGTCGCTAGGGTATAAGTCTCGGGTCGCACCGACTCTAATATACAGGACACGACTCAGGATCGCGCACAAATGTCGGCAGCAGATCGCAGGTCGCCAGAATTCGACCGAGAGGATTGCGGAAGCCTACGGAATGATACAGTCTAGGACACGGGCTTTACAAGACCTCTTGTTGATTGGCAGTCGTCTAGCAAAGAATAGAAAGAAAGAAAGACAAAAGAGACGGCAAGTGAGACAGAGAAAGAGAGAGACTGAGAGATAGAAACCGTGAGAGAGAGAGAGAAGGAGAATAATATCTAGCTCCCTACTGGACGCAGCAACAAGGAAAAGAAAGAAAAAGAAAGAGAAAGGAAGAAAGAAAGAAGAAAGAAAAGAAAGGAAAAGAAAAGAAAGAGAAAGGAAGAGAGAGACCGAGTATTGCTCGGGCTTGAGTGACAGCTTACTAAGTTGTCGAGGTTGAGTGCAAATATGGAGTGGATTCCTTTGAGGAATAGAGGTAAGTTCTTAAGCTTAGTTCTTGATTTTCTTTGGGCTTTCAATAACCATATGTGGGTCAATTAGGATCAAGTTGAACCAAGTTGACTCAGTCAGGTAATTCTGCTAAAAATTCGAGTTGGGGCGGATCGGCTAAGGTTGAGTATTAACCAGCAGGTTAACCCGAATTGTTTTAAATCATATTAGAATTAAATCATACGGTGCATACTCACTCTTGAAGGAGAATCGGCACAAAAGGTGAGGGTTTTATGCTTTGAGCTTACATTAATTTAAGCCATTTAATCCATCCTATTTATACATGCCTTGATGAATTTGATCTCGCCTTTATATGTATTTCATCTGGCCTTTTCCATATTACTTGAATCTTACATGTTATTATATGTTTCACCATCAATTATTAGCCTCTATCATGCCTTGCACAATGTGAGTTATCCTATCTTTTCATGTCTTTTATGATGTGGATTATTTCGCCTTTCATGTTTTATAATTCTTGAGAATTATCCTTTCAATTGATTTGGTAATACCATCACAACTATTACCCTTTTGGGATTATAACATGATGTCAATTATAAGGGATTTCTCTGAATTTATGTGAGGCCATGGATGCAAGCCTTGCCCCTGCCTCGTCTCTTTGTTTAAGTTGGCTATTGCCACTCTCCTTATTATTGAGTTGACCATTATCACTCTTCTCTTATTATGATTGGCCATCGCCACATGTGTTGAGTTGACCCTTGTCACTCTTCTCTTTATTATTTTAGCCTCGTGCCGTTTATCTTTATGGCTTGGGCATGTGTCTTGCTATTTTAGGACCTCCATAATTCAGTTTATATCCTTCATGATTCAGATCAACTATATGTTTTAAGTTTTAATTTATTTCTATAAGTGCAAGTGATGTGTAAGATGTATCACGACTAGTGATTCAAATATTCTATCATGGACGTATTGCACTTTGGGTAGAGACCCTCTTGGGGCATGTATGTCCTTAAGCCTTCCGGTAGTGGTGCACAAATCAATGTGTGTAAGTCGCAACAGTGTCACATCACCCTGGGATTGGATGTCGCAAATAGTCACTCCATGAACAAGTCGTGTCATGTAAATCACCCAGCTCATGTGTTGTGCACTCTGAGGAGTTTTCATAAATCCACGGTAGCGTTGGCCATGCCAGCGAATATCCGTATAGTGAGAGTACGGATCTAGTCGGTTATCTATAAATCATAATCCATATTGTGATGATCACTACATATGATGAGCCCCACATACTTTGCTAGGCTTGCATCTCATGTAGGTTGTCTGTGCATGCTGATACATGGGACATATCAGACCCTTTACCTATTATGAATCTCCTGAATTATTGTTAATCTTAAAGGATAACCTTCACTATGAGTAGGGCATTGACCCTCTCCCAACCGTACAGTTGATGCAGGTGGCGTACAGATTGATGACTTAGATGACTACTTCCCTAAAGAAGATTACACTGAAAGAATATGAAGACATATTATTTACTTAGTTTTATACTTCCGCTGCGAACTCAATGAATGTAATAAGCTTTCATTAGGAAGGCCTTTGATTATTCTTTACTCTAATGATGTATAATCAATACAGTTGATTTTCTTCTTGTGAATGTTACCTTCATGTATGTATCTGAAGGTAAACAAACAAAAAAAATAGGGTGCGATTTCAGAGCATCCAGTTGTATATTATTAACACCCGATTTCCTCGGGCACGAGTACATACTCTGGCCGTAAAAATTCAGGCTGTTACACTAACCCTTATCCATGTTGACCGCTCGACCCTGCTGCGGCTGCCCTCTCCCTCGCCGGTCCTCTCTCTCTCTCTCTCATCGGTCCTCTCTCTCCCGTTGATCCTCTCTCTCTGCCAGTTCTCTCTCTCTCACTGGTCCTCTCCCAGAACCGTGGAAATGATACAGAACTAAACCGGTTTTAACAGTCCGGTTCCGATTCTGAATGTCCTAGAACTGTTAGGAATGGTTCGGTTCTGGTTCGGTTCAACGGTGCTAACAGTCCGGTTCTGGTTCTGAATATCCTAAAACCGTTAAGAACGGTTCAGTTATGGTTTCACCCCAGAACCGGACTGAACCGACCCGTGTGCACCCCTAGTTACTACTGGTTGGAGGATATACATTGACTACCAAAAGTTGAATACCATTACTAGGAAAGACTACTTTCCTTTACCTTTCATTGATCAAATTTTACAAAGGTTAGCGGGTCATTCCTACAACTGCTTTCTAGACGGGTATTCGGGCTACAACCAGATAGAGATAGCCCTTGAAGATTAAGAGAAAACAACATTCACATGTCCCTTTGGTACTTTTATCTGCCGAAGGATGCTATTCGAATTGTGCAATGGCCTTGCCACATTTCAACGATGCATGTTGAGCATATTTTCTGACATGGTGGGATAATATCTAGAGGTATTCATGGAAGACTTCTCTATCTTCGATCCATCCTTCATCAAATGCCTTGAACATTTTAAACTTGTGATGAAGAGATGTGAAGAGAAGAACCTTATGTTGAATTGGGAGAAGTGTCATTTTATGGTTTCGTAGGGAATAGTCCTTTGACACATAATATCGTCCAAGGAAATTAAGGTAGACAAAGCTAAAATAGACGTAATCTCTAACTTACCTCCACTAAGAAACATACATGACGTGCAATCTTTTCTAGGACACGTTGATTTTTATAGGCGATTCATTAAGGACTTTAGTCATCTCTCTCATCCTTTGTGTAATATTCTTCAAAAGGACACATAATTTGAGTGGAGTGAAGAGTGCCAGAGAGATTTCACCAAGCTTAAGGGCGTGTTGACTATCGTTCCAATCATGTAACCACCAGATTGGAGTGCTTCTTTTAAGATCATGTGCCATGCTAGTGATTATGCTATTGGGGCGGTGTTGGACCAGAGAAAGGAGAAGAAGCCCTACGTAATCTAGTACATAAGTAAAACTCTAAATTATGCCCAAGTGAACTACTCTACTATGGAAAAGGAACTCTTACCCGTAATATTCACTTTGGGAAGGTTTATGTCCTACTTGATCAAATCTAAGATCATCATCCATACCGATCATGCGGCATTGAAATACCTTCTTTCTAAGAAGGAAGCCAAGCATCGCATAATAAGATTGTAACGCCCTAAAAATCGGAGGTCGAGTGTAACTCAACTCCCGAGTTCCAACGCATCACTTATGCAACATAATTAATGATGTTTAAATGTTGTCTGTGTTAGAGCAATAAACATGAATGAGATTATACCAAAACAGTAATTCATACTCTAGATCAATTGTATAAAAGCAAGCGGAAGACTGAACTATATATATATATATGTATGTAAAGAAACAAAATAAACGTTTCATTCTCCAGAGTATGAACACTAACTGAGTCACCGTATATATATATATATATATATATATTGGTTCTGAATCAAAAAGTCAAAATAGTACAACTGAAATTATCAACCCTGTAGCCCCATAGCACTGGACAGCCTATGCGAAGCCTCCAGCAGACTGCATGTAGGAGAACTCCTCCTGATCGTCATAGAAGTCGGGCTCAGTCTCCTGTGCTCCACTAATACCTGCATCTGATACAAGGTCTGGTGGGTGTTTTAAAACACCGTCCCGTAACGTAGGAGTGAGTAGCTAACTCAGTGGAACAATAAAGCATAAGTTAACATGTTATCAATGCAGTCATGCAGTAATGATAAAGCAGTACAATCAAACACTCCTAACTACTCTTATTAATGCAAGTATGAATGCAGTCATGATGGATGCCCTCACCGACATACTCCCTCATGCGACACCATCTCACGCTCGCGGCATGCTTTCATCCCACAGTGCTCCACATCTTCCAGGCACATGCAATGCATGATGAGCATGATTACCGAGTTTTTAATTAGTCCATTTCAAACAGCAGGATTGGGAAACTAAGGTACCTCCCTTGTATCATTCCCAAACATGATCCATTCTAGGGTCGTCAGTCCTAGTTAATCTCAGACGATGATGTGTTTTCTAGGTCACTGCAAAGGCTGCCAGGGCTGTTACGCACAAAGGTTACACCACTCCCCCATCACCTCTTTAACGATTCATCACTATACAGAAACAGGCCTAGTTCATACTCTCTACATTGCGGCAAAACTCATCGCCTCACTGCAAATTCAGAGTATGCTCGAGGTCACTCCACTAACGTCCTACCAACTGGCAGTCTATTTTCGAAGCCCGACCGGTCCACTTATTGACAATGGGACTCGGATGCAACCCGACTGGGGACCACAGCCAGGCTACGCCAGTGTAGGCCGACAGCTCGAATATAGTGTCCCATACCACCATAATCGGCTCACGAGTCTGGTTGCTCACTAGTCACTACGCGTAGGCCAACAGCTCGACCACGGTATCCCATACCACCATGCCCGGCTCATGAGTCTTAGCGGATCGAGGTACCATGGTTAAAAGGGATTTCACTGGTAAGTTTGGTACCCTAGGTTCAGGCAGTAGCGACCAAACATGGTGAACATACATTAGACAGATCGGGTTACTTGACGAGCTCGGCTAGCTCGAGCGCACAACAAGTTGAACGACATGAAGTGCATAAGCACTTCACGTGGCCAACCACTATCGCCAACCGAAGTACGACTCAAGTTTGTCGAATGCATCTCACGTGGCGACATGAAACTCAACCACGATCTCCAATCTGGTACCGATTGTCTGGACTATAATCATAGCCTCAAACACAATCAATTGTCATCCATAGCATGTGGAGTAAAGCATGATAAACAAAGTAATTCAAGCATGATAAACAAAGTAATTCAAACATGCTAGTAGGCATGTTATAAGCATATTATAAAGCATGATATAAAGCAAGTTGTAAAACACTACATCAATAGAAATACAAACACATGTATTGCAAGTAAGTGGTTTTAAGTGATCAACCTCATGGAGGTAATCATACGTGTCGCTAGGGTAGTTGAGAATCCAATCTCAACACCCTCCTAAGGCATCTACATCCAAACACTTACTCACTCAAGCATTTCCACAAACACTTAACATACACTATTTCACATACTTGGTGTATGTTAGCAAACATGTATTAGGGAGAGTCCTTTCGCCAAGCAAATAATTTATGCATATATAGTATATTTATACAATAAATAATCATGGCAAACACATCTCTAAAATACATATGTATACAGTACTTTCTACAATACAGTATTTGTACATACATAGTGTATATTAGTAAAACATGTATTTGGGTGAATCCATTCACCAAATAAGTATTTTATCCATATATCATATATTCATACAACAAATAATCATGTCAAACACATTTTTAAAAAATATACGTATACGGTATTTTCTACGAATACCTAGAATATGTAAAATTCCATAATTTGCATCTTTAATCGAAACAGAAATTGGAGAGCACTTTGTACATGTGCAATTGCATGCAGATCATGAATCTATCATTATCTGACATTGAAAGCATTGAAAACCATAACCTATACACCTAAAGTCCGCACCTTGTGTTGTAGAATCGTAACGGAGTCGGTAGGTTTGCTAAGCTTCCGTATTCGGCAGTTTGGCAACCTAGAGAATGAAATAGGTTAGCTATTTCCTAACCTACAACTGTCTAAACCCCAAAACAGATTAGGGTTAGGGTTTCTTACCTTAAAACGGAGTCTGTATCGCTGGAAAAGCGTCAAGAAAAGGATGGTGCAGCCCGGGTGGTGGCAGTGAATGATAGTAGGGAGATTCTCCCACTCCTCCCTCACTTTCTCTCTCTTTTCTCTTTCTCAAATCTTAAATTCGTATGGCTGTGAGAGAGGGTGCTCTAAGGCCCTTATATAGCCTAAAAAGTCTCTGAAATAGACTTATGTTCAAGGTATACTTGGGTTATATCCAAATCGGTTCTAATTTAACTCAAAAGAGGGTTTCTGGCGGCCCTCCTTGAGCCAAAAGTCGAACTTAAGCTCACCGACACCGGATCTATGTTCTATTATGTTTTTGTTTCGGTCGGGATTCCAGATCACGCGTGGAGGACCAGTTTCAGTTCAACGGTTAGCGGATCTCGATCGGAGATTCCGAGTACATGTAAATGTGTACGAAATTCTCCTGATCCGAGGGTGTAATTTGGTCTGATTCTGACGGTCTGGTTGCTTAAAACTGATCCGCAAATGAGAGATGCCAGATTACTATTCAAGATATTTATTTTGTAAGGAAATAAGTGTTTTCACACTCCTCGCTCGGACTCAAGCGAATGTACCGTGGGACACTGTCTGAGTTTGATTTCCGAGATGGTTGTCAAGCCCAGCGAGGCAGTCCTAATTCCTTAACTTCGTATTATTCGGACTCCCGACGTGCGGTCCAGATCCGATACGGAGTTTCGAGATGCTCCCGTGAGCAGTCGGGTAATGAGATTGATCCTAGGTTTTAGGGTAACCTAGCGTCAATGATTCTACAAGTTTTGGGTCTTGCAGATCGTATTTAAAGCTATTCAAATGGATTTCATGGCTAATCTAGTTTAGCACTTAGTTAACTTTGTCAAATTTCTAAAGGATTTAATCCTAAGTGATTTCCATCTGAGGTGGTACTTAGTCCTTCGTAGTTTGTATATAGAGTGATCCAAGTTATAATACTTAACTAGTTTAAGATAGTGTCTAGGGTGAAAGTACTTAGGAAAATTGAAAGAACAAGATGGTGAAGGGTTGGATTTGTGAAGGAAATGGGTTCAGAAGCGATTTTAAACTGTGAGATTCAGTTCTGATAGGTTAATAAGGTGTTAGGAGCAACCCATTGCCTAAGGACGTCTAATTCTAGGTTGGCAAAAATCTGGGTTGTTACAAAGATAGATTCTCCTACTCTAAGAATTCGATATTGAAATACGTGATAAGAAAGGAGTAGATAATGTAGTGGTTGAACATCTCTCACGACTTGTTCTATCAAATTCCCTTAAGCCGACACCAATAAATGACATGCTCCTTGATGAACAACTTTTTAAGCTCTCACAACTACCTTGGTTTGCTGACATTGCAAATGATCTCGCTACAGCTTTCATGCTGACTCATTGGACTGCGCAAGATAAAAAGAAATTCAATGCCGAGGTGTACAAGTTTATCTGGGAAGATCCGTATATATTCAAGTATTACCTAGATCAAATCATAAGGAGATGTGTGCCCGATAACGAATATTAAAGCGTAATCTCCTTCTGTCATTCACAGGCCTGTGATGGTCACTTCTCTGCCTAAAAGACCACGACCAAAATTCTGTAGTGTGGCTTCTATTGGCCCAATATGTTCAAAGACCCTCATGAGGTTTGCAAAGCCTGTGAACATTGTCAAAAAGTGGGTGGATTGTCACGTCAAAGCCTTCGATTGCTAGGCCATTGATTCCATGGGACCATTCCCCCAATCATTCAGAAACATTTATATTTTGCTAGCAGTTGACTATGTTACCAAATGGGTCGAAGCGATTCCGTGCTGAATTAATGACCATCGCACAATCATTAAATTCTTAAAAGAGAACATCATTTCCCGGTTTAGAATGCCTTGAGTCATTATTAGTGATGGAGGGTCGCACTTTTGTAATAGGCCATTTGAAGCCTCAATGAAGAAATACGGCATATCGCATAAAGTAAATACCCCCTATCACTCGTAGATAAGCGGTTAAGTAAAAGTTTCCAACAGGGAGATCAAACAAATCTTGGAGAAAACGATGAACCTGGATCGTAAAAATTGGTCAATTAGATTGACCGATGCATTATGGGCTTACCATACAACTTATAAACCCCTATTGGAATGTCTCCCTTTAGACTCGTCTATAGGAAGCCTTGCTACTTGCCTATGGAGCTGGAGCATAAGGCCTACTGGGCAATTAAAAATCTAAACTTCAATCTCAATAACGCCGGGTCACTGCGCAAACTTCAATTAAATGAACTCGAAGAAATCTGGAACGACGCATATGAGAATTCAAGAATTTACAAGGACATGATAAAGGTATTCCATGATTAGAAAATTCTTCGCAAATCATTCACGTCGAATCAAAAAGGCCTCTTGTATAATTTTTGACTTCACCTTTTTATGGGAACATTGAGATCTCGTTGGACCAACCCCTTCATCATCAAAACTGTTTATCCTCATGGAGCTGTTGAGATTGAAAATATGATGAATGTTAATATTTTTAAAGTAAACGGTCATCGCATCAAATCATTCGTTGAGAAATTTGATTTAGAGGATATGTCCATCCCTCTTATTAATCATGTGTATTAGGATTGACCTTCAAGTCTGATGGAGGAATAGTTAGATTAATAGTTTTCTTAGGATTTAGGATTAGAATAGTTTGTTTATTTTAGTTTCGTGCTAACTCCTTTAGAATGATGAAGACTTTAAGTTGTTTCAAATTCCCTTTTTCAGGTACTATCTTTTTTTATCACTCCTCTTTTATTTTCATTGTCTCATGTTGAGCTTATTGCTTATATCTTTTACATTGAGGACAATGTAGATTTTAGGTTGGGGTGAGATTAGGTAGACTAATCAATGTTTTTTCTAGTTATTGAGCAAATATCTTTTTGAATTTTAAAAATCTTTTGGAAAGTGAAAATCTGTGTAGTTGAGTATGTCTTGAGTATCATGATAAGATAGAGAATGGAATTCTTGAAAATTTAGAACTTGATTAACTGAGGAAACCATTGGATAAGTTCTTTTAATGAACTGATTGATAGAAAGTTTGAACATCAATTGAGTCTAGCTTACAATTCATACCCGATTCATATTCAATGAAGATACTTGAATTTCTGACTTTAGCATGTGTATTACTAAAAAGTGCTAGGAACTAAGTCTAAAGATTCTTTTCTACCTTGAAAACAATGAAAATGAAGAAATGAACCAGCTAGAAAACAGTGAGATCGAAAAGGGCTATTTATTTTGTGTTTCAATGAAAAATCTGTGAAAAAGAAAGAAAAGACTGAAAATAGTTTGAAAGTTGTCAATATAAAATTGAAAAGATGAAAAATAAGTAAAAAAGAAGATAGGTTCGTAATCAGTACTTGTGTTGATCTGTCCACTTTCAAGTAATGAACATGACTAACATTATGAAAAGAAAGTTCACTTCTATGAAAACATGAGTCGGGAATCACTAAGCACACTAGGAACTTGATGTTTAAATCCATTCTATTGGTTAGCTGTTGAAGAAGGACTTAGTTCATTTGATTACTCATGAATTAGGTTTTGGGTTGTCAAGGTTTCATTCTTCCAACTTTAAATTCTACTCACTCATACATGATTAAGCATAATTTTATTTTCTGAAAAAAGCTTGAAAGTTGGAAGTTTGAATAATTGCTTCACGCATGTTTTGTTCGAGACTAGCAAAATGCTAGTTGGGGGTGTGTTGAGTGTGAAATATTGCATATTTTCTCCTATTTATTCCTTGATTTTATGAGCATGATATTGTTTCATCAATCTATTTCTACATGTTTCTCTTACAATGTGATTTTGAGAGCTTAAGGTGAAAAGGATGCTAAAAGCATGGATTTAATGCTCTAATATTTCCAAAACAAGGATTGGATATTTGGATGCCAAGATTGAAGATTTCAAGAACCCAAGATCTAAGAAAATCAAGTGAAGAAATAAGAAATTCGAGATTGCAAAGTGAAGAATTATGGAACTGGTGAACTTGACAATTCAATAATATCGAACATTGAAAGTGCCCTGGTTTGTCAATTAGCGTGTAAGTTGAGTAGTGAGTCAGGTGAGCCCCATATGAAGATTGTTCAAGCTATCACCTAAACTGGATGTGTGTTCCAAACTCGTCATGGGTAAATCAGCCTCACATCCCAAATCCCAAAACATCCAGGTAAACAAAATCCTTAAAAGACTTAGAAAAACATAGGATGAAAAGTCTAAAAACTTAAGTTTCAAACAGGAAAATTTTCTAAGTTTTATAGATAAGTTCGATGATATTGAGTCTGTGTTAATGTCATTGAACACTCCTGTTCGATGACATCGACTTGTACTCGATGACATCGAATTAGGCCGATTCATGTCCACCAACCACAAAGTAATTTGGACAAAATGTTTGATAAATTGAAAGTATCTTCGATAACATTGAATTTCGAATATCGATGACATCGAAGGTTAGTCAATGATATCGAAGGACCTAGAGTTTTATCCATTGAACTTTCTTGAAAAATATTATGACATTACTCAAGGAATCGAATCATCCTCAATATCATCGGAATTCAAACTTCGATGACATCGAGAGTTGATCGATGATATCGAATCTGGACAGATTGTGTCCAGCAAGCTTAACAGGAAAATTAAATGGAAATGCTCGAGGAATTGAGACAACCTCGATAACATTGATATTCAAACTTCGATGATATCGAGAAAGTCTCGATGATATCGAATCTGGACAAAATATGTCCAGCGAGCTTTCAAGGAATATATTCTAAAAAGATCGAGGAATCAAAATTAGTTTCGATGATATCGGAACTTGAATTTCGATGACATCGAAACAGTATCGATATCATCATGGTCAACTCTGAAATGTCCAGCAAGCTCTTGTGTTATAATGTCGAGGAATCGAAACATGAATCGATACATCGAAATTCAAATATCGTTGAAATCGAATCTGATTCGATATCATCGATAGTCTATTAAAAATTTCTAGAATAATTTTTAAGAGAGTTCGTATCATCGAACTATGATTTAATGTCATCGAAAGTATACGTTCGATGACATTGAATCAGGATCGATGATATCGAACTCAGTCAGATTCTGACAATTTTATTTACGTTGGAACTTTTTGGCTATATAAGGAGAGCTTGCTCTTGGTTGCTATATAAAGAAAAATAGAGAGAGCTTTGAGAGAGTAATTAGATATCACCTACCCTAAGCTCCTTTTCTCATGGAATTTCATCCCTCAATCCACCCTCATCATTGATATTAAAAGAGTGGATTGGTGAATGAACTTCGCCATTCAAGGAGCATCCAGCTACTATCTTAATGATAAATCATTGAGCTGGGATACCTTGAATGCTTGAAAGCTTGGAATCACTCTATCTCTAAAATAGGAAAACATTTATTAGAGTAGGATTCTAACATAACCTTGACCCAACCCGTTGCCCTTATTGGAACATTATCAAGTGTTGCGGATCAAGGGAGCTGAAGCATCTTCGTCATCAAGGAGAAGATCTTCATCAACGTGCATAATGGGGCTCATCTACTTATCTGTAAGTCATTAGAGTCCAGATACCCTATTGATCATTCCTTGCGTAGGATTGGGTCACAGGTACTTCTCACCCCTTCAAGTCCTCATAGGAGGCCTCCAATGGGATAGTACATTTGGGTGTTGTGCTCTTGTGTAGGGCATAAACTTAGGTCCTTTGTGTAGGTCCTCAACCTGTGTGGCCTAAACTTAGGTTCCTTGTGTGGATCCTTTGCTCTTGTGTAGGGTATAAAACTTAGGTAGTTCGTGTTGACCTTTACTCTTATATAGGGTATAAACTTGTGTCTTGTGTAGGCACGTCTTAGGTACCTTATGTAGGTCCTAGAGTCAACCTTGTGTAGGTTGTAACGGTTTGAGGTGAACTTGATTTGAAACCTCCGTTAGTGAAATCCGATACACTCATGGCATGAGTGCGTCCACCGGGAGTGGAGTAGGCATATAGCCGAACCACTATAAATGACTGTGATTAGGATTGATACTTGCATATTCATTTATTATGCTTACTTTGAATGATTACACGAAACATGATAACATGAATGTTTTGAACTGCCAATCACATCCCACACACCTTGTCACTTAGTTCATCCATCATAGACTAATTGCTATATATTGATTGAATATTGAATAGTCTTGTGATTAGATCCTCTACTTGGCTTGGAAGCCATTAGAGTTAATGAAAGTGCCCTAGTTTATCAATTGCGTGAGTGTTGAGTCAGTTAGACTACAGAGCCTAATAGGAAGATCAATTCAAAGCATCTAAGTCAACTGGATATGTGCAAGCTCGTCACAGGTAAATCTAAGCCTCACATCCCCTGTCCCAAAATACTAAGTACATAAAAACCCTTAAAACAAACTAGAACATCTTAGGGTTTTTAAGGTAAGAAAACATTTTCAAAAATCAGAAATTTCTCTAACTTTTCTTGCCTTGTTGATTTTATCGATACACATCTGGATATGATCGACCTGTGTTGTCGTGTCCTCGATGCTCTATCGATACCATCGAAAAGAGGACCAAATATGTCCAGCAACCTCATACATATCTGGACGGAATTATCGATGTATCGATACACCTATCGATATCATCGATATTTAAATCTCGAGTCTATCGAAGTTGACTCGATAATATCGACAGGCAGATTTCTGGCGCCCCTGTTTTTACATAAGAATATCTCATATGCATCGATATAACGAAACTCTTCTCGATACCATCGAATTTCAAATCTCAATGATATCGGAAGTCTTTCGATATTATCGGTCATGGGCGCCTAGTTTACCAACAAAATATTTCAGGGTTGTTTAACTATGATCAGGGGTCTCTCAATAGAATCAATATTCAAATATCGATGATATTGGTACCAGGTCGATTGCATCGAACAAGGACATAAACTGTCCAGCAAGCTTAATGAGAAATCTGTTGGATTTATCGATGCCTCGACTCTGATATCGATATCATCGACATTCAAATTCCGATGATCTCGATGGTTCCTCGATCATTCTTGTAAACCTGAAATATTTCATGTCAAGTCTCTCTCGTTTTCAAATGTCGATAAATCGAACCTCACATCGATGAAATTGAAGTTCGAAATCCGATGCATTAACAAGTGTTTCGATTCCATCGACCAGTTGGCTAAAGGTTTTAAAAACATATGACATTGAGTTTGTGTCATTGACCGGACCATCGATGCTATCATGAGTATACGCTCGATGATATTGAACCCGCTCGATGATATCGAACTCTGTCATAAATGTGACCGTTTTATATCCGTTGGAACCTTTTGCCTATTTAAAGAGAGCTTGTCTATTGTTGCTGGTAGAGAAAGAAGAGAGTGTTTAACCTTATATCTTATACCCAAAGCCCTTTCTCTCAGGGGAGTTCATCCTCCAATCCACCCTCATCATTGATATTCAATAGAGTAGATTGGGGAATGAACTTCTGCATTCAAGGATCCTCCAGCTACTACCTTAATGGAAAATCATTAAGCTGGGATGCCTTGAATGCATAGATGATTGAAATCGCTATATATTCCTATAGGAAAATATTTTGAGACTAGGATTTCATCATACCCTTGACCTAACCCGTTGCCATGTATTGGTACATCATCTGAGTTGCGGGTCAAGGAAGGAGAACATTTATTCAACAACAAAGGAGGAGATCTTCGTCAATGTGCTAAATGAGACTCATCTGCTTATCTGTAAGTTATTAGAGTCCAGAGGACACTTGTGATCATTCCTTTTTAGGATTGGGTCTAAGGTATTTCTCACCTTTTCAAGCCCTCGTAGGAGGCCTCCAGCGGGAGTTACATAGTGGGTGCGTTGTGTGGACCCTTGCTCTGTGGAGAGCATAAACATGTGGTTAAAAGTGAACCAGTCAAAACCTTGGGTTTGAGGTGAACCGTGTGAAACCTTAGGTTTGGGGTAAACCTCGTAAAACCTCAGTTAGGGTCTTGTGGAAGATCCTTGGCCAGTGTGCCTAAAACTGGGTGCTCTGTGTTGACCCTTACTCAGGGAGCATAAACAGTCAGCCTGAGTGTAGGTTGTAAAGGTTAAAGGTGAACTTGATTTAAAACCTTAGGTTTGAGGTGAACCGCTGTAAAACCTCCTTAGTGAAATCCGGCACACTCAAGGGTTGAGTACGTCTACCGGGAGTGGAGTAGACTGATCGTTGAACCACTATAAAAATAATTATGTTTGAGATTGTTATTCTTCTGATTGTGTGATTTACTTTAAGACTTTCATATTTGAATACTTGAGATCACATCTCACACACATACACAGTCATATCCATCATAAACTAGTTTGCATATTGTTCACTTCTTAAAATAATTTATGATAGGATCCTCTACCAAGCTTGGAAGCCAGTAGAGTTATTTTTGAGTAGTGCTAATATGAGCTTGTTGTTAGGATTAGTGCATTATGATTTTAAATAAATCATAAAAAAACTTTAAAAAGTCTTATTCACCCCCCTCTAGAACATATTGGCATATTCCTACTTTAACTAAAGCAGTCTTCACCGCTATTTCAATTGGTATCAGAGCGGGTCTCTCTTCAAGGGCTTCACCGCCTAGAGAGTGATCTTGACTGAAGTTGGGAATATGGCAAAAGGAGAGGGCTCATCAGTCACTAGATCTCCAGTATTTGATGGATTAAATCATGCAAACTAGAAAGCTAGGATGCACTACTTTCTGAGATCGTTAGATCATGACGTTTGAGATATAGTTGAAAGCGAATATGTGCCACCAACTGAAAAAATTGTACTTGACAGTGGTACAACCATCACAAAACTCAAACCCAAAGAAAAGTGGACGGCGTTTGATAAAGAAAAGTAGACTGCTGAAGCAAAAGCTATGAACACCATCTACTGTGCCGTGTCCCAAGACATCTTCAATCAAATAAGTATGTGTGGGACATCCAAGGAAGCATGGGATCTATTGGAAACAACTCATGAAGGCACAAGCACTGTGAAGAGATCTAAACTTTAACTCCTGACTTCACAGTTCGAAAGTCTCAAAATGGAAAAGCATGAGACCTTTATGGAGTTTTTCACAAAATTGAATATCATTTGCAACTCCATGGGTGGATTGGGAGAAAAGGTTCCAATTCCAAAAATCTGTAGGAAAATACTTAGATCACTGCCTTAACGGTTTAATCCCAAAGTAACAACCATTGAAGAGTGTAGGAATATTGATGAGATGAAAGTAGAAGAACTGGTAGCTTCCCTACAAACTTTTGAACTACACTTCAAACAAACCCAAAAATCCAAAACAACTGTCCTAAAAACTTCTAAGAAAACAACAAACAAGGACAGTGAAAGTGAAAGAGAAGACGAAGATGAGAAAGTGGCTTTGCTAGCACAAAGGTTCAAAAAATTCTTTCAAAAGAATCGTGACCGTCCATTTAACAGGAGAAAGGTGGACAACAAACCTTCTGTAGGCAAATTTGGTAAAAAGAGCAAAGAACCACAATGTTATGCTTATCAGAAGTATGGACACCTATCTACTGAATGCCCGAATAGAAAAAGTAAGGGTAAGGCAATGGCTACCACATGGGATGATACAGTTGAGTCAAACTCAGAATCCGGTGACTCAGACAACGATGGAGACTAAAAATTCTTAAAAATTCTTATGGTCTCCACCACACCAATCATTCCAGTGAAACTGAAAATGAGAAAGAACAGCAAGCCACTGAATCATTTCCGTCAGATAATGAGGAAACTGAAAAGGAAGAACTAGAAGAAAAAAATAAGCTACAAGATGCTTACAATCAATTTTATATCCATAACATCAAAGTAATTAAAAGGCTTGGAATATCTGAGAACAAAAAGCAATTGCTACAAAAAGATTTGGACAAAACTATATAAATTAATACACATATGATCAATGAGTTACAGCAACATCACTCAGATAATGATAGATTTGAGAGAATTAACTCCTTCCTTAAATCTGAGACCAAAAAACTAAACAAACAGCTTGAGTAATTAACGAACAAAAATATGCTTCTTCAAAATGAAAATCATACACTCTTGTTTGATCTAGATGAGTCCAGAAGAGTGGCCAAGCCAAACTGTAAATTTTCCCAAAGTGGTGAAAAATTAGAAAAACTCTTAGGGATGGGAAGACCTGTAAAGGACGAGCTGTCTAGGATATGAAAATTTTAAATCAAAATCTCGAAATGTAGCACCAATAACTGAAAGATCTGCTGCTTCAGGAAGCAAAACTAAAACTGAAATAGCGGTGAGGACTGCTTTAGTTGAAGTCGGGATATGCTAATATGTCCTAGAGGGGGGTGAATAGGACTTTTAAAAAGTTTTTATGATTTATTTAAGATCCTATTACACTAATCCTAATAACAGGCACATATTAGGATTACTCAAAAAATAACTCTACTGGCTTCCAAGCCTGGTAGAGGATCTAATCATAAACTATTTAAGAAGTAAATAATATGCAAACTAGTTTATGATGGATATGACTGTGTAAGTGTGCGAGGTGTGATCTCAGATACTCAGATATGCAAATATTAAAGTAAATCACACAATCAGAGGAATAACAATATCAAACACAGTCATTTTTATAGTGGTTCGATGATCAGTCTACTCCACTACATAAGGTTTTAAATCAGGTTCACCTTCAACCCTTGAGTGTGCCGGATTTCACTAAGGAGGTTTCACAGCGGTTCACCTCAAACCTAAGGTTTTAAATCAGGTTCACCTTCAACCTTTACAACCTACACTGAGGCTGACTGTTTATACTCTCACGAGCAAGGGTCAACACAATGCACCCACTTTTAGGCACACTGGCCAAGGATCTTCCATCAGACCCTACGGAAGTTTCTACATAATTCACCTCAAACCCGAGGTTTCACACGGTTCACCTCAAACCTAAGGTTTTGACTGGTTTACCTTTAACCAGATGTTTATGCTCTCCATAAGGCAAGGGTCCACACAACGCACCCACCACATACACTCCCGCCAGAGGCCTCCTACTAGGGCTTCAAGGGGTGAGAAACACTTAAGACCCAATCCTACAAATGAATGATCACAAGTGTCCTCTGGACTCTAGATACTTACAGATAAGCTGATGAGTCCCATTAAGCACGTTGACGAAGATCTCCTCCTTTGTTGATGAAGACTCTTCGATCTCCTTGATTCGCAACTCAAAAGATATACCAATGCATGGTGACAGGTTGGGTCATCAAGGGTCAAGGTTATGATGAAATCCTACTCTCAAAAATTTTTCTTATAAGGAAGATAGAGCGATTTCAATCATCTAGGCATTCAAGGTATCCCAACTTAATGATTTGTCATTAAGATGGTAGCTGGAGGATCCTTGAATGCAGAAGTTCATTCCCCAATCTACTCTATTGAATATCAATGGTGAGGGTGATGATGAACTTCCCTGAGAGAAAGGGCTTTGGATATAAGATCTAAAGTTAAACACTCAAAAGCTCTCTCTTCTTTCTCTCACAGCAACAATAGTCAAGTCCTCTTTATATAGACAAAAGGTTCTAACGGATATAAAACGGTCACATTTATGACAGAGTTCGATATCATTGAGCAGGTTCGATATCATCGAGCGTATACTCTCGATAGCATTGATGGTCTGCTCGATGACTCGAACTCAATGTCATACACTTTTGAAACCTTTTGCCAAATGATCGATGAATAGAAACGATTGTCGATGACATCGGATTTCGAACTCCGATTCCATCGATGAGAGGTTCGATCCATCGACACTTGATAAATGTGAGAGACTTAACTAGAAATATTTCAGGTTTTTATAAACGATCGGGGAACCATCAAGATCATCGGAATTTGAATGTCGATGATATCGATATAAGAGTCGAGGCATCGATAAATCCAGCGGAATTTTTATTAAGCTTGCTAGACAGTTTATGTCCTTGTTCGATGCAATCGACTTGGTATCGATGTCATCGATAGTTGAATATCGATTCTATTGAAGGGTCCTCGATCATAGTTAAACAACCTTGGAATATTTTGTTAGAGAACTTGGCGCCCAAGATCGATATCATCGAAGGCCTACCGATATCATTGAGGTTTGAATTTTGATGGTATCGAGGAGGCTTCGATATATCGATGCTTATATGATATTCTTTAAGAAAAACAGGGGAGCTGAAAATCTGCCTGTCGATAGTATCGATTCGATTTTGATGGACTCGAGATTTGAATATCGATGTTATCGATAGGTGTATCGATACATCGATAATTCGTTCAGATTTGTTGTGAGGTTGCTGGACATATTTGGTCCTCTTTTCGATAATATCGATGGAGCATCTAGGACTTGACAGCGCAAGTCGATCATATCGAGATGTGTATTGATAAAATCGACAAGGCAAGAAAACTTAGAGAATCTTCCTATTTTGAAAACATTTTCTTACCTTAAACCTTAAGATGTTCTAATTTGTTTTTAAGGGTTTTAGCTTACCTGGTGATTTGGGACAATGGATGTGAGGCTTATATTTACCTGTGGCGAGCTTGCAGACAGACACTTGAATTGATCTTCCTATCAGGCTCTGTAGACGAACTGACTCAACATTCACGCTAATTGACAAACCAGGGCACTTTCAATCTCCTCCTTTGTCAATTATGTGACAAAATCTCAAAACACCCTAGAACATTCTAGACAAACACATCCTAAATTGTGTGTACATGCTTTTTACACAATTTTACAATTTCTAGCCTATGTACACAACCAATAGTTGTTCTTTGCAAACTCCCCCTCACTTGATGCAGTTGCTCCCCCTAACACCTGCAACAAAATCCAAGCAGATATATAATTTCCATTCGAGGTGTAGGGTGTTTGGATGTTCTCCCCCTTTTTGTCAGTCATTGACAAAGATATAGCTGTTGATATTGACTAAAGCTTGAAGTATTTGGGAGAACCACTCAGCCAATAGAATATGCATATAAAGATAGATGTATAATGGTCAATCAATTGTTGAATCAGACATCATTTGCAGTGAAGATATATGCATAGCAGATCGGATATACGCAGTGTCATAGCAGATAGAATATTCATTAAAGACATCACATGCAATCCAAGATAAGTGAGGGGATCGTAAAACATAAGTATGGCAGTAAAGATGAGAGCTACATTCAGCCATAACAAAAATATCCAAATATCCATCATCCAAAACATACACTACCACAGACAGCAATAGATTAACAGTATATCCACCTAAACCAATCCCTAAAAAAATACGTTCAGTCCAACCATGGACATATACAATGACCCAAAAAAATGTCAGATTCTCCAGATTAGTTAGTTATCACATACACTCATGAAGGCGTAGAACATTTAAAAAATACTAATGTTCGTACGTAGAGATAAGAGTGGGGTGTATGTGATAGTAAGTAGTGATCATCATCATGGAACGAAGTGGGATGGTGTCGTGTCGTCCTGGCGGTAAGTTATCACATCCACCAACTGTTGGACGGTTTGCTGCACACTTAACATCATCCGTTCCAGGATAGTAAATCTCTCATTCATTGACTCCCTGAGCTGAGAGACATTATGCTGAATGACGCCGAGCTTGTCTGGATGGAGCTTAAACCTCTTTGCATGCCCAGGTGTTGATGTTGATGGAGCATGTTGAGGTCTAGAAGCATCTTCTCTGGTCACCTCAGTCCCTCCCATAGGAGCGTCACTAGCCCTACCTTCTCCCTTAACTTGAATTCCTTCCTCCAGGGGCTCCTCAGGGTATTTGTGAAACCTCAGATCCATCCTTCGGATGTTGCTTTTATTGAAGGTTTGGAGAGGAAGTTTAGGATCATTTGTAGTTGGGAACCCTGTGGCATTACAGATTGTATTGATGATCCAGGGATATGGTAGGAGAATGTCCCTAGCCCTATGAAAAGTGTACATCAATTGATACACAATCAAGGTAGGCAAATAGATCTTGACCCCAACGGCGATTGAATAGATTATCATAGTTATGAAGCCAGTGAGGTCAACTTTGTTGGAGCCTCTAAAGTAAATATTTGAAGCAAGAATACCATGCAGGACTCAATAACGTGGTTCCAAGAACTTGACTTTCAGAGCATTCCCTTGATGCCACTGGACATCACGATTGTGACAGAGGAATTTAGTGACCTCGGATCGTACTTCAGAACTTTCCATGTCCATATCAGGGATTCCTACAAGAGATAAAATAAGATTGAATATTCTTGCAACAGACCCTGGAGTGATCAACACATCATCACCATCTACAGTTACGGAGATGGATGGAGGATCAGATGTCAGAGAATGACAGGCAGCAAAGAAATGGTAAGTTCATTCAAGCTAATAAGATCCACCAAAGTCGAGAACTGGTAACCAATCTATGGCGGCAAATAGAGGTTCTAAATTATATGGAATCAAGTAGCTTCTGTTGACTTTCCTTTTGGGAATAACCTTTCTCCCTGTAAATTTTGCTAAGACTGGATTAGCTTGCACAGGTGGAGGAGCCTACGCCTCAGACTGAGACTCACCACGTCTCAAGCGTTGTCTTGTGGGGGTCCAAGGGTCCGAGTCCCTTGCCCTTGCTCTTGAAGCAAGCACCTTTTGTTGGGCGGATCTTGAAGACTCCCCCCGTCCGGATGCTTTTCCTTTGTCTTTACCCATCCAGACAAAACAAACTTGAAAACTTGGGAAAAGAAGACAAAATCCATCAACAAGAAGTACTCGACCAAAAATGCAAGATTTGGAAAGGAAGAGATGAAAAGATAGTACCAGTTTCTGAGTACCTTCTGGGACCCACCAAAGACCTTTCAGCCGAGAGTTTGAGCCAAAAAGAATGGAAAACCCTTTCTCGAACAAAATGAAAGTCTTTTTGCTCGACCGCTTTTTTATCAGGCGGTGGTCATCGATTTTATCGAACTTTCTTTCGATTATATCGATGATCCTCATTCGATGTTATCGATAATAGCTTCGATCATAGTCTCAACCAAGTGACTTTTCAAATTCTGAAGAGATGTCGATAATATCGACTCTTTATCGATTTGATTGAGAATGCTCATGACAACTCGGCAGACATATCAGGTGTAAATGTTTTTCAATTTTCAGCATTTAGACAACCATCATGCATACTTTTAGTATGTAAATTTATCAATAGTATACACAGTAAAATTTTGTACAATCAATGCACAAGTCAAAATTATAAACATTTGAAGGTTTATATACAAAAGATGGAGGTGAAGAACCTCAGATGTATCATTTTAAGCTCAACAAAAAGAATCCTCATTTTGGTGCATGTTTAGATCTTTGATGCACAATCTGAATTAATTCTTCCTTATCCATTGCACTTTGTTAACCGATTTGGGTGGTGGTGCAAGGGCATTGCTTCTATCCATATCCTTAAGAGGACTTTTGAAGTTCTGTATTTCTCTGGTTAATAATTTGTTAACATGATTCTGACCAGAGTTAGGTTGAGTCCTCCTAAGTGTTATGCATTCAAACTTATAATGACCTGAATCACCACACAAATAACATACTAGAGTTATTCTGGTTTTGCTTCCAGAAGTAGCAGATTTTTCAGTTCTAGGTGCTGCATTTTCAGCCTTTGGCTTAAATTTTTCATATCCTAGGCCGCTTTTATCCTTTCCAGGTCTTTCCATTCCTAACAGTTTTTCTAGCTTTTCGCCACTTTAGGAAAACTTGTAGCTTATCTTGGCCATCTTTTTTTGATTCTTCTAGATCAAACAAGATTGTATGATTTTCATTTTGAAGAAGCAAAATTTTATCTTTTAAGATCTCGACTTGTTTGTTCAATTTCTCAGACTCGTTTTCGAGAAGGATATTAATTTGTTCAAGCCTATCATTATTCGTATGATATTGTTGCAGATCATTTATTAGTTGTATGTTGATTTCCAATATTTTATCTAAATCTTTTTGCAGCAACTTACTTTTGTTTTCCGTTATTCCAAGTCTTTTAAGGATATTTATGCTATGAATGTAAAGTTGATTATAAGCATTTTGTAGCTTATCCTTTTCTTCTTCTTCTTCTCTAGTTTCCTGATTATCAGATGGAAATGATTCAGTGGCTTGCTATTCTTTCTCGTTCTCAGATTCAGTGGGAATGATTGAAGCAGTGGAGACCATGAGTATTTTCAATGATTTCTGATCTCCACCGCTTTCTAAGTCACTAAATTCTGAATTTAACTCCATAAAGGTCTCATGCTCTTCCATTCTGAGACTTTCGAACTGTGAAGTCAGGAGTTGTAGTTTAGATCTCTCCATAGTGCTTGTGCCTTCATGGGTCGTTTCCAATAAGTCTCATGCTTCCTTGGATGTCCCACACATATTTGGTTGAAGATGTCTTGGGACACGGCACAGTAGATGGCGTTCATAGCTTTTGCTTCAGCAGTCTATTTTTCTTTGTCGAACGCCGTCCACTTTTCTTTGGGTTTGGGCTTTGTGATGGTTGTGCCACTGTCAAGTACAATTTATTCAATTGATGGCACATATCCGCTTTCAACTATATCCCAAACATCATGGTCCAAAGATCTCAAAAAGTAGTGCATCCTACCCTTCCAGTATGCATAATTTGATCCATCAAATACTGGAGGGCTAGTGACCAATGAGCCCTCTCCTTTGGCCATATTCCCAACTTCAGTCAAGATCACTCTTTAGGCGGTGAAGCCCTTAAAGAGAGACCCTCTCTGATACCAATTGAAATAGCAGTGAGGACTGCTTTAGTTGAAGTCGGGATATGCCAATATGTCCTAGAGGGGGGTGAATAGGACCTTTTAAAAGTTTTTATGATTTATTTTAGATCCTATTACACTAACCCTAACAACAGGCACATATTAGGATTACTAAAAAATAACTCTACTGGCTTCCAAGCCCAGTAGACGATCCAATCATAAACTATTTAAGAAGTAAATAATATGCAAACTAGTTTATGACGGATATCACTGTGTAAGTGTGTGAGGTGTGATCTCAGATACTCGAATATGCAAATATTAAAGTAAATCACACAATCAGAGGAATAACAATCTCAAACATAGTCATTTTTATAGTGGTTCGACGATCAGTCTACTCCACTCCCGGCAGACGCACTCAACCCTTGAGTGTGCCGGATTTCACCATGGAGGTTTCACAGCGGTTCACCTCAAACTTAAGGTTTTAAATCAGGTTCACCTTCAACCTTTACAACCTACACGTAGGTTGATTATTTATGCTCTCACGAGCAAGGGTCAACACAACGCACCTACTTTTAGGCACACTGGCCAAGGATCTTCCATCAGACCCTTCGGAGGTTTCTACACGGTTCACCTCAAACCTGAGGTTTCGCACGGTTCACCTCAAACCTAAGGTTTTGACTGGTTCACCTTCAACTAGATGTTTATGCTCTTTACAGAGCAAGGGTCCACACAATGCACCCACTACGTACACTCCTGCCGGAGGCCTCCTACGAGGGCTTCAAGGGGTGAGAAACACTTAAGACCCAATCCTACAAAGGAATGATCACAAGTGTCCTCTAGACTCTAGATACTTACAGATAAGCTGATGAGTCCCATTAAGCACGTTGATGAAGATCTCCTCCTTTGTTGACGAAGACTCTTCGACCTCCTTGATTCGCAACTCAAAAGATATACCAATGCATGGTGGCGGGTTGGGTTAAGGTTATGATGAAATCCTACTCTCAAAAGATTTTCCTATAAGGAAGATAGAGCGATTTCAATCATCTAGGCATTCAAGGCATCCTAGCTTAATGATTTACCATTAAGATGGTAGCTGGAGGATCCTTGAATGCGGAAGTTCATTCCCCAATCTACTCTATTGAATATCAATGGTGAGGGTGGATTGGAGGATGAACTTCCCTGAGAGAAAGGGCTTTGGATATAAGATCTAAAGTTAAACACTCAAAAGCTCTTTCTTCTTTCTCTCACAACAACAATAGTCAAGTCCTCTTTATATAGGCAAAAGGTTCCAACGAATATAAAATGGTCACATTTATAACTGAGTTCGATATCATCGAGCAGGTTTGATATCATCGAGCATATACTCTCGATAGCATTGATGATCCGCTCGATGACTCGAACTCAATGTCATATGCTTTTGAAACCTTTTGTCAAATGTTCATTGAATCGAAACGATTATCGATGACATCAGATTTCGAACTTTGATTCCATCGATGAGAGGTTCAATTCATCGACACTTGAAAAATGAGAGAGACTTGACTAGAAATATTTCAGATTTTTATGAATGATCGGGGAACCATCGAGATCATCAGAATTTGAATGTCGATGGTATCGATATCAGAGTCGAGGCATCGATAAATCCAGTGAATTTTCATTAAGCTTGCTGGACAGTTTATGTCCTTATTCGATGCCATCGACTTGATACCGATGTCATCGATACTTGAATATCAATTCTATCGAAGGGCCCCCAATCATAGTTAAACAACCCTAAAACATTTTACTGGAGAACTTGGCGCCCAAGATCGATATCATCGAAGGCCTACCGATATCATCAAGGTTTGAATTTCGATGGTATCGACGAGGCTTTGATATATCGATGCTTATATGATTCTTTAAGAAAAACAGGTGCGCCGATAATCTTCCTATCGATAGTATCGAGTCAATTTCAATAGACTCGAGATTTGAATATCGATGATATCAATAGGTGTATCGATACATCGATAATTCATATAGATTTGTTGTGAGGTTGCTTGACATATTTGGTCCTCCTTTTGATGATATCGATGGAGCATCGAGGACTCGACAGTGCAGGTCGATCATATCGAGATGTGTATTGATAAAATCAATAAGGCAAGAAAACTTAGAGAATCTTCCTATTTTGAAAACATTTTCTTACCTTAAACCCTAAGATGTTCTAGTTTATTTTTAAGGGTTTTAGGTTACCTGGTGATTTGGAATAAGGGATGTGAGGCTCAGATTTACCTGTGGCGAGCTTGCACACATCCGGTTGAGGCAGACGCTTGAATTGATCTTCATATCAGGCTCTGTAGACGAACTGTCTCAACACTCACGCTAATTGACAAACCAGGGCAGTTTCAAAAACTACTCCAGTGTGTCATTTGTGTGGTGATTTTGGTCATTATAAGTTCGAATGCATGACACCTAAAAGGACTCAACATAACTCTGGTCAAAAATTCAAACCAACTAGAGAAATGCAGAATTTCAAGAGTCCACTTAGAAATATGGATAGAAGAAATACACCTCCATCACCACCCAAAATGACAAATAAAATGAAAGAGTTAATTAATCAAGTGGATAAACTAAACACTAAAAACTCTGCCATAAAATGGGTAAGGAAGAACTAGTTCAGATCTTGCATCAAGATCTGGATATTTACTGAAATGATGCAATTTTGTGTTGAACTCTTAATGCTATATCTGAGGTCTCTCACCTCATCTTTTGCCCATAAACATTGTAATGTTTATAATTTTGGGATGTACAAAACTTGTACAAAATTTTGCTATGTATACGGATGATTCAAGAATATATTCTCCTATACATAGACGTCGATCAAACTACAAAAGAATGACAATTATTCAGAATCAATGTCTCATGACAAGTCTGTCTCGATTAATCAATCGAGTATCGATACCATCGACATCCCTTTAGAATGTGAACAGCCGTATGATCAAGAATGGTATCGGGGGCAGGCTCGATAAAATCGATCAAGAGTCTCTCGATATCATCGAAACTAGGATCAATTATATCGGCATATACCGCCCGATATAAGTCAGAGGAGCGTGGGGGTTTCTTTTCTTCTTCCCTGTTCGATTCTCTCGACCAAACCACTTGGACCCTCATCGAACTACCCCAACCATTCAACAAATCTGGTAATACCCTTCTACACATTAAGACTCCATTATTTTGGTATTTTCATTTCTATTGAGTTTTTCTCCTCTTTCTCAAATCCTTCAAACCCTCTTTTTGTCCACATGGGAAAAGACAAAGGAAAAGCATCCAGATAGGGGGAGTCTTCGAAATCTGTCTGACAAAAAGTGCTTACTACAAAAGAAAAGGCAAGGGCTCCGAAATGTGGGACCCCCACAAGGCAACGCTCGAAGTGTGATGTGTCCCAGTCTGAGGCACAGGCACCTCCACCAGTGCAAGTTAATCCGGTCTTGGCAAAATTCACTGGTAGAAAAGTTATTCCCGAAAGGAAAGTCAAGAGAAATTGCTTGATTCCATATAATCTGGAACCTCTATTTGCAGCCATATCAGCTTTGGGGGATCATATAAGCTTGAACGAACTTATAATTTCTTTGCTACCTGTCACTCTCCGACATCTGATCCTCCATCCATCACTGTAACCGTCGATTGTGATGATGTGCTAATCACTCCTGGATCTGTCGTAGGGATATTCAATCTTATATTATCTCCTATAGGACTCCCAGATATGGACATGGAAGATATTGAGGTTCGGTCCATAGTCACCAAATTCCTTTGTTATGATCGTGACGTCCAGTGGCACCAAGGGAATGCATTAAAAGTCAAATTTATGGAACCACGCTATCGAGTCCTACATGGCATCCTTACCTCAAACATCTACTCTAGGGGCTCCAACAGGGCAGATCTCATGGGCTTCATGACTATGATAATTTATTCGGTCACCGCTGAGATCAAGATTTATCTGCCTACCCTCATCGTGTATCAGTTGGTATATATTTTTCATAGGGTTAGGGACATTCTCTTACCATATCCCTTGATCATCCATACAATCTGTAATGTCATAGGGTTCCTAACTACAAATGATCTTGAACTTCCTCTCCAAACCTTCAATAAAAGCAACATTCGAAGGATGGATTTGAAGTTTCACAAATATCCTGAGGATCCCCTGGAGGAAGGCATTCAAGTTGAGGGAGAAGGTAGGGCTGGCGACGCTCCTATGGAAGGGGATGAGATGGTCGGAGAAGAAGCTTCTGGATCTCAACATGCTCCATCAACATCAACACCCGGACATGCAAAAAGATTTAAGCTCCATCAAGACAGGATTGATGCCATTCAGTGTGATGTCTCTCAACTCAGGGAGTCGATGAATGAGAGGATTACTGTCTTGGAACGGCTGGTCCAGGGAGTGCAGCAAATCGTCCAATAGTTGGTGGATCTGATGACTTGCCATCGCGACGACACGACACCATCCCACTCTACTCCATGATACTGATCACTACTTGTTATCACATACACAACACTCTTAGTTCTGCGTATGAACATCAGTATCTTTTTTAATGTTCTACGCCTTCATGAGTGTATGTGATAACTAACTAATCTGCAGAATCTGAAGTTTTTTTTGTATATGATAATTGTATATGCCCATGGTTGGGTTGAACATCTGGTTATTTTTTGGGGGCTTGGTTCTGTTGGGTAACTGGTAATCTACTGTTGTCTGAGGCAGTATGTATTTTTGGATATTTGTGTATATAGCTAAATGAAATTCTCATCCTTACTGCCATAATTCAGTTCTCAGATCCCCTGGTTTGTCTGATATGGAATGCATGTGATGTTTCTTAATGATTATTCTATTTGCTTTTATCACTGCTCTATTTGATCTGATATGCATCCATACTGTCTGAAAATGATGTATGCTTAAAAATGGTTTAATCTTTATACATTTATATCTGTTGGTTCTCTCACGTTACTTTAAACTTCAGTCAAAATCAACTGCTATATCTTTGTCAATAACTAACAAAAAGGGGGAGAACAGTTCAAACACCTCGAAAAGGAAATTGTATATCTGCTTAAATGGTGTTGCACGTGTTAGGGGGAGCAGGCCGCACCAAGTGAGGGGGATTTTGCAGTTAAGGGGAGCAAATACTGGGTTGTGTACATGGGTTCAATAAAAATTATAAAATTATGTAAAATGCATGTACACACAATTTAGGATGTGTTTGTCTAGTGTTCTAGGGTGTTTTGGTTTTTCTCACATAATTAAGAAAGAGGGAGATTGAAAGTGCCCTGGTTTGTCAATTGCGAGAGTGTTGAGTCAATTAGACTACAGAGCTTAATAGGAAGATCAATTCAAAGCGTCTAAGTCAACTGGATATGTGCAAGCTCGTCACAGGTAAATCTAAGCCTCACATCCCCTGTCCCAAAATACTAAGTACATAAAAACCCTTAAAACAAACTAAAACATCTTAGGGTTTTTAAGGTAAGAAAACGTTTTCAAAAATCAGAATTTTCTCTAACTTTTCTTGCCTTGTCGATTTTATCGATACACATCTCGATATGATCGACTTACGCTGTCGTGTCTTCGATGCTCCATCGATACCATTGAAAAGAGGACCAAATATGTCTAGCAACCTCAAACATATCTGGACGAAATTATCGATGTATCGATACACCTATCGATATCATCGATATTCAAATCTTGAGTCTATCGAAGTTGACTCGATAATATCGACGGCAGATTTTCGGCGCCCCTGTTTTTACTTAAGAATATCTCATATGCATCGATATATCGAAACTCTTCATGATACCATCAAATTTCAAATCTCGATGATATCGGAAGTCTTTTGATATTATCGGTCATGGGCGCCTAGTTTACCAGCAAAATTTTCAAGGTTGTTTAACTATGATCGGGGGTCTCTCAATAGAATCAATATTCAAATATTGATGATATCAGTACCAGGTTGATTGCATTGGACACAGACATAAACTGTCCAACAAGCTTAATGAGAAATCCGCTGGATTTATCGATGCCTCGACTCTGATATCGATATCATCGACATTCAAATTCTGATGATCTCGATGGTCCCTCAATCATTCTTGTAAACCTAAAATATTTCATGTCAAGTCTCTCTCGTTTTCAAGTGTCGATGAATCGAACCTCTCATTGATGAAATCGGAGTTTAAAATCCGATGACATCGACAAGTGTTTCGATTCCATCGACCAGTTGACTAAAGGTTTCAAAAGCATATGACTTTGAGTTTATGTCATCGAGCGGACCATAGATGCTATCGAGAGTATACGCTCGATGATATCGAACCCGCTTGATGATATCGAACTCCATCATAAATGTGACTATTTTATATCCGTTGGAACCTTTTGCCTATTTAAAGAGAGCTTGTCTATTGTTGCTAGTAGAGAAAGAAGAGAGTGCTTTTAAGTGTTTAACCTTAGATCTTTTACCCAAACCCTTTCTCTTAGGGGAGTTCATCCTCCAATCCACCCTCATCATTGATATTCAATAGAGTGGATTGGGGAATGAACTTCCACATTCAAGGATCCTCCAGTTACTACCTTAATGGAAAATCATTAAGCTGGGATGCCTTGAATGCATAGATGATTGAGATCGCTCTATCTTCCTATAGGATAATATTTTGAGAGTAGGATTTCATCATACCCTTGACCCAACTCGTCGCCATGTATTAGTACATCATCTGAGTTGCGGATCAAGTAAGGAGAAGACTCTTCATCAACAAAGGAGGAGATCTTTGTCAACGTGCTGAATGGGACTCATCTGCTTATCTTTAAGTTATTAGAGTCCAGAGGACACTTGTGATCATTCCTTTTTAGGATTGGGTCTAAAGTGTTTCTCACCCTTTCAAGCCCTCGTTGGAGGCCTTCGGCAGGAGTGTACATAGTGGGTGCGTTGTGTGGACCCTTGCTCTGTGGAGAACATAAACATGTGATTAAAGGTGAACCAGTCAAAACCTTGGGTTTGAAGTGAACCATGTGAAACCTCAGGTTTGGGGTAAACTGCGTAAAACCTCAGTTAGGGTTTTGTGGAAGATCCTTTGCTAGTGTTCCTAAAACTGGGTGTTATGTGTTGACCCTTGCTCAAGGAGCATAAACAATCAGCCTGAGTGTAGGTTGTAAAGGTTGAAGGAGAACTTGATTTAAAACCTTAGGTTTGAGGTGAACCGTTGTGAAACCTCCTTAGTGAAATCCGACACACTCAAGGGTTGAGTGCGTCTGCCGAGAGTGGAGTAGACTGATCGTCGAACCACTATAAAAATGATTGTGTTTGAGATTGCTATTCTTCTGATTGTGTGATTTGCTTTAATACTTTTATATTTGAATACCTGAGATCACACCTCACACACATACACAGTCATATCCATCATAAACTAGTTTGCATATTGTTCACTTCAAAAAATAGTTTGTGATTGGGTCCTCTACCAGGCTTGGAAGCCAGTAGAGTTATTTTTTAGTAATCCTAATATGAGCTTGTTGTTAGGATTAGTGCATTAGGATTTTAAATAAATCATAAAAAAAAACTTTAAAAAGTCCTATTCACCCCCCTCTAGGACATATTGGCATATTCCTACTTCAACTAAAGCGATCTTCACTACTATTTCAGTTAATATGAATATATCTGGATAGTTGTGCATTAGATCTAGATAGGATTTCAATCATCAAGAAAAGTTTATAAAGTCCTATTCACCCCCCCTCTAGGACACTTTGACCTATTCCGACTTCTACTAAAGTGGTCTTACCGCAATTTCAATTGGTATCAGAGAAGTTCTCTCTTAAGGGCTTAACCGCCTAGAGAGTGATCTTGGCTAAAGTTGAAATTATGGCCAAAGGGGAGGGCTCATATGTGACTAGACCTCCTATTTTTTATGGTTTAAATTATGCATGCTAGAAGGCTAGGATGCACTACTTTCTGAGATCTTTTGTAAGACCCGTATCGTAGACCGTACCGTTCCGCAGACTTTCGCGGTCTTTCCAGTCGAATTCCTGTGACCTTCGACCCTTAACCGGTATTTGCGCATGACCCTGTGTCACACGCCGTCAACTCGAGTTAACTCAACCTAAGACTTGTACCATAGCGACCACGCCGTCGCTACGGTTTCGAAGCCACGACTCACGTACCGATCTGATACTCTGGCTAGGAGATGTGGGCTAACGTTCGGTGCATGGAAAACACCGCGCGTACAAATTCTGAGAGAATCTCTACAATATGTCACATCAATCAATTGACCAATCAATCCCATCATGTCAAGTACACATCACCTCTCTCCCTTCCCCAAGCAACCCCTAAAGTCAAAAGTTTCTTACAAGCCCATACCCCTTCTTACACAATCTACGACAAAAGTAAAAAAAAAAAGAGTTTCTTACACATCCATCACCCATCTCTCACTTTCTCTCTTTACAGCCCTCTCTCTCTCTCATTTTTCATTTCTCAAACTCTCTTTCCCAAGCAAAAGAACACCCCACGTCCAACCTCTCTCTCCTCCAAGAGAGCTTTGTGTATGGCCCACTTCCTACCGTCTCATCTTCCATCTCAACCATCCAAACCCCATCTCTTCCGTTGAAGTCGAAGCCTAGGTGACTACCTTCCCATCGGACCAACAAGGAGTGGAAGGTGGGTGACCTTGGATCCACATTTTCCTTTTTTTTTTTATCATGTATTTGTTTTGTGATTTAAGGGTCCATATCTATTGTGACCCACCTTGATGTATATTTTGTACCAAAGAGGGGCCCATAGTGGTGGGGCCCCTCCATCACCTCCGACATCGCCGATGCCTCTTCCTCTCTCTCTCTCTCTCTTTCTATGATTATGGCCCACCTAATGTGTGTATATCATCTATGCCATCTACCAGTGGACCCCATCTACGTGGGACACACCATGATGTTTGTATGCCATCCCAACCGTCCATGGGGGGCCCACCTTGAGGTGGCTAACAGTGGGGGTGGTTACCAGTGAAGTGTGATCCAATGTGGGCCCACCCAGCTCCATAGCTCAGGTGGCAGACCGAGTGAAAGATGCCTCGTTTCAACACTGGAGGTCTTGGTATCGACCCCTGTGGTGGTGGCTAACATGGAGTGTGTACTAACATGGGTGTGGACTGACTGTGGGGTCCATGGGACCCATCCACTCCCTCCATCCGTTTAAATAGGCCACACCATGGTGTATGGGCCTTATCCAAACCATCCACCATTTCTGGATGGTGGGGCCCACATCCGTGTGGCGCCCTCCTTGGTGCGTGTGCACACCCAAATCCATAGCTTCAGTGGTAGGCTGAGTGAAAGATACCTTGTTGCAACGCTGAGGTCTTGGCGTGACTTCCTAGTGTAGGCGGTTGACAGTGAAGTGTGTGCCAGCGGTGGGGTCCATGGGACCCACCCATGCCGTCCATTCATGTGGTGGGCCACACCGTGCTGCGTGTGGTGTCCACCATCCTTGGATGGTGGGACCCACCCCCTCGTGTGGGGCCCTCCATGATATATGTGACCGTCTAGGCCCTGGACGGCTTGGACGTCAGATATTATATATATATATATTATATCTAATACCTGTTGTGGTGGGCCCTACGTGGGACCCACCTATTTTGTTTTAAAAAAAACCAACAAAAAAAGAAAAAAAAAAGAGAAAAAAAAAAGAAGGTAGCAAGGTTGCACGTACAACAGCTCGTTTAAGCCAACAAGCTCTGCACGTCCACGTGATGTATGTGTACTTTCAAGTTGTCCATATGGTGAGACCCACCTGGTGATTAACGTTAGCAAGTTCCATGGGTCCCACATGATGTATATCTACATCCCAACCATCCTGATGGTGGGACCCGCTGTTGGATAGTGTTTGGATGGTGCTGATGCACTTGGACAAGTTTGGAAGGTGCTGATTTATATGGAAAACGTTTGGGTAGTGTTGGTCCTCATTGATGGGCCATGAGCCCCATGGATTTATAGTGTACAATGTACATATGTTACACCTACCACTACTAAAATGATTTTGGTATGGTCCAAGCCACTTGAGGACCATTGGTATGGCCTATCCATGAGGCCCATCATGATGCATGTGGTCCATGGGTGGGGCCCACCTGTTTGTATTGTTAGGCCCAAATTCATGGCCCATTTGGTGCATACTAGGCCCAAGTAGCGTGGCCCATTTGTTGTATATGAGGCCCACATGAGAGGCCCATCGGTGCGGCCTAGTTGATTACATGTGGCCCATTTGTGCTCTAAATGGGCCCACTTGATTTGATTTGGCCCATTTGAATCGGCTCATTCGAATCAGCCCTTTCAATCGGCCCGGTGCAATGTAACACCCCGGATTTTTGCCAACCTGGGATTAGACATCCTTAGGCAATGGATCAATCCTAATACAGGTTTAACTTCTTAAACACTCAATTAAAGCCTTAAATCTCTTTTCAAACCATTTTCTTCACAAATCCCACCCTTCACTACCTTGTGCTTTCAATTTCTCAAAGCACCTTCACCCTAGACACTATCTTAAACTAGCTAAGTAGTATAACTTAGATCACTTTAGATACAAACTGCAAAGGACTAAATACTACCTCAGACGGAAATCACTTAGGATTAAATCCTTTAGAAATTTGACAAAGTTAACTAAGTGCTAAACTAGATTAGCCATGAAATCCATTTGAATCGCTTTAAATACGATCTGCAAGACCCAAAACTTGTAGAATCATTGACGCTAGGTTACCCAAAAATCTAGGATCAAACTCATTACCCAGCTCTCGGGAGCATCTCGAAACTCCGTATCTGATCTGGACCGCACATCGGGAGTCCGAATAATACGAGGTTAAGGACTTAGGACCGCCTCGCTGGGCTTGACAACCATCTCGGAAAGCAAATCCAGTTGATGTCCCACGGCTATTCGCTTGAGTCCGGAGTGAGGGAGTGTGAAATCACTCTTTCCTTTACAAAATAAATATCTTGAATAGTAATCTGAGACTCGTCGGTTGCGGATCAGTTTTAAGCAACCAGACCGTCAGAATCAGACCAAATTACACCCTCGGATCAGGAGAAATTTCATACACATTTACATGTATTCGGCATCTCCGATCGAGATCCACTGACCGTTGAACTGAAAGTGGTCCGCCACGTGTGATCTGGGAATCCGATCGAGTCGAAAACATAATCCCACATAGATCCATGTGTGGTGAGCTTAAGTCTGACGTTTGGCTCAAGGGGGGCCACCAGAAACACTGTTTTGAGCTGGAACATCGCCGAAATGCTTATAATAGCAATAACCCTTGAACCTGAGTCTATTTTGGAAAGGTTTTAGGCTATAAAAGGACCTTAAACCCTCTCCCATTCCAGCCATACGAATTTGGATTTGAGAGAGAGAGAAAAGAGAGAGAAAGTGTGGGGGATCTGGGAGAAACTCCCTGCTGTTATTCCCTGCCGCTATTCGGGCTCCACCGCCTGATTCTTATCGCTGTTCCGGCGATTCCGGCGTCGTTTCTAGGTAAGAAACCCTAACCCTAATCTGTTTTAGGGTTGTATAGGTTGTAAGTTATGAAATAGCTAACCTGTTTCGTTCTTTAGGCTGCCAAACTCCCGTATACGGAACCTTAGCGAACCTATCGACTCCGTTACGATTCTACGACACAAGGTGCGGACTTTAGGTGTATAGGTTATGGTTTTCAACGCTTTTAATGTCAGATAATGATAGATTCATGATCTGCATGCAATTACACATGTATAAAGTGCTTTCCGTTTTCAGTTTCGATTAGAATTGTAGAATTTGGAATTTCACATACTCTAGGTATTCATATAAAATAACGTATACGTATTTTTTATGGAAATGTGTTTGACATGTTTATTTGTCGTATGGATATATGACGTATGGATAAAATACTTATTTGGCGAAAGGATTCGCCTAAATACATGTTTACTAATAAACACTATGTATGTAGAAATACAGTATTGTAAGAAGTACCGTATACATGTATATTTTAGTGATGTGTTTGTCATGATTAATTGTCGTATAAATATATTATGTGTGTATAAAACATTTGCTTGGTGAAGGGAATCGCCGTAATACATGTTTGCTTGTATACACTATGTATGTTGAAAATGCGTATTCTAGAAAATACTGTATACGTATAAATATTGGGAGATGAATTTATCATGATTATTTGCTGTAGTAATACATTATACATGGATAAAATACTCACTTGGCTAAGGGATAGCCCTAATATATGTTTTGCTAACATATACCATGTATGTTGTAATAGTTTATTCTAAGTGTTTGTGAAAATGATTGAATGAGTACCGAATTCTCATTCGTACTCGCCATGACTAGTTGTCATGGATTCATGATTGTTGTATTGGCGATACCCCTTTGACGAAAGGATTTTTCCTAAATCACGCCACGGCCAATATACACCATATATGCTAAAATGTGTGGCCCAAGTGTTTGTGGAAATGGTGAATGAATATGGAACTTGGATTCACCTTGCCATGACTATCCGTCGTGGGTGTACGCGTGTTATGATTGGGGCAACTCCCTAGGGAAAGGATTTGGCCTAATGCCTATGTGATCGACATATGTCATGTATGTTGATGTATGTTTGTTTAAGTGTTTTTTTTTTGAAATGTCTGAATGAGTAGTAGTTAGCAAATTGTAATGTATAAGGGTGTTGAGATATGATTCTCAACCTCTTTTCACTATGTGTATGATCTCCTTGGATTGTTGTGTGATTAGGAATTGAACATGTATAAACTCATGCTTGTGTTGTGATTCATAACATGCTCAATCGCTTTTCGATTATAATTATGTAATGCATATGTTTAAATTTATATTTACGTTGTATGATCCATCATGGGTGATGGGGGAGCGGAGCAACGAGTGCGTGCAACAGCCCTGGTAGCCCTAAACGGATAATACCATACCTTGATTGTATGAGTGGAATCTTGATCCATTACTGCTTTATCTATCTGCAAGTTATCATGTTTGGGGCTATGATTATAGTCCAGACAATCGGTACCAGAATTGAATTCGTGGCTGCGATTCATTTGTCACGTGAGATGTGTTCGACGAAACCGAGTCGTACTTCGGTTGGCGATAGTGGTTGGCAACGCGAAGTACTTATGCACTTCATGTCGTTCAACTTGTTGTGCGCTCGAGCTAGCCGAGCTCGTCAAGTAACCCGATCTGTCTTATGTATGTTCACCATGTTTGGTCATTCACGCTTGAACCTAGGGTACCAAACTTACCAGTGAAATCCCTTTTAACCATGATACCTCGATCCGCTAAGACTCATGAGCCGGGCATGGTGGTATGGGACACCGTGGTTGAGCTGTCGGCCTACGCTGGGGCCACGTGCCTTCCCGTAGTGACCAGTGAGCAACTAGACTCGTGATCTGATTATGGTGGTATGGGACACTATATTCGAGCTGTCGATACTTACGGTGAGAGCCAAGTACGGTGAGACCTGTACTCATGCTGATGGGCGACGGGTCCTCTGTAGTATCTTCGAGTATACTCTAAGGTCTGTGATTGGCGACGAGTCTTTCACAGCAACTGGAGTATGAGTTGAGCCGAGTACGGTGAGACCTGTATTCGAGCTGACGGCTAGTGATTGAGACGAGTACGGTGAGACTTGTACTCGAGCTGACAGTCAACAATTGAGCCGCATACGGTGAGATCTGTATCCGTGCTGACGGGTGACGAGCCCTTTGTGATGCCTTCGCTACGCCTCTCAAACCATAATATCGTATGAGATTAACTGGGATCGACGACCCTAGAATGGATCATGTTTGGGAATGATACAAGGGAGGTACCTTAGTTTCCCAATCTTCTTTGTTTGAAATGGACTAATAATAACTCGGTAATCATGATCATCATCGCACCGCATGTGCTTAGTAGATGTGGCGCACCGAGGAGTTAAGCATTGGCGAACGTAAGATGATGTCGCATGAGGGTGGTTTGGCAAGGGCATACAAACATCATGTCATTTCATTCTCGCACTTAATAAGAGTAGTTAGAATTGTTTGATTTGTACCGCTTTATCATTCTTGCTTGATTGGATTGATAACATGTTAACCTATGCTTTCTTGTTCCACCGAGTTGATCACTCACTCCCACGTTACGGGACGGTGTTGTACACACCAACCAGATTTGTTGAATTTCGGATGATGGCGATGCTTATGAAGGAGCCGGACTACTCTATGGTAATGAGGAGGAGTTCTCCTATCATGTAACTCTCGACGTGTCCAGGTCTCTCGAAGACACAGATCTTGTATTGACGGGGCTATGGTACATGGGATAGAAGACATTACACTTACACATTGGTATAATTTGAACTGTACTTGTAATTTATAACCTGGTAATGTTATCACGCTCTGGAGACTCACCACAGATTTTATATATTTTATATATCTATCACAGTCTTCCGCTTGCTAATTTATTGTCTCTGGAGTATGATATTCTGTTTTGGCTTAATCTCACTCATGTTCAATGCACAAATACAGTCAACATTCAATCATCATTCATTTTGTTGCATAAGTGATGTTCTGGAACTTGGGAGTTGAGTTTATGCTGGACCCCCGATTTTCAGGGGTTACATGCAATGTATGTGAGGCCCATGAGTGGGGCCCAATGTGATGTATATGTGATCGTTGCATTGTGTATAAATTCTTTATGTAGGCCACTCTTTACGAGCAATGTTGGTTTAATGTCCACATTGATGGGCAATGATGGTTAGATGTCCTCATTGTGACCTTCCCTTAGGCCTTGTTAGGCCCATTCTCTTCATGGGTAAACCCAAATAAGTGGGCCCCATTCGCCGCAGACGGATGACTTCGTGCTATCGGTTTTGATATAACCACGGTCGGGTGTCGATCCTTATACTATGGTTGATTGGCTGATCATCTATGGACCCCACTTTGTTTATCTGCTGATTATCGGTGTTGATTGTCGAGACCAACGCTGACTATTGACCCTGATTATCGGTGCCGATTATAGATGCTGATTATCGGTGCCGATTGTCGAGGCCGACACTGATTATCGACCTTGATTATCGGTGTCAATTATCGATGCTGATTATCGATACCGATTATGAGTATGTGACAACATAACATCATAATACATGCCCATATGCATCATCTGCATGCTTGTGATGAGATGAGTAATTGATCATAGCACATGCCATTGGGCATATTGTTATGGGAGTCCCTGGAAAAGGGAGATGCCCACATGAGCCCGCGGTACACGCATGATTGCCATATAACTAGATTGTGTGATTCATGCATCTCGCATTGTGTGACATGTATACTGTATGCCCTAGTGACATCAAGACCGTAGCCTCCACAGACGTATCGTGGTTGGAAGGATTGGATACTAGAAATCTTGTTTTACATGGGGTGCTATAGATATCCCTGAGTGAAAGTCCCTAAACCTTTATGGTACCAAGAGGTTACTCCAACGTCTAGACCGAGTGGGTATATGAGCGTCAAGTGCCAATTACCAGAAGGCCGCATTATCTACTGTGTCGTGGTCTGTTGGAAGAGGGTGCGGCCTTACCCCCCGAGTGGAGGGGGTAAAGCTAGGCTGAGTTTGACCAGCTCGAGGAATGGGTCTACTATCGACGGGAAAAGCCCGATATTGGTAGGCGAATAGTGAGGTCTTTTCCACTTACCTTACTGTGCGTAATGGGGCGACAATCTAGTTTAGAGTGTACTAGACGCCGGTGATATTCGAGAGTTGAACTGTATTGATATGTGGACTTAGATGAGGATTTGTATATACTTGAGTTACACCTTGCATCGCATGGCCTTGGTACGACTGACATCATTCATGTCTTGCATCACATAGCCTTAGTACGGCTAACGATATTCATGAATTCACCAGCATGTTCCGCATTACTCTGATACTGCATGACTGTATTACTACCTTGGGCACACACTTTCACCACCCTCTAAGCTTTCCATAAGCTTATACACGACCGTTGCGAATAGGTGAAGTTGGACCGCAGGAGCGCTGAGGCAGGAGCGCATAGCCGATCATCTTGGAGCTTTTTGTCCATTATCATTGTATTTACCTTTATGCTAATTGTACTTATAAAGTTTTTTATCATAGTGGAAATGTGATGGAGTTTTTGGTTGTTGTTTGTGGGTTATGCCTTTGGTTATGCTTATTACAAATCAAACTGATATTGGAAATCCTCCTCATAGCATCCCAGGATCAGTACCTTGTGAATGGGCATCGGGAGCCGAGAATGAGGTTCTACGGAGGCTGTCGACACTGGATTCAGCGATTGAAAATTTTGTAAGCCCGATTTCTGAGTTTGGGCCGTGATAGAAGTTGGTATCAGAGCATAACTCAGGAATAACTAAGAACAACATTACATATCTTCTATGAATGGCTAAGTCCCGAAGTCCGGATAGCTTAGCGATCTTTGATTACAGACCCTTAACATGCGTGCCTTCGAGAGTTTTCAAAGTTGATAGGCGCCTTCGCTCTTCCCTGTAGGACAAGATGCCCAGGAGAGTGACCCGATCGACTCTCGCACCACCACCTAAGACTCCCGCATTACTACCTGAGACCCTCGCACTACCACCTACGATCCCCACTCCACCACCAAAGATTCCTACTGCCCAGCCTATGGATGCAGCTCATCTACCAGAGACCAGTGCGGATCCGACTGTATCCGTGAGTGCCTCCCAGTTACAGCAGATGCTGTAGGCTATGAAGGCTGCACTTGAGGGGCAGGGCGGGCACCCCATTGTTTCACCGGACCTGGTCGAGCAAGAGCGCGCGAGCACCCTTCATGAGTTTCGATGGCTCGATCCCCCGCATTTCAAGGGTGAGTCAGACCTGACAGCAACTGAGAAATGGCATGCCAATGTGGAGAAGATATTCGATACGATGGGATGTATGACCAAGCGGTGAGTCCGATTAGCAATATTTCTTCTCCATGGTGAAGCTGTGCACTGGTGGACATCAGTCTCTCGAGCAGCAGGCGCCGATTTTGTATGGACATGGGAGGATTTCGTGGATTGGTTTGACTGATGGTATTTTCTTGATCACATTCGACAATAGCGAGCGTTGAGTCCGAGGCCCTGGTGCAGGGTGATATGACGGTGGCTCAGTATGCGGCTTGTTTTATAGCACTATCTAGATTTACGCCGTATTTGGTAGATGATGAGGAGTGGAGAGCTCGTCGATTTGAGGATGGCTTGCATTACGGTCTTCAAGGCCGTGTCATTGGGCGTGAGCTCCCGACTTTTGAGGGGGTGGTACGGAAGGCCTAGATTTTTGAGGTTGAGTGGGCCGGTTCTCAGTTTGATCGTAGTCAGAGGAAAGACTGGAAGAGGCAGACTCCTTTCGGTGACTCGCAGCAGCGTCGACCGCAGCAGCAAAGGGGCACAGGTCACCCAACCTTCCGAGCGCCAGCATCACCTCTAGCAGTACCTCCGAGGCAGTTCACCGGCACGTGTTTTGGGTACGATGTGATGGGGCACCGTATGTGAGAGTGTCCCCGCCTGCAGTAGCAGCAGAGACCCCGACAGCAGCAGCGACAACAGCCTCCACCACAGCAGCAGAAGAGACCCCCACAGCAGTAGCGACCGCAGCCTCCACCACCGAGGCCACCTCAGCAACAACATCAGCACCAACCTCCGAGGCCACAGCAGCAGAGGCAATAATTTTGACCACCTCAGTGACAGCAACAGCAGCACGCTCAAAGGGGACAGGCACCTCCCTAGCCTACTCAGGCTAGGTTCTGTGCAGCTCAGCAGGATCCGCAGTCATCTGAAGGAGTCGTTGAGGGTATACTTTCAGTCTCTGCATGCATCGCTTGAGTTTTATTTAATTCCAGTGCTTCGCACTCGTTTGTGTTCGAGGGATTCTGTCGTTCGACTGGATTGCCGGTAGAGTCTACTCGAGAGGGGTTGACCGTATTAACGCCCTTGGGGAAGGCTATAGTATTAGGCTGCTTCTGTTCATCTTGCCCCGTACGAGTGGGAGAGATTTTCTTGCCCGCCGACTTGTACGTGCTGCCGATGTCAGATTTCGACATTATCTTGGGCATAGATTAGCTTCTCAAGTACCACGCCATCTTGGACTACTCCGCGAGTACAGTCACATTTTGTATACCAGGCTTACCACAGTTTCAGTTCATTGTAAAGCCATGGGGAGAGCCATTGTCTTGCTTGATGTCCTACGCCATTGAGGAGCCTGTTGCCACTTGTATTGATCAGTTGCCGATTGTCTGTAATTTTTCAGATGAGTTCCAGGAGATTCCGGGATTACCGCCTCACCAACTCACTGAGTTTCAGATTGATCTCGTGCCCGGTATTGCGCCTATTTCGAAAGCCTCGTATCGTATAGCACCGTTGGGAGTTACGGAAATTGTAGAAGTAGTTGGACAAGTTGTGCAAGTTAGGCTTTATCCGTCCGAGTAGTTCGTCGTGGGGAGCACCGGTACTCTTCGTGAAGAATAAGGATGGCTTGTTGAGGCTCTGCATAGATTACCGCGAGCTCAACAAGGTCACGATCAAGAACAAGTACCCACTCCCGAGGATTGATGATTTATTTGATCAACTGCAGGGTGTATAATTCTTTTCGAAGATTGACTTGGGTTCTGGTTATCATCAGATTTAGGTCCGAGAGGAAGACATTCTGAAGACGGCTTTCAGGATACGTTAATGGTCATTTTGAGTTCCATGTCATGTCCTTCGGACTGACCAATGCGCCCACGGTATTCATGCAGTTGATGAACGAGGTCTTCCATCCTTATCTCAATCAGTTTGTTGTAGTCTTCATCGATGACATTATGATCTATTCGAGGACCCGTGAGGAGCACGAGCAGCATCTGGAGGTTACGTTGTAGACCCTTCGCATACACCAGCTATATGCGAAGCTGGAGAAGTGCGAATTCTGGCAGGAGGAGGTGAAATTCCTCGGTCACATGGTGACGAGGGAGGGCGTTGTAGTGGACCCCTCGAAGGTTGAGGTAGTGCGTCAGTGGGGCCAGCCCACGACTGCCTCCGAGATCCACAGTTTCCTTAGTTTAGCAGGCTATTACCGGCGTTTCATTGAGGGTTCTCTCGTATTGTAGCCCCGCTGACTAGGTTGACTCGGAAGGGCGCGAAGTTTATTTGGAGCGACACTTGTAAGCGAGCATTTATAGACTTCAAGGACCACCTCACATCTGCTCCTGTCCTCACTCTTTGTAACGCCCTGAAAATCGGGGGTCGAGCATAAACTCAACTCCCGAGTTCCAGAACATCACTTATGCAACAAAATGAATGATGATTGAATGTTAACTGTATTCGTGCATTGAACTGAGTGAGATTAAGCCAAAACAGCATATCATACTCCAGAGACAGTTAAATTGCAAGCGGAAGACGATGATAGATAGATAAAATATATAAACTGTGATGAGTCTCCAGAGTGTGATAACATTACTAGGTTAAATAATTACAAGTACAGTTCTAAAATATACCAAATGTGTAAGTGTAATATCTTCTATCCCAAGTACCATAGCCCGTCAATGCGTGCAGGTCTTCAGAGACCCGTCAGAGAGTTACATGATAGGAGAACTCCTCCTCATCACCATAGAAGTAGTCCGGCTCTGCTTCATAAGCATCGCCATCATCTGAAATTCAACAAATCTGGTTGGTGTGTACAACACCGTCCCGTAACATGGGAGTGAGTGATCAACTCAGTGGAACAGTAAAGCATAGGTTAACATGTTATCAATTCAATCAAGCAGTAATGATAAAGCAGTACAAATCAAACAATTCTAACTACTCTTATTAAGTGCGAGAATGAAATGACATAATGCTGTATGCCCTTGCCAAACCACCCTCATGCGACATCATCTTACGTTCGCGAATGCTTAACTCCCTCAGTGCGCCACATCTACTAAGCACATGCGGTGCGATGATGATCATGATTACCGAGTTATTATTAGCCCATTTCAAATAGTAGTATTGGGAAACTAAGGTACCTCCCTTGTATCATTCCCAAACATGATCCATTCTAGGGTCGTCAGTCCTAGTTAATCTCATACGATATTATGGTTTGAGAGGCGTAGCGAAGGCATCACAAAGGGCTCGTCACCCGTCAGCACGGATACAGATCTCACCGTATGCGGCTCAATTGCTGACCGTCAGCTCGAGTACAGGTCTCACCGTACTCGGCTCAATCACTAGCCGTCAGCTCGAATACAGGTCTCACCGTACTCGGCTCAACTCATACTCCAGTTGCTGTGAAAGACTCGTCGCCAATCACAGACCCTTGGAGTATACTCGAAGATACTACGGAGGACTCATCGCCCGTCAGCACGAGCACAGGTCTCACCGTACTCGGCTCTCGCCGTAAGTATCGACAGCTCGAATATAGTATCCCATACCACCATAATCGACTCACGAGTCTAGTTGCTCACTAGTCACTACGGGGAGGCACGTGGCCCCAGCATAGGCCGACAGCTCGACCACGGTATCCCATACCACCATGCTCGGCTCATGAGTCTTAGCGGATCGAGGTACCATGGTTAAAAGGGATTTCACTGGTAAGTTTGGTACCCTATGTTCAAGCAGTAGCGACCAAACATGGTGAACATACATAAGACAGATCGGGTTACTTGACGAGCTCGGGTAGCTCGAGCGCACAACAAGTTAAACGACATGAAGTGTATAAGCACTTCGCATGGCCAACCACTATCGCCAATCGAAGTACGACTCGGGTTGGTCGAACATATCTCACATGGCAAATGAATTGCAGCCACGAATTCAATTCTGGTACCGATTGTCTGGACTATAATCATAGCCCCAAACATGATAACTTGCAGATAGATAAAGCAGTAATGGATCAAGATTCCACTCATATAATCAAGGTATGGTATTATCCGTTTAGGGTTGCCAGGGCTGTTGCACGCACTCGTTGCTCCGCTCCCCCATCACCCATGACGGATCATACAACGTAAATATAAATTTAAACATATGCATTACATAGTTATAATCATAAAGCAGTTGAGCATGTTATGAATCACAACACAAGCATGAGTTTATACATATTCAATTCCTAATCACACAACAATCCAAGGAGATCATACACATAGTTAAAAGAGGTTGAGAATCATATCTCAACACCCTTATACATTACAATTTGTTAACTACTACTCATTCAGACATTTCAAGAAACACTTAAACAAACATGCATCAACATACATGACATATGTCGATCACATAGGCATTAGGCCAAATCCTTTCACTAGGGAGTTGCCTCAATCATAACACGCGTACACCCACGACGGATAGTCATGGCAAGCAGGAATCCAAGTTCCATATTCATTCAGTCATTTCCACAAACACTTGGGCCACACATTTTAACATATATGGTGTCTATCGGCCGTGGCGTGATTTAGGGCAAATCCTTTCGTCAAAAGGGTATCGCCAATACAACAATCATGAATCCATGACAATTAGTCATGGCGAGCACGAATGAGGATTCTATACTCATTCAGTCATTTTCACAAACACTTAGAATACACTAATACAACATACATGGTGTATGTTAGCAAAACATGTATTAGGGCTATCCTTTAGCCAAGTGAGTATTTTATCCATGTATAATATATTACTATAGCAAATAATCATGATAAATGCATCTCCAAAATTTATACGTATACAGTATTTTCTAGAATACGCATTTTCAACATACATACTGTATACAAGCAAACATGTATTACGGCGATTTCCTTCGCCAAGCAATTATTTTATACGCACATAATATATTTATACGATAATTAATCATGACAAACACATCGCTAAAATATACATGTATACGGTACTTCTTACAATGCCGTATTTCTACATACATAGTGTTTATTAGTAAACATGTATTTAGGCGAATCCTTTCGCCAAATAAGTATTTTATCCATACGTCATATATCCATACGACAAATAAACATGTCAAACACATTTCCATAAAAAATACGTATACGGTATTTTATACGAATACCTAGAGTATGTGAAATTCCAAATTCTACAATTCTAATTGAAACTAAAAACGGAAAGCACTTTGTACATGTGCAATTGCATGCAGATCATGAATCTATCATTATCTGACATTGAAAGTGTTGAAAACCATAACCTATACACCTAAAGTCCGCACCTTGTGTCGTAGAATCGTAACGGAGTCGATAGGTTCGTTAAGGTTCCGTATACGGGAGTTTGGCAGCCTAAAGAACGAAACAGGTAAGCTATTTCATAATCTACAACCTATATAACCCTAAAACAGATTAGGGTTAGGGTTTCTTACCTAGAAACGACGCCGGAATCGCCGGGAAAGAGATGAGAATCAGGCGGTGGAGCCCGAATAGCGGCAGGGAACAGCAGCAGGGAGTTCCTCCCACATCTCCCTCACTTTCTCTCTCTTTTCTCTCTCTCAAATCCAAATTCGTATGGCTGGAATGAGAGAGGGTTTAAGGTCCTTTTATAGCCTAAAACCTTCCCAAAATAGACTCAGGTTCAAGGGTTACTGCTATTATAAGCATTTCGGCGATGTTCCAGCTCAAAAGAGTGTTTCTGGTGGCCCCCCTTGAGCCAAACGTCAGACTTAAGCTCACCACACATGGATCTATGTGGGATTATGTTTTCGACTCGATCGGATTTCCGGATCGCACGTGGCGGACCACTTTCAGTTCAACGGTCAGTGGGCCATGATCCGAAATTCCAAGCACATGTAAATGTTCCTAAAATTTTTCTTAATCCGAGGGTGTAATTTAGTCTAATTCTGACGGTCTGGTTGCTTAATACTGATGCACAAGCGAATGGTGCCAGATCACTATTCCAGATATTTATTTTGTAAAGGGAATAGTGTTTTTCACACACTCTCGCTCCGGACTCAAGTGAACAGCCGTGGGACATCGGCTGGATTTGATTTCCGAGATGGTTGTCAAGCCCAGCGAGGCGGTCCTAAGTCCTTAACTTCGTATTGTTCGGACTCCCGATGTGTGGTCCAGATCAGATACGGAGTTTCGAGATGCTCCCGAGAGCAGCCGGGTAATGAGTTTGATCCTAGATTTTTGGGTAACCTAGCGTCAATGATTCTACAAGTTTTGGGTCTTGCAGATCATATTTAAAGCGATTCAAACGGATTTCGTAGCTAATCTAGTTTAGCACTTAGTCACTTTGTCTCATTTCTAAAGGATTTAGTCCTATAAGATTTCTGTCTGAGGTGGTACTTAGTCATTTGTAGTTTGTATCTGAAGTGATCCAAGTTATACTAAGCTAGTTTAAGATAGTGTCTAGGGTGAAAGTGCTTTGAAAAATTGAAAAAACAAGGTAGTGAAGGGTGGGATTTGTGAAGGAAATGGGTTAAGGAGCGATTTTAGACGGTGGGATTCAGTTCTGACAAGTTAATAAGGTGTTAGGATCGACCCATCGCCTAAGGACGTCTAATCCCAGGTTGGGAAAAATCCGGGATGTTACACTCTTCCCTTTAGGAGTGATGGATTTATTGTATTTACCGATACCTTGCACATTGGTTTAGGTACTGTCTTGATGCAGTACGGGAGACCAGTGGCCACGCGTCTCGCCAGCTCAAGATCCATGAGCTGAACTACCCCACGCATGATTTGGAGCTGGCTGTAGTTGTCTTCGCACTGAAGGTGTGGAGGCACTATCTCTATGGGATTAGGTTCGAGCTATTCTTCGACCACAAGAACTTAAAGTACCTCTTCTCGCAGTCTGAGTTGAACATGAGGTAGAGGCTCTGGATGGAGCTCATGAAGGACTATGACTTCGATCTTCAGTATCACCCGGGCAAGGCGAACATGGTAGTGGATGCCCTCAGCCGTCATCCACGAGGCCTGATGGTGCATATGATGATTCAGGAGTGGCGGATGCTTGAGGATGTAGCAGAGTATGATTTTGAGTTCGGCCTGCAGTCTTCTATTATGCAGTTATCGAGCCTGTCGATTCAACCCTCTCTTGTCGCAAAGGTGATCGAGGCTCAGCAGGTTGATGAGTCGTTGTAGAGTTATATGGCTGAGGCGGCATCTGAGAGTCAGTCGGATTGACAGATTGGTATAGACGGTGGACTTCACTTCAGAGGCCGATTATGTATCCCGGATATTCCTGAGTTACGCAGAGATCCTATGACCGAGGCACATCGATCGTGGTTTTCTATCCATCCTGGCTTGACGAAGATGTACCGTGACATGAGGCGACAATATTTTTGGGCGGGGATGAAGCGCCAAATCGCCAGTTTTGTGGCCAAGTGTGACACGTGCCAACGTGTCAAGGTTGATCATCAGAGACCTCCTGATCTATTGCAGCCGTTGAGCGTCCCGATGTGGAAGTGGGAGCACGTGTCGACAGATTTCATTATGGCTTTGCCGAATACTCTGCGCGGTGATGATGTCATCTGGGTTGTTGTGGATCGTCTGACGAAGTCGGCGCATTTTTTTCTGATTCGTGCGACTTGGCCTTTAGACCATCTTGCAAGGTTATTCGTCGAGGAGATTGTGAGACTGCATGACGTTCCAGTCTCGATCGTTTCTGACTGAAACCTGAGGTTTACGTCTCAATTTTGGAGGAGCTTTCAAAGATTGATGGGGACTGATTTGTAGCTCAGCACCGTGTACCATCTGCAGACCGATGGCCAGACCGAGAGGGTCAACCAGATCCTTGAGGATATGCTTCGGGCCTGCGCAATTGATTTCAGGGGTAGCTGGGATGATCATCTGTGATTGGCTGAGTTCGTATACAACAACAGTTATGAGGTGACCATCGGCATGACTCCTTTTGAGACACTATATGGCAGACCATGCAGATCACCGAGTTATTAGACCGACGTTGAAGAGCGTTATCTCCTAGGTCTCGAGCTTGTGCAGGAGACGTCAAAAGTTATTGATATCATTAGGCAGAGGATGCGCATAGCTCAGAACCAGCAGAAGAGTTTTACTGATCGTCAGCGTCGTCCCTTTGAGTTTGATGCGAAGGGCAAGATTGCCCCAAGATTCATTGGACCTTTTGAGATCACTAGGCGCGTTGGAGTCATGGCCTATCCGCTTGCCTTGTCATCTCAGTTGTTTGGCATCCACGACATTTTTCATGTCTTTATGTTGAGGAAGTGTGGGTCAGACATCGTTCCTATTATTGATTGACAGTCATTAGAGGTTCATGAGAACACTTCCTATATCGAGCAGCCAGTCCGTATCCTTGATCAGAAGGAGCAGGTCATCCGGACCAAGGTCATTCCGTTGGTGAAGGTTCAGTGGGGTCACCATTCTGTTGAGGAGGCTTCTTGGGAACACGAGGCTGAGATTCGAGAGCGCTATCCCCATCTCTTTGATGACTGATCATGTATTGTATTTTGTATGTTGTCTCTGATTTTATATGATGATGTTATGTTTATTCTTCCTCATGAGTTATATCTAGTTGCGATGATTATGTAAATTTCGATGATGAAATTTTTATTAGGTGGGGAGAGTTATAAACCCTATCGTAGACTGTACCATTCCGTAGACTTCTGTGGTCTTCCCGGTCGAATTCCGGCGACCTTCGACCCTTAACCGGTATTTGCATGTGACCCTAAGTCACACGCTATCAACTCGAGTCAACTTAACCCAAGACTTGTACCCTAACGACCACGCCGCCATCGTGGTTCCGATGCCGCGACTCACGCACCGATCCGATACTCTGGCCAGGAGATATGGGCCAGCGTTCGGTGCTAGGAAAATGTCGCGCATGCGAATTCTGAGAGAATCTCTACAATATGTCACATCGATCAATCAACCAATCATTTCCATCATGTCAAGTACACATCACCTCTCACCCTTCCCCAAGAAACCCCTAAAGTCAAAAGTTTCTTACATGCCCATATCCCTTCTTACACAATCTACCACAAAAGTAAGGAAAAAAAAAGCTTCTTACACATCCATCACCCACCACATCCATCACTCATCTCTCACTTTCTCTCTTTACAACCCTCTCTCTCTCTCATTTTCATTTCTCAAACTCTCTTTCCCAAGTAAGAAAACACCCCACGTCTAAGTTCTCTCTCTTCCAAGAGAGCTTTGTGTATGGCCCACTTCATACCCTCTCATCTTCTATCTCAACCATTCAAACCCCATCTCTTCCATTGAAGTCGAAGCCTAGGCGACTACCTTCCCATTGGACCAAGAAGGAGTGGATGGTGGGTGATCTTGGATCCACATTTTCTTTTTTTTTATCATGTATTTGTTTTGTGATTTAAGGGTTCATATCTATTGGGACCAACCTTGATGTATATTTTGTACCAAAGAGGGGCCCATAGTGGCGGGGCCCCTACATCACCTCCCACATCGCCAATGCCTCTTCCTCTCTCTCTCTCTCTCTCTCTCTCTCTCTCTCTCTCTCTCTCTCTTTCTATGATTATGGCCAACCTAATGTGTGTATATCATCTATGCCATCTACCGGTGGACCCCATCTACGTGGGACACACCATGATGTTTATATGCTATCCCAACCGTCCATGGGGGGCCCACCTTGAGGTGGCTAACAATGGGGGTGGCTGCCAGTGAAGTGTGATCCAATGTGGGCCCACCCAGCTTCATAGCTCAGGTGGCAGATCGAGTGAAAGATGCCTCGTTTCAACACTGGAGGTCTTGGTATCTACCCCTGTGGTGGTGGCTAACATGGAGTGTGTACTAACATGGGTGTACTGACGTGGGTGTGGACTGACCGTCGGGTCCATAGGACCCATCCACTCCCTCCATCCGTCCAGATGGGCCACACCATGGTGTATGGGTCTTATCCAAACTGTCCACCATTTTTGGATGATGGGGCCCACGTCCGTGTGGGGCCCTCCTTGGTGCATGTGCACACCCAAATCCATAGCTTCAGTGGTAGGCTGAGTGAAAGATACCTCGTTGCAACGCTGAGGTCTTGGCGTGACTCCCTAGTGTAGGCGGCTGACACTGAAGTGTGTTCAGGCGGTGGGGTCCATGGGACCCACCCATCCTGTCCATTCATGTAGTGGGCCACACTGTGCTGCGTGTGGTGTCCACTGTCCTTGGACGGTGGGACCCACCCACTCGTGTGGGGCCCTCCCTGATTATATGTGACCGGCCAGACCCTGGATGGCCAGGACGTCAGATATTATATATATATATATATATTATATATTATATCTAATACCTGTTGTGGTAGGCCCTACGTGCGACCCACCTGTTTTATTTTTAAAAAAAAAGAGAGAGAAAAAAGAAAAGAAGGTAGTAAGGCTGCACATATAGCAACTCTTTTAAGCCAGCAAGCTTTGCAGGTCCACGAGATGTATGTGTACTTTCAAGCTGTCCATATGGTGAGACCCACCTGGTGATTAACGTCAGCAAGTTCCATGGGTCCCACGTGATGTACATCTACATCCCAACCATCCTGATGGTGGGACCTGCTGTTGGATAGTGTTTGGATGGTGCTGATGCACTTGGACAAGTTTGGAAGGTGCTGATTTATATGGAAAATGTTTGGGTAGTGCTAGTCCTCATTGATGGGCCATGAGCCCCATGGATTTATAGTGTACAATGTACATATGTTACACCTACCACTACTGAAATGATTTTGGTATGGTCCAAGTCACTTGAGGACCATTGGTACGACCCATCCATGAGGCTCATCATGATGCATGTGGCCCATGGGCGGGGCCCACCTGTTTGTATTGTTAGGCCCAAATTCATGGCCCGTTTAGTGCATACTAGGCCAAGTAGCATGGCCCATTTGTTGTATATGAGGCCCACATGAGAGGCCCATCGGTGCGGCCTATTTGATTACATGTGGCCCATTTGTGCTCTAAATGGGCCCACTTGATTTGATTCGGCCCATTTGAATCGGCTCATTCGAATCAGCCCATTCAATTGGCCCGGTGCAATGTATGTGAGGCCCATGAGCAGGGCCCAGTCGTAGACGCAATCTTTGTTTTTATAAATTGAGCACGAATTTCAGAGTTATACATCGATTAGTTTGAGAAAAGTCAAGCCTCCACTCTGAGATAAGTTGTGTTCATTTTAAGCTAATTCGTGCATATTTAATATTCTTTTTGTTAGCTTTTCTTATTTGATTTTATTCATAAATTCCAATCTTATTTAAAAAAGAGGAATTACTGTATTCCTTCTTCATTGGAATTAAAATCAAATAGAGCTACGGCCAAGTTGGTTTAATTTAAAATCAATTAGAACCTAGAACCATTTCTTAAGTGAGTATTGGACATTGAATGTTAATTCAAACATCTACTCTGATTGGTTCTACCGAGCTGCTACAAAAGGAGAAATCTAGGTATTTTACAATTCTGTAAAATTTCTATTCTTTCGGTTTTTGTTTGAGATTCGCCAGAAAAATCTCATTGTGTTGGTTATCTGAGGAGATCCAGAAAACTCAGAAAGTGTGGGTTTTTGGATTATGTAAGCCTAAGTTAAAAAGACACAATTGTGAAGGTTTTAGGTGAACCTGTAAAACCTGTTTGATAGTGAACGGTAATATCCCCAGTGTGAGGATATTAGGAGTGGAGTAGCAAGCTGTGTGGCTCTTGTTTAACAGTTAGTGAACACACAGGCGAACCACTATATATCAGTGTGTTTTGTGATTTGAATGCCATTTTAATTTACATATCTTTAATCATTCAGATTTGTGGAATGTATGTGTGGATGTGAATGTTGTAATATTTACATTTCAAGCAAAGTGGGGAATGTTGTAATAGTTTAGAATTTATTTCTTGCTATTTTCTTTATTTCCTTTCTATTTGAGTTTTAATATTTAACTTGTTCTAGTAAGGTTGTCCTGCCATAAACCCTTGGTTTTTATGGTGCAAAGGTTGTCCTTAGAATAACGTTAGTATCAAGCTCTTTATTTAAGATTGCTTTACATTTTAGTCTTTGATTTATTTAAAGTACTGTTCTTTATTTTTATAAGGTTATCGTACTTCAATTCCGCTGTTAAATTTTAATTTGGCATAGTCCTATTCCCCCCCCCCCCCCTCTAGGACATATAGCTTGGCCTTTTCAAGTGGTATCAGAGCCTAATAGCTTATTTTAATTGCATTATTTTTTGGATTCATTTCCTAAGCTAACAATCTAAGCTATATATAAGATATCAAATTTTGATATCCTTTCAGTCACTAGGCCTCCACCCTTTGATGGCTCCAACTATGCCTATTGGAAAGCCAAGATGAAGATTTTCATTAAATCCATGGATGAAAGTGTGTGGCTTGCCACAGTGACTGAATGGAGCTCTCCTACCATTGAAGTAACTGGTATCAATGGATCAAAATCAATGAGAATAACACCTTATACTTCTTAGTCCACACTTCAGAAAAGTGAGAGTAGTGCCAACTTACGCACTATCACCAGATGAGTTCAAAAGAATCATATCCTGTGATACTGCGAAGCAAGCTTGGGATATATTAGAAATGACACACAAGGGTACTTCAATTATCAAAAAATCTAAAGTCCAACTCCTCACAACCAAATTTGAAGAAATTCATATGGAGCAAAATGAAATGTTTATGGACTTCTACACTAGATTAAATGACATTATAAACTCTACGTGGGGTCTTGGTGATAAAATTCCAAAAAGTAAAGTGTGTGCAAAGATACTACGCTCACTACCTGAACGGTTCATTTCTAAGGTAACCGCGATCTAGGAACTTCGTGATACGGACAATAGGAGGGTAGAAGAACTAGTTGGTTCTTTATAAACCTACGAGTTAACTTTTAAAGCTCCTAAAGGTAAATCAATAGCCCTTAAGTCTTCCAAATGTATTTCTCAAGAAAACTCTGATTTTGAAAATTCCGAAGACGATATGGCTCTATTAGCGAAAAAGTTTTACAAGATTTTCAAAAGTAAAAAGAGGGTTGATTTTCAAAAGGCAAATGATAAGAAAAGATCTAAATCTTGGAAATCTTTGAAAGATAGTCAATGTTATAACTGTCAAGAATATGGGCATCTAGCAAACAAGTGTCCTAAAAAGGACAAACCTAAAAAGAAAGGAATGTTGGCTACTTGGGATGAATCTTCTGGCACTGAAGCCTCTTCTGAATCAGAAGATTCTGAAACCGAGTCGGGCAATGAAGTTAAGACCCTTATGACTCTAGCCAAGTTCACTTTTTCAAATCATGATAATTCAACCAGTGAAGAAAATCTGAATAGTGATCATGATAATGAAGATCTTCAAGATGCTTATAATGCCCTATACAAGGAAAGTTGTAAAATTGCCGTAAAACTAAAACTTCAAAAAGAAAGGTTTTCAAGACTTAGAGAAAGATTTGAGTCTCTTGTTTTAGAAAAATTTCATCTTTCAGATTGTTTTAAAAAATGCAAATGTGATCTTGATTTCAAAACCACCCTTATTGAAAATCTGAAATCTGAAAATAATAAACTTAAACTTGAAGTCTCTTCCCTTTTGAGTTTAAAGGATACATGGAGGTATGCCCAAGGTGATCCAAAATTAGAAAAACTTTTAACTGGATGAAGAAAATGTGGCGACCGATCCAGTTTAGGCTACGACAAAAATATTCCTCCTGAACAGAAGAATACTCCTCCCAATTTTGTAAAAGGAGAATCCTCTAACTCAAAAGAGAAAAGTTCAAACCAAAAGTTTTATAAAAATGTTAAACCTTTTCAATCTTCCGAAACCAGAGGTAACCATATCAATTACAAAAATCAAAACCAAAACACTTTAGCTGAAAAATAGTTGATTTGCTTAAGGAGCTCTTAAAATCGAACTCAGTAGGTCACTCGTACAAAAATTACAAATACAAGAAGACCAACTATACTCCTAAACCCAAAATAGTAATGAAATGGGGTTCCTAAAGTTACTTGCTTGGTTGCCCACACTGCTTTCAAAGCTACAAGCCATTCGAAGTGGTACTTAGATAGTGGATGCTTAAGACATATGACAGGCGACAGGGCTTTATTCGCCAATCTTAAAGATATGACTAATGGGTCAGTCACATTTGGTGATGGTAGAAACTGCAAGATTATTGGCCAAGGTACGGTTCAACTCTATAACCTTCCTTTATTTAAGAATGTTTTATATGTTGAGGGGCTAAAATACAACCTGTTAAGCATATCTCAAATATGCGATAACAATCACAACGTGAAATTTTCTAATAAAGGTTGTGAAATCTTGAACAAAAAGGGTTCTGTAATATTAACTGGTTGCACGACTTCTGAAAATTGCTATATTGTAAGCGATGGTAGCTCATCTAATCAATCGTGCTATATTGTCCATACTAATGAAACTGAATTATGGCATAAACGCCATGGACATGTACACTAGCGTAATTTATGTAGATTGAGCAAGGGAGAACTAATAAGAGGTGTACCTAAATTATAAAATGTAGACAAGATATGTGGTGAATGCCAGTATGGCAAGCAAACAAGGAGCTCTCATAAAAAGGTGAACTCCAATGCCATATCAAGACTACTCGAGCTTCTCCATATGGATCTTATAGGACCTACCAGGACGAAGAGTCAAGGTGGCAAAAAATAAATCTTGGTAATCATGGATGATTTTTCTCAAACCCTTGATGAAGTTAAAAAGATTCTCAAACGAATCCAAACTGAAAAAGGTTCTCAAGTTTGTAAGATCCGTACTGATCATGGATTTGAGTTTGAGAATAGTAGTTTTGAGAAATTCTGTAATGATCAAGGAATATCGCATGAATTCTCTGCACCCAAAACTCCTCAACAGAATGGAATTGTGGAAAGGAAAAATAGAGTACTTTAAGAAATGAGAACTGTAATGTTGAATAGTATGAAGCTCCCTAAAAATCTTTAGGCTGAAGCAGTGAATACTGCCTGCTATGTTATTAATCGAGTTTATATATGTAAATCTAATAATAAAACTGCTTATGAAATATGGTTCGATAAAAAGCCTATTGTCAAATACTTTCGAGTTTTTGGTAGCAAGTGTTATATTTTGCGTGACCGTGAAAATCTAGGAAAGTTTGACACAAAGAGTGATGAAGGAATCTTTTTAGGATATTCTTTAAACAGTCGCGCATATCGTGTACTGAACAAAAGTTATTCAAGAATCAATTAATGTGGTCATAGACAATCATATGAATACACCTGCCCCAAGTTCAGATAATGATGAAGTTCTTCTATTTGATAAACCTGATACTTCATCAAGTCAAAACAATTCTGAATTAAGGACTGTTAAAGATCATCCAACCACTCAAATTCTTGGAAACCCTCTCACTGGTGTGTGCACTCATAGACAACTAGAAGACATATGCAATTACGTGTGCTTTACATATCAGATTGAACTAGTAAACATAAAAGAAGCTCTTTCTGATGAAAACTGGATAGTAGCTATGCAGGAAGAACTTAATCAGTTTGTTCAAAATGATGTCTGGTATCTTGTTCCTAGACCTAAAGATAAATACATTATAGGAACTAAGTGGATTTTTAAAAATAAGTCTAATGAACTTGATAATATAATTCGAAATAAGGCAAGACTGGTTGTACAAAGGTACACTCAAATAGAAGGCATTGATTATGATGAAACCTTTGCTTCAGTTGCTCGCCTTGAATCAATTAGACTTTTTATATCCATTGCATGCTTTAGAAAATTTAAAATCTTTCAAATGGATGTAAAGAGTGCTTTTTTGAATGGTGATCTACATGAAGAACTATATGTTGAACAACCCACAGGGTTTGAAGACCCTAAGTCTACTGATCATGTATACCGTCTTTAAAAAGCTCTATATGGTCTAAAACAAGCTCCCATGGCATGGTATGAAAAATTGACTGTGTTTTTACTAAGTCATAATTTTCAAATGGGCAGTGTCGATAAGACGCTTTTTGTTAAGAAACATAACGATGATATCTTAATGGTTCAGATCTATGTTGATGATATTATTTATAGATTAACTTGTACTAACATGACTATTGAGTTTGCAGATTTGATGAAATCTAAGTTCGAAATGAGCATGGTTAGGGAATTAAATTATTTCCTTGGGTCGCAAGTAAAACAACAACCAGATGACATATTCATTTCTTAAACAAAATATGCTCTAAACTTAATCGAAAAGTTTGGATTTGAGAATGGCAAGAGTTTTGATACTCCTATGAGTACAACTTTAAGACTCTCAAAGGACTCTACAGGTAAAAATATATATCCTAAATTATATCATAGTATAATTGGTAATTTACTTTACTTAACTGCTAGTAGATTGGATATTACTTTAAGTGTTGGGATTTGCGCTAGATATCAGTCTGATCCTAAAGAGTCACATCTTTCTGTTGTTAAGCGGATTATGCGATATGTCGTAAGTTATACTAAAATGGGTTTCTGGTATCCATTTGATACTAGTGTTCAATTGGCTGGGTATTCAAATGCTGATTGGGCTGGAAATATTGATGACAGAAAATCAACCAGTGGTGGTTGTTTTTATATTGAAAACTATTCGGTTTCTTGGTTTAACAAGAAGCAAAGTTCTATATCGCTCTCAACTGTTGAGACTGAATACATCGCAGCAGGAAATGCTTGTACTCAACTTGTTTAGATGAAACGTATGTTAAGCGATTATGGAGTTGCACAAGAATCAATGATATTATATTGTGATAATTCCAGTGCTATAAATATATCAAAAAACTCAATCCAGCATTCACGTACCAAGCACATTGACATTAGGTATCACTATATTCGTGATTTAGTAGAAGAGAAAATAATATCCTTGGAATATATACTGACCGAGACTCAACTTGCTAACATTTTCACTAAACCGCTGGGTAAAGAAGATTTAATAAATTGAAATTTGATCTCGGAATGTGCATTCTAAATTGATTATTCATACATATTTGTATCATAGTATATATATTTGATCATTTATTTGTTTAAATTTTAATTTTTTATGAAAAATGTATGTTTTTATGTTTTCACGACCAGTCAAGGACGTGCTTGACTAGTCGTGGTACGACCAGTCGAGAATGGTCCTCGATCGGTCGTGTAGCACGTTGGAATCTTTTAAAATTAGGGAAAACCTTCATCTTCTTCATTTCCATTTCACTCTCCAACGAGCCGAGGCACGACTAGTCGTACCCACCATCCTAGATCTTCAAGGTTAGTGCATCATTTGTGTTTCTCTTGTAGATTCTAGCTCTTATTACTTCATTTTCACTCTTGGAGTAATTTATTTTGAGATTCCTTGACATTTTGGGGCTTTTTCTTGAAAAATCTGATTTAGCAAAACCCATTTTCCAAATCTTTTGTCTCTACTAGATCTTTTGATTTTCATTCTGATTATAGATGCTAGAGGGAAAAAGAAAACTTCTCGTGGTCCATCTTCTTCTAGATCAGCTCCTCTTGCTAGGCGCCATCTTCTTTTACCTGCAGGATGATCCCTCTGATGTACGGGATTTGCCTATGCGCAATGTCATTGTTGAATGGTCTGTTTGTATTGAATATGCCCTTTTTGGTATTCTCCCTATTCTTCAAGCTGTAGGATGGGATAACATTTTATATTGGGGTGGGCTTGCATACCAATCTATTGCACAGGCCATGTTTGCATGTATCTCAGTATTCTCTTTTGAGGATTTAACTTTTAAAATTGATACTAGAGAAGGTCTATTTGAAATTGATCATCATCTGATTGCAGGGATATACCTGTTAATGAGGAGGGTATTCCTATTCATACTTTAGCTGAGAAACCCTCAAAATCTGAAAAGCGTATGTTAACCAGAGATTTGTATAATATGAATGTGCAATGGACTCATAAAGGGAATGCGCTTCCCGCAAGTACTTGTTACCCAAATATAGGATACTTCACAGGATTTTTACTTCTAACCTGTATCCTCGTTCTGGTAATAAGACAGAATTAACTGCCTTTATGGTTCGTGTTTTGCACTCTGTCATTTCTGGTACTAAAATTTGTCTTCCTTCCTTGATATGTCATTTTATTATACATTCTCGTCTCCATCCAGGTCATAGTGATATTCCTTTTGCTTATCTCTATGCCTGTTGGAGAAGCTCCCATCCATCATCTTATTTTTAACAATTCCAATATTAACAAAATAAAATTAGAATTGGCTCGTGGCCAAGTGGATGCTGGTAGAGCTGAGGCTGGTGATGAAGAAGCTAGTGATCTTTCTCCTGATAATGTGGATATGGATGATATTTTTGATGAACTTGAATCTAATTCTGGAAATGATCCTAATTTTGAGCCTTCTAATTTTGATGCTCGACTTCATGCTTTAAAAGAGAAGGTTGAGAATATGAATATTGCTCATGATCTTCAGTTTAAATATATGCGCAAGTATCTTAGGTGCTTGAATAAAGGAATGCATAATCTTGATCCTACCATTCCTGCTCCTTCTTCAGGATTCGATTAAGTATTTTCATTCTTGGTCTGTAATAACTTTCTTACTTATACTCTATTTGGTTTGATAAGTTTTTAGTAACTGGATTGTGAACGTTTACTTTCATATATATTGTCAAGTTACTTCTTCTATTCCTCCAATAATTTTCCTTACCTTTGTTGCTTCCTTTGTCATATTATGATAAAAAGGGGGAGAAGGTTTGATATGAGTAGTTATATTTTGGATATGTGATAGCTGCTACTCAGGGGGAGTAGTATATAATGAGTTTGTGCTACTTATTGACAACTGGTGCATGATTCGTTAATATGCACGTTATGCTTTTTATTATACTTGTTGTGTTTCTCTTAGTGAAGTATGTTTTGTCACAAATTTGATAAAGAGGGAGATTGTAAGTGTTACAATCTCATGCTCCTTTGATTGTCAAATTTTGTAGTGCTAAAACTACTTGTGTGTGCCACAACTTTTATCTATGTGTCTTGTGTTTTGATATATATGTGATTCAAGACGACATCACAATGGTTCAAGACATGTACGGTGCTCGACTTCAAAAAATGCAAGGTTATGTACTGTGTTTTCTTTCGTATGCATCAATGTTCAAGTCTACATCAATAAGAGGAGTGTTTATTCAAGACTCAAGTACATTTCAAGACTAAGTACAACTCAAGTTGAAGCTTATATTCATACTGTAGAAGATCTCAATCTCAAGCTACATCAAGTAGAGGTCTCACGCTTCAAAGGTTAACTATCATCTGAAAAAATGATGTTCAATGTTCATACTTCATGTTTCAGGTATTATAAACCTTAGTTGGACCTTAGGGTAGGTCATTTTGGATACATAAGTCAAAATAAATATTTATACATGAAGTTGGTCTATTCTAAGACTAGTCCTAGACCTTGTTCGACTAGTCCTAGACCTGGTTCGACCAGTCCAAGAAATTCCATGACTAGTCCTAAGTTGTTGAAGATTTTTAAAATTTTTTTGTTATTCTTCAACCAGTCCTGGAGACTGTTCGACTGGTCGTAGGGATGTCTCGACTCGTCATTCGACCAGTCCTAGAACTATGACTCAAACTCCAACAACCAAATCTAGTTTCCTACGACCAGTCCTAGGTCAGCTTCAACCAGTCGTAGGTGGTCTACGACCAGTCGAAGGGTCCCCACGACCAGTTGTAGAACTAATTTTTTAGATCGCACTTAAAATTTTAAAATGTCGTTAGGGCTACAACCAGTCGAAGGTTCCTAAGACCAGTCGTAGACGCGATCTTTGCTTCTATAAATTGAGTACGAATTTTAGAGTTTTACATCGATTAATTTGAGAAAAGTCAAGCCTCCACTCTGAGATAAGTTGTGTTCATTTTAAGCTAATTTGTGCATATTTAATATTTTTTTATCTTTTCTTATTTAATTTTATTCCTAAATTCCAATCTTATTTAAAAAAGAGGAATTGCTGTATTCCTTCTTCATTGGAATTAAAATCAAATAGACCTACGCCCAAGTTGGTTTAATTTAAAATCAATTAGAACCGAAAACCATTTCTTAAGTGAGTATTGGACATTGAACGTTGATTCGAACATCTACTCTGATTAGTTCTACCGAGCTGCTACAAAAGGAGAAATCTAAGTATTTTACAATTCTGTAAAATTTCTATTCTTTTGGTTTTTGTTTGAGATTCACCAGAAAAATCTCATTGTGTTGGTTATCTGAGAAGAGCCAGAAAACTCTGAAAGTGTGGGTTTTTAGATTGTGTAAGCCCAAGTTAAAAGACACAATTGTGAAGGTTTTAAGTGAACCTGTAAAACCTGTTTGATAGTGAATGGTAATATCCCCTGTGTAAGGATATTAGGAGTGAAGTAGCAAGCTGTGTGGCTGTTGTTTAACAGTTGGTGAACACACAGGTGAACCACTATATATCGGTGTGTTTTGTGATTTGAATGCTATTTTAATTTTCATATCTTTAATCATTCAGATTTATGGAATGTATGTGTGGATGTGAATGTTGTAATATTTACATTTCAAGCAAAGTGGGGAATGTTGTAATAGTTTAGAATTTATTTCTTGCTATTTCCTTTCTATTTGAGTTTTAATATTCAACTTGTTCTAGTAAGGTTGTCCTGCCATAAACCCTTGGTTTTTATGGTGCAAAGGTTGTCCTTAGAACAACGTTAGTATCAAGCTCTTTTTTAAGATTGCTTTACATTTCAGTCTTTGATTTATTTAAAGTATTGCTCTTTATTTTTATAAGGTTATCGTACTTCAATTCTGCTGTTAAATTTTAATTTGGCATAGTCCTACCCCCCCCCCTCTCTAGGACATATAGCTTGGCCTTTTCAAGCACATCAAAACAAGCTTGGGATTTGTTGGAAACAACTCACGAGGGAACCGGCACAGTGAAAAGATCCACGCTGCAGCTCCTAATATCACAATTTGAACATCTCAAAATGGAGGAGCATGAGACCTTCATGGAATTCTTTACAAAGCTAAACATCATCTGTAATTACATGGGTGGATTGGGAGAGAAAGTTTCGGTCCCAAAAATCTGTAAGAAGATTCTAAGATCCCTAACAGAACGTTTCAACTCAAAAGTAACTACCATTGAAGAATGTAGGAACACGGACGAAATGAAAGTAGAAGAACTAGTAGGTTCCCTACAAACATTCGAACTTCACTTCAAACCAACTCCTAAATCTAAAAGAAATGCCCTTAAAGCTGCAAAACACACCATCACTAATGAGGAGGAGAGTGAGAGAGAAAATGAAGGTGAGGAAGTGACTCTCTTGGCTCAAAGGTTCAAAAAAATTTTCAACAAAAACCGTGGCCAGCCATACAAAGGCAAACATCTGGACAAAAAACACAATATAGGCAAATCCTCTAAAAGGTCCAGAGAGCCTCAGTGTTACAACTGCTAGAAGTTTGGACACTTGTCCACTGAATGTCCCACCAAGAAGACTAAGGGAAAGGCCATGGCAGCCACTTGGGATGACACTGAAGAATTAAACTCCGATTTCAGTGATTCAGAAAGTGATGGAGACCAGAAATCTATGAAAATACTCATGGCCTCCACACATACAAACATTCCCTTGGAAATTGAGGAAATTGATGGACCACAAGCCAAAGAGCCATTTCCATCAGATGATGAGAAAGAAGAAGAAGATGAAGAAAAAGATAATATACAAGATGCCTATGATCAACTTTACACACATAGCATCAACATCCTTAAAAGACTTGGCATTAGTGAAAATAAGAATAAATTGTTGCAAATTGTCACGCCCCAAACCCAGAAATCAGATTCACAGGAATCCCGATCGCCGAATCCGATGCCGACAGCCTCCATAGTACCCCATTCTCGGCTCCCAGCGCCCATACGCAAATTCCGATCTTGGGATCCTACAAGGAGGATTTTTAGTATGAATTTTTTTTTTTTTTTGTAAGGGAGCATAACCACAAGCATAACCAAGTCACAAAACAACATCATCATCACATATCCACTAGAATAAATATTTGAGTACAATGCTGAAAGGGAAATACATATGTCAAAAATCAAAACTCCAGAAGACCGCTGCACGCTCCAAGCTCAACGCTGCTACAACCTAACGCCACCTGCACGCATCTATCGTGCATAAGCTTATAGAAAGCTTAGAGGGTGGTGGAAGTGTGTGTAAGGTAAGTGCTAAGTATCAATAAAGCACATAAATCATACATCATCGGGATAAGCAGAAATACTAATAAGATCATGAATCATATGACATCAGAGTAAGTAGAAGTGTACTGGTAAGTCCCTGAATGCTATCAGCCGTACCAAGACTATGCGATGCAAAACATAACAAGACAATAACGAATGCTGAGGATGCAATGCAATATGCAAATCCTGATGAGCCATGAATACCATCAACCTCATCTAGGCCATATAAGTGCAAAAACATAATAACCCAAAATGCTAAGTACTACGGATGCAATGTAATATACGGTGCGAATGAAATGACTATGCTGGAATGTGAAGTCAGGATGATAGTACGAAGTATCACAGGCTATGAGGTCCATCATAAGGGACTTTTATCCAAACCAGTCCCATACCTAAATTTGGATAGTCAGACATAATGTGGTAAACTCCTGATCTCAGGTTAGTCGCGAACCCAACCGAAATCGTGGCCATGCGAAGGTACACGTAACAAATAGTTACGCACCACCAGCCCGAGTGGATAGTGAATGAATGGATATGCGATTCCTTCTCAATAAATCCACATCTCAGCACCGTTGCTCTCTGGGGAAATCACCGGGGTCTATTACACTCTACGCCAGCTTGCCGCCCCTATCCGAGCGCACAACTAGGTAAGTGAAAGAGACCTCACTATCCGCCTGCCAATATCGGGCCCGACTCGTCGATAGCGGACCTATTCCTCAAGCTGGTCAAACTCAACCTAGATATTGCCCCCTCACTCAGGCGGATAAGGTCACACCCCTTCCCAACCGACCATGACACAGTGGGAGACGCGGCCTCCTGGTATTCGGCCCTCGTGCGCTCATATATCTACTCGGTCTCGACGTTGGTGTCATCTCCTGGCCACGGAGGTTCAGAGATTTTCACCCAGGGACATCTATGGCACCCGTATGCTAGAACCAAACATTTTCGGTGTCCCGTCTAGCCATCCACGATATGCCTGTGGAGGCCACGACCCTGATGTCGCTAGGGCGTACAATGATCAAGTAACATGTATGCGAGATGCATGAATCACACCGTATAAACATGCAGCAATCTCGCGCGTACCATGCGCTCATGTCGGACACTCCATCTCATATGGAGTCCCATAAATGTCTCAGCCCAACGGCTCATGTTATAACCAAACATTCCTCATATCAAGCATACATATGATGCGTATGGGTATGAATCATGAAGCAGCACTATACTTATGGAATGATAATGGGGGTTGCTTAAAGTGAAGATGGGCCTAAACGGACTGCAGAGTACAAGTATGGACCTATCAGTGGGCCTTAAGGAGTGTGACAATGCGGACATTTAACCAACATTATCCTTACAATGTGGACGTCAAACCAACATTGTTCAAGGCATAGCCCACCATAAAGTACCATTACACAAACCATAGGGAATCACACATTGCAATGGACCAATATACATCTCATTAGGCCTCGACCCATAGTCCTTAGATACATCAAATGGGCCGTCTCATATGGGCCTTATATAAATCAAGTGGGCCGCATTAGTGGGCCTTATGTACATTGCAATGGGCCATAACCCATGGGCCCTTAAATATCTCAAATGGGCCGAATCACATGGGCCTTATGTATATACCAAGGTGGGCCTCAACAATGGCCACAAATACATTAATATGGGCCCCATCACATGGGCCTCACATATGCACTAAGGTGGGCCTAATCACATGGATCAAATGGGCCAAACCATCATTAAAATTTCCAAGGCCCGCCATAATGTATATATTACATAATATAATATATTAATTATATATATAATACATATAATATATACAATATAATATAAATAATATATACATATACATATATGTATACCCCTATACACACACACACACACACACACACACACACACACACACACACACACACACACACATATATATATAAACACAATGAGCTCGAGCTGACGTTCAGCTCCCATGAGGTCCAGCAGTGTGGGACCTACCGTTGATGTTTGTCAAACATCTAACCCATCAGTCAGATTCACCAGTCAATGGTGGGCCTAGATCTCAAAAAAAAATCAAGTCAATCCGTGACTTGTGTGGGCCACACCACATACAGAAGTGGAGAAGGGTCGTGCACCATTAAAACCTTCATAACCATTTTTGAGGGCCCACCGCGATGTGGTTTGCAAATCCAGCCCATCTATTATGTGTGTCCCACTTGAATGAGGGTTCAGACCAAGTTTCAGGCGCATGCAAAAACTCAGGTGGGTCCCACCGTCCACCGGACGGTGTGTATAAACACAGACATCACCGTGGGCTCCATCACATACATTACAGTGGACTCCCACCGTCCACCTGGACGGTGGGGATAAGACACGTACATCACTGTGGCTCCCACGTGGGGCCCACCATAGTGTTTATCTTTCATCCAATCCGTTCATAAGATCACACGGGTCTGGAAGAAGGGGAAAAACAAATTTCAGCTTGATCTGAAACTTCTGCGGACCCCAAAAGAGTTTCAATGGTAAACGTTCATTCACACTGTTTCCTGTGATGTGGGCTACCTGAGCCATGGATCAGGCTGATTTTCGGAGGGGACCCACCTCAGGGGGTGGTCCACCTCATGGACGGTGTGGATACAAAATATACATCATGGTGGGGCCCACATTACTGGAGCCGTGGGACCCCCCGCCACGCCGTGACGCCGGCAGCGTGTGTCGGTGGCATGTCATGCTGCGGAAGTAATTCTTCTTGTGTATTATATATTTTTTTTTTTTTTTTTTTAAATTTTCTTTTTCAAAGGTTTTTCACGTGTGGGGCCGGCATCGGAAGCATCCGCCCCACCCAGCGGGTCCTATACTCCATAAGCAATCCATCAAGCCCAATATTGGGTATTTTTCGAGGTGTAGAAAAGTTTAAGTGCATTTGAACGGTGAAAAATCACTATTCTCTGAGATATGGCCCGCCTGAAAGTTGGATCAGCTTCGTTTTTCGGCTCAATGCCTAAAATGGTCTGGAAAAAATGGTGGACGGCTTGGATTGAATACATTCATCAAGGTGGGGCCTACATGAGCACCCACTCCAAAGCTTGGTAAACCAAGCAAATTTTTTGTGTTTTCCCATTGCAGTTTACGTCCAGCGTCCCAGGGACGCTGGACAGTTGGGTATAATACATGCATTCAAGGTGGGCCCCACTCAGGTGGGCCACCAAATGATTTGATGGTGTGGGTACACACATATGGAGTGGACCCCACTTATAGATGGCTTGGATAAAAGTTATGCCTTGTGGTGGGGTCTATCCAAGTGGGCCATAAGGCCATAATATCATACAAAATAATAAAATAGAAAGATAGTGGGACACGCATGATGGAGGGACCCCGACATTATGGGCCCTCCGTTTCAAACATCCAATCATACATCAATGGGTCTCATTGCATATGGGCCCTCCAAATAAAAGATCAACGGTGGAGATCCCTCTCCACCCAAAATGAACGGTCTATGTGACCTCTTTATGTAAGGAAATATAAACATCATGATGGGGTCCATGGAGAATGGCCCCATCATGGAATGATCATGAGGATCAAGGTGGGCCATCGACCACACCTAGGGTCCCAAGTGAGATCCACACCATTGATCGGTAGGCCCCACTTGGCCCATCATAAAAACATGGAAAAACCTATCCTATAAAGCACCCACCTCTTGATCTTCTTGGTCCGTTGGGAAGCCTATCTCCTTGTGCTCCTCTTTGATGGTGGAGATGGGAAATGGATGGCTAGGATGAAGGGTTTTGGAATGGAAAAGGTGGGCCTCACACTTGCTTGTTTTCTCTCATGGAAGAGCTCCCAACGTGGGATTTTTTTTTCTCCTTTGGGGTTACTTGGAAAATGTGAATGGAAAGAGAGAGAGAGAGAGAGAGAGAGAGAGAGAGAGAGAGAGATAAGGAGAGGTGATGGGTGTGATGGGTGAGTGATGTGAGGTGAGGGATGGGTGAAGTGAGAGATGGTTTGACTTTGGTGAGAGAAAGCATGGGTTGCTTTACTTGTGGAGAAAGGTGATGTGTACTTGACATTGAAGTGATTGATTGATTGATGTGATTGATTGATTTGACATTGTATAGAGATTCTCTTGGGATCGAGAAAGTGCGGCGTTTCTTCAAAATAAACGTCGGCTCACATCTTTTGGTCAGGGTATCGGATCGGTGTGTGAGTCATGGCGTTGGAACTGCGGCGACGGTGTGGTCGCAATGATACAGGTCTCAGATTAAACTGACTCGAATCTAAAGGATACGATTTACGGTCGTGCGCAATGTCGATTATCAGTTGCGGATTGCTGGACTTCGACGGAAAGGATCGAGGATTTATCGGAATAGTACGAACTAGGATACGGGTCTTACACAAATGGATCTGGATAAAACATTAGAGATCAATACACACATAATTAATGATCTTCAACAATACCACTCAGATAACGATAGGCTAGAAAGAATCAATTCATTTCTCAAATCTGAGTTAATAAAACTAACCAAACAGATTGAACTATTGAAAGATGAAAACATGCATCTTAAGAATGAAAATCACACACTTATCTTTAATGCAGAAAAATCTAAAAAGTCTGTTGAACTTAATTACAAATTCTCCCAAAGTAGTGAAAAATTAGAAAGACTTTTAGGGATGGGGAGACCTCAAAAAGGCAGGAGAGGATTGGGATATTAAAAAGTCAAGAGAAGTCTCAATGATGCAACACCATTCATTGAGAAAGTTGCAGCATCAGGAAGTAGTACAAGAGGTACCCCTATTTGTCATTCATGTGGCGACTCGGGTCATTATAAATTTGAATGCCTCACTATTGGGAGAACTCAATCCAATTCCGGTTTGAACCTTACTGGAAAATACAAATCAACCGAAAAAATGATACAAACTATCAAGAGTTTACCAAAGTACATAACAAGAGGTAAGCTACTTTCGTCTCCACCTAGAATGACTACGAAAATGGAGGAGCTACTAAGTCAGGTTGCTCAACTAAATTAGAAAAAAAAATGAATTAATGAAACAATTAAAAGTGATTCAGTCACCTAACATACCCAAACAAGTTCATAGTAAAGTAAAAATAACATCATCAAGGAAACTTGTCACAAAATGGGTAGTGAAAGAAAAGAAAAATTGCCTAATAACTCATTCAAGCCCAAAAACAGGCAATAATGCTAAGTGGTACCTAGATAGCAGGTGCTCAAGACATGTCACGAGTGACAAAACCTTTCTCTCCAACTATTCAAATCTAGATGATGGGAAGGTCACCTTTGGTGATGGAAGCACAGTTAAGGTACTAGGGCATGGGACTATCATTGGATTAGAAGTGTCAAAAGCGAGAATGCTTTTTGTGTAGAAGGACTGACACACAACCTTCTAAGCATCTCTCAAATATGTGACAACAAGCATGTGGTGACAGAGTGCAAGATCTTGGACCTATCAGGAAAATTAATTATGAAGGGTCTTTGCACTAATGACCACTATTATGTTGTCAAAGGCAAGAGCAAGGATGATCCCTCTGCTTGATATCACCAAAGCACAGATAATAAGTTCAGGCCATGGCATCTAGGCCATGACATGTGTGTGAAATGATGCACTTTTGTGATTACTATGTTATATCTGAGGTTTCTATACCTCAAAATTTCTTGTTGACAATGAACATAACAAATGTTCATAATTTTGAGTTTCACAACTTTTTATACAAAATTTTGCTATGTTTATATGCTAATAAGAAAATATTTTATGATATGCATATATGAAAGATTATCGAAGTACTCAGATCCATGTCATATTCATCACTTTGATAAGTCAAACACGCCTTCAATGACATCGAACAATTCTCTCGATGAAATCAAAATTTGAACTTAGATGTTATCGAATCAGACTCGATGTCATCGAAGTATTCTGACTTGTATAAATCGAATGGTCGTGAAAAACCCAAATCGGGTTGCGCTTCATCTTCCTCGCCATCTTCCTTGAATACCTTCGTAATGCTCGTAGTCTTGCTGAACTCCAATGCTATTGAAAGACGTGTACTTGTGCTTAAATACACAAGAGGATCCATTCCATGATTTTATCCTCTTCTATCTGTGGTTCTTGTGCTCGTTTATCTTCTTCTTCCTTCTCCAACACAAATGGCTAAAGACAAGGATCTGGTCTCTCCACAAGATGAGTCATCTAAACGTAAGAAAAGTAAGAAGCACTCACTTGTCTCATCTTCATCTTCAGACATAGAACCCGTGATAGAACAGGCTATCCAAAGTAAGTGTATTGAACCCTTTAGGATTGTTAATCTCCTAGGAATGAATGGGTGGAACAATATTGTAAATTGGGGTGGGGAGTTTCAATATGATCTTATACATCAGTTTCTAAACTCGATTTACAATGTTAAGAATAACCCCCCACTCATTTCGCTCACCATTATCAACCAGACCAAACACATCACCCCTGTGTTGATAGGTTGTCTAGTAGGTGTGGAAGTTACTCGCATACCGGTAACTGAACGAAATATGAATGCATTTGGAGTAAGGGGCATTTGGAGTAAGGGGTGAAGTTACTCAAGCCTTATGTAATGGTACAACAATATCCAGAAATGCAAGAAATTTCCTCCATGTTAGGCATCTTAATCCTACCTATAAAATACTTTACAACATCTTTAGCACAAATGTCTACCCCTGTGAAGTTTCCGGCAATAACCTCTCTCCCTACATTCTTAACATCCTATATGATGTTCACCAAGGGATTCAAGTGTGTCTACCCACTCTTCTCCTACAACAGTTGATTCGTGTTGTTACAGGAGAACATCTCACTACACTTCCATTCTTGTGTCTTATGTCCAAGCTCTCCCGACTTGTTGGATTGCCACCGACAAATGATTCCACGCACCCTTGTGGCTGGTTCAATTACGAAACTATTTGCAACCTAAATATAACTGACAACGTTTTTCATGGCCGTCCAACTGGTCAGATCTCAGGCGAGGGAAATTCGGTGCACAGCCCCGACTCTGTCAATATAAACAAGACGTTTAGAGAAAATGATCTCATGCGACAATCACACATGATGGAGCGTCTTGACACTTGTGAAGCCCATCTCTCAGACATAGAGCAGATGTTGACGGTTCTGCAACATACGGCACAACAAATTATGGATTCACTACCCTATCGCCATGTAGACGCAAGCTTTCATGATTCGTAGGAGCTTTTCTTTTCCCTCATCACGTACACTCGATTATCTATGGAGAACTTAGGGCATGGATATCTTTTTGGGTGCCCTACGTATATACATATATGTATGTGATGACCTACTAACCTAGATAGATTAACATTTTGTGTGTTGTGCCATTGGAAGGGCTAAATATTGAATATCTCTGGTTATGCCCCTGAATGGGCAAAGTATTTTGGGAATTTTGATGTGCCCATGGATGGGCTAGATGTTCCATTTTGATGATTTAAATAGCTTATAATTGTCAAGCTTGGGCAGTTCTTTTGAATGCTCGTTGAATGGATGCTTTTATTTCTAAGCTTTATTTTACAGCGTATCATATACTCATGAAATTCTAAGTGTTCATTGATGATTTCGGAACCTTAAATTCAAATGCAAATGTGCTCTTCGAAATGTTGAATATTTTGCTATCTATTATTGCGTTTTTTGAGATATAATTACATGGTTTAAACTGATATCTGTCGGCTTTATGCATTTTGGAGATATAATTACTTTGATTCTCCCATGTTCTTCAAGTTCAAACTTCAATCAAATCTGATATTGGTACATACTAACCTTTGCCAATGACTGACGAAAAGGGGGAGAACAAATCCCACCATGAGAACAATTGTGTGTATGGATTATATGCATGGTGATGTAGGTGATAGGGGGGCACTGCGAGAAGATAAGGGGAGCAGTTACATAAAGTTTCAATTGTGTGTATGAACTCAAATAGCCTATTATAAAATTGTGTAAAGTTCATGTACACACAATTTAGGGTGTTGTTCTAAGTATTGTTCCATGTGTTTTGTGTTTTGTCACGTAATTGACAAAGGGGGAAATTGAAAGTGCTCTGGTTTGTCAATTAGCGTGTAAGTTGAGTCATGCGTCAGGTGAGCCACATATGAAGATTGATCAAGCAATCGCCTCAACTAGATGTGTGTTCTGAACTCATCACTGGTAAATCAGCCTCACATCCCAAATCCCAAAACATCCAGGTAAACAAAAGCCTTAAAAGACTTAGAAGAACATAGGATGAAAAAGGCTGAAAACTTAAGTTTTAAACAGGAAAATTTTCTAAGTTTTCTAAATAAGTTCGATGATATTGAGTCTGTGTTAATGTCATCAAACACTCCTGTTCGATGACATCGACTTGTACTCAACGACATCGAATTAGGCCGATTCATGTCCAGCAACCACAAAGTATTTTGGACAAAATATTCGATAAATCGAAAGTATCTTCGATAACATCGAATTTCAAATATTGATGACATCGAAGGTTAGTCGATGATATCGAAGGACTTAGGTTCTGTCCATTGAACTTTCTTGAAAAATATTCTAACATTACTCGAGGAATCGATTCATCCTCTATATCATTAGAATTCAAACTTCGATGACATCGAGAGTTGATCGATGATATCGAATCTGGACAAATTGTGTCCAGCGAGCTTAACAGGAAAATCAAATGGAAATGATCGAGGAATCGAGATAACCTCGATAACATCGATATTCAAACTTTAATGATATCAAGAAACTCTCGATGATATCGAATCTGGACAAAATATGTCCAGCGAGCTTTCAAGGAATATATTCCAAAAAGATCAAGGAATCGAAATTGGTTTCAATGATATCGGAACTTGAATTTCGATGACATCAAAACAGTACCAATATCATCGTAGTCAACTCTGAAATGTCCAGCAAGCTCATGTGTTATAATGTCGAGGAATCGAAACATGAATCGATACATCGAAATTCAAATATCGATGAAATCGAATCTGATTCGATATCATCGATAGTCTATCAAAAATTTTCGGAATAATTTTTAAGAGAGTTCGTATCATCGAACTATGATTTAATGTCATCGAAAGTATACGTTCGATGACATCGAATCAGGATCGATGATATCGAACTCAGTCAGATTCTGACAATTTTATTTCTGTTGGAACTTTTTGGCTATATAAGGAGAGCTTGCTCTTGGTTGCTATGTAGAGAAAAATATAGAGAGCTTTAATAGAGTATTTGGATATCACTTACCCTAAGCTCCTTTTCTCATGAAAGTTCATCCCTCAATCCACCCTCATCATTGATATTTAAAAGAGTGGATTGGTGAATGAACTTCCCCATTTAAGGATCATCCAGCTACTATCTTAATGGCAAATTATTGAGTTGGGATACCTTGAATGCTTGAAAGCTTGGAATCACTCCATCTCTAAAATAGGAAAACATTTATTAGAGTAGGATTTCAACATGACCTTGACCCAACCTGTCGCCCTTATTGGAACATCATCAAGTGTTGCAGATCAAGGGAGTTGAAGCATCTTCGTCATCAAGGAGAAGATCTTCATCAACATGCATAATGGGGCTCATCTACTTATCTATAAGTCATTAGAGTCCAGAGACCCTGTTGATCATTCCTTGCATAGGAGTGGGTCACAGGTACTTCTCACCCCTTCAAGTCCTCATAGGAGGCCTCCGACGGGTGAGTACGTTTGGGTGCTTTGTGTTGACCCTTGCTCTTATGTAGGGCATAAACTTAGGTCCTTTGTGTAGGTCTTTGACCTATGTGGCCTAAACCTAGGTTCCTTGAGTGGATCCTTGGCCTATGTGGCCAAAAACCTTGGTTCCTTATGTGGATCCTTGGCCTGTGTGGCCTAAAACGGAGGTTCCTTGTGTGTATCCTTTGCTCTTGTGTAGGGCATAAAACTTAGGTGCTTCATGTTGACCTTTGCTCTTTTGTAGGGTATAAACTTGTAGCTTGTGTAAGCATGTCTTAAGTACCTTGTGTAGGTCCTAGAGTCAACCTTGTGTAGGTTGTAACGGTTTGAGGTGAACCTGATTTGAAACCGCTATTAGTGAAATTCGGTACACTCATGGGATGAGTGCGTCCGCCGGGAGTGGAGTAGGCACATAGCCAAACTACTATAAATGACTGTGTTTGGGATTGATACTTGCATATTCATTTATTATGCTTGCTTTGAATGATTACACGAAACATGATAACATGAATTTTTAGAACTGCCAATCACATCCCACACACCTTGTCACTTAGTTCATCCATCATAGACTTATTGTTATATATTGATTGAATATTGAATAGTCTTGTGATTGGATCCTCTACTTGGCTTGGTAGCCATTAGAGCTAATATGAGTATATCTGGATAGTTGTGCATTAGATCTAGATAGGATTTCAATCATCAAGAAAAGTTTATAAAGTCCTATTCACCCCCCCCCCCCCCTAGGACACTTTGACCTATTCCAGTAAAGCGGTCTTACCGCAATTTCAAACACAGCTTCGATGCCATCAAAGGAGGCTCGATCCCATTAGAAAATCAGAGAAAATCAAGTTTGGTTGTTGAACAATTGAGTGCAATTCTTGATCCCATCGAAGACCCCTTCGATCCCATCGAAGCCAGTTCAATGACATCAAAATTATCATGAATTTTTAGGTGAACTCGCTGGACAGTTTTAAACGTTTCTCGATACCATCGAGCACATGTTCGATGACATTGAAGCCAGTTCGATGCCATTGCCATTGAAGGTTGGGCGATCTCATCGAAGGAATTACGCAGACAGTTGTGACAGTTTCCAAATTCGAATTTAAATTGGAGACGGACCTTCCATTGTCTCTAGGCATAGTAGATGCTTTAAATTCCCTACAATCATTACATTGGTGCTATATGAGGGAACTAATTCAATGAAAGTTCAGAATCTCATTATGTTTTAACTGCTCCATCATCCGATTGGATAGGATAGGACTTCGATTCCAGTTGAAGTATTGATTAAATCAACTAAGGTAACATCAAGATAGCTACAAGTGGATCCTTGGCACTCTAATTCTCTTATTTTGATAGTTTCTCTTTATCTTTGATAAACCATTCTCAATTGATCTCTTATATTCCAAATTCTAGTTTAGTTCTAATTCTAGTTCTAGTTCTAGTTTATTTCAGAAAGCACACGTATAGCAAGTCCCTGTGTATTCAAACTCGATCTCACTAAGATTATTACTACAACATAGCCATGCACTTGGGGTTGTGAACAGGCACACAAGCTTCGTGGGACCCATTATAATCATCCTCGTCTATCCATTCAAAGAAAAACTCATCGCGAATCAAAATCTGCCTTTACAACTTCGATCATCTTCCACAGTCAAATCGATCAAGTGATCATCATTTCTTTATGATTTTCAGATCTTTATCTTCTGTGTTATGGGCTATTGAATAGATTATGATCATATGATGTCCCTCAGTTTTACAACAGTGTTCCAACTACAATATCTATCTGTAAATTATTTTACCTAAGCTTTCAATGACTTAATACACATACACTTAACAAACATGTACATATAAGATCAAAACTAACCATGAGGTATGACTTGACCTTTGATGGGCCCATAGCTGGAAAAGCACTCCAGCTACACATAGCTAAACTCTCCAGTAGGAGAAATTTCCTTATGAAATAAATGCACTTGCTATTCAAAGCCATCCATTTCCTATTTTCAAATGAAAGGTTAGGATTATCCGATTGGTACAATTTACAGTATTTAGCTAGCCCACCAAGGTACGATCCACCAAACTATTAATCTAAATTATGGACCTCACACACGACAGTCGCATGCATAAGAAGAAATCATGGATATATATATATATATATATATATATATATATATATATATATATATATATATATATATATATATATATATATATGTATGTATGTATGTATGTATGTATGTATGTATGTATGTATGTATATATATATATATATATAAAAATTACCTATTGGCATGGTGGTAGACAAATTTATCGTGACTCAGCTTAAGAAAATCTGCATACTCGTCGTATCGGAAAGAGAAGATGATAAACATTAGAAGATGAGAAATGATAGGAATTTTTTGTATATATATATTTTTAATTGGTAGGGGTAGTATTAGATTTTGTAAAAATAAAAAAATAAAAATAAAAAAACCAAGAGCGAAGAAGGAGATGAATTTGATCAAGTCAATAGCAAACGGGGGAGAGAGAAGGAATGTACGAAATCTAGCACGAGTAGTCAACGTAGCTTCTCTTCTTATTCTTCCTCTTCTCTATTGTCATTTTGGAGGGAGATGAGATGGTGATCATTGGATGGATATTTAAAGGGCGGATGGATAGGTTACCACTGTTGCTACCTCATTGCATTCGCTGCTTTCTACGGAATTTAAGAGAAAGTTTGTGTGGTGATGTGTGAGCCTCACTATATGTAGTAGGGGTGCACATGTATCCAATTGCATTAGGTGAAGTGGTCTCAGACCCAACCTATCGAAGAATCGTGTCATAGTTGTGGACCCACACATACACGTTATAATTCGGTTAGGACAAAGTTGGGTTCTTCGTAAAAAATTACTAACACATTAATTTACTAAATTGTTGGACCAGACCTGATACATATCACATTGGTTAGGTTTGGATTTAAGTCTGGTATAGGAATTATAATCGAGTTTTTACACAAATATGGGGACTTTGATTCAATAGTGACCTCTAGTACCAACATCAGTGCTAGTCGGTGCTAGAAAAGCTTTGGCCCAGTAAGACATATGCATTTTATCCAATTTGTCCATCCATTTTGCCATGTCATTTTAAGGCATGAGCCAAAAAATGAGACAGATCCAATTCTTTGATGGACCACATTACAGAAAATAATGGTGGTTAAACACCCACCATTAAGAACTATAGGGCAACAAAAGTTTTGGATCAAGTTGATATTTGTGTTTTCCCTTGTAATGCCCCGTGTTTTCAGGACCCGAATATATAACCCATTTCCCAAAAACCCGAGTGTTAACTTATAAAATCCAGTGTAAATTTGAACTGTTTATCATTAATCAGAGTTAACAGCAACGAAGCTAGATTAAACCATGTGTTGTATAAAAACATTCTGATCATTACAAAATTCCAAATGTAGCACCCATACAGGACTTATACAATCTCAAATAACAAAGTTCAGGTAAGTAGAAACATGAGTCTATCAACAAGAAGTGGAGATCAATGCGGGCTGCAAGGACCCCGCCTAGCTCCTTAGCTACGCGATCTGCTTCAGCAAGCTAGTGAACAGCATCAGCTCACCCTATACCTACATCAACTGTTACGGTTGGATAGCGTCAATGGCTATCGCAGTGAGGAACACCCTATAAGATTACACACTCGTCATTCATAATCCAACATAGATTACAAGTCATGAAATTAGATAGACTAAACAGGGCATTTCATAGTCATACTCATGTTAAGAAAGTCAAACCAATCAGCAGAATTTCGTCATAGGTAAAATATAATGGCAGTCGCAATATAAGGAAATGTGTCTAGATAACCAAACAATCAACCATACAATTTTCTATTCCACCCGAGGATCGCATTTGTACGTGAATTCTGCAAGATGGCTAGAAAATCGATAAGCGAACTTGACCTCCACCTAAAAATCATGGTACAAGTGAATCCATGAGGTGAATAGAAAATTAACCTTCAAACCACGTCTTCATCTGGAGATCGTGTCGTACATGAACTCCGCAACATGGCTAGAAAATCAATAAGCAAATTTCAGCTCCACCCGAAAATTATGGTACAACTGAACACCGCAGATGAAGAGAAAAACACCATACAAACCCTAGACCACCTGGAAATTATATCATACGTGAACACCGCAAGATGGCTAAAAAATCGATAAGAGAACTTCAGCTCCACCCGAAAATCATGGTACGACTGAACGCCGCAAGATGGCTAGGAAATAACAGGGTATGCGAACATAACCAACAAGCCGTAAAAGAGCACAAATAGACCATCAAAGTCACGAGGGCAAATATATGATCCAAGCCATGTAAGGCAGATAGGGACCGCATGATAGTAAGTCCAAGATAGGTTCCATTCATTCCATTACTTAAGTGCAAATGGTAACATGCAATTAATCGATGTATGTACAACTAAAGAAACGGCATGTTATCATCAAACCATTTATGCATGTTATAATTAAATAGAGATGCTTATCACCCAACACATGAATTTATTTCACAACAATTTAGCATATTCAATAGCAAGGTAAGTAACTCGATTAGAGGGATCATGTCATCATTTATATCTAGATTGATGAAATTAAGTGAGAAGCTCAAAGGGTGAGTCCTCACCAGTGGGAGTTATTGCTCGTAGCGGCACTGTCTAGTGTGTGTGCTTCTTAAGGTCGAGCCCTATCTGCTCTCCCTATGATTGGAGTGAGGTGGTTGATTTAAATCGGCTTTGAATGGAAGTTGCCTGACCAATAAGGTCACCATCATGTCTTAAGCAATTAATTAGACATTTAAAATTCTCAAGTAGTGGGGTATTTTTGAGGAAACAGCTTACTATGTTCGAGAGATGGTAGATTCCACTACACTTGGCTAGTAATCTTGCATGCCACTTCTCCTAATGGTTGCTGCCCATATGATCACAAAAATCAAATTAACTTCTTCTAAACCCCTTATCTTATCAAGTTAATAACCTACAACCTGTTTAATAGAGTGGTTTAATCACAAAAGAAGGTTCACCTAAAGATGTAACCCAGCTAGGACTGGGAAACCGGGTGTTGCTGCTGGTGGTGTTACCAACCCGAGTTGGACCGAGTTGATCTGGCCGAGTTGACTCAGCTGAACTGCTTGGATTCAACCTCCCTTTCCTCATTCCTCCTCTCCTTCTCTCCTCCCTGTTCTCTCCCTTCTCTCTCTCTTTTTCCTTCGTCTTTCTGCAACCCATATTGCTGGAATGCCCAACAAACAAGGACCAAGCCAGCAACTAAGTTGTGCATGACTCAGTTGAGTTGGGCTGGAGCGACCACAACAACCGCCCACACTCTCACCTCTCTCGTTTTTCTTTCTTCCTCCCTTCTTTCTTTCTTTCTTTCATTTCTCTGCTTCTCTTCTCCTCTTCTGTCCAGGCAGTAAGGCTGGATTTGACCCAGCACTCAGTCAGGCCGGAACTTGGACCGGACTCGGTCCGAGTCACGCTGGTGCAACAACGGTAGCAGCAGAAGTCTCACTTCCCTCTCTGTCTTCTCTCTAGTTTTCTTATCCTTTCTCTCTTTTACATTCTACTTTCCATCTGTTGCAGGTCCAGGAGTATCTAGACTCGTCCTGGACACAGCCCAAGACCCAGCTAAACAAACCCAACTCGGTCCATGGCACGACTAAGTCGTGCTACTGCAGCAATAGGCGCACCCACACGTCCCTTCCTTCTTCCTCTTTCTTTCTTTCTTTCTGATTCTTTTTTTTCTTTTTGTCTGCCAAGGCCAACAATACTACTAGATGATCAAGCTCGTCCTGACCATAGCCGAACCCGCCCACTCGGTGCGGTTTGAACGGGGAAGATGGCACGGGGGTTAATGGCAGCTTCACCCTCGATGCTCGTTTCTTCGAAATGCTGCTTTCAGAAGGTCGGGACTGGTCCATGGGAGCTTAGGGAGGTGGCTTTTCGAAGCTTCTTGGAGATTCGGTTGGTGGGTTTGAAGGAAGAAGAAAAATGGAAGTTTTCTCTTGGATTGCTGCGAGAATGGGGAGATAGGCCGTTTTCTCACCCTTTAGTAGGGATTCCAACCTTCTTAGGCTCGTTGGATGCGAATGGAAGGCTGGGATTGATCCCAGCATCTACTTTTAAACAAAACCGCTAATGGGACATGGTTTTGGGCGTCGGTTTTTCAGTGGAAAACCCTGCTTCACTTGAACAGTGAGTGGACAGTCAGGGTTACTCCATTTCGGGCGGTCTAGATGAGCCCTTGCTGGTTCACGCAGATCGTTGAGCTGGAAGAAAGCAAAGCTTTCCACTTTTGGAAAGAGAAGAAACACAACTAGCCCTATTGCGCCTGTGATTGTGGTCACATGTGTGCAAGACAGTGGGTGAAACTGGGCAGGGTTTGATCTACCCCGTGTCCTCTACAACATGGAAGGATTGGATCGGATAATAGATCTGTGATGGTGGGCCACAAATCGTCCTAAATGGATGACGTCTGTTCGCTAGCTGCAGGCGGGAGAATTTCAAATAAAAGAGGAAAATCCACCCCTTTTTCGGGCGGGCACGGGTCAGCGCCCGTCTGACTGTGCCAGAGATCTAGTACGCTGCGGTGCACGCTCATGGCGTATGCATGCCATGCAAAGTTGGGGTCCACAATGGTTTGTTATCCAATCTGATCCATCCATCTATTTTGTTAGCCCAAAATAGGGTCCAACCCAAAGTATGAGGCAGATCCAAGTCTTAGGTGGGCCATACACGCCAAATTTGTACTTGATTAGTGGTTTGTGCAGCCCATGGTGACGTTAAGTGAAATCTGGACTATCCATTAGTTTCAACATTAGTATAAAGATAATATATCATGTGGTGCCAATTACCTTAATATATAATATAGTACATTTTATAAATATATACACAACTTAAAATACGTTGTATTTATTTTACATTTTATATTAATAATTTGTTGTCAATTAATAAAGTATTTAATTTGTAATAGTATATATTTATTTATATGTATATATATATATATATATATATATATATATATATATATATATATATATATATATATATATATTCTTTTATGTATATATAAATATTAATAATAATAATAATCAAAGTGTACTATAGTTGCTTAATACAATATTTTTATATATTCATTATAATAAATATTAGTAATTTATATTTTCAATTATATAAAATAAAAATACATTTACATGTTTGTTTACCATAATACATCAATAGTTATAGATAAGTATTTATTTAAAGTCATTAGTATTTATAATGTATTTTTGTGATTATATATGCACATGTTAGTATGGCAATATATATATATATATATATATATATATATATATATATATATATATATATATATATATATATATATATATATTACAGTAATATATAGTTAAATTTAAAAATGTAAATATTTGTCAATGTACATCAATTATATGATAATGTGTTGGCATAAAATTTATTTTATTTATAGTTAAATAATATACATAATTTGAATAATTTAAGTAACATATGTATCATTACGAATAATTATAAAATTTCTTTGTATTTTAATATATATATATGTACAATTACATCTCATTTAAAATGAATTATTAGGGTATCAACTTAAGATAGGCCACCCATCTGACTTTGAGGTAGATCCATAGCTCTAGGTCTAACGATCACTCCTACAATTAGATCCCCCCTACATCTTAGTTGGACGGTAGATCTCGAACCTCTAGTTGCTCCACCATCTCGACGGTAGGATTTAGGCCAGAGTGAACGTTCATATAAATCGGGGTTGTATTTATACTAAGTCGGGTTCTCACGGTAACACCCAAGTATAGAAAAGTACGTGGTGTTATAATCTACCTCCCTTAAAGAGAATTTCGTCCCTGAAATTCAATACTTCTACCTTAAATGGGACAAAGACAATCTGCTTTCTGTGTATCTAAGCGTTCACTACGTTCTCTATGAAGATTTTTCTATGCATAAGTGTTTAGGACTATCTACTGAGACTGGGGTTGTTACAATCTACCCCCCTTAAGGAAGAATCTCGCCCACGAGATTCGATCATGCTCATCCCAATTTCCTCTAGCATCAATCTAGACCTAGGGTTTGCTCACATGAGGTAATGAAGATTTTTACTACTATTCTATATTCATGTGAGTGCGTGTATGTTTGAAATTTACAATGATTGTTCCACATCGTCTAAAAGAAGGATAAGAATAGTGGTTTATGCCTTCAATGTTCGGGTTAACATGAACAGATAGTTATGGTTGGTCTGAGCTTGTTACAACGATCTTCTGCCTGATCAGGGTAGTGAGTTCCTTGGTATCCATTCCTAATCCTAATGGATCTTGACCTTCTACTTGATCAGGGCATTGAGGTCGTTAGAATCTTCTAGGATTTAGAATTAGGATCAAACCACGTACACTTCGTTTAAATATGATTCCGTCAGCCCGTGAACTCGATTATTCCGGATTTTTTTTTTAATATCATAGTCTTCTATTTTAACAAGGGACAAGTCTATGATGTATAGTACACTTTCACTGCGCACTCTGCTTGTCTAAGTGGTATGTAAAAATATAGGGGCCTAACATTTCTACACGAGGATTTGAGTTTAAAAGGTGTTAAACATAGATCTTCAAGGTTAATTTGTCTCAATAAGCCTAGTTTAGGGTAGATAATTCACCTAGAATTCTAAAATTTCATGCCTAATTATTTCTAAATGCAGGAATATGTGAAAAACGCTGTTTCTAATCAAAGAGATGCTTTAGGGAATTCGAATTAAATTTCCTAGTGTGGGCCCTTACGTTTTGAGAGTGTTTATGTTCGATTTGATGCATAATACGGTGGTTATTTGTTTCCATACAGTACCTAAGTTTAATTCCTAAATTCTGCAATCATAATTCACAAGGGAACTTATTTTTTTTTTTTTTTTCTAAGTTAAAATGATTAAACCTAAACATTTCAAGGGAGCCTAAAATTTTGGTTTCTATATTCACAAGGCATCCTAAAAATAAGGGAATGGAACTTGGTTTCAAGCTTCTAATTTCATTAATGTGACTTCGATATATTTGCAGTTATATAAGTCTTGTTTTTCCCCAAGGCCTGGTTTATCTAGACTCGCTCTGATACCAACTGTAACTCCCCGTATTTTCAGGACCCGAGTATATAATCCGTTTCCCAAAAACCCAAGTGTTAACTTATAAAATCTAGTATAAATTTGAACCGTTAATCATTAATCAGAGTTAACAGCAACGAAGTTACATTAAACCATGTATTGTATAAAAACATTCTGATCATTACAAAATTTCAAATGTAGCGCCCATACAGGACTTATACAATCTCAAATAACAAAGTTCAGGTAAGTAGAAACATAAGTCTATCAACTAGAAGTGGAGATCAATGCGGGCCGCAAGGACCCCTCCTAGCTCCCTAGCTACGCGATCTGCTTCAGCAAGCTAGTGAACAACATCGGCTCACCCTATACCTACATCAACTGTTATGGTTTGATAGCGTCAATGGCTATCGCAGTGAGAAACACCCTCTAAGATTATGCACTCATCATTCATAATCCAACGTAGATTACAAGTCATGAAATTAGATACACTAAATAGGGCATTTCATAGTCATACTCATGTTAAGAAAGTCAAACCAATCAATAGAATTTCGTCATAGGCAAAATATAATGGCAGTCGCAATATAAGGAAACATGTCCAGATAACCAAACAATCAATCATATAATTTTCTATTACACCCAAGGATCCCATTTGTACATGAACTCTGCAAGATGGCTAGAAAATTGATAAGCGAACTTTAGCTCCACCCGAAAATCATAATACAAGAGAATCCATGAAGTGAATAGAAAATCAACCTTCAAACCTCCTCTTCATCTGGAGATCGTGTCGTACGTGAACTCCGCAAGATGGTTAGAAAATCGATAAGCGAACTTCAGCTCCACCCGAAAATCATGGTATGACTAAACACTGCAAATGAAGAGAAAAATACCATACAAACCCTAGACCACCTGGAAATCATGTCGTACGTGAACACTGCAAGATGGTTAGAAAATCGATAAGCGAACTTTAGCTCCACCCGAAAATCATGGTACGGCTGAACCCCGCAAGATGGCTAGGAAACAACAGGGTATGCGAACATAACCAATAAGTCGCAAAAGGGCACAAATAGACCATCAAAGCCATGAGGGCAAATATATGATCCAAGCCATGTAAGGAAAATAGGGACCGCATGATAGTAAGTCCAAGATAGGTTCTATTCATTCCATCACTTAAGTGCAAATGGTAACATGTAGTTAATCAATGCATGTACAACTAAAGAAAATAGCATGTTATCATCAAACCATTTGTGCATGTTATAATTAAAGAGAGATGCCTATCACCCAACACATGAATTTATTTCACAACAATTTAGCATATTTAATAGCAAGGTAAGTAACTCGATTAGAGGGATCATGTCATCATTTATATCTAAATTGATGAAATTAAGTGGGAAGCTCAAAGGGTGAGTCCTCACCTGTGGGGGTTATTACTCTTAGCGGCGTTGTTTAGTGTGTGTGCTTCTTAAGGTCGAGCCCTATCTGCTCTCCCTATGATTGGAGTGAGGTGGTTGATTTAAATTGGCTTAGAAAGGAAGTCGCCTGACCAACAAGGTCATCATCATGTCTTAGGCAATTAATTAAACATTGGAAATTCTCAAGTAGCTTACTATGTTCGAGAGATGGTGGATTCCACTACACTTGGCTAGTAATCTGGCATGCCACTTCTCCTAAAGGTTGCTGCCCATATGATCACAAAAATCAAATTAACTTCATCTAAACCCCTTATCTTATCAAGTTAATAACCTACAACCTATTTAATAGAGTGGTTTAATCACAAAAGAAGGTTCACCTGGAGATGTAACCTGCCTAGGGGAAACCAGGGTGTTCTTCTTTGGTGGTGTTACCAACCCGAGTTGGACCGAGTTGATCTGGCCAAGTTGACTCAGCTGGACTGCTTGGATTCAACCTCACTCCCTTTCCTCCTTCCTCCTCTCCTCCCTGTTCTCTCTCTTCTCTCTCTCTTTTCTCTCTCTTTTTCCTTCTTCTTTCTGCAACCCATATTGTTAGCACGCTAAGCAAACAAGGACCAAGCCAGCAACTAAGTTGTGCATGACTCAGTTGAGTTGGGCTGGAGCGACCACAACAACCGCCCACACTCTCACCTCTCTCGTTTTTCTTTCTTCCTCCCTTCTTTCTTTCTTTCTTTCATTTCTCTGCTTCTCTTCTTCTCTTGTCCAGACACAAGGTGGATTCAACCCAAAGACTCGGTCAAAGCCGAAACTCGGACCGGACTCGGTCCGAATCACGCCGGTGCAACAACGAGTAAGCAATGCGATCTCACTTCCCTCTCTGTCTTCTCTCTGGTTTTCTTCTCCTTTCTCTCTTTTACATTCTACTTCCCATCTGTTGCAGGTCCAGGAGTATCTGGACTCGTCCTGGACACAGCCCACGACCCAGCTAAACAAACCCAACTCGGTCCATGGCTCAACCGAGTCGTGCTCCTGCAGCAACAGCTGCACCCACACGTCCCTTCCTTCTTCCTCTTTCTTTCTTTCTTTCTGATTCTTTTTTTCTTTTTGCCTACCAAGGCCAGCAATACTGTTAGACGATCAGGCTCATCCTGACCATAGCCGTGTTGGAAGTCCAAACCAAAACCAGTGCATCTTACCAATGTTCGCTAGATTCTCAAGGACCATAAATGATGGAGGAAGCTTCCAGCAACCAGTTGCTCTCCTCCATGTGACTGTTCAGTTCCAGATGCAGTTTTTTAAATGTTTCTTTTGATATTTGTAATAGCAGTTAATTCTATGCCCTTGTAGTGTATTTTAAATGGACATTTGTGTCTTTTCACCTTGATGGAAAAGTCTATATAAGGAAGCTCATGTAATCCATTTGGAATCAAGTTAAGTCAGTAAGCTTGTAAGCAATATAAGAATTATAAATTTTCTCTTCTCTTCTGCATGTCCAGTGAGCTCAAATCCAAGGCTTTGTAAAGCCAAGTAAACTTTGGCTAATATAGCCAACAAACTGGTATCAGAGCACAGGTTCTTCTCCTACAGGAAGTTTTCTAGCAGTTTTTCCAGTGAACTACAGATTTTTCTGAAAAAAAATCTGTTTAAGAAAAGTTTGTTTTTGTTCCCTGGTTGGAGTTGTCAGCGTTTCTTTTTTTTCAGAGACAAAATCGATTGCAAAGTGATTTCTGAGATTTCTGATCAAGAAAAAATTCAGATCGTAGAGCCTAGTACAGATTCTAGAAGAAGTTTTCGATTTTTACCAACCAAGTCTAGATTTTTAGAAAAAAATCTGTTTGCAAAGCACAAGTCTTTTTTTGCTTGAAGTTGCCAATGAATTTTTCCCAAAGTGAAAAGAAAATTTACATTCAAAAATCAGATTTTTGTGCTTTTTTTTTCAAAAAAAAAAAAATGTTAAAAAATTCATATTTCAGCAGATTTTCAGCCAAATCTGTTTCTAAAAATCTGTTTAGAAAAAAAAACCAGATCTTCTATTCCATCCTTCTCTCCCTTCATTTAAAAAAACCAGTTATTCCTTCCTTAGAAAATAGAAAAGATGGCCAACTCAATCCAGCCACAGGTTCCTACGTTGTCTAAGGACAACTATGAAAGGTGGTGCATCCAAATGAAAGCGTTGTTCGGGTCACAAGAATTATGGGAGATCGTCACTAATGGGTATGTAGAACCCACTATGGAGGAAGAAGCCGCCTTCACCAACGAAGAAAAGACGGCTCTAAAAAATCAAAGGAAGAAAGATAACAAGGCTTTGTTCCTTCTCTATCAAGGGTTGGATGAATCAACCTTTGAAAAGATTGCCGAAGCGACATCAAGCAAGCAAGCTTGGGATACTCTTGGCACCATCTTCAAGGGTGTTAATCGAGCGAAGCGGGTTCGCCTTCAAACACTAAGAGCCGAGTTTGGAGCAGCGCACATGAAGGAAGGTGAAAGCATCTCTGACTACTTCTCACGTCTAATTGTTATTATTAACAATTTAAAAAGAAATGGTGAAAAAGTTGAAGACATACGTGTCATTGAAAAGGCACTGCGATCTCTCACAACCAAGTTTGAGCATGTGGTTGTGGCGATCGAAGAATCAAAGGACCTTGAAAAACTGTCCATTGAAGAACTGATGGGATTGTTGCAAGTACATGAGCAACGAATGCCAAAAGAATGCTGGTCCAACGCTTGAACATGCCTTAGAGTCTAAGTTGACTCTAAATGAACAAAAGAATGGTCATACACAATGAGGCGGGCGTGGCACTAGTAATCGTGCAAGAGGCAGAGGGCGTGGATATCATCCAAGCCATCAACAAAATCAACAAAAGTTTACCAGTTCCCGTGGAAGAGGAAATGGTAGAGGCCGATTCACACGTGGTCGTGGAAACACAAAGAATGTTCAATGCCACAATTGCAAGAAATTCGGTCATTATGCCTCTGAGTGTTGGAGCAAAGTGGATCAAGATGAACGATCCAACTATGCTGAAGCATCACACCATGAACAAGAAGTCTCCACACTCCTCCTCGCACAAGAAAAGGCATGTGAATAGCCAGATGTGTGGTATCTTGACACAGGTGCAAGCAAACACATGAGTGGTAACAAAGAACTGTTCGTGGAACTCACAGAAGGAGTTCGTGGTAATGTGAGTTTTAGCGACTCATCAAAGGTACCCGTGATTGGCAAAGGAAAAGTTAAAATCTATCAGAAGAATGGTGAGCCAAATTATATCTCTAATGTGTATTACATACCAAATATGAAAAATAACATCCTCAGTATCGACCAACTCCTTGAGAAGGGGTATGTCATACACATGGAGAATCATTCTCTCTCCATAAGAGATGCTCACAAGAGACTTGTGGCTCAAGTCCAAATGGCAAAGAATCGCATGTTTTCGCTCCATATCAACACAAAGGCGGAGAAGTGTCTTTATGGACTCATGAAGAATGATTTATAGAGATGGCATCTTCGTTTTGGGCATCTCCATTTCAGTGGCCTTAAACTCTTATCATCATCAAGCATGGTGCATGGCTTGCCGGCTATTGAAGCTCCAGAACATGTGTGTGAGGCGTGCACACTCGGCAAGCAACAAAGGAACTCCTTCCCAAGTGGAGTGTCCAGAAGAGCAAAGGAACCACTTCAGTTGGTTCACACTGATATTTGCGGACCACTTGAAACACCCTCTCTTAGAGGTAATAAATATTTTATTACCTTCATTGATGATTTCAGCAGAAGACTTTGGGTGTATTGCATCAAAGAAAAATCTTCCGCTTTCACTATCTTTAAAATGTTCAAAGCTCGTGTTGAAGTTGAAAGTGGTCACAAAATTAAAGTACTCAGATCTGACAGAGGTGGAGAGTACACCTCAAATGCATTTCGAGATTTTTGCAGGGAACATGGCATTAAGCAACAACATACTGCAGCTTACACGCCACAACAGAATGGAATTGCGGAACGGAAGAACCGCACCATCCTCGACATGACGAGGACCATGCTGAAGGAAAAAGGCCTGCCAAAGAGCTTCTGGGCAGAGGTAGTTGCATGTACTGCCTACCTGCTCAATCGGTGTCCAACCAAGAGCGTCAGAAACATGACACCACAGGAGGCATGGAGTGGCTACAAACCAAGCGTAGCGCACCTAAGGATCTTTGGGTGTGTCGCATACGCTCAAGTTCCAGAAGAAAGAAGAAGGAAGCTTGATGATCATGGCGAAAAATGCATTTTCATCGGCTATTGTGAAGCATCTAAAGCCTACAAGCTCTACAATCCACTAACCAATAAAGTAGTGGTGAGTAGAGATGTGGTCTTTAGTGAGGAAGAAGCTTGGAAATGGAACAATGAAGAATCGACCAAATATATTCTAGTCGAAACAGAAGAACATGAAGAAAGGCATGACTGTTAAGAGCAAATGCCCACAACACCTTCTTCGGCGGCATCATCAGTACACAGAAGTCCAGGAGTACATTCCATCACTCCTGAAAGCACTCCAACTCAAAATTCAGCCAGCTCGTCCTCACCTATGACACCCATAAAAATGAAAAGCTTAAACGACATTTATGAGCAAACTGAAGAGGTCAATCTTTTCTGCCTGTATGCAGATCATGAGCCTCTAACATTTCAAGAGGCCATAAAAGAAGAATGTTGGAGAATTGCTATGAATGAATAAATTCATGCCATTGAGAAAAATGACACATGGGAGCTGACTATGCTTCCTAATGGCTAGAAAACTATTGGCGTCAAATGGGTGTACAAGATCAAGCGAAATGCTGATGGGGAGATTGATCGCTACAAGGCAAGGATCGTAGCAAAGGGCTATAAACAGAAGTACGGGGTGGACTATGAAGAAGTCTTCGCTCTGGTTGCTCGCCTTGACACTGTGAGGATGATTATCTCCCTTGCAGCCCATCACAGTTGGATGATCTATCAACTGGATGTGAAATCTGCATTTCTGAATGGAATTCTAGAAGAAGAGGTCTATGTTGACCAACCTGAAGGCTTTGTTATGCAAGGGGAGGAACACAAGGTGTATCGACTGAAGAAAGCCCTCTATGGGTTGAAGCAAGCTCCACGTGCTTGGAATGCACACATCGACAACTATCTTCAAGAGAACGGCTTCGTCCAATGTCCATATGAGCATACAGTTTACATCAAGAAGAATGATCATGGCGATATACTTATAGCATGCCTATATGTTGATGATTTGCTATTTACAGGAAACAGCCGATCAAAGTTTGATGAATTCAAGAAGGCTATGTTTAAGGAGTTCGAGATGACCGACGGAGGTCTCATGTCCTTTTTTCTGGGCATTGAAGTGAAGCAACAACATGGTGGCATCTATATATCTCAGAAGAAGTATGCCAAGGAATTGCTTGAAAAGTTCAAGATGGCCAATTGCAATGACGTAAACACGCCTATAGCAACGGGCTTAAAACTGTCAAAGGACGGAGAAGGAAGAAGCGTTGATTCAACTACGTTCAAGAGTCTGATTGGAAGCCTAAGATATCTCACAATCACAAGGCCGAATATCGTCTATAGTGTTGGGCTTCTAAGTAGGTACATGGAAGCACCAAAAGAATCACATTGGCTAGCCGCAAAAAGAATCCTTAGGTACATCAAAGGAACAATGGAATTTGGTCTGTTCTATCCATACGATGATGAAGCAATACTGTATGGATACTCAGATAGTGATTGGGGAGGTGACCAAGATGAAAGAAAAAGCACCACTGGCTATGTATTCTATCTCGGAACGACTGCTTTCACATGGAATTTGAAGAAGCAGAGTGTGGTCGCCCTGTCCACATGTGAAGCAGAGTACGTAGCAGCATCGTCCACTGTTTGTGAAGGAATTTGGTTGAGAAACCTACTAAAGGAACTGAAGCATCCACAGGAAGGATCCACAGTCATATATGTGGATAACAAGTCGGCAATCGAACTAGCCAAAAATCCAGTGCAACATGGAAGAAGCAAACACATTGATACCCGATACCATTTTCTGAGAGATCATGTGAAGCAGAAAATGATAAAATTAGAGTATTGTCATACTACGGAACAGGTGGCGGATATTTTCACAAAGGCATTACCGACAAATGCATTCAAACGACTAAGAACAATGCTCGAAATGAAGCCGGTTTTGGTTTGAAGGGGAGTGTTGGAAGTCCAAACCAAAACCAGTGCATCTTACCAATGTTCGTTGGATTCTCAAGGACCATAAATGATGGAGGAAGCTTCCAGCAACCAGTTGCTCTCCTCCATGTGACTGTTCAGTTCCAGAAGCAGTTTTTTAAATGTTTCTTTTGATATTTGTAATAGCAGTTAATTTTATGCCCTTGTAGTGTATTTTAAATGGACATTTGTGTCTTTTCACCTTGATGGAAAAGTCTATATAAGAAAGCTCATGTAATCCGTTTGGAATCAAGTCAAGTCAGTAAGCTTGTAAGCAATATAAGAATTACAAAGTTTCTCTTCTCTTCTGCGTGTCCAGTGAGCTCAAATCCAAGGCTTTGTAAAGCCAAGTAAACTTTGGCTAATATAGCCAACAAGCCGAACCCGCCCAGTCGGTGCAGTTCTAACGGGGAAGACGGCACGGGCGTTAATGGCAGCTTCACCCTCGATGCTCATTTCTTCGAAATGCTACTTTCAGAAGGTCGAGACTGGTCCATGGGAGCTTAGGGAGGTGGCTTTTGGAAGCTTCTTGGAGATTCAGGTGATGGGTTCGAAGGAAGAAGAAAAATGGCGCTTTTCTCTTGGATTGCTGCGAGAATGGGGAGATAGGGCATTTTCTCTCCCTCTAGTAGGGATTTCAACCTTCTTAGGCCCGTTGGATGTCAATGGAAGGCTGGGATTGATCCCAGCATCTGGTTTTAAACAAAACCGCTAATGGGACATGGTTTTGGGCGTCGGTTTTCCAGTGAAAAACCCTGCTTCACGTGAACAGTGAGTGGACGGTCAAGGTTACTTCATTTCGGAAGGTGTAGATGAGCCCTTGCTGGCTCACGCGGATTGCTGAGCTGGAAGAAAGCAAAGCTTTCCACTTTTGGAAAGAGAAGAAACACAACCAGCCCTATTGCGCCTGGTATTGTGGTCACACGTGTGCGAGACAGTGGGTAAAATTGGACAGAATTTGATCTTCCCCGTGTCCTCTACAACATGGAAGGTTTGGATCGGACAATAGATCTGTGATGGTGGGCCACAAATCGTCCTAAATGGACGACATCCGTTTGCTAGCTGCGGGTGGGAGAATTTCAAATAAAAGAGGAAAATCCTCCCCTGTTTCGGCGGGCACGGGTCAGCGCCCGTCTGACCGTGCCAGAGATCTGGTACGCTGCGGTGCACGCTCATGGCATATGCATGCCATGCAAAGGTGTGGTCCATAATGGTTTTTTATCCAATCTGATTCGTCCATCTGTTTTATCAGCCCAAAATAGGGTCCAACCCAAAGTATGAGGCAGATCGAAGTCTTAGGTGGGCCATACACGCCAAATTTGTACTTGATTAGTGGTTTGCGCGGCCCATGGTGACGTTAAGTGAAATCTGGCCCATCCATTAGTTTCAACATTAGTATAAAGATAATATATCATGTAGTGCCAATTACCTTAATATATAATATAGTATATTTTACAAATATATACACAACTTAAAATACGTTGTATTTATTTTACATTTTATATTAATAATTTGTTGTCAATTAATAAAGTATTTAATTTGCAAAATTATATATTTATTTATATGTGTATATATATATATATATACATTTTTTTCTTTTATGTATATATAAATATTAATAATAATAATAATCAAAGTGTATTATAGTTGCTTAATACAATATTTTTATATATTCATTATAATAAATATTAGTAATTTATATTTTTAACTATATAAAATAAAATTACATTTACATGTTTGTTTAGCATAATACATCAATAGTTATAGATAAGTATTTATTGAAAGTCATTAGTATTTATAATGTATTTTTGTGATTATATATGCACATGTTAGTATGGCAATATATATATATATATATATATATATATATATATATATATATATATATATATATATATATATATATATATAATACAATAATATATTGTTAAATTTTAAAATGTAAATATTTGTCAATGTGCATCAATTATATGATAATGTGTTGGCATAAAATTTATTTTATTTATAGTTTAAATAATATACATAATTTGAATAATTTAAGTAACATATGTATCACTATGAATAATTATAAAATTTCTTTGTATTTTAATATATATGTACAATTACATCTCATTTAAAATGAATTATTAGGGTATCAACTTAAGATAGGCCACCCATCTGACTCTGAGGTAGATCCATAGCTCTAGGTCTGACGATCACTCCTACAATTAGATCCCTCCTATATCTTAGTTGGACAGTAGATATCAAACCTCGTAGTTGCTCCACCATCTCGATGGTAGGATTTAGGCCAGAGTGTGAACGTTCACATAAATCGGGGTTGTATTTATACTAAGTCGGGTTCTCATGGTAACACCCGAGTATAGAAAAGTACGAGGTGTTACATCCCTTCATCTAGCTATGTGATCTTATCAACAGGTTGAATAGCAAAGAAACATAATATTAGACCCTAGAAAGTTTTTAATGGTATGCACTCAATCACCATTGTTTCCTGTGGTGTGGTCCACTTGAGATTCGAATTCACCTCATTTTGGACTCATGCCTTAAAATGAGCTAACAAAATATGGTGTCGATAATACACATGCATCATGGTGGGGCCCAGGATCTTTTCCAATACTTCTGTCGATACTAAAGGGGTCACTACCGAATATAAATCCCAAATAATGTTCCATATCATCCAATTAGTGGTGGCTATCAATTTTACTGGTAACAAATAAAGAATCAAGCTACCCATATTCAACAGGTAAACTCAAATGGTTAAGGTACCTCAATTAGCATACTTGATGTACTTAGATTAACAACTTGCTGACCTCATTATGCAAAAGGCCAAAACTGACAAAATGAAAAGTGAAGCAGAAGATGAGCATGTATAAGCCAAGTGCAAGGAGTATTGTAGGGCAATTGAGATAGAGATTGAGTAGTGTTTGAGGGGAGTTTAGTTCTAAGTCGTCAAACCTGTGATTTATTTGATTTATTAGATATTTTTATTGATTAATTATTATTATTCATTCCTTGTGAGACGGTTAACCAATAATTATTCAAATGGTTGTTTTGATTTCTCCTCAATAACTCTACTCTGTAATTGTCGTTGTTTTTGTGATTCATATGAAATATATTATGTGTTAAGATTTGTGCTGCGGAATCACACAAATCTATATTTAGGATAACAATCCAAGAGCGCTAAGCAAACACAAGAGAACACAAATATTTAACATGGAAAACCTTTGCGGGAAAAAATCACGGCACAAAGTGACAATTCTTTACTATGAAAATAGAAATTGCAAAGAGAGATGACTTACCCGATTCAAACAACCTCAAATCTCACCCTTGCTACACCCTTTAAAAACCCTAAAACCCTTTTAGGAACCCTTGGAACCCTTTTAGGAAACCTTAGCATTCTTTAGAAAGGCCCTAAGGACCCTTATTTATAGTTTAGGAAACTCCCCTTGCGCACCTCTCTAAAATCGACTCAAATTTACGCAGTCCGCGCAGAATCCATGCAACATATGCGTAACCCTCGACTAGTCAAAAGAGGGCTTCGACTAGTCGAAGGACCCCTTCGACCAGTCGAGAATGACCTTGGACTAGTCAAGCACCACGGAACTCCAAAAACCATGTCAGAGCACAATGTGCATGAGCACACAACATGAATGAGCTCACAATGCCCATGAGCGCATAATGGCCACCAGTGCATAGTGATTGTCTACTAGTGCACAGTGATTATTTCTCAAGTATAATGTCACCTATGTACAGTGACATATGCATGATTTCTCTAGCAATCAGAGATCAATGAAAGGCTTCAGATCAAATCGAAGGATTAATCAAGACATATGTCATGCTGGCGCATTGATGCCAACACACCGAAATATATTGAAAACCATGATTCAATACTTGCATTCTAGTTTTTATATTATAATTTGTAAATATTTTACTTTGGAATCAAAGGAGAGAAAGGATGTAAATGAGTTTGGAATAAACAAATATAGTGATTGTCTTCTTTATTTTCTTTTGTTGACTATTGAGTGAGTGAAATCCCCAAATCGAATACATTTGTTTCTTGTTTGAAACAAAGCTATTCTACCCCAACTCAAGATGCGTTCCCATCCAACCTCGGAGAGAATAGGAACGAGACCAAACCTAGCAATGTGGTCTAAGTTAACAGATTTTTCTATGATTATGTCCCTTGTGCGAAAGTCCCAAACATATTTTGAATCATCTTCCGATGACCGTAGGGTCCGTACACCAAGAGGAGTTGATCTAAAAGATGAACTGGCATGATTCTTATGAGCCATTTTCTTAGTTTTATGCTCCATATTAGATTGCATAAGAAAAATATCAAATAAAAAGAGAAGAAAAAAGAGTAGATTAGATTTGAATCAAAACCCACAACAAAAAGGGTTTCAAATGAAATCTACTTAAATATGATTATCTAGAATGAGACCACTAATTAGTAGAAGGAATTTGAAAATAAATTACTTACAAGTGAGTTTGAAAGATGGGTTGGTCGAATGGGGCACCGGCTAGCCGAGGAAGAAGATGTAGAATAAAATGAATTTGGGGATTTTTCCCTTTTTGAGTCCAATTCGTACGATCTTCGACTAGCCCGAGCAGGTGCTCGACTGGCCGAAGAATTCGGCTAGCCTTAGCTCATGCTCGGCTGGTCGAAAAACCCCAAAAATTTTTAATTTTTATTAGAAAATTATTTTTAATTCATGCATTTCATTATTAAAAATAAACATAAACATAAATGTATAAAAAGAAATAAAATAATTATTTAACGATACATAATGCAATATCATGCTTCAAGTTTGAAATTTTAGCTTTGTCAAGCGGCTTAGTTAGTATATTTGAAAGATACTTCTTAGTTTGAATGTACTCCAGCATGATAGATTTGTCTTCAACTAATTCTCAAATATAATGGTACCATATGTCGATATGCTTTATATGAGAATGTTAGATTAGATTATTAGAGATATTAATTGCGCTTGAATTATCGCAATATAAAATCATCATATCTTGCATAATTCCATAGTCAGCTAGTATTCTTTTCATCCATATTAGCTGAGTGCAAGCATTTACTGCTGCAATATATTCGGCTTCAGCAATTGATAGAGATACGAAATTTTGTTTCTTGCTGAGCCAAGATACTAAGCAGTTTCCAACATAGAAACATCAACTGCTAATAGATTTTCTATCATCAATATTTCTTACCCAGTTTACATCTATATATCCAGTAATTTATACAAACGTATCATGTGGATACCATAGACCTAAGTTCATAGAACTTGTGACATATCTGATTATCCGTTTAACAGCAGTTAAGTGCGATTCTTTAGGATCATATTGATATCTAGCACATATTCCAACACTAAATGCAATATCAGGTCTACTAGCCGTTAAATATAGAAGACTACCAATCATACTTTGGTATAGTCTTTTGAGAGTTTAAGAGTCGTACTCATTGGAGTATTAAAATTCTTACCATTCTCAAAGTCAAACATTTTTAGAAGGTTTAATGCATATTTGGTCTGTGATATGAACATTCCATCTTCAAGTTATTTGACTTGTAATCCAAGGAAATAGTTTAATTCGCCAACCATACTGATTTCAAACTTAGATTTCATTCGATTTGCAAACTGAGTAGATAGGTAAGCACACGTAAATCCATAAATAATATCGTCAACATAGATTTGAACTATCAGGATATGATCATTATATTTCTTGACAAATAGAGTTTTATCAATACTACCCATAACAAAATTATGACTAAGTAAGAATTTAGTTAACTTCTCATACCATGGTCTAGGAGCTTGTTTTAAACCGTAAAGAGCCTTTTTAAGATGGTAAACATGATTTGGAAGTTTGGGATCTCCAAAACCCTTTGGTTGCTAAACATATACTTTCTCATTCAAATCACCATTTAAAAATGCACTTTTAACATCCATTTGATAAATTTTAAATTTTTTATGGCATGTAATCGAAATAAATAATCTAATTGATTTAAGGCACATAACTGGTGCAAAGGTTTCATCGTAATCACTACCTTCTATTTGAGTATACCCTTGTACAAACAATTGTGCCTTATTTCTGATAATGTTTCTCATTTCATCATTTTTATTCTTAAAAAATTACTTAGTTCCAATCACATGTTTATCAGTAGGTCTAGAAACTAAATATTATGCATCATTTCTAATGAATTGATTTAATTATTCTTGCATGGCATTAATCCAACTTTCATCAACAAGTGCTTCATTTACATTACTTGGTTCAATTTGAAAAGTAAAGAAGACATGATTACATATATTTTCTAGTTGTCTTCTTGTCTGAATGTCAATGCGAGGGTTACTAAGTATTTGATTAGCTGAATGGTCTTTGACTAACCTTAACTCAGTATTGTCTGATTTAGATGAAGAGTCAAGTATATTAATCACATTGACATCATCATCATCATCTTGATTAGGATCGAGTGTGATCTGCTGATCATCTATCACAACATTTATAGATTCTTGTATCACACCAGTTCTTTTGTTAAAAACACGGTATGCCCGACTGTTTAGAGCATAACCTAGAAATATTCCCTCATCGCCCTTGGCTTCAAATTTTTTCAAAATTTCTTAATCATGTAAAATAAAGCATTTGCTTCCATAAATTCAAAAATATTTAATCGTGGGCTTTTTATTAAACCATAATTTATAAGCTATTTTATTTTTAACTTTTTTAATATAAACACAATTTATTATATAGCAAGCAGTAATAACAATTTCAGCCCATAAATTTTTTAGTAGGTTCATGTTATTTAGCATTACACTAGCCATCTCTTGAAGAATTCTATTTTTTCTTTCAACAATTTCGTTTTGCTGAGGTGTTTTTGGAGCAAAAAATTCATGCGATATACCATGATCATTGCAGTATTTCTCAAAAATATTATTTTTGAATTCGGTACCATGATCACTTTTAATTTTGACCATAGATAACTTTTTTTTTTAGTCTGGATACGTTTTAAAATTTTTCTGACTTCATCAAGAGTATCTGATTGTTCTCTTAGAAAGGCTACCCATGTATATCTAGTGTAGTCATCAACTACAACCAGGAAAAAAAAATTTCCGCCTCTACTCTCCATTCTAGTTAGTCTGGCTAAATCTATATGGAGAAGTTCAAGAGATCTATCCGTGGCTAAGGAGTTCACTTTCTTGTGATTACTCTCAATTTGCCTGCCAATTTAACATGCGCGGCAATTTTTTTTTCTATCTTTCTCAGTTTGAGTAGGCCATGTAAGTGATCTCTTTTGCTCGATTTATATAAATCTCTATATTTTACATGTCTAAGACGTTTATACCATAGTTCAGTGTCGTCTGTTTGGACCATGTAACATGAATTTTTTGTTGAGCAATAGTTATCAATTATATAGCAATTTTCAGACGTTCTACGACCATTTAATATTACACTTCATTTCTCATTTATAATATCACATCCGTGATCTAAAAATTTTACACTATACATATTATCACAGCTCTGAGATATGCTTAGAAGATTATGTTTTAATCCTTCAACATATAGAACATTTTCGAAAAAAGGTAAGTTAGAAAGTTGTACATTACCGTGGCCAATTATCTTGCAGTTGCTTCCATCTTCGAATGTAACTGAGCTGCCATTTACTTCATTGATGTTTGAGAATATAGCCTTATTACCTGTCATGTGTCTCGAACATCCACTATCCAAGTACCATCTTGAATGGCTAATAGCTTTGAAAGTTGTGTGGGCAATAAGAAACTTAACCTTTGGAACCCATTTCATTATGATTCTAGGTTTAAGAGGATCTCTTATTTTTCACTGTGTTGGGGGTTAGGATTTCTCCTTTTTCTATATACTCCAGTCTTATCCGAGTTGGATTTCAATAGCTCTTTAAGCAAGTCCACAATTTTTTCAGTTAAAGGAGGTTTATTATTTATTTGATGTTTATAGCTGATGGCATTATTATTTATTTTAGAGACTTGAAAAGATTTTGAATTTTTGAAGTCATTCCTTATACAATTTAAATATCTTAAAGTCTTAGACTTAGAGTTCAAGGATTCTCCTTTTACAAAGGTAGGATCAGAATCCTTAGGTTTCAAAGAGTTGTTTTTAACATAACTCAGACCAAACTTGTCACCATATTGTCTCGATGAGGTTAACAATTTTTCAAGTTTTTGGTCACCAAGGGCATATTTCTAAGTTTCCTTTGAACTAAGAAGGGAAGAAACTTCAAGTTTTAGTTTCTCATTTTCAGTTTTAAGTTTTTGCAGTTCAGAAGACTAAAAACTCAAATCTAATTTTATTTTTTTCAAAATAATCAGAAAAATGAGATTTTTCTAAAACAACTTTTTCAAGTTCTAATTTTAGTTTAGCATAATTTTCTTTTTGAATTTTCAATTTGACAGCGATTTTACAACTCTCTCCGTATAGGGCATTATAAGCATCTTGAAGATCATCTTCATTTTTAGGGTCACTTCTTAGAGTTTCATAGTCAAACATATAACGGCTATCTGAAAAAGTGACACTAGTTATCCTCATAAAGCCTTTCAAATCGTTTGCATTTTCTTGGTCTGATTCATCAGATTCAGAATTAGTTTTAGACTCGGATAATTCATCCCAAGTAACTATCATGCCTTTTTCTTTTAGATTTGTCCTTTTTAGGACATTTAGAAGCTAAATGCCCATATTCATAATAGTTGAAACATTGATTATCTTTTGTTTTAGATTTCCAAAATTTTGAGTTTCAAGTTCCTTTATCAGATGGTTTTTGAAAATCTATTCTTTTCTTATTTTTGAAAATTCTATAAAATTTCTTTGCTAACATTGTCATATCATCTTCATTTTCTTCAAAATCAAAATTTGCATTAGTTTCCTTCGAATTAAATTTAGAGAATTTAAGAGCAATGGACTTTACTTTAGGAGCTTTGAAATTCATCTCATGTGTTTAAAGAGAACCAACTAACTCCTCAACTTTCATAACATCTGTATCCCTTAATTCCTGTATAGCAGTAACCTTTGAATTCAACCTATTAGGTAGTGATCGCAGTATTTTTGCGCAAACCTTGCTTTCAGGTATTTTATCTCCAAGACCTCACATGGAATTTACTATGTCATTTAATTTTGTATAGAAGTCCATAAAGACTCATTTTCTTCCATACGAATCTCCTCATATTTGGTTGTGAGAATTTGAATTTTAGATTTTATTTTTTTTTACTATAGTAGTTCCTTCATGTGTCATTTCGAGAATATCTCATGCTTATTTAGCTGTATCACAAAAAATAACTCTTTTGAATTCATCAAGCAATAGAGCACAAGTTATAGCATTTAAGGCTTTTGCATTTGCACTGCTTTCACTTTTCTGAATAGTAGTCCAAAAAGCAAATGTGGTTTCTTTCATTGATACGATTATATCATCGGCTACTACTTCCATCATAAGAGGGATCCATTTAGATACGTGGCTTGCCACACACTTTCATCTAAGGATTTGAGGAAAATCCTCATTCTGGCTTTCTGGTATGAATAATTAGAGCCATCAAAGGGAGTTGGCTTGGTAATGGATAGGCTTTCGAAATTTGACATATTAAAGCTCTGGATCTAGCTCTAGGAGGTAAATCTAAAAAATAAAAAGAGCAGTCCGCTCTGATACCACTTGAAAAGGATAACTTACGATGTCCTAGAGGGGGGGTGAATGTGACAATGCCAAATAATCAAAACAAGTGCTGAATATGTAAATAAAATAAAGATGTCGATTGCAAGAGTATTGAAACCTTGATTTCAAATAATTCGTAAGACAACTTTGACCTAAAGGTTTAGGCAGGACAACCCTATTTAACGAATTTCTTTAAAATCAAAACCTCAAACTTGCAAGAGTAAATTAAAAAATTACAACATTCACCACACAACTGAAATTAAATAGATTCAATCCACCACAAATAAAAAATAAGGCATTCACCACATGACACAAAGAATTATAGTAGTTCGGTGCTTTAAAAGCAGCCACACCTACTCTACTCCAAAAATTACTTCCCTCGTAATTTTGGCTTTCACTATGAAAAGATTTTCACAGGGTCACCATAAAAACTTGATACAATTCCTTGTGATTTTCACGAGCTATCACAATAAAAACCCAAACTGAGATTTTACCAGGCTATCTTAGACAAAACCTTAACTAAGATTTTCACAGGAGATCTTAAAAAAACCTAAAAAGAGTTATAAAATGTATACTTATCTTCACCGTAGAAGATGTAGCAGAAGCTTGTAGTAGAACAATCTCTTTCTTGAATGTAGATGGTGTCATGTTCAGTCAGATAGAAAGGGTCTAAGGTTCTATTGATTTTAATTATGTTAAACCCAAAAGCTACTTAATTCAATTCTCTTAAATCTCAAAAGAGGAGTATAGTTTACTCTCTTCGATTAAACTTGAAAGATCTGAGACTAAAGGGAATTGAAAAAGCTATTTAAATAAATTATAAATACCGTCCAATAGCTTGCTAATAACTTGAGCTTCTTTCTCTATTGCAAAATAATTCTGATAATTAACTTGTTTCATTCAGAATGAGAGAAGAACTCAATTTATAGGCAAAGAAGGTAGAACTTCGTCTAGCCCGAGATAAGCTTCGACTAGCCTAAGTTCAGTGGATTATATTCAACAGATTTCGGATTGCATGGAATAAGGATTATGCAAAATTCGGTTGGCCTGAGGTTAGCTTCGACTAGCCGAATTTAACCTTCGGTTGGACAAATTCCTCCGAATTCTAAAAGTTGGAACTGTTGGAATTTTACCCGAACTTTCTTGGGTTGGCCGAATTTCAAGCTTGGGCTAACTGAATTTATAACAAAAGTTGTTATTCACTTCGAGCTTGAAGTTGGGCTGGCCGAACCAAAAGTTACGCTGGCTGAATTTCTGGCAAAAACAAGTGTAAAACCCATGTTTAAACAATTTCGAAAGTACCTAGTCCTAAGGTCTTATTAAGGTTTTATACCACCTGAGATATATCAAATATTTTATTCTCTTTGGCTTGAACTTAGTCTCGGACTTCATCTTGAATTTGTGCTTGAACTTTTCTTGAACATTAGCCGATCTTGAGCTTGATCTTTTCTTTGAACCTAGACAGATCTTGAGCTTGATCTTCTCTTGAATGTAAACTGATCTTGAGCTTGATCTTCTCTTAAACATATACCGATCTTTGAAGATCTACTTTAAAGTGGTCTTGTCTTACGAAATTTGACAACCTAAGTGTGGTCAACATCTTAGCACTTACAATAAGGGAGATACAAACAACAGGGGTGTCGGTGACAGTTGTGGATAATCCGATGATTAAGTTAGGTTGGTAGAGTTGGATTAAAGACTAGAATACGAGTTTTTAGCTTACATCCTTTCATTTAGGGTAGCTATATTTATAAGGTCCTTGGGAAGTTCTTGAATCGTCATATCTTAATGGGATATGCTGGATAGTCCATGTTGAGATGGGAAACTCCTCCCGAAAATGTCGCAGAGCCCACCTCGGTCGGCTTAATCTTTGGCAGAGATCAGGTTAGGCCCTCCTTGTTTGGATCTGGGGTGTAATCCCCTCCAGGTTACTCATACTACTTTAGCGGTGGTCGATCAGGTCAGCTCAGAATGCGGGGAGCTTGGATCTTGATCTCCTTACCTTACAGGTTCTTTGTTTGTGTTATAAATACTCCTGGTGAGATTAACCATCCCCCACCGAGCTTTGCCCTCAGACAACTTAGCTCGAGGGCTAATCTCTGTGTCAGGAGAACTGCTTGTTTTATCTTCAAGCCCTGTACTTTGACAGCTTGACTCGGAGATCCGTCGATGGTCCTTCTACCTGGACCTTTGATTACCCCAGTTTGGAGGCACCTCTCCTGTAGTTAGTTGGTTGTTCTTCCCATATTAGGGACCAGATTAGTTTTCCCCCACAACAGTTGCCCCCACTTCTGAGCTCTACCTGTGTGTGCTCAGGAAGTAAGATCTCAAAACGGTCTGAAAGCATGAGAATCCATATTTAAATTTTGGGCAGCCCGATATTTTTAAAATTTTAAATCATGCCTGAATTTGTCACTCACTGGCAGAGGTGAGAATTGAAAGGTCAACGGCTGATTCAGAAGTCGAAAAGTCATGATTACTGACATGGGATATGAGGGGACATGCATTTATGGCAGATCGTCATTTAGATTCCAGACAAATCAAATGTTGACAGTTGTCACCCGAGCCATCATGCTTTTTCTTAGGTGAATCCCTTGTTACCACGTGGAGGGTCGTGCCAGTCGAAGCGTCACCTCGGGCTCCCATGCTGACATGTGGTAATATGCATAAATAAATGCGTTGTCAGGAAAATTCTATAAATACCCCGACCCCACCCTTTTTCTTTTCATTTGTTGCTTTGAGAAGTTCAAGCTCTGCCGACTTGCGTTCATTGTAACCTTGGCCTCATATTTGCTTCATCCTTCTGTCCTTGGGAGTTTCCATGCTGGAACATCTTTCTAGTATGCCCTTCTCATTCGGCTCCCTTTCTTCCCCATTTTTCTCTTCTTTTTTCTTTTTTCATAGTCTCACTGATGTCTTCTGGGGAAGATTGTGGGACTGCCACAATTTTTGACCACTTGTAAGAGGAGTCAGTGAATAACATTTCTGATTCCAGGTCTACGCCCCTTGCTGAGTCTTCTGAATCTAGTCATTTAGGTCTTGCCCCCCTCTATCAAGTCCGGTCACCTGAGGCCTTCTTCTTTGGCCAAGGTGGTTGTCCAAGCAGAGGCGGCCTCCCGGTCCTCTGACGACCTGCTCCTTATGGCTGACACCTTTATGTCAAAGTTAAGTGTGGATGATCTACACCCCCTCAAGTCAGAATTCATGATCCTCAGCTCGGTGGGACTTCATCTCCCCTGACCTGGGGAGATCCCTAGTCGACCTCTCAAGGGGGAGGTTTCCTTGTACTGTGCATTCTTTTCTTATGGCCTCCATCTGCCTCTCCACTCCATAGTGAAAGAGGTCATTTGTCGTCTTTAGGTCACCCTAGGGCAGCTAAACCCTAACGTTTGGCGGGCCATCTTTGGCAGCTGCATTCTCTTGCAGTTAGTTAAAAACTCCGAGCTCACGGTGAACGAGCCCCTTCACTTGTACCAGACCAAGAGTAGCTTGGGCTCACACAGCTGGTACTACTCTTCTTGGCTAGGCAAGGGTCAAGCCATGATAACCAACAACACGTCTTCCAATAAGGGTTAGAAGGACAAGTGGTTCATTACATCTAGGGAGTGGGTGGCTCTATTGGCAAAGCTGGAGGGTTCGTGATCTTGGGTCCTGACCTTCTTTCCCCTACCAGGTCGAAGCACACATTTAGTTATTATACTTATGCTTCACTAATTTTTATTTTTTTTTATGTTGTCATCATGCTCTTCTCTATAGCCTTTTCCCATATCACAGCCCAACCTTTCCGTCTACCACCAGCACCAGATCAGGATCATTGGGGAGCGACCTGCCAACTAGCGAGACCACAGAAAGTTAGTGACCGTTACACTTCCACACCAATTTGGCTTTGCTTTGGCCGATAAGTCATTTAGCTCAGTAATATTTGCTACTTGGTCAGTTGCTCTTTTGGTTGCACTCTTACTTATCTTCTTCTTTCTTCTTTTTTTTACAAAGATATCTGATCACCCGGAGCCGAGGAAAAGGAAAATGTCGACTAGGGCCAAGATGGAGCGGCTAAAGGCTGCTGCTATGAAGACGATGCCTGTTGGGGTGGCTTGACCTTCTCCTCTTATTGCCCCTTCGGGCCAAGCTGCCACTCCTAGGACCACACCCCCAACAAATCGAGTAGAGATTAAGGCTACTATTGTCCCTACAGAAGGTTAGGCAGTAGCTGGCGGCGACATTGTTGTTGCACCTATCCACACCCCTTTAAGGGACACCTGACCAAGGGAGGTGGTGGATCTTGACGTGCCCTCTCCATATGCCAAGCAAGCTCGATCCAAGGAGGTTCAGGGCAATGAGGGTGTTTCTGAACACCATAGCTCGGCCTCCAAGGATGTCCCTACGGCAAGGGCCTCCTCTTCCTCCATCCCCAGGAACTTAGCCATGTTGGTAAACTGGGTCGAGGCTATTACCCGAGGAGGAGGTTAATTCGATCTTGTCACTTCGTCCTGACCACCTCCTCGAAGTGATGGCTTCCTCGTACATCAAGGTAAGTTGGTAGTCGTAGTGTCATAGTCGAAGTGCTTTTATTTTCTATTATCCTTTTGTTAATTTGATTTCTCTTTCTTTTGTAGGAGGCCCTTGGGGCCCTTGTGATCCGTCGGTTCTCACTTGACGTGAAAGCCCAGGTCAATGAGGTGAACCATAAGCTCGGCACTGCTAGCGCCAATCTTGAGGGGAAGGTCTTGGAGTTGTTGGCGGCCACGGAAGCCCATGAGGCTCTTCATGTTAAGGCTGAGTCCCTTCATGATGCCCTAAGGGTATCCTCAAAGGAGCACGAGGTCGACATCTCCTGGTTGGTGGTGAAGTAGCACGAGAAGGATGAGTTAATGGCCAAGGTAACTGAGTTGGAGGCATGGGTTGCCAAGGTAGGGGTCCAATCGGTTGAAGTGGAGGAAAGGGTAGCCGAGGCGGAGGTGAGGTCAGCGAAGGCAAAGGCCAGGGCAGTCGATGAGGAGGCCAATATGCCAGCAAGGGAGGTGGCTACGGTGGAGGCTTACAAGGACTCTGAGGGCCACAACATCAAGCCGGAGGAGGTCTTCAAGGTCAACTTCATGAACTGTCGAGAAGAGGTCTAACACCAATTCCCCGAGCTCGATGTGTCGTGGCTAGACGCAACAACTGGGGATGTTGTCAATCAGCAAGTCGTTGGAGATGAGATTGTCATCGAGGTCACCTCCGAGCAAGATGCTAGCAAAGAAGGCGTCGTTGAGGCCACCCTCAAGTAGGAGAGACCCTCGCCCTCATAGGCTGACTACACTGGGCCTAAGTTTTATAGCTTTATAGCATTTTTTAATCTTTCAAACTTCTTTTTAATGAAAGAAATTTATTTTAAATCTTCCCTCCATCTTTATTTTGATGTGCTCACCTTTGTTTGTGTGTATGATTGTTGCCCCACCACTAATGGCCAAGGTAATTGAGTTGGAGGCATGGACTGCTAAGGTAGGGGTCTGATTGGTTGAAGTGGAGGCCAGGGCAGCTGAGGCGGAGGTGAGATCAACAAAGGCAGAGGCCATGACAGCCAATGAGGAGGTCATTGTTCCAGCAAGGGAGGCAGCTGCAGTGGAGGCTTACAAGGCCTTTGAGGGCCACAACACCAAGCTAGAGGAGGTCTTCAATGTCGACTTCATGAACTGTCGAGAAGAAGTCTAGTGCCAGTTCCCTGAGCTCGATATGTCGTGGCTAGACAATAAAGTCATCTGAACAGCTGGGGATGTTGCCGATTAGCATGTCGTTCGAGATGAGATCGTCGTCGAGGTCACCTCTAAGCAGGCTGCTAGCAAAGAAAGCGTCGTTGAGGCCGCCCCCGATCAGGAGAGACCCTCGCCCTCATAGGTCGACTAGAATGGGCCTAAGTTTTGTAGTTCTATAGCATTTTTGAAAAAATTTATAGCCAAACTTCTTTTTAATGAAATAAATTAATTTTAAATCTTACCACTGTCTTTATTTTGATATGCTCACCTTTATTTGTGTGTATTCTTGTTTCCCCCCTCCCTTTCCGAGCTTGACTTGCTCGGGCTCGGAAGTGAGATTGTGGGGGTGAAGGATAGTAGGGGCCAAACCCTTTAAGAGTCTCCTCACGAATATTTCTTCCCGAACACTTAGGTTGGTATCAAATGTTCATCACTAGGATGTGTCCCTCCTATTCATTACCTTATCACGGTAACAAGCTCAGCTAGAGGGTGCATTCTTCGGCCCCTCCCTCTCCTCGGCTTCCTTGCTAGCCATTGAGTCTTTCATAGTTGGAATGACACCTCCTCAGGTTTTACTTTTTCCTAGGCTCTCTAGCCATTGTGCTTGTCACTTATAAACAGTAGGTCGTCGATGTAGGAAAAAGATGGTTTTTATTTATATAAAAAAAAATTTACAAGTAACTTACATATGAGGTGTCTCGTTAAACTGCCATGCTTGAGATGCTTCTGGAAGCTCAGACTGATTAGTCTTTACTAATAGTAGATTTTCAAGTGGTCTGTGTTCCAAGGGTAAGGCAAAGCTCATCCCTCTAAGTCATTTAGCCAGTATGTCCCTGGTTGGGTTATTGTCAAGCCTGTGTCCTAGTATCTTGTCGTTCCCTAAGATCCCACGATCCTCCCCATCGAATTCCGGCTACCCACGACCTGTAGACAGTGTTTGCGAGTGACTTTAAGTCACATCCTATGAACCCAAGTCAACTCAGCTCGAGACCTATGTCATTACGACCGCTCTATTGTCGCGGTTCCAATACCGTGTCTCGTGCGCCAATGCGACGCCTAGACTATTAGATATGGCCCGCGCATAATCTTGGCCATAGACTGCACGTTGCAGGGCTAGAGATTCCAGATAAAGTGGATTCTTTACGAGAACAATCATGATGGTGACATCACCCTAGCCCCCATGCATCTTACACCTTATGATGACAAGCATGCCCTCTCTTCCCCATGCTCTCTTATAAACCCATAATGACCTTACAACCTCATCATTACCACTCCTATACCTCTCTCTCCCTCCCTTTCTTCCCCATTCATGCAACCAAGAGTTTGGACGTCCCAAGCAAGAGTGCAAGGACCCCACATTTTTCCAGCCCTCTTTCACCCTTAATCCCACTCAATCCAACCCTTAGATCACCATCTCCACCATTGAAGGATCATCATAGGAACTTTGGAGCACTGGAAAGGAAGAAGAAGGAAAGGTGGGTGCATCCTTAGGTAGATCTTTTCATTTTCTAGCATGGGGCAAGTGGGACCCACCAATCAATGGTGGAGATCCCATCTTGGTCCCTAGGTGTGGCCAATGGCCCACCAAGCTTGAATGCATGTATCCATGGTGGGGCCATTCTCCATGGACCCCACCATGATGTTTAATTTAATCTCCTAGTGCATGAAGGCCATCTAGGCACTGATTTATGGTGGGAAGGAAATCTCCACCCTTGATTTTGTTTATGGGCCCACACGTTTGGGACCCATCTTGATGTATGTATTGATGCATGTATTAGAGGGGCTTATAGTGGCGGAGCCCCTCCATCACACGTCTCTCTCTCTCTCTCTCTCTCTCTCTCTCTCTCTCTCTCTCTCTCTCTCTCTCTCTCTCTCTCTCTCTCCCCCTCCCTTTTCTATGATATTGTGTGGCCCACCTAATATGCTTAACAAATTCAGACCACTCGAATAGTGGGGCTAGCCCACCTTGCTACCCACCGTCTAGGGCCAGCAGACCCGCCATGATGTATTTATCCACGCTGCCCGTCCGTTTAGACAGGCCTGGACGAAGGGAAAAACAAATATAAACTTGTATCCAAGCTGGTGGGCCACTACATGGACCCACCTTGGTGCATGTGTTGTATGCCCACCGTCCAGCAGGTTGGAACGATGGGGCTTGCCTTGATGTATGTGTCTGTCCGCACTGTCCAGCAGGACTGGAATGGTGGGACCACCTTGATGTATGTTTCTTTCCACGCCATCCAGTCCCTGGACGTGGGACCCACCTAGATTAATGTGTTTTATCCATGCCGCCCAGTCCCTGAATGTGGACCCCACATGATGTAAGTATTTTATCCATGTCGTCCAGTCCCTGGACGTGGACCCCACCATGATGTATGTTTTACCCACACAGTCCATGGGACATGGGAACCCACCATGATGTAGGTGTGGTATCCACACCGTCCAGCAAGGGCCGGTGGGCTGTCCAGGCCGCCCGTCGGTTGGCTGCCAGCAAGGCCCACTTCTATATCTAGACCGTTCAGTCATCCATGGACGTCCAGCAGGGGCTGGGACGCTGCTGGACTGGCTGTCCAACAGCAGGCCTGCCCTAATGTATATGTTGTATTCATGTCGTTCATCTAGTGAGGCCCACTGTGATATATAGGGCCACCATGAGACATGTTATATAAGTCCATCTACTGGATGCCCAACAGGTCCAGACGGTTGGGAGGGTTAGACGTCCAAAAGGGGCCCAACTTGTTGCATGATATTACTTATTGTAAAGTTGTGAGGCCCACCAGATTGAAGGTGTAATGCATACACACACTATGCATCTATTTTTCTGAGATCATGAGCCCCATTAGTGCCTTGTAAGGCCCACCTTCCATCTGCATAAATTAGAACCATGTTGTCCATATTTTTTGACGTCCAGCAGGCCCAGATGGGTTGAACGTCCAACCATTGGAGCTCACCTTGTTGAATGTGATATGCATGTTGCCCATCTATTTTGCTGGATTATATGGGCTGCCTCATGAGGCCCATTATGATATATGTGTTGTATATACTGCCCATCTATTTTGCTGATTATATGGGTTGTCCCAAGAGGCCCACCATGATGAATAAGGTTTATGGGTTGACCCAAGAGGCCCACCATGATGAATGAAACAATATGTATTGTAACGCCCCATACTTTCCAGTACTCGAGTGTTATCGTGTCACCTAACCTAGTATAAATACAAACCTATCTTATTCAAACACTTACGTTCGTTCTAATCTGAATCCAACCATTGGAAGAAATCCAATTCCATTTATGGACAAATCTAACCAACTATTTTGGATTTAGCACCCTGAATCATGAGATCCATTGTTCAAAGTATACATAACATCCTATAGAGTGATCAACCCTTTGACACACTAATCAGATAATTTAGGGGTTAAAGCAAGCACTTAAAGTCTACTTATATAGATCTTAGGACTACTAGGACTCCTATAAAGGGTTTCAAATCAATCCAACCATGGGTTTATGAAACAGACATTGTAGTTGAGCATACAACTACGAAGATGAGCATTTGCTCAAAGAATAACTTAATCAGGCGATTGGAGGAAAAACCATAGTTTTGAACTAAATTACTTAGGCATCATGTGGAACCATTCATAACATCTGAAGCCAATCTGACCATTAGATTGGTAGGAATCATTAGTTGGCCATGAGATTACTAAGTATGGCCACTTACAACTTAAAACGATATAATCTTTCTGATCAAAGCCCTATAGGAGCTGAGTGAGTAAATAGATGGTGCTGATTAAGATGGGACCCACATGAACAACTTAGAGGAAGATAATAGTCATAATAATAAAAATAATAATAATAATAACAATAAAAATAGTAGTAAAGGGAAATAAAATATGATAATAAGGTTACTAAATGAATGTTAGCTCACCTAATCCCTAGTTCAACCATCTGATTAGGATAATAACTGTTAATTTCTTCTAGTATCAGCTAAGAACAACTAGGAACCTTGTAGGACAAATTTAGAGACGATCTGACCACTAGATTAGTAAGAATTCATAAATCATCAGCCTTGAAAATAGGCACGAATGACACATGACTAGACCTTATGGATTAGGTCTCGAATTCAGTCCTAAATCATTAGGTGGGTAGTCATTAGACCCCAAAAACCCTTTGGATAAATGTTTATCATGCCTAAAAGAATTCTAACAATCAGATTGATCAAAACCTACGATTAAGGACCCCAAATCACAAAATTTGGTCCACTTAGACCTTCGATTTGCCACACCTTCGACTAGACATCCTAATGGGGCCCACAAGACCATATGAATGGCGTGGATCTGTCAAAATAGCCCTATGGGCCCCACTTAGGGTTGTGCATGTGCACAGTTCACATGCACTCGTTGTGCATCAGGCCAACAGGAGCAGTCCAAGATGCTCTAACCCAAAACATTCTAAAACAAGGGAGATTCCTCCCTCTGTTCCTGCTTGCGGGAGTTTTCAAAACAGAGGGTGTCCATTACAATGCCTGTGACCCACCTTGATCACCCTGGGGACGATCCAAACCGTCCATCTGACTCAGGCGTTGGGCTCAACCAAAACCCAACTTCTATGTCAGGTTTTCCTGTACATATGGACACACAATCCTTAACGCCAGGAGAGCCTACAGACACACTTATTTCCAAAAATGGAAACTGTTGCCAACAGGACGATCTGCGTGAGTCTCTCTCCCTCGATCCTAGCCGCCCACCTTAAGCACTCTTAGCCGTCCATTCTAGCTGAGTGGTTTAAGGATTCCTTTGGCAGACAAAAACAAGCAACCAGTTTTGGTTTCAACTGTTGTACTGAGCAGTTACAAATGGATTTAATCCTAGTCTTCTAATCTTCATCTGATGGTCTAAAAATGTTAAGGCAATGCTACAAGAAAGGTTGGGATCGAGCGCAATCAAATCCTACCACCATTCCCGCAGCAAACCGAGAAAAATGGCCGAGAGCTCCAAGCATGAACTCATCAGGAAATCGATGGACAAGCTTCGAAAGCTTGCCTCAGCAAGCTCCATTGGGCCCCTCCACACCATCTAGCAACGTCGAAATGGAGAAAAATCTGCCCGATGGAAATCCACCATGAGCAGTAGCTCATCTTCCTCATTGGAGTTGCACCGAGTCATCTCAACTCGGGGTGAAATCAGGTTGAGCCGTGGGCTCTGTCATGCCTTTAAAACAGCAAGAAGAAAATAAATGAAGAAGAAGAAGGAAGGAGTAGAGTGGTGCGGCTGCCATCATGCCGCACCAATACGATTCAACTCGGGTTGAGCCTGAGTCAGGCTGAGTTAGGTGGCTTGCAACCCGACTCCCTGCCAAGTTCGGCTCAAGTTGAGTCTGGGTTCAGCCCTACTGTCACTGGCCAGAGGGAGAGAAGAGAAAAGGAGAAAATGAGAGAGAGGGGTGCGCCTGTGCTCCACCCTACTCACTGTCGTGTCACAGCTCGAGTTGGGCCTGTTTCGGCCATTGTTGGATGTTTCCAGTAGCAGGAAAGAGGAAAAGAAAGAAAAGAAAGGAATAAGAAGGAGATAAAGAAAACCAGCAGAGAAAGATGAGGAAGAAGGAAAGGGAGAATGTAGGGGCGGTGGGCTTGTTGAGCCGAGTCAACTCGACTTGATCTGAGTCGACTAAGTGAGCCCACATTTTTCTGTCTAGATTTAATTTATTTTAATTATCATTGCTATTGTTATTAACATTTTTTTGGGATTATTAAAATTAGATATGACTGACCACTAGAAATTTATTCATATGGGTATTAGTTGATTCGTATAAAAATCTTCATTATTAAAATATTAATATTTTACCTTGTCATTCTTAAAATATTATTATTAACGCTAGAACACGCTATTTATTTTCATCAAAATGACTATTAGTGTCACATTGGCTAAATGTTAAGAATATTGTTACATTACTAATTGTTTTTTGCATTATTATCAATATGATCCATCGTGGGTTGTTGTTAAATAATTTAATATGATAGTAGCCATTATTTAATATTCCTAAAATTAATAACTAATTTATTTGATTATTTTTTATTCATTCATTATTCCCTTTAATAATATCATTAAGGGCCACATGAAATAGAATTCAAATTCCATAATCAAAACTTAAAATCTAAACATAGAACGAAACCTTAAGAATAAGTAATCTAAAGCCTAGGTAAATACTTTTGTGTGTTGCGTTTGGATCTAGGTGTAGAATCTAATATCGGTATATTTGATGTGAACTTATGAACTATCATTACTAACCTATTAGCTAATATAAGTTATAACACTAACGTTAATAGTATTCTTGTAATTATTAAGATTTAATTTTAACTAATACATCAACTAGAGTTCAAATCCTAGAATCTAAATTTAAGACTAAACCTTAAGATGAAAGTCCTAACTTTACATTAAAAATCCTAAGATATATAATTCAAACCTTAAGCCATGATCTTAAACCTAGGTAGTGCATAGAACTTGGATCTAATTGTTCAAGTTCCTGATTTATGGTAAGATTTAATTTTAAGGGAATGCGCATTCCCTCGTGCTGCTGGTAGGCGATGCGAACCATAAGGTGATGATTTCTTCCCCTTAACATTTTCATTTTCTCATTAGCTTAAGTTATAGTTTTATTTTAATTTATAAATGATATCTCCATTCCATAACCACATGTGTTAATTGTTGGAATTGAATTGCTAGAACATACTCAATGTTTATCCTGTATATTTAATTCATGCCATTGAATTATTTGTGGATTGCTTCTGAGATTTAAACCGGTACATTAGTAGGAAACCCTCACTTATAAATGTACACCCATACTTGAGATGTAACTCGATTGATTTTGGGTTGTAATGAACCTTCGACTTAGTGGTTATTAAATGGTGGGGTGATTTAAATATTGATGTGGGCCTACCATACAGGGGTTGTGTCCAAGTGATTTTTAAGGATGGTCTTTACCGCAAGGTTTTGATACTTGTCCTACGTGGCTTATTTTGATATCTGCCCTAGGTGGCTTGTTTCGATATCACCCTATATGGCTTTGTTTTAGTATTTATCATATATGGGTTCGATGTTTTATATCGTGTAACCATGCGATGGTAAGCCCCATATATTGAATTTGATTGGCCACTAGTCGACGGGTTTCCATTAAACATCCTAAAGGGGTAATCTCATGAGCCAGTGATGGTGGTATGGGACCTATGCCGGAGCTGTCGGCCTACGCTGGTGATGAACCCCCCGTAGTGACCTTTGAGCTTTCTTGAATTGGCTGGTTATAAATAAAATAATTATGGTTGGGCTAATCATGCATTTTCATAGCACATGGCCTTTTCCAAGTAGTTAATCTACCGCGGGCGGTCTACATGGCCTTTTCCAGGTAGTTAATCTACCATGGGCGGTCTGTATATTTTTTGGGATGCCTAGTTCTTCTCGGGCATATCTTTGAGTATTTTTCTAAGAGACTAGTCCACCTTGGGCGTCCTTATTGTATGGTTTTTCTGAGCGGCAAGTCCTCCTTGGGTGACCTCATTGTATAGTCTTTTCCAGGTGACTAGTTCTTCTTGGGTGACTTTTTACCGACTGGATGAATATCCCCAAGTCGATGTACACTCATGCATCCATGCATCTAATAAAGACTGCATCATGTATTGTTTTGTATGCCTTGTATGTTTTTATAACTATGCTTACCTAATGCGGTGGAGTGAAATCTTGAAGGGAATTCACACTGAGTTGGCCACTCATCCATCAAATATACAACCATATAGGTAGCACAGGTGACTTAAGTGCTACGCAAGTTTAGATTGATGAGGAGCCGTTATGGTGGTCCAGGGTGCGTGGTTGTACTTGTCAAGGAAGCTACGCGATCTTGCGGCTTTTGTTTATATGTCTTATATGCTTTTAAATTTCTCATGTATATAATATTGTAATTTTTAATGTTGAGGCATTGGTTTGTATAATCATTATGGGCAGCTCTTGTATATTTAAATGATAATGCAAACTTTTCTTTATGTTTGATTTGTCCATACTACGCTCATCTGCTTACTCTGAATGAAAAAAAAAATGTATACTCGAATTTGACCATCCTTTAATGTTAACACTCGGATTTTTGGGAAACGGGTCATGTACTCAGGTGCTGAAAAGTCGGGGCGTTACATGTATGCTACCCATTTATTTTCTAGCTAGTTTAAGGGCCATAGGGTCCATTGTGAGATAGTTTCTATAGCGGGCCACACCCTGGGAGGCAATGGTGGTTAAATGTACACGTTGTAAACCTCTCTAGGCCCATTGTTAGGCCCATTCTCATCCTCTCTTAGTGGGTTAACCCAAACTATTGGGCCCCCATTATTGATAGTGCTTCCACCATGTCTTGTAGATTTGTCCAAGCCATAAAGCCCATCTTGTGCTTATTGGGCCCCATTGGAAGCACAGTTACTACATGATGGAGAGGATGAGGAAACCCACTCTTTGTACTTAGGCTCATCCTTGATATAAGCATGTCATTTAGGCCATCGATTGATTGTAGGAGAGTACAACATCAGCGTTGGATATGCCTAGAAGAACATCATGATACATACTCATACGCATCGTTTGCATGCTTGTTATGAGGAGTGATTGATCATAACATATGTCATTGGACTGGTTGTTTTTGAGACTTCCTGAAAGACAGAGTTGCCCTACATGAGCGCGCAGCACGCACAGGATTGCTGCATGACTAGATAGTATGACTCATGCATCTCGCATTTGTGTGACATAATTATTGTACACCCTAGCGACATCAAAGTTGTAGTCTCCACAGGCATATCGTGGATGGCAGGATTAGACACCGAAAATATTTTAGTTCTAGACATGGGGCACCATAAATGTCCCTGGGTGAAAGTCCTTAAACCCTTATGGTACCGAGGGTTGCTCCAACGTCGAGACTGAGTGGATACATGAGCACCCATGTGCCGAATACCAGGAGACCGCGTCTCCCACTGTGTCGTGGTCGATTAGAAGGGGTGTGAATTTAACCGCCCAGAGAGAATGGGGTATAACTAGGTTAAGTTTGACCAGCTTAAGGAATGGGTCCACTATCGACGTGCCAGATAGGTAGACTATTGGTCAAGCGGATAGTGAGGTCCCTTACACTCACATTGGACTGTGCACCTGGGAGAGGGGTAGTCAATGTGTGGTGTATTAGACCCTGGCGATTTTTCAGAGAGGAACCGTACTGATATGTGGATTTCCCAGAGAGTTAGAGGTGAACTGTATCGATACATGAATCCAACTGAGGACTGGTATGCTTGCGTTGTATCTTGCATATGAAATTTCGCTACTTAGGCCTTGCATCGCATAGCTTGGTACGGCTGATAGCATTCATGGACTTCCATGGATCCAGCATTTTTCCCATTCATGGACTTACCAGAATTTTCGCATTACTCTGATATATATGTATGCTTAGCATATATATTATGCACACACTTACACCACCCACTAAACTTCATGTAAACTTATGGACGACCATTGCGTGCAGGTGGTGTTAGGACGTATCTGAGCAGGAGCAGGAGCGTGCTGCTAAGCTTCTGGAGTTTTGATATCTATTTTGTATTTTCTATTTTATTTATTGTACTCTAAAATTTTTATCATAGTGGATATGTGGTGATGTTGTTATTGTTTGTGGGTTATGCTTATGGTTATGCTTCTTACAAAGATTTCGTGTTAAAAATCCTCCTTCTAGGATCCCAGGATCAAAATCCGGTATATGGGTGCTGGGAGCTGAGAATGGGGTACTATGGAGGCTGTCAGCGCCAGATTCGGTGATCGAAAATTTTGTGAGCCCTGTTTCTGAGTTTGGGGCATGACAGTTATACCGGTAAATTTGTAGGGACCTTCCCAACTCGGTCCTAGGATTCCCGAGTTGGGCTCCTTTATGCTTAGGGAGACTTCTCGAAGCACTAAGTTTCCCACTCTAAATCTTCGTTGCCTCACTCTTAAGTTATAGTGTCGAGCCGCTCTTTATTGATAGGCAGTGTGACCTTCAGTTGTGCGTTGTTTCTGATTTCCTCAAGTAGATTGAGGCTCACCAGCATCTATATGTCGTTCTCCTTTGGTCGGAATAAATTGGTTCAACTCGAGGGCATTTCGATTTCTACTGGGACCACTGCCTCGAAAATGAAGGCCAGCGAAAAGGGGGTCTCCTTGGTGGTCGTTCGAGCTATGGTTTGATATGCCCATAAGACGTGGCAATCTTCAGTCCATAGTCCCTTGAATATCTCATGCTTGCTCTTAAGGTGGCTCTTAATGATTTTATTAAATGCTTCCACCTGACCGTTAGTTACAGGTGCCCAGGCGAGGCAAAGGCGTTGTGAATGCCGAGCTTCTCACACAATCCTCGAAACCTGACATTGTTTAACTACCTACCATTGTGGGTAATAATCATGTAGGGTATGTCGAATCTGCATATGATATTTTCCAAATGATGTTGGTCATTTTCTGTTCGGTGATCCGATCTAAAGGCTCAGCCTCGACCCAGTTTGTGAAATAGTCAACATCGACAATTGCAAACTTGGTTTGCCCCTTTCCGGTAGGCAGATGTCCAATGATGTTGACTCCCCATTGTGCGAAGGGCCAAGGTTTGCTCATCGGGGCCAGCTGCTCGAGTGGCTTCTGCAGCACTACCACAATGCTCTCACATTTCCTTGTAAATGGTTTGGCATCCTTGTGTATAGTGTGCCAATAGCATCCCTTCCAGGCTGCTTTGCGCACCAAGGCACTCCCTCCTGAGTGGTTTCCACAAACACCTTCGCGGATTTATCGAAATACATACTCGGCTTCTTCTAGTCATAAGCATCTCAGCTAGGGTAATGAGAACCTCTTCTTATACAGGACATCTCCTAGTATCATGTATCGAGCAGATCGGTACCTGATTTTTCGTGCTTTTAGCTTGTCTTCAGGTAGCTTGCCCTGTTGTAGATTGCTTATGATTGGGACCATCCAGCTTGGTGTTAGGAGGGCCGTTTTTTGGTCGGGCTAACTAATGTTCGGCTCAAGCAAGAATTCAATCGAGATGGTCTTGACGAGGTCAGTATCGATGGTCGAGCCAAATCTGCCTAAGGAATCCGCGATGGCATTCTTGGATCTCAGGACTTGTATGATCTCATACCCCTCAAATTCCTTAAGCAATTCACGAACCCTGCTCAGATAGGCGATCATCTTTTCGCCTTTGGCTTGGTATTCAATGGTCACTTGGTTGACCACTAATTGCGAGCCACTGTAGATTTTTAGCTTTTTGGCTTTCATTGCCTTGGTTAGCATGTGTACACATAGTATGACTTTGGACTAATATCTTAGTTAGTGGGAGTAAATGGACACGGTAATGACTCTTGTATGGTGATTAGTTTCTATCCCTATAGATGGATGTGCTTCTCATGTTTGTTTTCAAATATTGTATTTGTATTATGTCACTCATATGGTAACACCGCTGATTTGGCATATGATATGCCATTATGTTTCGTAATAATCCAGATATGCGACATGCACTGAAACTATAATCTCTGAGGGACCAATTAAAGTTCTTAGGTGAACTGTGGTTTGCGGGTGATCAAGTTTTCTTATCACAAGGATAATTAGCACAAGGGATGGAAATGAAAACCGTGAAACCAGATGGACATGGTTGAGTGTGCTAGATAGTGAAATTTGCCGTTAGAGAGACTATATAGGCCTTTTAAATGATCAACATGACTCCCTATTCCTTTAGATAAGAAGTCCTATTTGAAACAGGTGCTTAATTAGATTACAACCCATATTAATTTTAGGGCTAGTGGGAGATAGTTGAAGTTATTGCCCTTAAAAATCTCTGTGTGCCCTTATCCATTGACCATATGGATGTGATGGGGCCGATCTCAATTGTTGATCTTGAACTAAGGTTCCTTCATGGACGTGTGTTATATACCTTAGACATATTTAGTGCTACATCATTCTTACATACTATGAGCTATGTGAGGAGTACACAATACATCCTCTATTCCTAGAGAACTTGAGATTGGACATATTGGTCACTGATTGGGGAGATTTGTATTCCATTGATCTCAATACCCTAATGAGTCATGACTGATAAAAATGCTTATGACACATGTGGATTTTGATCTTAGTGATGTATGATCATCTTGTGTGAGAGATTGACTTGGGTTAGGATAGGTCTCCACCATCACGCACCAACTTGGTGTTAGTTGTACATTTTTCCCTTATGCTACACAAGAATGTGAGTATGCCATGCAAATAGGATCTTAGTATGGACCCTTGGACACTTACATTGGTATATCGTATTTCAAGTTAACAATCCAGGGGTTAATTAGCATGAACTATGATTAGCGATCATGGACTTGATTGTGCAAAATAATTGATCAATCCTTAGAATTGAGGACGTGTGAAGGTCTTAAATCTTAAATGAATAGCTTTAGCTCACTTTACAGGTTTTCCTATATGCCACTAAAAGTGGATGATTCTGGGTACCTCCATCAAGGTTCATTTATTCTCACATGGGCCAATAAGAGATCTACCAGTTTTACCATGGGACTTGCTCAGACAAGATCTAGTTAGATTAAGAATTCGCAAAGTTGTTTTTTCATTGGGCTTAGTACTTAAAAGGTTTTAATCAACCTTTAGAAATAGTTTCACCATTAAAGTTTTATTTTAACCGTTAAAATAGTTTTGATCATACTTGATGGTGATATAATGGTCTAGATCCAATGGTCCAATTTATAATAGCATGAGATATGGATTATAGGTGGATGTACTTGACACTGGAGGGATTAGATTAATGTGCATGTTAGAGGCAGAATGGCGGGCTTCCTTTACAATGCGGTATGCCAAAGTTCGTAGGTGGTGGAGCACCATCCTAAGTGAACCCTACGAAACCCTATTACAGAGAGATTACTGGAGAGAGAGAGAGAGAGAGAGAGAGAGAGAGAGAGAGAGAGAGAGATCTGCTCCCTTCCTCGCTTCCATCACCCTAACCCTTGCTTCATATTTCTCCGTGTGGGTACACCTTGTAGATGATTTACACATTTACTTGACCCTACCAGAGGAAAATGTGTTTTCTCTTGAGCTCCCTTCATCTACAATAGATTGGGAAGAGACTTTTTAGTTTAGGAAATCAACATCAAGAGATTGCATTATGAAAATCATCTATGCAGTCCAAGTATGATCATGACCATATGTAGTTTATTTGATTTAGAAATTTGATGTTGCAGCGATTGGAATTTTCTTAGGAGGGTTCCTTGATAAAAATTGTATGATACACAATTTTTCTGCGTGTATACCCTAAGGACCTCACAACAAAATGGAGGGAAAAAGTGGACTAGAACATCAAGAATCTCAAAAATTCAAAATCTAATGTTTCAAGTCAACCGTGGTTAGTGATTATTCACTAGTGGAGTCATCAATCTGTGAGACATGTACTAGACAGGGCTCACTGGGATGGCGGTTTAAAGGTGGAAAGGAATGTGACGTGGAGGGATGATGAAATGTGTTTGTAGTCTCTACTAGCCAACATCTCGAAACTGGCAAGCTAACATTGTAGGACCAAGGTGACCTAGTGGTTAAACTGAACTATTTGGATTTGAATGACTACGCATGTGGTCTATGTCCATGGATTCTTAGTAAAGGCCTCAGTTACCGAGAATAATGGTGTTAGGTATCCTTCTCTGCCATACATATGTACGGTCCTATATGAAATTTATGATTTTTTATATTCCAATTTTAGAATATTGCTCGAAAGTAAATAAAGAAATAAAATAAAAAGAAAGCAAATACACAACAGAGGAGGTGTGTGAGAAAGAAGACGAGCAGTATACTAAATGTAAAATAATATAAATAAAAGCAATAAAATGAACAACTCAAATTAACCAAGGGAATTAGAGATATGAGTGGGCGAAGGAAAACTTTGACACTCATTGTTACGAGAAATAGTCAGAGCTCTTAGATTCCACACCCTACTCTATGAAATCGAGATCACAAGGTGATTAGTCCTTGGCGATGTGAGCTGGGAAGGAAAAACACTAGCACTAATCCATGGGGAGAAGATGATTGAGGTCTTCGATTCGAGCCCTACACCTAGGACCTATCTCAATGACCTTATTAGGAGAAAGTGGATTTTGGTAGAGGCTATGAGAGAGGATAGGGCTTAGGTGTTTGGGTTGTTGATGGCTTGAGTTGATTTTCTGCTGTTGGAAACGAGGGGGTGAAGGGTTTGTATAAGTAAAGGTAATGGCATTTTGATAGTTTGGATAAAGATTAGGGATAAAATACCACCTGCCTTATTGTGATTGGCTCTTGGAACCCATTGTAGCACGTGGCATCTTCTCGTTTTCTTTTAATGATTTTTTGTTAATAAGGTTGAAAAGGGCTTATGATAAAGGTGAGTTTGATAGAAAATTTTAAAAATTATGGAAATGATATCATAATTGAGTTGTCACAGAAGGCAGAATTCAATTTCCTCTAAGCAGTGGTTGATCCAATCTTGACATCAAGTTAATTGGCCGTCAATTGATAAAATTGATGGTATTCTTCCGAGAGAAAAAAAAAAAAAGAAAAAAAGCAGGTGGTGAAAATTGACTGACTGGCTTTTTATTATTGGGGCTCATGGCATTTTTCGGATGGGAAAATATGATACAGAAATTGGATTTCTGCTACCTATCTCTTATAGGAATTTTGATGTATGATTGATTTGTTGTTCATTGCAAGGACCCATGGCAGCTTCTAGGTGTAAAAATGGGTTAGTGGAATTTGGATTTAGCTGCCACCATGAGGTCAATGTAGCCTTATTTTAGGATTTGAATGGCTTGGATTAAGCTCTAGGCTAGTTTGGATTGAGATACGGGTGATTCGGATGGACTCGGACAGGAGTTTGTGATTTCGGGCTCCGAGAGATCCATCTTGATAGGTATCATATTGGGAAAAGGTGGCAAACTTTTACTATAGTAGCCCAAAGGAAGAAAAGTAATAATTAATTACTTCTTGCATCTGAGTTTGGTCGCGTGGGTTGGGTCCATTTCACACAAATGAGACCTATTTAAAAAATGGATCTTACTTGGGTCGGGTAGGGTTGATTTTGAGAGGACTAAGACCTGACCCATTTCGTAATTTAGGTCAAACTTTTGGAGCTCGATCCAACCAAGTACACGTTGCTTAATTCACATCACCAAACATCTGACGGCGTAGGCCTAATTTGAAATGGGGTTTCAATCGGGAATGTGAAGATTACCAAAGGTAAGCTAGTAAAATGTCTTATGCATGGGAATGTGTTCATAAGATGGTGAAGCAAAATGCACCATGGCAACCGTTCAGTAATGATATGGGGTCCTGTATGAGAAAGTGTGCAACTCAATTCGCCTCAGTTATGAAAATAAGGTTTTGTTAGGGAATGTGTGCAACTCCATTCCCATGCTTGCTCCCCAACAAAATCGATCTGTTCTTCACAAGCGAGCATAATTTAACTTGATTGCTAGTTAACTTTCAACCAGCGCCATATGCCTTTGAAATCAATGCAGATACTGTAGCATCTAAATGATCCCAAAATGTGGATTTTAGAATTCTGGAAACCAATAGAAGGGCTTGGCTCTGGCAACATATAGTATTGCAGTATATGAGTTTTAACAAACCTTCCAAGTAGGGCCTCATAAACTTTTCAAAGATCAAACCAGCTTCAAAACTAGAGCACCCTCCCAAGAGGGTCATTCCATCGGGTCTTTGGCCCTAAAGGGGGCTTAGGCACCACACAAAAATAATAATAATAATTAATAAATAAATAAATAAAAAGTTTTTTTTTTGTTTTTTAAAGCCCACCTTAGGAGCCCATCAGAGTCTGCTTGCTGGTTTTGGGTACCCTTTGTGGATATAACAATTTGTATCCCTGGTTTGTCATTCGGCAAGAAACCACATTTGTGGTGATTAGGAGGCTTTGAGAAACTCTCTGCTGCCATGACGTGTAATCGGAGCACAATATGCTAGAACTACCAACCTGCCTCCAATGATGCAAAAATCACCACAAACAGTCAATGCAGAAAAAAGAGCAATAGAAGCCTAGAGTCTAATGGAAATGCCTAGTGAGAAAGAAAAAGATTCTTGGAATAAAAGGGTGACATGATAACTAACAGTTGCCACTAATCATCGATTAAAAATAAATAAATCAGATAGCAACCAACCATGAATGGGAATTCTATACACAGGATCAAAGGTACTGCTGCTTCAATGAAACTTAAATTAACCATTTTAGAAAGAGAAAGGCCATGCATTCCATGTAGCCATGAATAAGATCATTATTTATAGTTTTTGTCATTCTATCATTGCTTCAACACTATATCAATTCGAATGGTCGGTTAAAAAACTTCCTGGCCACAGTGGAACAAAGGTTAATCAACCCCAACTTTCTTTGTTTTTTGGTTTTTGTTTTTGTTTTTTCTTTTTTTTTCCCCTTTTTCCTTTTTCCTTTTTCCTATTGTGCAGAAGAGACCCTGCAACTTGATCCAAACAACCATTGGTGTTAAAAATGAAAGGGTGAGAAATACAATAAAACCAGCCTCTCAATGGAACAGAAGGATGCTTCGGATCAGAGAGATTGATGGACGGATCATTTCTACAGCATACAACAAGCAACCATCAATCATCAGAAGTGAAGGTAAAATTTTACAGTTGGAAAGTATTTGTACAAATACCTTGAGCATCGTTGCAGCCCACCTTGCATCAAAAGGAAATGTAGAAATATTATCCCTTTTGAGTGATGCACTATGACTGAAGCAGGTGCTTGAATTGGTAACGGTCAGCTCCAACTTCTATTAGAGCTGAATCCAGCTTGGGCACAATCTTAGCCAGCATAAGCTTGAAACCAACTGAGTTTGAGTTCTCACCGCTCTTTTCATTTCTGCAAGCATCTTTTGTGAGAGAACCAACTAAACAACCTTCCATATATGCGTCGCATGCTTTGAGTATGTAATAGCCACGCCTTTGGAAATGCTGCTTGACAAGCTCTTCAAAATGCTGTAATAACCATTGTTAGTTGACGTTAATCAGACATTTTTGAAAAGGGAACCACTAGTTACACCTGCCATAGTCTATAGACACACCCTTTCATTCAAGGGTTGATAATGCAAGAGCACAACTTTGTACCATTGTGCTACCAAAAGAAAGAAAGGATGTATCCATCAACCCTCCGGGGTATAGACAACAATTCCTCAAGAAAATCAACAGCCCTTATCTTTAATGGTATAAAACCCTACCAAAATTCATTTGATGAAAGATGGCAATAAAAAATGACTCTCTACATGAAGTGGAAGAAAACAAAAAAAAGGGCCTTGTATGCTTTGGCAGTGACCGAAATAATTGTTGCAAGCTAACAGAAATTGCAGTAATTTTAAATAACATATTAGATTTAGTAACAAATGCATGGAGAGACAAATGAGTACCCAATTACTGTAGGCTTGCGCCACGGGTCAGCATTTAGCTCTGACCTTTTCAAATTGATTGTGATCAATTTAACGAGGCATTTGCCTGAAGAGATCCCATGGTGTATGTTGTTTGCAAATGACATAGCTTTGATTGACAAGATGAGGGAGGGCATAGATTTATGGAGGGGTGCTTTAGAATCTAAAGTATTTAAATTTAGACAGCCTAAAACAAAGTATATGGAGCGCAATTTTAGTAACAATAGGAGTGGCAATGAAGAATTACTTACCAAGAAATTTCCCAAAATTATCACTTTCGATATTAGCTTAGTAATTCATAAGAGTGGAGATTGAGAAGGATGTTGCCCATAGAATTCAAGCTGGATGGAAGAAATGGAGATATGCCTCGGATGTTCTATGTGATCGTCCTATACCACTCAAACTAAAGGGAAATTTTATAGGATAGCAATAAGACCAACCATACTTTATGGGACAGAATGTTGGGAAGTTAAGAAACATGTTCATAGGATGGGTGTCGCTGAAAAGAGGATGTTGAGATGGATTAGTGGCAAGACAAGGAAGGATAGAATCAGAAATGAATGAATTTGAGGAAAATTAGGAGTAGCGCCAATAGGTAATAAGATGAGGGAAAGCAGACTTTGGTCATGTGCAACAAAGACCAAGAGTGGTCGGTTAGGAGTGAGTTGGTTCAAGTTGAAGGCACCAAGGAGAGGGGAAGGCCCAAAAGGACATGGATGGAGGTAGTAAGAAAAGACTCGATGACCAATGGTGTAACTTAAGTTACGGCCTTTGATAAAGTGGAATGGCGGAACAAGATTCATGTAGCTAACCCCAATTAGTTGGGTTAAGGCTTAGATGATGATGCTAATCAATGTTATCAAAATCGTACAATTCACGATATGAATCATATGATTCATATCGTATGTATGGGTGTATGATTTGAACCATACACCCAAATCATAAATCCTAAATAATCGTACGATTATCGTATGAATCGTAAGATAATTGTAGACTGCGTAAATGGGCCCAAAAAATACTTAAATTTTGATTTATTATTATTTTTTTATTCAAAATCTTTCCTTTTCTTTGTACCCTTTTGCTCATAAAATGTGAAAAAGGCTCCCCTATTAAAAATGTCCTCATTTTTTCTTTTGAGAGAGAGAGAGAGAGAGAGAGAGAGATTTGGGGATTTTGATATTCAAAAACCCAAAACAAAGAAATTAAGATATCTTTCAACTCACAGTTGAATCAAATGCCATTTTTTCTAACATGAATCTACATTCAAGAAAGGTACAAAACAAATTTTTAAGGACTCTTGTATGTTTTTTAAGGTAAAATTTTCAAATCACAAGAAACGAAAACGAAGGAAAAAGACAACAATCCTTTACTATCATGATATGTATACGGTATACATTTTCTCAATTGATAATATCATGATATGTATTACTCTTTTTTTTTGTTAGCTTGTTAGTACACCCCACTGTTAATTCACACTTCACTGTTAGCCACCCCCACTAGGGGATCGATACCAAGACCTCAGTGTTGAAACGAGGTATCTTTCACTCAGTCTACCACTTGAACTATGGATCAAGGTACATGTTGATGGTAAATGGATGATTGATGAGTTTTTAATCTTTTATGATTTACTTATATCCTTTCATATATATATATATATATATATATATATATATATATATATATATATATATATATATATATATATATATATATAAACTAGAAAAAATCTTACGATTTATGATATGATTTGCGATTTGATATAATTCAACACCTATTACGATTTGCGATACGATAACCAATGTTCGCAATATCAATACTATCGGCCGAAATTATCGGTATTGCAATCCAGCGATACGAAACCCGTCAGAAGATACTACGAAATTTTTTTATTGTATGTAAATATCTGAAAAAATCGAAAAAAAAAAAATTTTAAAGAGAGACTTTCAACAATGTGGATTTCTGTACCTGTAAAAGAAATTGCCCTAATCAGAAGCTGCATTTAGTGGGCCATTCGAATCGAAGCACGTTGTTCATAGGGAATTGATTTCAGAAGTAAATGTGAAAAAAATCTGGAGAAATCTGAAGAGTTGGGAGTTAAATTAGGGTTTTAGGGGCCGAAACCCTCTTTGCTTCCAAATAGGGCTTCCGAGCCTTTTTTATCGCGCGGTTGGACGCAAATTTCATGCGAAAGACTTTCACGCATGAAGTACTTGCGCTGGGATGTTAGGTGGGGCCCACTATGATGTTTGTGACAAAATTCGCCACATCCATCTGTTTTGCAAGATCATTTTAGGACATGCGACCAAAAATGAGGTGGATCCCAAACTGAGGTGGGCCGCACGAGAGGAAACAGTAGGGATTCGGTGACCATCGTTGAAACATTTTTATGGCCACAGAAGTTTTGCATCGGGACAAGTTTTTTATGTTTTCACTTCATCCCAGTGGGAATGACCTCAGAAACGGTTTGGATGGCATATAAACATCAAGGTGGATCCCAGGAAAGTTTCAATGGTAGAAAACTCTTTCCCCAGTTTCCCTCTCGTATGGCTCACTTGAGTTTTGAATCCACCTCATTTTCTATCGCATCTCCTAAAAATGAGTTCGCAAAATGGATGGACGGGGTGGATTTCTCACAAACATCACGGTGAGCCTCGCCTAGCATCCCAGCGTAGGAATTTCCTGCAAAAGCCTTTTGCAGGAAATCCAGGAAATCCGCATCTAGCGCGGATTGAAAGCCTTGGAGACAGACGGTCCTGTCAAAGGCTCTGTGGGACCCACCATGATATATGTATTTTATCCACACCATCCATCCATTTTGATAGGTCATTTTAGGGTATAAGCCTAAAATGTAGGTAAATATAAGGCTCAAGTGGACCACATGACAGGAAGTTGTGGTGGCAAGATATCCACTGTTGAAGCTTTCCTAGGGCCCATCGTGATGTTTATTTGCCATCCAATCTATTCATAAGGTCTAGCAAACCTAGATGAAGGGAAAACATAAATATTAGCTTGATCCAAAACTTTTGTAGCCCCTAAAAAAATTTTAATGGTGGTCATTCAATGACCACTTTTTCGTGTGGTGCGGTCCACCTCATTTTTGGATTTGCCTCATTTTTGGCCCATTCCCTAAAATAATATGCCAAAATGAATTGACGGTGTATATACACCATATTATATCGAGGTGGCCCCATAGTCAAGATCTCGCCATATTACATACGTCCTCTGATGTGGTCCACTTGATCTCTAGATCTGCCCCATTTTTTTCTTAGGCTTTAAAATGATCCAAAAAAACGAACGGACAGCATGGATACAATGCATGGGGCCCACACAATTTGCTTTATTTTTTGAGCCAAGACCTATCAAAAAGTAAAGATATCAACGTCAAGAATTGGAGAACGGATTAGGTGAGACCCAATATTCACCCAAGACGGCGCGACCCTTAATGCAAAGCCCACCTTAATGTATGTATTTTGTATCCATGTCGTTCATCCGTTTTTCCAAATCATTTTAGTGTATTATCCAAAAAAAGAAGCACATCCAATTATCAGGCGGACCATACCAAAGGAAAAAGTTGTGATTAACTATTAATGGGCCACAAAAGTTCTGGATCAATTTGATATTTGTTTTTTCCTTTCATCTAGGCTTATGTGAACTTATCAACAATTGGATGGTAAATAAACACTACGAAAACATTAAGGTGAGCCCTAAGAAGATTTTAATGGTAGGGCCTTCAATCAATACTGTTTCCTATGGCATGGTCCACTTGATAATTGGATATGCTTCATTTTTGGTATGGTGCTGTAAATTAAGGTGGCAAAATAGATGGACGGTGTAGATATACATGTCTTGATGCATTTATAAATGTTATGCAACATATTTGAATATAGTTGTTTTAGTTCAATTGGACAACGCATAACTTAGGACCCTATACAAAGGAAACCTATTTTGTGCACTTTTTTTTGGAGATTTTATGATTTAAAAGTGTGTATTAAGGTCATTTTTAATAATCCCTGAAGTTTCATTGAAAAATTCAAGCATTTTCCCCATGTTTCCTTGTGTTTCTCAAAAAGTGCGATACAAACAATATATCCCATGCAATAACCGATACGTATCTGTATCCCAAGGGTGCAATACAGCGATACCAATATTTCAAACACTAACAATAACGATTTTGACAACATTGATGGTGATGATGTTAGATTAGGTGAGAGTTGTGGTTCTGTCCAAAGGGCCCCTTCATTCAAACATGTACCCCACTATCTTCAGTACAAATGACAGATACTGCTTTGAAGTATCCATTTAAGATAATGATGAATGTGAATATGAAGCATGTGCTTCATGATGCACATTGAAATATCTCCATTGTTCATATGGAACTTAGTGACACTGTTCACAACTGTTGACATGGTGAGACACCATGTGGATAGAATCTCACAAGAATTCAGTAGATCAGATTGTGTTAGTCATCCAATCAGTGGCCTGAACAGGGGAGGTCAAAGCGGGGGGAAAAAAGACAAGTGTACATTCAATGGGAAATTTCACAACAATATGGTCACAGTTTTCCAATCCCTTAAGTCTTTTAACATAGCCCATCCATGTGGCAGCCAATAGATCAATGGATCTGATCAGAGGCATAACAACCACATTTGCTACAGTTTTCTGATCAAATATCTCTTAACACATCATCATCTTCTAAGCCTTATACCAATTACTTGGAGTTGGCTACACGAATCCTGTTCCACCACCCCACTCCATCATGGGCCAGACATTTAGTTACACCATAGGTCATCGAGTCTTAAATCTTTTAACACAGCATATCTATGGGGCAGCAGAATACATCAATGGTTCTGATGAGGCATGACAACCACATTTGATTCATAGAACTGTAAAGCATTAGTCATAATGGCATTTGTATAAGATGTTTGGTCACAAGTGAAAAATAAATAAATAAATAAATAAAGCAATAAAGTCGGTTCCTGCAAAATGAACTCTGCTTTAGAAGACTTTAAGAACATTTCAGTCATTTGAAAAATAGTGAGTGGGCATGATGGAATGGAGTCGATTAATGTTAACCACACTAGACCTACAAATGCACTCTTTCTTTTCTACTTTTGGTAAGACAATAAATACAAGATTATGATATAGTTCTAGTAATTAAAAAGGGAGCTGTGCGCTGGTGGTACCAGTACCAGTAGCTTTACCACCAGAAGCTACCGGTCCCACTGTAAGTTTATGGTGATACCATGCAGATGTAGGGCCCAAGTGATGAATGAAGACCATCTAACCAGTCCAGACAATGCCTCACCTCATATTACTACCATGTGCCAAAAATCAGCTCGAACCAACACTCAGGTGGGCCCAGTGTTCCAAATATCAGCGATATTATAGATCAACGATACTGAAACTGCTCTAAGGGCTCGTTTGAGACTGAGAGCTTGTAAATAGAGGTAAATGGGAAATGGAATTGGAGGTAAATGAATAGGGAGTAAATGGCTTACTCAGTTGTGTTTGGATGGGAGAAAATGGAGTGCATTTGAAATCCAAATATTCTGTTTGGATGGGAGTACATGAGAGGAATTGGAATGCATTGGCATTTTTCAATATATTCAAAGGAATATATATATGATATCCCAAATCAGCTTTAATGTCCCAACTCAATGTACATCTATGATATTTAATAGAATAATTGTAATAAGCCCATTGAAATATATACTTTAGCAAAAAAATAAGGAAATTTCGAGTCTCGAGTAGGCCATAAACGTGAGGATCACAAACAAGAAACCTGCCAACGTTTTTTAACCGTCCATTTAGATGACCAACCTTTGGACGGTTTCGATCATTCTTTTGGTATGAATTTAGTGATGTGCCCCATAATTGTATTGTTTTGGAGTATCATCTACGTGCCACATGTATGATGGACATGTGCATAATGGCACCTTTGTTTACTCATGCGAGTCCCCAAGGGAGATCAAAAAGGCATTTCACCCCATTTCCTACCAAATCCTCTCTCGTAGAGAGGATTTCATTTACATGCTCATTTACTCCCATTTCATTTCATTTACTCCCATCCAAACACACCTCAAATGCCATTTACCTCCATTTACTCCCAATTCCACCCATTTACCTCTATTTACTTCTATCCAAACGGGCCAAAGTGTAAAAACTTTCAAATATTTGCCAATATTTTCGACAATATCGGTTATACTTGGCGATATTATCAATACCAACGATAATTTGAGAAAAATCCCTTATAAAAGTTCACTGACATTGGCGATAATATCCCCGAAACCATGGCACCATTTGTAAATAGGCAAAAATTGATTAAAATTTGGATTTTTCCCCAAAAAGAAAAAAAAAAAAAAAAAAAAAAAAAACTCCATTTTTGGGGATTTTTTTTTTCTTTAGGTGATTTCGATCACTCTAGGTTTCTATTAAATCAGGGTTTGGATTTGGGAAGACTTCAACTCGAAACAAGGACAGGTTGGAACTTAAAGGTGATGAAAAATCCATAGAAATTTTATCTTTTTTCAAATGTCAGCATGAATAGCAATGGAAATCCATGTTTATGCATGATTCTCATGCATTGACATGGATTTGTGGTGAAAAAAAAAATTTTAACATTTAAGTGACATTTTGGGGAAATTAGGGACATCCCAATTTTTCCATTTTTATATTGGAATTTGTAAAAATGTGTTCTTCACTATAATTAATGTGGAAATTTTAGATATAAACGAGTGATGGTGGCCAATCCACTGATTGGCTACGAATTTTTGAATTTTTTGTTATACATTTCAACAACACATGGTTATGGCCCTATGACCATGTGTTTCGAAAATTATTATGTACAGGTGTTTTTTGCAATATTTTGATTACTACATGTAAACATGTCTTTTAACATCTCCTGAAGTTTCACTAAAAAATTTCACCTTTTTCCCAACGTTTCCCTAATGTTTCCTCAATGTTTTGAGTAGCGTTGGTAGCGTACACTACGTAGCGGTAGCGTACGCTACGTAGTGTAGTGTTGCAATTTCGCTATGTTGTGCATCCAATAGCGTAAATCCCCTGTAACGCACGTTACAAGGATCGTAGCGTACGCTATGCACGGGTAGCGTGTAGCGCAGGTAGCGTGCGCTACCTGTTGTAAATTTTTATTTTTATTTTTTCACTGCTGTAAATAGTGGTGAACTCATACCACAGGCAGTTAAGTTAAAATATTTAAAATAAAAAAATAAAAATAAAAAATAAAAAAAACCCTTATCGAACAGCGTATTCGACAGCAAGCCCAGAGAAAATCGACGCTGCTTCCTCTCCCCCCTCTTCAATCTTGCGATCAAAAAGCCCTTCGAAGGGGCTTCTTTGGCCGATTGTTGGAGATTACAAGGAGCTCCATTTGGTGCAGTTTCATCAACAATGGAGAAGAAATGACGGAGAAATCGGATTTCCCCTATTCCGGTTGCGATCGGCTGTTGAGCTTAAACTTTTGCATATTTCATTAATTCAATCTCATCTTGAGACAAAAATAGGTATGCACGCTCCTTTTTTTTTGAATTTTTTTCGATGTACAATGAAAATAACTTGGTATTTTGAGTTTTTTCTCATTTTTTTCCCTTTTAAAATGCCGGTTACTGTGCGTTTTTTTGTTATTTATAATTTTTTTCATTTCTTTTTCAATATCTTTGTAGATACAGATTTTTTTCCGTGGTATGGCCCACATGGGGCCCACTGAGGTGCGTGAAGGGGTATCATATTTTTCTTTTTTTTAAAAAAAAATAATAAAAAATAGAAGTATTGTGTAGCTTACGCTACACGCTACGGAGGGTTGAACGCTACGCAACACGCTACCGCTATTTAAAACACTGCCCTCAAACAACAATATTTTTTCTAAGTATCAGTGATAATTCCGGTGATTCCGATACATGTTTCCATATCCCCAACATCATCGATACAAACAATGCACTAGTACTCTACTCTAAGCACTAGGTGGGCCACAACACAAAGAACAACGTAAGAGATAAGCCCAACCTTGATTTGCATAGAACCCACCTAAATCACAAAACAGTTTGAGTTGTGGCCAAACCCTTCATCCAGGCCAGATGAATGTTCGGAACAGCGAACAGCCACGATTTCATATAAACAACATGGCAAGTGTTCCGTCCCAAATTGAACCAGATAGTGTGGCCTACCCAACTCACAGATCGGCTTGACTTTTGGAATCTGAAGGTAACATGCGTTGACACATCTGATGGATGGGTCGGATTTTGTTTATGCATCATGTGGCTCCGACATATGGCCAATACCACTGTAGCTTATGGTGATAGTGATGCCACTAGAGTGCACCCGTTATAAAAGGGGTGTGTAATTGTCAAGCAAAGTGGGAAAAAATAGCAGCACCCTAACAATATAGTAACAATAAGAATAAAAGCAGTGGCAATGAGCAATAATGACGTAAACTAAGGAAAGCTAAGACAACTAAATCTGAGAAACATAAGGAGACAATGCTTTTTACCATGGGAGGCCGTCGGAGAAGATACAACATTGACTTGCAATTTAGAAGGAAAGTGTTCTCATTGTAGGATAAAGAATTCTTCTCTCCCTCGGCTGTCCCAACCTGCTTATCGTATCCGGCCTCATTGAAATATGGCTTAGAGTTGAGTACCAAACCCTGGAGTGAAACTAGGACTTGAAGGATGCTTGAAGACAATGGGTCCCAAACTTCATTTCCTTTGCCGGTCCATGTATTTAAAAGGCTAAGGCACACCTTCCCATCCTCATATAAATTTGGGTTTAACCGCAAACCACCAGAATGATAGTATGCTGACTGCAGTTTGGAGGCACTGACAAAGTTAGAGAAAACTAAAATCTTGTCTGAACTTGAAAAGATTGGTGTTTAATCAATCCAACAAGATACTTGCCAATAACTCAATATTAGAAGTGAAACTGTCTCCCGCTCGTTAGATGAGCTAGTAGAGACAGTGTAGTGTGTGAGTGATCCAGGGTTCAATCCCTGGTAGTGTTACCCTTCAAAAAGAAATTAGAAGTGAAACTATGATTTAATATAAAATAAAGGAGCACTGCCATGGCTCTTGCAAGAGTAGGCAACCTACTCTCCCTATGCATGCTAATGCAATACATGAGATGAGATATGTACCATTCATCAGATGGGCCCCACAATGGATGTACCATGGCATGAAAATCAAGCTAGACTGTTCATCAAGTGGCAAAGCACGCACGTTGGGTGTAGTCTGTTGGTTCATTTCGTCCAACCAACAAAATTTTAACTCATGTAGCCCACATGATGACCACATGGGGCTATGTCACATACATAGTGGAACCCACAAGATAGATGGTCCAAACCTCACATACATGCGCACCACTACTATGGCACATACCGTGGAACCCACAAGATGGACAGCAAAAATCTAACATACGTGTGCATCATATCGACACTGTCGCTATGACTTGGCCTCCCATGGAAGGTGAAAATTTCAGAAATGTAAAATCCTGCTCCAGCAAGCCATTACATTTCTCAAATTCAAAAACATGACAGGATTCACTATCAATTTCACTCACCGGTGGAACTTGAGGGTATTCTGGTGGAAGGTGAAAATCAAAGAAGAAAAGACCATCTTGGTAAGGCGTTCCATAAGCTCCAACTATCACAGCCCTTAGGAGATCCATTCGGTCCTCATACACTCTAACGTGAATCCCATCTGTAATGAAATATCAACCAAAAGGTCAGCTGATTCTTCCTTGTGGACATTTTGAACTCTTAACTGAGAATATAGTAAATTATTCCTACCAGGTAAGTTCTTCTCGAGGATGCTCCAGTCTTGCTGAACCTTCTTAACCCACTTCCTTCCACCATTGTTATTCTGCAAATTAGATTGTTTAATGTGTTAATGTCATATGCATTTGGCACAAATCTAATGACATAAATCTCTAGAGCATGTGAGCATACGTGTACAGGTGATGTGTTACCAAGGCACATGCATGGTTTCTGATATGTACATGCATCAAATTGTGTTTCACTTGACTCCCAAATCTCAGTGTACACGGACAGGGCAATATATGTAATTTTTCAGTATTTCGTTATTGAGTTTTGCTAGGTGCACATGACTGTGCAATAAAGCTCATGTACATGCCACACGTGCTAGCATGGCACATAGGTGCAAGATCCAATCCATCCATCAAATTGGTTCAACCTTATACATCTTTTTCCAAAAGCAGATCTAATCCACTCAGCATGTGTGCCCTATATAGTGGTGCCGTACAATATTCTGCAAACTGTGGCCCACCGCAATAGGGAATCAACCTGATTTTTGGACTAGGGCATCAATATAATGGTGTCGTTCTAATGGCTTGACTTGATCTCAGACCTATCATGCCGTGCTGGCCTGTGTGGCATCAATGGCATGTATATGAGCTTTATTGCACATGCATATGCTTAGCAAAGCTATTCATTATTATTGAATTTTTTTTAATATTCTTATTAATTTTTACATGTACATTACAACTTCTAATTATTTTCAACATCAAATATTTGGGTACAGCTGAGCTATATCCAATATAGATCCCATGCGCATGCCCATGTGCCGTATCTAACAAGGGTAACCCGAGGGGTTTGAAGGTCGGGGTTTGAATTTCATAGTAGACAAAGTTAGGGAGATTTAAGGGTGAGTGGAGATGTAACATATGTCCATGTATGTTGGTGTAAATACAAACATTAGGCTTGTGCGATCAGTTAGTGAGCAATGAAATTGACCAACACAGGAAAATATTGATACCTGTCCGCTCCCATCAAGATAATAATGGTCCAATGGATCTTTAGCAATATCAAAGCGTTTAAAACTACAAGGATTATCCTCGTGACATGCCCTTGTTGTGCCAGCATCAGATTCTTCGGACATCTGGCCATTTATATTTTCTACCCTGTCCAGTTCTACAATCATGTTAACTGCCACAGAGCTGCATTCCTCTGCATTTTCACCAGTATTGTTTGGGCTATGATCATCTATAGCATCAGCTTCTTGAGAGGTAAATTCATTGTCAGCTAATTCTCTCTTTGAATCCTCGACATTTTCCAGCAATCCAGGTTCATCAGCAATTTTGGAATCTGAACCCAGTACATCTGACTGTTTTCTTCCCCGAGAGAACAAGCCAGTGGCGAGTCTAGTAACAAATCCGAGAGCAGCTAGAGGAATTGAAAGCGGTCCATTCCGACCAGGATTGCTTTCTTCTGAATCAGCTGAAGCACCATTTCCAGACTCAGAACTTTTCCCAGAAGCATTCTGCAAGTTAGATTCCTGAAAACATGGTCCTACAAATCACTTGAGCAGCCAATGAGAAAGTACAAGAATAAAATTACGCAAGCACCATTATTTCTTTTTTGTTTCTTTAAATAATGTACCCATATAGACTTCAGGTGGTTCTTGCAGGTGATTTCTAAGGTCCAACCGTCCGAGGGGCATTTGTGCGGGTAGGCAGATTCACCACCTATGGGTACTCGAACCCCAGACCTCGGGTTGAAACTCCTCAGAATTTACCACCGAGGCAAGGATGAGGACCCTATAGTGCATGAGTGCATTTATTCTCAATATAAGGCATATAAACAAAGTTATTATTTGCAAGCTAGACATCGAGAAGGCTTATGATCACATTAACTTAGACTTCCGTGACTATATGCTCGGGCGGCTGGGTGTGGGTAAAGGTGGAGAAGCTGGATCTAAGAATGCATCAGTTGGCTAATCTCTCAGTGTTGGTTAATGGGTCCCCAAAAGGATTTTTCAAGACATCTAGAGGCATTTGTCAGGGATCTCCACTTTATCATTCCAGTTTGTGGTGGCAGCAGAAGCTTTCAATAAAATGTTGCACAAGGATCAAGCGGCTAGCCTGTTTTGAGGTTTCAGGGTGGCAAGCATGGGTCTTCAAATCCCTCACCTTCAAGTCACTGACAACACTATTCTCTCTTATGAAGCAGATGGTGTTATGTTGGATAATCCGAGGAAAGTTGTGAGGTGTTTCAAAGTGGTTTTGGGATTGAAAGTAAATATTTCCAAGAGTAAGCTGCTGGGTGTGCACATAACTATGGAAGTAGTGGAGGATCTGGTGAGGATTTTTTGGTGTGGCGCAGAATCTTTCCCCTCGTTGTATAGAAAAGGAAAAGTCGGGTCAGTTCTCCATCCACTCTTTTTACAAGGCTCTCTAAAAGACTACGATGAGTGAGAGTATAGATCACACCTCCAAGATTTGGTTATATGGTGCTCCTCCCAAGGTTGCGACTTTTGTTTAGCTAGTGGGAGGAAGAAGGTGCTAACTCTTGACACTCTTCAAAAGAGATTGTTGGAGCTCCCCAACATTTGCATCATGTGTTTGGAAAATGCCGGATCCATTAATCACCTCTTCATTCATTGCCCTTTCGCTCGAAATGTGTGGGTGGAGTTCCTTGAAGTTTTCGAAATGACCGGAGGCAATAGAAGAGCTCCTCTTTGCTTGACATGGAGTAAGGGCTGGGAAACAAAGCAGAGTTGTCTGACAGTTGGTCTTTATGGCAGTTCTATGCGCTATCTGGGGGGAAAGGAATAGTCTATGTTTTCAAACATACATGGGTTGTTGGAGGTGATTAGGAAAGTCAAGTTTGAGGTGTTGGGGTAGGCCTCTTGCCTAAAGGCCTGTGATATGTGCATGTTGTATGGTTTTTTTGGGATCTAGCTTTGCGTCGGCTTTTGGCATGTTTTCATTGATAAAATTTTGTTATCTTTCAAAAAAGGAAAGAACGAAAGAAAGAAAGAAAGAAAGAAATCAACCTCTTCAGCATTCTCAAGGACACGCATTTCATTTTCTTCGACTGTTTCCCAACTAGCCGCATCATCATCACTGACTTCGCTCCCACCTTCAATTGATTCCTCGTCATCATCCCGGCCCACCACATAAATTGCTTGAGGACCAACCTGACACCAAAAACAAAGGATGGACTAATAAAAAATGAACCCTCAAAGAGAAGCAATGCTATGAACCTATCGCATAAAGATAATCCACTTGTCTAATAGCTTGACATGCCCAACATTTGTCAGACTCAAAGAACACAAACATCCAGGCAAAACCAGTAATTTTGCCTTTCTTATTGTCATTTGGCACAATTTGTATATACTATCGATATGGCATTAATGTTTTGCTAATTAATTTAGATATGTTTGTCTATGGGAGATGAGAAACGATCATATACGTGTACTACATGTGAACTTTCACATACAGCCCTATCTTTCTCACCAACGTGTCATGTTCATCAGTAATCCAACCTGTCCAGAAGATGGGTTACAACTTACACCACATGAACATAAAGATTGCCTACTGTGAAAATCAGACTGATCCACTTATTAGGTGGGTAAGATCTGTACACAGAGTCAGGCCATCGGCTTTCCATTGATCTTGAAAGCATGGCCTGCCTGATCAGTGGATCAGACTGATTTCTCACAGTGGGGAATCTTTATTGGCCATCCGCCTATTGCATTGTTCAGATCATAAATATATGTTTAGGTTGGCAGGAAAGACGGATATATGTGAAAATTCACATACATTACCTATATGTGAACACTTCTCTTTCTATACAGAGAAAACGTATTTTTATCAATCAACTTTACAGACATGTCGGTGTATCACTAAGGTAAATGGTTCCATACTAAAAGAGTATAATTCCATTGCTTATCTGATCCTAGATAACTAAATAAACAGTGTCACATTCAGTAACTAGTCCATCAAACAGGGTGATGGATGTACCTTCGAAACCATCCCATCAGCCCATGTAACTTCAATATCACCATCTTGAAGACCAGTTATATTCCCCACCCAAGATAGACCGGAAAAATTAGCATCAGTTTCGTCATTGGATGCATTCTCCACCCTTTTAGATCCTGCATGTTTTCTGCTCTTCCGATCACCACTAGCTTCCACCGGAATGGGTGTATCAGCTCCCACTGAAACTGGGGATAGCCGAACGACAACGTCTCCATAGCAGTAATCATAATCTGGATGCTCGTCAAGTTCATAGACACTTACCATTTCCTCATTATCAAATTCCCTTGGATCTTCTGGCCTTGCAACTGGCTTCAACCACCTCACACATGCAGTCCGCTCCTTTGCATTCACACTTCTGACAACCCCTACGCGTCTCACATCAGAAGGATCATCTCCATCATTCGATGCCTTCTCCACCACGTACTGTTCAGGGTAGAATTCATGATCTCCTGGACTACTGATTGGAATTAAAGTCTTCGAATCCTGTCCAAATTCTCTAGTTCCATCTTGCCAAGCCACATCAACCTTTGTCATGGTATTTACAATGAGAAGAGCTCTTTCAAAAGTTTCACCTCTTTTCCTACCTTTCCTGTCTCTTCTAACAACAACCTTACGGATCTTTTTGCGATGTGCAGGCCAACCTTCTTGCACGGGTTCCTTTGAGACTGACATTAAGCTGCCGCAAGAGCCAGAAGCAAGGGAGGCATTACTTTCTGCAGTTCCACTATCTCCATCCACATTAGAAGTTGCATCAAGATCCATGGAATTCCTACTTTGGGATGGCTCACAGATTCCATCTAATTTCTCTGGAGCACCTGACCCATCTGTGCAACAGCTCATATCAATAACTTGATTTTCAGTATCTGCACGCTCCTTTGAATCCCAAGCATGAGATTCACAGCCCCTACTACGATGCTTCAAATTTCCGTTTAATAAAGCCTCATCCAAGGGGGCTGAAGATGATGTTGCTGATGAAGGAAGCAGACACCAGTCACCCAGTTGCCAATTTGAATGTGCAAAGCAAGATAACAGTGCCAAATCCTTCGGCTTCTGCTCTTCAGGAGGGACAGATACTGACCCAGAACCATAACCAGGGCAGGCTGAAGCTATCCAATAAACAAAAACTGATCCAGCATGAACTTTAGTAACAGTACCTTCCAAACGGCTAGCTTTCCACACTCCAGAAAGCCACCTAGCATGCTTGAAAACTGACGACGAGCTAGCCTTAACGCGCTGACCTGGGTGATACGGGAAATTTGCATCTTCAAGTATGTTTTTGGAAACTGGTTTGAGCCGTGAAGGATCAGCCTTCATGACTTTACAAGTTGATCCATCATCAAACAACACTGTCACATTGTCTAGAACATCATCAACTCTACCCAGCCAAGGACCACAGACGACATAATCACCCACGGTGAAATCCGTTATCCGTTTCAAAAGTCTGGAGGAGACATCTTTTACAGCTGTTCCATCTGCAGCTAGCAAATCAACTGAGATATTGACATCTACCACAACCCCCACTTGTCCTGTCGGATCTGAAGCAGAAGCAACAATGTCCCCGTGCAAGAATCCTCGATCTACAACCGTGATATCACTAAGACTGTTAGTTGTCTCAGTATGATCAAGCCAAATTACTCTAATTTGGCCATCTTGAAGAGAATCGTTCTTGTCACCATCATCTTCGGTATCATTAGTACCATTGCCGTTATCATCACGGCCACCACCACCATCATCACAATTAGAATGACCACCATCCTCAGAGTCATCACTGTCATCATCAGTAACACTTCCATCAGAATCTGAGTCACCAGCAACCTCCATTACAATCCCAACCAGGCCTTCATGCTTCTTGCACTTCACAACATCTTGTCTGTAGACATATAACTCATTCGACACGTCTCTTGTAGACTCCTGAGACTTTATTGTTTCCCCACTTTCGGAACTTCCATTGGGAGAAGATGCAAAACCATTTGTTGCACATTCAGTTGGATTCAACATGTCATTCACTTCTGCATATTCCGCAGATTCTGAAATGTTTTCATTGGCAACATGATGCTCATTCCTCATCTGAAAAAAAAAAAAAAAAAGTTGATTAAATAAAACTGTAAGAAATTCCATGATGGAAAACTTCAAGGATTTCACAATACAATCTTATGAGAATGTGAGGTAATTCTCAATTGGGGGGGGGGGTGGATGAGGGGGGAATGTAAGTCGGTTCTCTTAAAGCTGTCCGCTTGTGCAAAACAGATGGCATTGATTCTTAGTAGCATTTATGGTCGTATGTTCAGATTAAAGGCTGTGAAGGTTTCCCAGATTTACAGGTAAGCGAATCAATTTCCAGAACTATTAGCTAATTTGAATACCTTTAGTGTTCCTGATTTCATTCAAAGTTTTAAGTTAAAAGCAATTTAAGTTAAAAGCAAGATGACAGAAAGAGGAACATTTTTTTTTGGGGGGGGAGGGGGAAGCAGAAAGAGATGTACAAGATCAAATTAGCGAAGTCATTCCCAATTGAATAGATAAAATGAAACCAAAGGGCAATTAGTAGATGACTAGTAATCGAACATAATCTGAGTACAGAAAATTAGCAATGGGTTAAAAGTGAAGTTAGCTAGCCCCTTTACATGCAGCAAACATGCCAACGTGGTAAGTGTATGAGACATTTGACTGAAGCATAAGGTAACCCCACTGGCCACTGTGAAGATGAACAGAGTCAGGCTAGCCCAGTCACCAGGTGGGCCACCCTATACAAAAAAGGATGGGCTTAAATTAAATTGCTCATATTCGATATTCTCAAACATGTGGATGGGCCTGATTCTGCTTATGGTCATATTCATGGTAAGACCACCTTATCCACCCTTCAGACGTTGGACTAACTTGTCAGGCTGACATTTGTGCTGCATCATGTAAAGGTGCATTTGGTGATGGTTGGGTGCATTTGGGGATGGAAAATCTAGATAAATATAATAGAACAGGATTGCCCATCACAAATTTATGTATTAGTTATTATTGCCTCCTGATGAAATTGTGGGTTGCATTTGTCTCTTAGTACTACATTTTGTTGATGAACTTCACTTGTAGATTTGAAAAAACAAAAAAAGTAGCTATAGGTAAATAGACAAGCAAACAATATGAATTTCTTGAAGTAAATAGAAAAGAGGACATCAAAAATAGGAAATCCTGCATTCATTTGGATCATTTCCTGTGGTCATCCCTTGCTTAGGCCTTGCAAGAATTACCACAATAGGTTGAGCTGTTCTTGTACCACGATGAAGAGTGGAACAGTTTGGAAGCTCGTTCCTTTATGCAAAGTCCTTAGGAAAAATGAGATCCCCTTCAAGTTTTATGCAATCTGATAAAAAGCAGTGATGCAAGCAATTGTGAAGCAGTCGGTTTAAAACGAGGAATAATTTCTCGTCCACCCAAAAAGAAGAAAATTTTTTTTCATGTAACTGAATCCCACCCTCAAAGCTCTGTTGTTCCTTAATTCACTGTGCACCCTTGCACATAATTGACAACGTACTAGCATTTGCCACCCTGTAATAAAAACATTGCCCAGACATTCTTTGGGCATCTCTGCCAAATGCAAAACAATGTCCCTCTTGGTTCGATTAAATCAAAATAGCTATGGTTAAAAAAAGCCAATCTTAAATGATTCTTTTGTCGCATGATCAACCCAGATGAAATAACTACCTAATTAATATGGATTTTACATTTCCATACCTTTTTCAAAAAAGATACCTCATTAATCCGTAAAACTATCATTCCACTACCTTCCATCACATCAATGGTGAGAGCAAATGAATTGGGGGCTCGTGGGCCCCATCATGATGTTTATGTAAAATTCACCCTATCCATCAACTGCTTCACCCTCAGGCCAAGGCCCGAAACTCAGCTCCATCCATGATTCAGGGGGACCACATGATTAGAAATAGTATACAGGGCAACGCTCGCCTCCAAAATGTTTCCATTAGTGTGGCCAACACAAATCATGGATGGGTATGATTTTTGGGCCACAAACATAAATTTTTTAATGAAATCTAATTGTTGGAATGGATTTCTCGACCCTGTACAAATCAAAGGTGGACATCTCTCTCCCAATTGTTTCCTTTGGTGTGGCCCACTAGAACCACAGGTCAACCTAATTTTTTGTCTCTAGGCCTAATATGGGACTAAATATCTAACGGTCAGAGTGGATCTCACATAAACATTATGGTTGAGCCCTCCAAAATCAAGAGCAACCTCCTTTTACAACTTCCTTTTTTAATTAATAATCTTTGTACACTTGGAAGGGATGTTGGGACTTAATTTTTAGCGGGGCCCACCGTGATGTGTATGCAAAATCCACTCTGATCATTAGATGTGTAATCCCAGTATAGGTATAGGGCCAAAAACTCAAGTTGACTTGTGATTTAGGTGGACCACACCAAAGAAAACAATTGGCAAAGAGATGTTCACCCATGATTTTTACAAGGCCGACCGTGATGACTATAAGAAATCCACTCCAACCATTAGACGCCACACCAAAATTTAGGCTTAGGGCCTAAAACTCAGGCCCATCCGCGATTTAGGTCAGCCATGCCAAGGGAAACGGTTTGGAGGGCGACAATTGCCTTGCACACTATTTCCAATCATGCGGTCCACCTGAATCACGGATGCGGATTATTTTTGGGCCCTTGGCCTAACATGAGGTGACACACCTGGTGGTCGGGGTGGATTTTATATAAACATCACATTGGATTATTTTTGAGCCCTTGGCCTAACATGAGGTGACACACCTGGCAGTCGGGGTGGATTTTATATAAACATCACAGTGGGGCCCACCTAAGCAACTATAACCCATTTGGTTGCACGCCCACCCAACCGTCCGTTATAGAAATGAAATGGAAGGTAGTGGAGCGGTAATTATATGGATTAATGAGGTAACTTTTTTAAAACCTTTTTTAAAAAAGGTACACAATGTAAATTCCATATTAATTAGGTAGTGTTTTAGTAAATTTACCAAAAATGGGGGGTCGGTCCTGACTCCTGAGCAATCACATTGAAAAATCTTTGATCATTGGTCTGGACCATCCCTCATATGTCCCACTTTTGACTACCCATCTCTATCTAAAAGCACTTTGATCGATGATTCTAAACCATTTGATCAATTGCTAGGAAGACAGAAAGGTTCATATTGATTATAATATAGACATAATTATTGATGTAGATTGTCTATCATGTGCGAACCATCTTTAATTGTCCATGCCTCTTGAAAGTGACTTTGATGAGATGATCATAACCAACCAATGGTTATGAAAATAAAGTGTCCATATTGATTATGCTAAAATCTTGATCATTGATATGGATTGCCCATCCTGTGTGGCCCACCTTTGATTGCCCATCCCTCACAAAAATTCACTTTGATTGCAAGGTCCTAACCATCTGATCCACTACTAGGAAATGGATTATCCATTTTTATACAAGAAAGGGCTCAATCATTGCGTATCATGTGGAACCCAACTTTAATTGCCCATCTCTCCCAAAAACTCACTTCCATATCATGATATTAAATGATTGATTAATGGATGAGAAATGGAAGGTCCATCTTTTTTATATTGGAAAAGGTCTAATCATTGATCTAGGCCATATCCCAAGGGGCCCACCTTTGATTGACCATGCCTCCTGAAAAGTCACGTTAATTTCATCATCTTATTCATCCGATTAACTACTAGGAAATGAAAGATTCATATTATTATACTAGAAAAGGCTTTATCATTGTACATGATGAGGGGCCCCAACTTTGATTGCCCATCCCTCCCAAAAATTACTATGATCTAATGATCCTAATCATCCAATTAATAGATGGAAACTGAGTGATCCATATTTATCATCTTTAAAAAATGTCTAATCAATGATTCAGACTATCTATCAAGTGGGGTTCACCATTGAGCTCGGAGAAGAGTAGAGGAGACAACTACAACAGTGGTATGAAAGGGGTGAAGAGAGTAGAGGCATAGAGAGAAGAATGGGTTGATATTGTTTTATGAGTTTTCCAAACTTTTCTTGGGAATTTTTTCCCCAGCTTTTACTATGAGAAATAAATCCCAGGAAAAGCAAGGAAAAAGGAGCCTTGGGAAATAATATTTATAAATTAAAATTAAATTTATTTATTAAAAAAAAAAAAAAAAAAGAGAGAGAGAAAGGAAAAGGATGTAGCCAACCACATTTTCCTGGAAAGGCTGGGAATTTGGTTTCCAGAAATTAAAAAACCAGAAATCAAACAGGCCCATAAATTGTAAACTCTAAATGTTGGGATTCTGATAGAGGCCGATTTAAAGATTGCATGTGGACTAGCTGACCAGTGGAAAGATAGAATTGCTGCATGAAGAAGTAAACTCTAAAACGTGAGATCCCAGTGTAGACCCCAATTTGAAAATTGACCTTCATCAAGTAGATATGACAAAATTGTCAAATGAGGCACTGAACACTAAAGCTTGTGACCCAATAGAAGCCCCATTCAAAGATGGAACTTTAAAAGGTATATATCTACCACACTAGTTAAACTATTGGAACTAATGGTTTTTGGAGGAAGATGGAATATATTGAATTAGGACATGCATTTTATCAGAAACTTTCCGAACTTGTCAACAAATTGCAGATTAGGCCATTCCATGTAACCTTGCAAGGCCGTTGATTGCATCCCTCTTTACCTTTCCAACTAGCCGGTCACACTACAAATTTCTCAGCATCCCACTTGCCTTCAATGAGAGATGGATCTATGAAACCCATATACTGATGACGATGATGGGGAAACACATACAACTCTCCATTTCTTTTTTTGTTTATACATATATATATATATATATATATATATATATATATATATATATATATATATATATATATAGAAAACTGAATTTTATTATAAAAACACTGGGGACAGCAACCTACAATCTTGCCAATGGGATGATTAGCTATCATCCCCTACATAGAACTTAAATAAATAAATAAGAATACAATAGAGTAGCAAATCAACAATCCAAATCCTCGCTGCTCAACCAGCAACACAAGATTCTAAGGAATTCCTTGGCATTGGACAGTCCAGTTTGTGATAAATTCCGAAACCAATATTCCTCTGAATTCTGGAAGAATACTAGCCCAGCTGACCATCATGAAATGAATCCCAGTCATAATGGATTCCACTTTTGCCTCTTTGCCTTAAAAAATCTGGGGTTCCTTTCTTTCCAAATTGCCCACTGAATAGCCAATGGCGCCATTTTCCAAAGGATAGAACCTTTGGAAGTGAAATGACTTTTCTCCCACCCCTCAACCAGATCCGAAACAGAAGCATTGAGGAGTCAATCTACACCAAAACTGCTAAAGTTACTTCCCCAAAAAGCCCTAGCCACTATACATCAAAATCCACGATATGTACAAGTGGATACAGGCAATGTTTAAAATATCGGTATTGTGTTACGTATCGCACCCTTGGGATACAAATACGTATCGGTTATCGCGTGGGATATATCGGTTGTATCGCGTAATATATCGTTGTTGTTGGAAACATGGGGAAACATTGGAAACTGGTCAAATTTTTCAACGAAATTTCAGTGATTGTTAAAAAAGACATCAATACACACTTACAAATCAAAACATTACAAAAAACAAGTGCGCATAATGCGTTTTCTTTGTATGGGGTCCTAATCTATGCGTTGTGTAATTGAATTGATGCAAGTATATTCAAAGTCTATTTATATAATTTATAAATGTAAGAAGACATGTGGAAACACAAGCAATACATTCAAAAGCAAAAGAAGAACCACTAGATTAGGTTACATACATGTTTGATTTTGATTTTGATTTTTTTTTCAATTTTCCGCAACTCATTCCTTCTCCTCTAAATCCTGAAATCGAAGTTCCCAATCCATGATTTTTCATGCCATGCAAAACATGAAAAAATCATGGATTTGTAACAATTTGACACTGATTTAACATGATTTATAGAAAAAAAAAAAAGGATCGAAAAAAAAAAAAAATTTCACCGGATCAAACATGTGAGATATATCCCCCTACTTGTGTGTTTCGTATCGCATAGGTGGGAATACAAGATATATCGTGGGATATACCGACCGATATCGTCGATATTTAAAACACTGGATACAGGTCTTCCACTCGTAACACGACACGATAATTGTGATGAAATATTTGACCTATTATCCAGCTTTAGTTTTATTAAACAACTTGGGATCCGTTTGGGTAGGGAATCTGGCAAAATCGGGATTTAGCCCATAATCCCAATTTAGGCACTTATCATGCCTTCCACGTCATATTTGCACGCTGAACTGTTGCTTTCATAACGAATTGAGTACTACACGATTCAGTTAAAACATTTCATACAAGTATCATCGAGTACTTAGTACCAATTTGGTAGTACCGTATAGCTGAAATTATCAATAATATCAGCAGATATCATCTGTATTGCAGGTCAACAATGTAGATGCAGGATGTAATATAAAATATAAATTGCAATGGTCGCTATTATCGATATCACATGATATTTCCAATATCGAGAGATCCCAGCGACAACCTTTGAAATAAATACATCCTATCGTTGATACATGCAATAATATCGCCAATATCAATGATACCAGCGTTAATAGCTGTTAAATTTTAGAAAATAAAAAAACAAATAAACATTTTTTCATGAATTTTTTAGGGGGATCTGTTCTTAGGGTGTTTTCAATTAGTGCATTATATGTGTTAAATTATTGCCTTACTTTCTTAAAAATTAGTAAATTAAAATCATGTTTATTAATTAAATAACTGTCCAATAGCACATAGTTTAAGCCCCCATACAGTGGAAACCTATTGTCTTCTTTTTTTTTGTAATATTTTTTAGTCCTGCAAGTGCAATCATGTGTCCTTTAACATCTCCTCAGGTTTCACTGAAAAATTCCAGTTTTTTCCTAATGTTTCCCTCAGACAACAATACACTCCCCTATATCTGGGATATTATCAGCGATATCAATGCATATTTATGCATCCCAAGTCATTGATACTTGTAACAGCAACAATACTCTGAATAATGGCTATGATAGAATACATTAACACAGTTAAGTTTAAAGGTTAAAGCATGAAGAATAATGGTCTTTCCTTTGTACATTATCAAGAAGTATTAAAAGACCTTTTCCCCTAATATAGTATATAGTAAAAAGTTGTTTTTGCCCTCATGCATTAGAAACATGGACACCACATGCCAATAGCCTGAATCTCACATATGTTTCCATCTTCGCAAGTGGGTTTCAGTGATCCAAAATATCTGTATGTAGGCACGTGCATTCCGGATATGTTCGGTGATCCAAATGTTGGCATGTGGGGCCATTTTCAGTGATCCAAACCATGAGCAAGGTGTTCCAAAACAGTAACGGTGGCCGTAATGGCCACCACCGTTACCGTTATGATACAGGCCATAACGGCCGTTACAGCCTACAGGGCCGTTATGGCCTGTTTTTTCTGTAAGGGCCATTTCGACCCCATAACGTGTAACGGTTATGACCATTACCGTTACGTAACAGCTGTTACGTAACCGATTTTGAATACCTTGTCAACGACACAAATGCAACCTTACAAGGTTATTTAGATTATTCAGGAGTCTAATTAGTTTTTTTTTTTTTTTTGTGAAAGGAAATTATGTGAGTTTACGAAGTGTCTCAAGTAGTTTTAAATTTTAATGGCTAGGATTAGATGGCATGGATGGTTAAGATTAGGTTACTGTTTTTCTATGCTTATGAAGAAAACATATATGCTTCTACAGGGCCTCCTTTGATGGTGATTGAATGAAGAATTCAATCAAGAATTAGACCTTTTATGCTTGGGAAAGATTCTATAGTTTTGGAGTGATTCCTCTATTCTTGGCACATATGTTTTCTATGCTTACGAAGAAAACATATACGCTTCTACAGGGCCTCCTTTGATGGTGATTGAATGAAGAATTCAATCAAGAATTAGACCTTTTATGCTTGGGAAAGATTCTATAGTTGTGGAGTGATTCCTCTATTCTTGAGTGTGATGACCAAGAAGATTAGTGTGATGCTTGTCTAGATCGAGCTAAACGATAAATTTGTATTTCTGACTCAACAGTGTTCTTTCTATTTGCTTCTTTTCTTTCAGTACATTATTACTTAACTTTCAATGCACGTTTAGTAAAGGCATGTGGAAATATTGCAACGATACCTTTACCAAAGTTTCCAAGTTCACCAATTGACAGTAAGTATTGAATTGGGTGAATTGAATTGATTTACACTTGATGTGAATCAATTATCCATCTTCTCTTAACCAAGAGACTCAAATTGGCAAATCCCCCACTCATGAATTCAACAAGCTTCCTCCACTGGTTTGGAGCTCCCAATCCTTAAACTGGCCAAAACCATACCAATTACTTGGGACCTTGCATGAATGGGATGGGTGGAAGTTATGCTTGAGAAGAGGATGCTAAAGTTTGGATCAAGGATATGATGTAGAGATTGTGTGCTTAGCAAAAGAGGACTTTGTTTCCAAGGTGAAGGATTGGTGGAGGTTGTTGAGGGTGTCCAGATGGGTGGGTCATCGCTTGATGGCAAAACTAAATTAATTATAGGAATATCCAAGCAGTGGAGCAGGGATTGTTGTGAGGTGGTGGAGACAAAAAGCACTTATTCTAAATAACATTCAGGAAACAAATAAGAGAGAAGAGGAAGGCTAGAAAAGACAGGTTGGATACATGGAGTGCCGTAAAGGCCGTTACGTAAAGGTAACGGTGGCAACCATTACATGCGATGGGGTTGTCCGTAACGGCCCATTATGGGGCCAATACAATTTTTTCAGATTTTTTTATTACAATAATAATAATAATAATAATAATAATAATAATAATTATTATTATTATTATTATTATTATTATTATTATTATATATAAGAGAGAGAGAGAGAGAGACTGTAACAGCCGTTACACCCCGTATCATAATGGTAACGGTGGTATATATAGAGAGAGAGAGAGAGAGAGAGAGAGAGAGAGAGAGAGAGAGACTATAATGACCGTTACACCCCGTATCATAATGGCAACGGTGGTGGCCGTTACCTGATACCTTAATTTGGATAATCTAGAAAAGCTCATATGTTGGCAAGAGAGAGAGACTGGTTGGAGCATCCATTTCTTTATTCTTGAGAAGATAAAAGTAATAGAATCAAAAGATAATTATGGGAGGACATGGACTAATGATGCAAGGAATTCCAAATGGAGAGAGGATATTTGTAGGAGGAGACTTAAATGATCACGTAGTAAAAGAGAGAAGAGGGTATGAAAGGATACAAAGATATGGTTTTGGGAGAAGAAGTGACATAAAGGATGCTATCCTTGATTTCACTATGGCGTACATTAAACACATACAAGCCAAACAGACTTCTTTCTACTTGGGAAGATAGAACGATCAACATGTGAAGACTGCAAGGTTAGATTAGGAGTGACTTTGACTATGCAACACATTTTAACAGTCCCAGATCTTTACATTGAGAGGTAGAAGGACTGAAATTAATCCGTCTAAAAATGAGATGGTGGAATTTAAAAGGAAAGAAAATGATGTTATTTAGTAATAAATTGATGAATGAAGGAAAGTAGAAAGTCGAGGAAGAAGTTAATATTATGTGGAATGAAAAGACTAAGTGCATTAGGAAAGTGGCGAAATATGCTTTTCAGAGGATCAAAAGGGTATTGCCACTCATATAAGGAAACTTGGTGGTAGAATGACGAGGTACAAAAGACTATTAGCAAGAAATGACCATGTTTCAAAGCCTAACAAGGAACTAGAAAAAAGAAAATTTTAGAAGAATATAGAAATGTCAAAAACAATGCTAAGAAAGTAGTGAGGTTAAACTTAAGACAATGGTGGTCTTTACAATAGATTGGGGATAATAGAAGATGAGAAAGATATCTTCAAACTAGCAAAAATGAGAGAGGAAGGGTAGGGATTTTAATGCAAGGGCATTTTCACATCGGGCTTGAGTGGGGTTGCCTATGGGATGCAGGGGCACACTCGGGGTGGGTGGCCCGTGTGAGGCGGTACCCATGTAATTTGGGGCCCACGAGGGGGGTTCGACCGAGGTCCTAACTCATGCGATGTGGGGCCTGGGCTATGAGATAAAGGGATTAATTCGCCATACTCTAACGGTTCGAGCTTTTAATGCAAGTGGTTAATTGTCCTGCATCAGACTTTCTCTATTTCGAGTTGTATAGCTGGTTTAGCTTTCTAGTTTTTGTTTCTTTGCCTCTGGTTATATAATTGCCTTTTGTTTTGTTTGTTGGTTTTGATTTTGCTTTGTTTCAAAGTGTTCCAAAACGGTAACGGTGGCCATAATGGTCACCATTGTTGCCGTTATGATCTGAGCACAACGCGCATACGGCCCGTATCGGACGTTTTTATTTTTGAAAAAGCATTCTTGGACCGTTACTGGGACCATTACTGTGGTCACATTACGGCCGTTTCAACCCCGTAATGCGTAACGGTTATGACCGTTACCGTTACATTACAGCTGTTACGTAACCGATTTTGAACACCTTGACTTTGTTTTTCTTTTGGGTTGCTTTTGGCTCCCTTTAATAAAGTTCAAACTTTAAATTTAAATTTACAAAAAAAATAATAAAAAATAAAAAGTATTTACAGTGATGACTAGAGGGTATTTTTCAAGGATGATGAGATCAATGAGAGGTGGATAAGCTATTTCCAAAACGGAGTTAACGACGATCACTTTGAGAGCTTAGGGATGGAACTAATCATAAACTCAAATGAGGTTACAGGCTATAGATACTTTCATAGGATTAGGATAACTGAAGTGAAAGAAGCTTTGACAAAGATGAAGACAGAAAAGGCCCTTAGAACAAATGATATACATATTAGTACAAGATTGGAAGTGCACAAGAGATATTGGTTTATTTTGGTTGACAAAGTTGTTCAACACGATTGTAAGATTAAGGCATGAGATGGATGTAGCAAAAAATCAATTTGGTTTCATGCTAAGAAGATCAACCATTGAGGCTATTTTCCTTGGACAATTGATGGAGAAATCATATGCTCATGGTATGCCGTAAAGGCCGTTACGGAAAGGTAATGGTGGCAACCGTTACATGTTACGGAGTCGAATAATCATAACGGCCATTATGAAAAAAAAAAAATGACCTGTAACCGCCATTAACAGCCCGTTAGACCCCTTGTAAAGGCCATAACAGCCCCATAATGAGTTGTTATGAGGCAAATACAGGTTTTTCAGATTTCTTTTCTCAACGTTATGGGACAATTATAGGTTTTTTTGAGTTTTTCTTTCACTAAAAAAGAGACTGTAACTGTCATTACAAGGGTCGTAACAACCGTTACAGCCCGTGTCATAAAAGTAACAGTGGTGGCCGTTATGGCCACCATTACCGTTATGGAATACCTTGCATATGATAGGGTTCATAGAGACTTAATCTAGTGGGTGTTAGGAAAGAAAGGAGTCTCAAAAAGATATATTAACATAATTAGGATATGTATGAGGGAGTGGCAACAAATGTAAGGACGACTAGTCGAGAGAGAAGTGTCTCTAAGTACTATAGGCTTACACTAGGGATCGGCATTGAGCCTATATATATTGCATTAGTTATGGATGAGTTAATGAGGCATTTATAGGAAGAGGTCATGTCATGTATGTTGTTTGTAAATCATATAGTTTTAATTGACAAGGTGAGGGAGGGGTGAACGCAAAGCTAGAACAATGGAGAGGTGCTTTAGAATCTAAAGGTTTTAAAATTAGTCAAACTAAAATAAAGCATATAGAATGCAATTATAATAACAACAGACCTGGAAACGAGGAATTAGTTAAGATTGCTAAACAGAAAGTGCTCCGTAATGACCATTTTCAATATCTTGGGTTGATAATTAAGGAGAACACAGAGATTGAGGAGGATGTGCCTCTAATCGACCAAGATATGCCTCTAGAGTTTTATATGATCACCGCATACCAATGAAACTCATCATCTTCATCTAAGCCTTATCCTGACTAAATGGGAACAGCTACATTAATCCTTTTCCACCATTGCACTCTATCAAGGGCCATAACTTCAGTTAGACCATAGGTCATCGAGTCTTTTCTTACTAACTCCACATATGTCCTTTTAGGCCTTTCCCCTACCCTTTTAGAGCCTTCAACTTGTATCAACTCACTCCTTCTAACCGGTGTAATTCTTGATCTCCATTGCACATAACCAAACCATCTGAGTCTTACTACCTATTGGTGTTACTCCCGAGTTCCCTCGAATGCATTCATTTCTAATTCTATCATTCCTTCTCTTCCTAGTTCCCACTCATCCATCTCAACATCCTTATTTCAACTACACTCGTCCTATGAACATGTTGTTCCTTAAACTGCCCAACATTTTGCCCCATGAAGCATGATTAGTTCTATAACTATCCTATAAAATTTCCTATAACTATCCTATAAATTTTCCCCTTCAGTTTCATTGGTATGCAGCTATGCTATAAGACTAGCCATGCTTTATGGGACAGAATGTTGGATGGTCAAGAAACAACATGTTCCTAAGATGAGTGTAGCTGAAACAAAGATGTTGAAATGGTTCAGTAGCAAAATGAGGAAGGATTGAATTAGAAATGAATGTATTTGAGGGAACTTAAAAGTAGCGCCAATAGATAATAAGATGAGAGAAAGTTGACTTAAATGATTTGGCCATGTAAAATGGAGACCAAGAACTACACCCGCTACGAGTGAGCTAGTTCAAGTTGAAGGCTCTCAAAGAGCAAGGGGAAGCCCCAAAAGGACATGGGTGGAGGTAGTAATAAAAGACTTGATGACGTATGGTTTAACCTAGGATATGGTATTGATAAGGTTGTAAGGCTTAGACGACGATGATGATGATGATGGGAACAAGACAAAGTGTGAAGTGGTAACGTACCGATTTTGAGCAAAGCACTAGGTTTAGATGGTTTTCCTATTTCATTCTTTTAGGTGCTTTAGGAGGAGTTTATGGGTGATCTAATAGTGTATGTGTCAAAGTCCTATGGTAGAGGTAAGATATCAAATGCTATATGGATTTTCTTTATCAATCATGCTCCTAAGAAAGATGGTATGGAAAGTCTAAAATATTTTCTTCCCATAAGTGTTATAAGAGGATCGTATAAAATATTGGCCAAATTTCTTGTGACGAGACCTGGGAAGGTGCTCAATGGGGTGATTTCAAAGCAGTGAGTGGCTTTTCTATCTAGGAGACAGATTCTTGACATGGAACTTATCACTGATGAATGTACTGATTCAATATACCAAGTACAAAGGTCAGGGTGTATATGTGAGGCATACATGAAAAAAGCATATGACTATGTTGATCAGGATTGCTTGCTCTATACATTCCAACTTATGGGACTTGGGTTGAAATGGAGGAATGGATGCAAAAAAGGAGGGAACTCAGTGTTCCTCTCCATTTTTTGAATGGATCGCTCAAAGGAATTTAGAAGGTCAACGAGTTAGCATCACATTGATAGCGTCATATTGAAGTTATGGCCCTTCATAAAGTGGAATGGCGGAATTCACCCAAACCCCAATTAGTTGGAATAAGGCTTAGATGATGATGAGGATGAAAGGGTTAGCATCAAGGGGCATGCTCTCCCCATTTATCTTTGTTATTATGGCTAAAGTATTGAGTAGGATGATGGAAAAGGTTCTAGAAGAAGGCCTAATGGAAGGCTTTAAGTAGAAAACGATAATTTTAACATACCCCATCTCTAATTTGAGGGACGCCTAAGAAGATGGAGAACCTAAGAAAAGTATTGAGATGCTTTGATAGATGTTAGGCTTGAAGATAAATCTCCCCAAAAGTGAAATGTTAGGGATTTACTTGAGGGAAGAGGTCGTGGAGAGCTTAGCAGAGCAATTTTAGGGTAAGGTAGGCAAGCACCCATCTTCTTATCTCACACTTTCACCATGCATTGGGAAACACCTGCCACACTTGTGGAATGTGGTGGTCAAATGTGTAGAAGAAAATTGTCTAAGGGGACGCATCACCCTTTATCAATTAACTCTTTCCAACATGACAATTTATTGCATGTCTCTATTCCAATGTCCTACAAGCATGATAAAAAAGGCTAGAGAGAATTTTCGTGGCAGGATAGGGAAGAAAGGCACAAATTTCACTTGGGATAGTGGGGAGAGGTATATAAAATGTTAAAGCAAAGGGGAAATGGTTATGGGAAATTGGGGGAAGGGGGAAGGGGGAATGGGAGTGTGGAATCAAGTGGTCGAGACCAAATACGAGATCCGCATAAGAGGGTGGTATACCATAGATTCATCACTGTATAAAGCATCAGATTTGTGGAAAGAGGTGAAAAGGGTGGAAGAAGTTTTCTCCAAATGAATCTTTCGCAAAATTGAGAAGGGAATCTGAAAAAGATTCTGTAAGAATGTTTAGTGTGAAGAATGAGCTCTCGGACATGTGTTCCCTCAATTCATATGTTCATCATCATCATCATCATCATCATCCAAGCTTTATCCTAATTAATTGGAATAGGCTAATTGTTTGATTCATGATGAAAGTTATGGCATAAGTTAGATGTTGGTCGCCGACCTGACACACCCCTCCTTTATCGAGGCTAGGGACTAGCACTGAGAGCACAAAATCTCATAGGAGCAATGTAATAGACTATTACATAGGTTGATTACAAGCAAGCACTATCTAATAATCTATTACATAGGTTGATTGCAATTAACAAGTTGCTTGTTTCATATGGTGCCGATGGTGTGGACGCCAAACTTTCAAAGGAACCTTATGACGAGGAAATGGGAGACTTCCTTGGAATCATGGAGAGTAAAGGTTGTCAACAGGTTGGGTTCAGGTCAAGTCCTAGAGTGCCCATACTAGCCTGATCAAGTGCGGGTCCTGTCAAGTCTAAGACTCATTTTTGAGGACCTGGACCCATAATTAATTAGATCTAGATATCCATTGGGTCTTTGGACCGTGGTTTCAAGTCAGGTTCAGGTCAAGTCATTAGGTTCGAGTCAAGCAAGGGCTACATGAGTGGAACCACCAGATGAATGGATTATATTGCATGCATGTGTGCCCCTTCCACACATGCGTGGTGTGTATATGAGCTCTCTTACAAGAGTGCCACTTAGCAAACCTCATTCCATTTGTTGGACTAACTAATATATAATACTACTAATAAAATTAACTAGACCTAGCCTAACCCAACTTTAATCGGGTGCAAGATGGTCAAATCAACCAAAACCCGACTAGACTTGATTTTTAACCTGATCCAAAATGGACCCAAGCATGGCCCAATTTCTGAACGTGTCCCAAACATTGGACCTGGACCCATAAAAATTGGATCAAATCCATCAGGTACCTATTGGCAGCCCTAGTGTAGAGGTTGCAAAGATGGCATTTGTGCCCTTGGGTTGGATGCCTAGAAGTGGGTGTTTGAGAAGAACAATCTGTTCTAAATCAAGTCTTTGTATTTTAAGATAGTGGATGTTGCAACCAAAGGTGTGGGCGTGAACTAGGCCTGTAAAAGTTGGGTCAGCACCATCAGGTACACATTGACAGCCCTAATGTTGAGGTTAGAATGATGACATCCGTCACCTAAGGAAAGTGATGCTTGGAATTGGGGATTCGAGAAGAACAGTGTGTTCTCAATGAAATCTCCATATTATGTCATAGTGAATGTCACAACCAAAGGCACGAACACCAGATTCCCCAGATTTGGTGATCCTTAGATCCCCCCTAGGGTGATTGATTTTGGTTGGCTTATGAGGAAGGATAAAATATTATCCATCAATCATTTGAACGGAAAGAATATGCACACCACAAATGTGTGCATTGATGCCTTAATAATGAACAAACAATGAACTATTTGTTTCTACAATATGAAATGTGATATGTTGGGTATATGTGTGATAGATTCTTCGCCCACTTTGGGATTGTGTAGGTGATGCTACATAGGGACAATTCACGCTTTTCTTTAGGTGTTGCATGGGCATGAGGGCATGGGGATAGGAGAAAATTGCTATGGCATCTCACTTTGCTTGTGAACCTTTGCTCAATATGGAAGGAGAGAAAGAATAGGACTTTCTGTAACATGGCAGAAGTGGTTTCTAGAACTTTTCAGAAGGCAAAAGGGAAGGTGATCAGTTGTCCAGGGGTCTCATACGTCTGGGGCTTACAACTGGGAACAAATTCTAGAATGATGCGTGAATGTTCTTGTATGTAATGGTCCTCATCGTCCTCCCCTATTTTTGATGTAGCTCTAGATTTGGTTTTACCAGAATCTTAGACAACTATCAAGAAAATTAACACTCGAGAAGACTTCAATACAAGATATTATAGGATTTAAAAGAGCGTCATGAACCACACACCTTTTTGGACAGGTATGGGTGAACCCAACACTTTGAAATTGTTTTATCTACAAGGAATCGTTAAAAGTCGGGCATTGGTGTATCGAAAACAAAGCAGATAGAAGTGGGGAACACATTAAAGAAGGCCATTTCCTTGTTCCATTCATTTGTCTCTCACTTGAAACAAAACATGCATATGTTATCCTATCTGAGGGAGCATCATCTCCCCACATGCACAAAAAAATATCTAAATCACTCATATTAATGAATCAAATGGATTAAGTCTGTGAGTGTAGCTAACCGATGCCACCAATTCAAGAAACTGACGCAAATTAGATTGCATCTCAAGAGGCACAAACTCTGAACAAAACCCAAACTGAATTCAATCAACATATGATTTTGTTCATTACAGTCCTAATCCAGAGGCTTCTTGTCAGTAACAAGGTCAAACTAATACGCATACCAAACATACAAGTCCGCCATGCCATGACTTAAACTCATTACAAATAAATAATTAATTACACAAATAACAAAAAAGAAAAGAAAAAAAAAAAATCGAATGGCAAGCAAGAGTTAAGACAAGACACTCAAATGCAAGAAACGGAATTTTCCGTTCGGCTAAGGGATGGTGCAAGTGGGACACATAACATTCAGTTGATTTCAACTGTTCATTTGATCAGAATGGGCCACGCCTGAATATTCTCCCTATCAGATGACCCCAGCAATCCAATGGTGGATTATTTCCATACTACACTTAAATCCAACGGACCAAATTCAGCAAGGAACTCATCGCATTGCTAGGACCCTCAAAAAAAGGGATTCCAGGGCACCTCCGAGGGATCCACGATAGCACCAACCATTCAAAAGGTCTGGATCACAAAAGGCTGGCCCTAACATACACATTCTGTTGGGGGATCCTCCAAACTATTCCATCAAACATTGTATATTTTCCTCAATTTACAACCTCAGCTATACCCTGGAAACCTTCTCGTACACGGTTTCCTTCCAAAATCAATCAATTTCCCAACTCCCGCAGACAGCATTCCATCCATCCGATTAAATTAAAAAATTCAGAAAAAAAAAAAAGGAGGAGGGAATCATATCCAAAAGCTAAAACCATTAATGACAGATCAGATAAAATAAAAACGAAAAATGAAAATTTCCCATCTCGACCATCAGCAAGGCACTCTATCGACCATCAGATCGTTCCACCATCCGAAAGAGAATGGCATCGATGCGAGCTGAACCAGCTCGAAAATCACAGCAACTTTTTCTCAAAATTACAGCTTCGACGCAATACAATACATCAGATTTAAAAGAAAAGGTAGTATGGGAATATTGAAAACATTTCCGTACCTTGGAAAATCGGAAAAGAGAGAAGGAAGGAAGAAGTTGCGTTTGAATGAAAAAATCTAATCTTTCTGCTCATTCGTTTTGAGATGGAAAGGAGGGAGCTGCGAAGCGGCGATAAACAAGAGATGGAAAAAAAGAAAATTTAACAGCTCGTAGGATTCTTTTATTTTGTGTTCCGCGTTTGTTAAAAGACGGAAATCACCCTGCTGTTTTTGGTGGACGGGAAAGTTAGGACGACCGTAATCCTCCAGCGGATGCGACTCCCGAACTATGTGGGTCCCACTGTATTGGACGTCTGACATCTGCTCCGTCCATCAGGTGATCGTTTCTATGATAGACCCTGAGACCAGAACTTTGTTCTGTCCAATGCTCACGCGGGCCACACCAATGGGAGCAATGGGGAGTGGACACCAAACGTTGCTTTTGTGCGTAGCCCAGAATAATGGGTGCGGATTAGGTGAGACCCGGCCTCTAGCCCTTACTGTGGGGTCCACCTTTATGTGTATATTCTATATCCACTCCGTCCATCCGTTTTTACAGATCATTTTAGGGCATTAACCGAAAAAATGAATCAGATCCGATTATTAGGTTGACCATACCATAGGAAATAGTAGTGATTGATCAATAATGAGCCATAAAATTATTGGATAAAGCTTATATTTGTTTTTTCCCTTCATCCAGGCTTATATGACCTTATTAACAGATTGGATGGGAAATAAACACTACAGAAATATTAAGGTACACCCTAAGAAGTTTTTAATGGCAGGGTGTTCGATCACCTGGTAATTGGATCTTATTCATTTTTGGTATCACGACCTAAAATGATATGGAAAAATGGATGAACGGAGTGGATATACAGAATACACACATCAGATGTGTGGGCCCAACAGTAAGGGCCCCGGTATTTTGGGTGAGGCCAGGGTCTCACTTAATACGCTTCCCATAATAATGTTCAAGTGGAGCTCAAGAGGATTAAGGGTCACACTCAGAATTATCATGGTTCAAAACTTAAGCTCCACTTGACCAGGTGAACTTAGATGTATTAGGCATGGGTTTAGATTTTTCAGCCTGGTCGCATGGTCTGCCTGAGTTTTAATCGGACTAATCTTTTTGGGATGTAGGGTGAAGATGAGGAGGCGCGCCTGATGGAAGGAGTTGATGTCACAATCCTAATGTGGTGGGCCCGCAAGCCCGGGTGTGGTGCCTGTGGACGCGGATTTCCTGCGAAAGCCTTTCGCAGGAAGTTCCTGCGCAAGGATGATGGGTGGAGCCCATCGACATGTTTTGATAAATCCATTCTGCCCATCCGTTCTAAGATCTCATTTTAGGGAGTGGGACAAAAATCGAGGTGGATAAAAAACTCAAGTGGGTCACACGAGAGGGAAAATTAGGGAAAGAAAGATTTACCGTTGAAATATTCCTAGGCTCTACCTTGATGTTTATATGTTATCCAAACCGTTTATAAGGTCATTGTCAATGAGATGAAGTGAAAAAACCAAAATATGGACTGATACAATAATGTTTTAGGCATAAGAATGCTTCAATGGTGCTCACTGAATGATCACTGTTTCCTCTCGTGTGTCCCAATTAAGTTCTAGATACACCTAAGTTTTTATCTCAAGTCCTTAAATGACCTCAAAAAACGGATGGACAGAGAGGATTTATCAAAAACATGTCGGTGGGCCCACCTAGCATCCTTGCGCAGGAACTTCCGCGGCCGGTGCCTGTTGCCTCCAACAGCTTTTGCAGATGATTCCGGTCCAAAGCTGGAAGTACTTTTGTTAATGTTGAATTACGTGCAAGCGGGTCTCGTGGGGTAGCAGATTGCGCTGTGACTCAAACACCGCTGTTATACCCGGTGACCCGACTCTTTTTCTTCTTTTTTGTTACACGCACACACCCCTCCCACACACGTACGCCACAAGCACACACACCCCACACACGCACACCGTGGGTACTCGAACCCTTGACCCGGTGTTGAAACTCCAGGGAGTCTACCACCCGGGTAAGAGTAAGGCCCCTATGTCCATGATGATGTACGTATTTTATCCACGCCGCCCAACCATTTTGACAGTTCATTTAAAACAGTGAAGATTAGATGCATATGGTTGAAATTTTTCTGAGGCTCACTGGAGTTTTTGGATCAAGTTGTTAATTGTGTTTTCCCTTTGCTGATGCCTATATGACTTCATGAACATGTTGGATGGCAAATAAATATGACCACGTCCTAGGAAGGTTTCAACCCTAAACACCATAATATCCAATGTTTGTGTGGTGTGGTCCACTTGAGTTTGGGATATGCTTAAATTTTGAGCTCATGTTGGCAAAAAAGATAGACGGCATAGATTTAAAGGAAAAAAAAAAAAAAAAAACATTGGTAAACACCTTATCCTAGCATGTTGCATTTTGTATTGTATCATTTAAGGTGACTTGTGAGCTTAGAAACAACTTAGGCCTTATTTGGCACCATGAATTCGGAATGCTCGGATTAGAAATCCTTAGATTTGGAATCCTCCAGTTGTGGTTGTGTTTTGTACCTAGATTCAGAATTCCCTGTAATTCAAAAGTAGTTATGTATGGTATATTTATAAGTTCAGAATTCTTTGTAAATCCAAAAGTAGTTATATATGGTATATTTATAAGGATTTGAATTTAACTACTAGCTCAACTTTAATATTCGTAATTAATGTAAGTAATGTTTTAACACAATTACTGTAATAAGTCTATTGAAATATATACTTTTTGCTTAAAATGATGAAATTTCAAGTCTCGAATGGGCCACAAGTATAGGACTACAACCAAGTAACTAACTAACAATTTTTAACCATTAATTTACATGGACAATGTTTGGACAATGAAAGGACGAGTTATAAATGTCCTAGAAGGGGGGTGAATAGGACTATGCCGAATATTTCTAAATAATGCAGAATAATAAAATAATAATACTCAATTGCTTAGAGTATCGAATTAATGACATCAAATAGTTCATATGACAACCTTCACCTAAAAGTTTAGGCAGGACAATCTTATTTCACGACATCTTTGAAATCAAAATATTAAACTTAGCAAAAGCAAATTAATCACAAGACAAGCATGTAAATAATAAAAACATTCACTATAATGCACAAAAAAATTATAGTGGTTCAGTGCTTAAACACACACCTACTCTACTCCCAAAATTACTACTCTCGTAATTTTGGCTTTCACTATTCAAGGTTTTCCCACGGTCACCTTAACAACCTGATACGATTCTTGTGACTTTCATGGGCTAACACAACAAAATCCACTTTATGATTTTCACGGGATCATCACAAACAAACCCACTAAGATATTCGGGCTATCTCAGAAAAATCCAAAATGAAATAAAGTAAATTTATAGTACTTACCTTCCAATGGCGAGCGAAGACGTTACTGTAGTCTGATTATAGCGATCTTCTTCTTGGGATATTGATGAAATCATATATGAGTTCAACCCAAAAGAATATAGGGATCTATAGAGTATTCAATATAAACAAAAACCCTAGATGCTGCGAATTCTATTCTCTAGATCTCAAGTAGAATTTAGACTACTCTATTACAAACAGTTAAGCAACTTGAGAAATAAAATAAAATAAGCTAAAACAGAATATTAGAATTACCGCTCAAAAGCTTAAGAGGAGCCTGACTTTCTCTCTTGAATAGATGGATTTTCCCACTAACTTTCGTGTTTTAAAAGAATAAGAGAATGCCACTATTTATAGCCAAAAGATATGGGAATTCCGCTAGCCTGAGAGTTGGTTGATTTCGTTCCAATGGCACTCGAAGTTCGCGGAATAAGATCTTTCAAATTTTTTGCTAGCCTAAGCCCAAGTTCGGCTGGCCGATCATAGGGTTCACTAGCCCAATTTGTCTGAAATCCGAAATCTTGCATTACTGGAAACTTAACCGAACATGTTTGGGCTGGCCGATCGGTCATGTTCGGCTAGCCGAACCCAAGGTTAGCCTGGCCGAACATGCCGCGGAAAATCTTATATAATCTGTAAATTTGCCCGAATCGAGTAGGGTCAGCTGAAGGTAGTTAGGCTGGCTGAACCAGATGTTGGGCTGGCCTAACTAGAGTGTATTTTTACATAAAAGATCATTATTAATTATAGCGCTATGTGAAATACACCTAACATAAGGTCATTCTAAGGTTATACCACTTGATGGTTAACTGATATGGAGTGTTCCAATCTTCGAATCATGTACTTTCATGCCTTGAGATGTTGAGTCTTCCCTGAGACGCTTGATCGAGTCGATAACATATATTCATGAATTGTCAAAGAGTATCTTCATGAAAGCTTGTGATCCTTTCAGGACTACGAAATTTGACAAACTTGATTGTGCTTAAGAATAAGCACTTACAATCTCCCCCTTTATCAATTTCGTGACAAAACACACTCATACAACTCATTACAACATATTACAACATCTCAATTAATTCATTATATACATGCGATCTATGATTCAAAGGAACATTTGTGCACCACCAGAGATATCTTGGATCTTGTTACTCCCCCTTAGATCATGCATCTGAAACTCTCCCTGAGTACTTAGTCACATATATCACACGCAGCAAAAATATATATAATTCCATAGGTGCTCATACATGTATTCAATGTGAGAGAGTTGTGCTCATCATCTTATCCACATGTTATCCATAACCTTTCTCCCCCTTTTTTGTCAAAAGTTGACAAAGGAATAAACAAAATAAATGAAGTATTTAAGTGAATAATCAAGGATAAAAACTCATTTAAACATTAGATATCATCCAAATGTATGTAAGGAAGAAGTTATCATCATGGCACAAATAATCCCAAAAAAAAAAAAAAAAAGAATTATAGTTATTACAGGCTATAATAGAAGTTTATCAATCAGAGCTAGAAGAGGATGGTGCAGGCATATCAGGATAATTGATCTTTAGACTCCTACAAAATCGATGAAAGTACTTTTTTATGTATTTCATGTGTTGTTTTTTATGCTGAAGTAATGAATCCTGTGAAACATGCAAAGCTTCCACCTTCTTCTCTAAGCTCTCTAACCTCTCAGAGAATTGTGAAAGCTGGAAGTCTGAATCATTAGTATCACCAAATTCTTCCAAATCAGCAAAGATGTCATCCATGTTGATATCTCCTTCAAGAACAACTTCTTGATCACCTCACTGCTCAGGTCTCAATTCAAGTTTCATCATGTTTAAGTTTGCATTGCCAAATGGAAGCTCAGACTTCGATGCTTCAATCGCGAAAATTTAGACATTGTACCACAAAGCAAGTGAAGTCATAAGGAATGCAAACGGAATGGAACTAGGATGGAGACGATGCTGAATAATCAAATACACTGTCAACGATGGAAGACAAATGCAAATACTAGATACAACGGAGTGCATAATGCGCATCATGTAGGGAGAAAGATCAGTCTTATTCCTAGCCCTTGGATAAGCGTTAAAAGATACGATGAAGAACGCGATATTTTGGAAGAAGATTATAAGTGAGGAGAGAGTTACTGGTACGCCATTGTGTGTTAAAACTACATAACACTCAGGTGATGAAATTTCTTTCCGAAGAATATGTGTCGTCAAAAAGAGTCGGGATAGGAATTACATCCTCCACCATATCAATGCCTATAACAGACAATATGATGAATGGTGTAATGGTGACAGTTTCTTTCAAAAATTGAATAGAAAATGTTAATGCTTCAGAAGAAACTCCACTAATGTATGCGTACATCCTTTGAGCAATTGACCGGTAAGTCACTCCACCTCAATTAAAAAATTTCTCCCATCCTACCTCGGAGAGAATTTCAAGAATACCAAATTTAGCAATGTGATTGACATTCATAGTATGCTCAATGATTATACTCCAAGTAGGGAAATCCCGTACATTCTCCGGATCATCCTCCGGTGTGAGAATGGTGCGCACAATCCAAGTAGCGGAGCGAGATGAGGAACCGAACTGAGGGCAACGAATGGTACATTTATACCGATGTTCCATGGAAGAAATGGCTAAAGAGTATCAAGAAACCATAAAGAACTAGATGGGTTTGTCTAGATCAGATTTTTTGAACTAAACCCACTAAAACGAAAGTTCTAGATTCAAGAAAAATCATGAAATCTTAAATAAATCAGAACTAGGTACTTAAATCTAGAAGAAAATGACAAAGAACCACTTATAAGGAGGCTAAGATGATAGGTTGGCCGAAGGAAGCATAGATGAGCCATGGAAAATGAAGTGGAAATGAGAGATTTGAGATTTTCCCTTTTTTGCGCAAATCGCGCCCAGTTCGGCTAGCCCGACTGTGGTGCTCGGCTGGCCGAATTTTTTTAAAAATATGATATTACTTTTTATATTATCCTTTTAATACAACATAAAATAAAAGACAACAAAAATAAATTGCAATGAAGAATTATTAATTAAGAAATATAACATAATCCAATATCATTTTTTTAATTAAAGAATCTGACATTATCCAGTGGTTTTGTCAGAATGTTTGCAAGCTGTTTTTCAATATTGACGTATTCAAGCATGACAGTGTTACTTTCAACTAATTCTCGGATATAATGATATCAAATATCGATGTGCTTAGTTCGAGAATGTTGAATGAGATTTTTAGATATGTTTTTGGCACTGATATTATTGCAGTATAAATTCATGGTATCTTGATCAATACTATAGTCTGGTAACATACATTTCATCCACATCAATTGTGTGCATGCATTTCCTGCCGCAATATATTCAGCTTCTGCAGTTGATAATGATACTGAATTTTGCTTCTTGCTCATCCAAGAGACAAGACAGTTTCTAATGTAGAAGCATCCACCACTTATGGATTTTCTATCATCAACATTACTTGAATAATCAGCATCAGTATATCCAGCAATTTTGTAAAGACCTATAATGAGGATACCATAACCCCAAATTGGTCGTGCTGGCAACATATCTAATTATTCTTTTAACCGCGGCTAGATGAGATTCTTTAGGGTTAGATTGATATCTAGCACATACACCTACGCTGAAAGAAATATCAGGTATGCTGGCTGTTAAATATAATAAACTACCAATCATGCTACGGTAAAGACGTGGGTCAACACTTGTACCTGAATCATCTTTAGATAACTTGAGCGTTGTAGTCATTGATGTTGAAAAGTTTTTATCATTCTCAAACCCAAATTTCTTAATGAGATTCATTGCATACTTGGTTTGAGATATGAATATCCCGTCCTTAAGTTGTTTCACTTAGAGACCAAAGAAATAGTTCATCTCACCAACCATACTCATCTCAAATTCTGATTTTATAGAATCTACAAACTTAGAGGAAAGGTTAATATTTGTTGAACCATAGATAATATCATCAACATATATTTGAACAATCAACAAATCTTCATTATATCTTTTGATAAATAGGGTTTTATTAACACTTCCCATTTTAAAGTTTTGACTAAGAAGAAATTTAGTTAATTTTTCATACCATGCTCTTGGATATTGTTTTGAGCCATATAGGGCCTTTTTAAGACAATATACATTATTAAGAATTTTAGGATCTTTAAAACATTTAGGTTGTTCTACATAAACTTCTTCATTTAAGTCATCATTTAAGAATGCACTTTTAACATCTATTTGGTATATTTTAAAATTTTTATGGCATGCTGTTCACAACCCCAAGTGTAGGGTCGCGATGTAGTAATAACTTCGTAAGATCGAGGTCGAATCCATATGGACTAAACTTGTACGTATTCTAAAAATAACTAGAACAAGAACTAGAAGAAGATCTAAATTGAAATCTGAATAATTTAGGGTAATTGTGAATGATGTTGATTAAAACTTATGAATTTAAAAGTGGAAATTAGGGTGCCAAGGATCCACTTGTAGCTATCAAGGTGCTACCTTGATTCAATTAACACAATTAAAATTGGAGTCATATCCTATCCAATTGGAAGGTAAAGCAATTTAAATCAATTCTAAACTTTTCATTAACCTAATTCTCAATGGAAGAGAATTATGATGATTGGAAGGGATTCCATCACCTTATCATGCCCAGGAGACAATGGTGAACAACAAGATTTACCAATCTCATAATCTCAAAATAGGAAAAGAAGATATCCAAAGCTATCGCAACATTTATTGCAATTTAAGTCACAACAAATCATAGAAAACTGCAAAATATTCCTTAAAATCAAATTAGAATTCAATAAAGTTTATCATAAACAAGAATCAAAGCAAGATAAACATCCAAACATGCTACAAGCTTTACCCTTTGTCCTAGCTAAGAGGTTTAGTTAACCATAGACATAATTGAGCTAAAAACTCTTAAAAAAATATGAAAACAAACTAAGGAAGAGGAAGAAAAACTCTTGGGAGGCTTCTTCACCCTTTGGATCCACTCCTTAAATCCTATAAGTTCGGTTGGACCGAGCTTGGGTTCGGTCGGACAAAACTTAAGTTTCGGTCGGATCGAATTAATCTTCGGTCGAATCGAATTAACTCTAAAATTCATCGTACTTCGTTGGAGCTTTTTATGCACTTTCGGTCGCACCAAATCCTCCCTTAGCTTTGAATTTCATTGTTGGTTACTGGACTATATTGTGCAATTTCGGTTGGACTGAACTTGGGTTTGGTTGGAACGAACCTGTCTGTTTTCTGTCGTGGATTCTGAAATCTTTCCAGTCCTTTCTTTATCCTTGGTACGTGGTTTCCTTAGATCTTTGGCATGTGAATTCTTCATTCTTGGTCTCCTAAGATCCATCATTTGCCTTGGTGATTCTTGAGAATCAAATTTATGCTCTTAACATTCTTTTCAGTCTAAGCTCGTAAATTCACCTTTCAATAAAAATATGTATAAAATATACTATTAAGCATTATCATGTCCATAAAACCAAGAGGTAGACAGGAAAAAATATACAATATTTAACACTCAACACACTCCCCAACTAGCATTTTGCTAGTCCCGAGCAAAACATACGTGAAGAAATCTTCTATTCTTAATGTTCAAACCTCTTATGGAAAACAATCTTTTGTGTAAACAAGTATGAATGAGTATAATCAAAGAGGCGAGAGTGAAAATTTGAAAACCTAGAGCTAAATCAAGCAAGCAATCAATCAAATACATTCTCCGTTAATTACTTAAGAGCATGAGTTCAGATATTAAGTTTCTCAATGTGCTCAGTGAATTTCAACTTACTTTTCATAAAACTACTATCGTTTCATAATATTAGCTATGCTCATCACCTTAAGATTAATTGAATAATCAAGTACTAATTCTGAACTTATTCCCTTTTTTCTTCTTTTTCCATTTTTTTATATCGACGGTCACTTTTATTTATTCATTCTTTTCAGACTTTTCATTCTTTTCCAGTCTTTTCATAACATTTTTGTTGATATTTCTGTTTTTTAACTGGTTCTTTTTCATCTTTTTATGGTGATAAAATTTTTCAGACTTAATTTTCAACGTCTATTAATGATTCACATCTTAACAATCAGAAATTCTAGCATAATTCACAGAAAATAAATTGAATGTGTCTTGTGATTTAGGTTAATATGATTATTCCTCTTAATCAATTTAAATGAAACAACTTAAGTAATAGTCTACTTAGTTGATCAAACTCCAACCATTCAAAATTCAATCTTTATCTTATCGTTATACTCAAAGCATTCATAATTACTCAAATTTTTGCTTTCTAAATAATTCTTTTCTTAAAAAGCTGAAAATTTTCGACAATTTCTGCTCAAGGGCTAAGAAAACACGGATTAGTTTACCAAATCCACACCCCAACCTAAAATCTACATTGTCCTCAATGTAAAAGATATGAGCATATAATGCACGTGAGAAAACGAAAAGAAATGGGAAGTGATAGGAAGATAATACCTGAAGAAGAAGAATTGAAGCTTTTCCAAAGTTCTCAATGTGAAGATGGATTAGCATGAAGGCTAAACAAACTGAAATCAAACTATCCTAATCCTAAATCCTATGAAAATAATAAACGTAACTACACCTCCATCAGACTAGGAGGACAATCTTGATACCAAAGATCAATCAGAGATATGGACATATCCTCTGAATCGAACTTTTCAACAAATGGCTTTAGACGATATCCATTCACTTTGAAAACATTTCCATTTGTCAGATTCTTTATCTCAACGGCCCCATGAGGATAGACATTAGTAACGGTAAAAGGGTCGGTCTAATGAGATCGAAGCTTACTCGGAAAAATATGTAATCGAGAATTGTACAAAAGGAATTTTTGACCAGGTGTGAATGTTTTCTGAAGGATGTTCCAGTCATGGAACACCTTCATCCTGTCCTTGTAAATTATCGAGTTTTCGTATGCATCGTTCCGGATTTTCTCAAGTTTATTCAATTAAAGTTTGCACAGCGAGCAAGCGCTGTCCAAGTTAAAATTCAGATTTTTGATAGCCCAGTAGTATCTATGTTCTAACTCCATAGGCAAGTGACAAGTTTTCCCATAGATGAGTCTAAAGGGAGACATTCCAATGAGGGTCTTAAAAGTTGTACGGTAAGCCCATAAAACATCAGTCAAGCGGATTGATCAATCCTTACGATCAAGGCTAACCATTTTTTTCCTTCAAAATTTGTTTAATTTTCCTGTTGGAAATCTCAGCTTGCCCGCTTGTTTACGAGTGATATTGAGTGCTCACCTTATGAGAGATGTCACATTTCTTCATTAAGTTCTTGAATGACCTATTATAAAAGTGTGAACCTCCATCATTAATGATGGCCCGAGGCATTCCGAACCAGGAAATTAAGGATGTTCTTTTTAAAGATTTTAATGACTGATCAATGATTATTGTTTTAGCACGGGATCGCTTCGACCCACTTAGTGACATAGTCTACTGAAATTGCGGTAATGACCGCTTTAGTTGAAGTGGTTATATGCCAATATGTCCTAGAGGGGGGTGAATAGGACTTTTTCGTATTTTATGATATTTTAGAATTCTATCAATCTTATCCTGAGAAAATATGCATGTATCAGGATTTCTTTAAAGTAACTTTAAAGGCTTCTAAGCCAAATAGAGGATGTAGTCATAAAATTAATTGAAAGGTAAACAAAATGTAAATCATAGTTTATGATGGATGTGACTGTATGTGAGGTGTAATCTCAGACAATCAGATATCAAAGCATTTAAGGAAATCATACAAGTAGTAGAAGACAATAGCAATCTTAAACACAATTATTTTTATAGTGGTTCAACTACTTATCTACTCCACTTTCGGCGGACGCACTCAACCCTTAAGTATACCGGATCTCACTAACGGAGGTTTCACAACAGGTTCACCTCAAACTGGAGGTTTTAAATCAGGTTCACCTCTAACCAGTACAACCTACACTTAGGTTGACACAACGTGTCTACACGACACATTTTATGCTCCCATAAGCAAGGGTCAACACACAACACCCGAGTTTTAGGCCACACAGGCCAATGATCCACCTAAGGAACCTCACTAGTTTATGCTCCCATGAGCAATGGTCAACACAAAGCACCTAAGTTTTAGATCACATAGGTCAAGGACCTACACAAGGACCTAAGAGTTTATGCTCTCCACAGAGCAAGGGTTAACACAAAGCACCCACCACGAACACTCCCGTTGGATGCCTCCTATGAGGACTTGAAATGGGTGAGAAACACCTTAGACCCAATCTTACAGAAGGAATGATCACAAGGGTCCTTTGGACTCTAATGACTTACAGATAAGTAGATGAGCCCTATTCAGCACATTGATGAAGATATCTTCCTTTGATGACGAAGAATCTTCAGCTCCCTTGAACCACAACTCAGATGATGTACCAATATAAGGCAACAGGTTAGGTCAAGGGTATGATGGAATCCTATTTTATTAAATGTTTTCCTATAAAGGAGATAGAGCGATTCCAATCATTTATGCATTTAAGGCATCCCAACTTAATGATTTGCCATTAAGATGGTAGTTATAGGATCCTTGAATGCAGAAGTTCATTCCCCAATCTACTTTATTGAATGTCAATGATGAGGGTGGATTGGAGGATGAACTCTCATGAGAGAAAGGCTTAAGGTATAAGATCTGGGGTTAAACACAAAAGCACTCTCTATTTTCTCAACAAACAACAAAGGGCAAGCTCTCATTAAATAGGTAAAAGGTTCCAACGGATATAAAACGGTAAACTTTTTGACAGAGTTTGATATCATCGAGCAGGGTCGATATCATTGAGCGTATACTCTCGATAGCATCGATTGGCCGCTCGATGATACGAACTCAACTGTTAAACGCTTTTGAAACTTTTTGCCAACTGGTCGAGGAAATCAAACATGCGTCAATGTCATCAGATTTCGAACTTTGATTTCATTGACATGAGGTTCAATTCCTCAACATTTGAAAATATGAGAGCGCTTACCTTTGAAATATTTTATGTCTAAGATATGATCGAGCATCACTCTATATCATCAAAATTTGAATATCGATGATATCGATGGCAGTGTCGATTCATCGATAATTACAGGAAATTTTCCTATAAGCTTGTTGGACAATTTTTGTCCTATTTCGATGATATCGACCCTACCTCAATATGATCGATATTTGAATATCGATTTTATTGAGTAACCCTCGATCCAAGAAAATCTACCTGAAAAACTTGCTAGGTAGATTTGTGTCCTAATCCGATATCATCGAAGGTCTATCGATATCATCGAGATTTTTCCGAGGATATCGAGGAGCCCTTCGATATGTCGAGAATCACGTGATTTACCTTAGTAGCTTTTTGGACACAACTGATTAGATATCGATTTTATCGAATCGACTCGATGGACTCGAGATTTAAACTTTGATGATATCGAGCAGTCCATCGATAATTCAGTCCAAAGATCTTTATGGTTGCTGGACATCATATCGAGTGAGCTTCGAGGGCTTCGATAACAGGGTTCAATTTAATCGAGCCATGTATCGATAAATCGACAAAGGTAGAAAACTTAAAGATTTTTCTATTATGTTTGAAAAAGTTTTCTAATAAAAAACCCTAGGATGTTCTATTGAATTTTAAGGGTTTTAATTACCTGATGTTTTGGGACACGGGATGTGAGGCTAAGATTTACCTATGACGAGTTCGGGCACACATCCAGTTAAGGTAGACGCTTCATCAATCTTCCTATGGGGCTCCTTTGTCTTGTTGACTCAACACTCACGCTAATTAACAAACTAGGGTACTTTCATCTACTGCCAATAAAATGTAAATATTTCCAAAGGAATGGGGAATGACTCCATGAAATCGATGCCCCAATAATCGAATGCTTCAATGATAAGAATTAGGTTTAGTGGCATCATATTTGTACTGGACAATCCTCCCAATTTCTGACAACGCTCACATGCTTTGCAAAACTCATGAGTATCTTTGAACATCGTGGGCCAGTATTGGTCATGGTCTTTTTAGCAGAAAAGTGACTACCACAGGCCTGAGAGTGACAAAAGAAGATAACACTTTGGTATTCATTGTCTGGCACACATCTCCTTAGAATTTAGTCTGAACAATATTTAAATAGATAATGATCATCCCAGAAAAACTTACGTACCTCGGCGAAGAATTTTTTTTCTTATCTTGTGTAGTCCAATATATCGGTGTGAAACCTATTGCAAGATAATTCGCAATGTTAGCAAACTAAGGTAATTGAGAGAGTTTAAACAATTGTTCGTCAGGGAACATGTCGTTTATCAATGTCGGTTCAAGTGAATCAGGGAGATCAAGCCTAGAGAGATGGTCAGCCACTATGTTCTCTACTCCTCCTTTATCTTGTATTTCTATGTTAAACTTTTGGAGTAGGAGGATCATCTTATCAAGCGGGGCTTAGCATCATTCTTAGAAAGAAGGTACTTCAGCGCCGCATGATCAGTGTAGATGATGATTCTAACATATAATTATAAATGATTCTTAATATATTTTAATCCATATTTCAAATGTAAGTTTTCTTATAACTTATGACATATAATATGATAATAATTTAGTCATTCTAACTTTTGCTTATTAGTATGCTTTGCATTGTATTCTCCTTAATGGGCGGGACTATCTTAGAGTTCAATTAGTAAAATTAAGGCACCATCCACAGTTTAGGCTCTTGAGTATTTGGAGCAACCATAGTTAACACTTGTAAGTAGTTAGATGTAAGGCCCACCCCCACAGCACATGATATTGTCCGCTTTGCCGAAGCTCACGGTTTTAAAACGCGTCATTTGGGGTAAGGATACTGGTAGCTCGCCCAGACCCGGTGCTCCCGTGGTCCCGCCCACATCAGCACCTACCCATCCATGATATTGTCCAACCCAACTGTTATCAGAGTGCACAGCGGAGGTTTTGCTTGGCACACAAGGCCAACGCGTCATTTGGGCTAAGGATACTGGTAGCTCACTCAGACCCGGTGCTCCCTTGGTCCCGCCCACATCAGCACCTACCCGTCCATAATATTGTTCAACCCAACTGTCATCAGAGTGCACAGCGGAGGTTTTGCTTGGCGCACAAAGCCAACGCGTCATGTCTATTAAGGGAGAAACCCAACATTTAACCACCACAACTCCAGACAACTCTTCCGATGTGGGACAAGTTACGCCTTCTGATCCAGCTGCACAGTAGCTCGCCCAAAGACAAGAGCTCCGCTGCCCCACACTGGGGCCCGCCCACATGAAGCAGTGACCGGGGCGTCACATTAGAGCAACCACAGTTTAAGCTTGTAAGTAGTTGGAGCAACCACAGTTTGGGCTCGTAAGTAGTTGGAGCAACCATAGTTTAGAATCGTAAGTAGTTGGAACAAGTAGGGCTTGTGCTAGATGACCTCCACATCTTCTGTGCCTCTTGTCCCACGAGTGCTAGCTATTACCCACTTATGAAACTCTATGGCCGGCACCGAAATTTGGCCACAACAACATCCGGCGGATACAACTTAAGGAGCTACCTGCAACCGTGAGTGCCTCTGCCGCCCCCAACATTGACGGTGCGGGTGATCAGGATGCTATGGCGATGGACATATCGATCGATGATGACGCTCCATGTCGACCTACTACTATTCCCCATACACCTGACTCTGTGTATACATTGCGCCACATGAATCACCATGATCGGGCAGACGTCATTCTTTAGCGCCTAGACCGACAAGGCGCGTGTCTGTCCTGCATGTTGCAGGTGATCGAGTCCATCTAGCAGACGACTCAACAACTCATCGATCATATCAAATATCACCGCGACGACACTGTTCCACACAAGGACGGTCCTGATGCGTAATTTTCAGTCCTTCAACCATGCTACGTCATGTTGTCTTTTTTTGGGTTTATGTATCTTTTTGGATGCCCCAAACCTGTAGTGCATTTCGGATAGATATCTTTTATGGGTCTGGTTGGTCTTATATACTTCTAAATACTATAGTCATGCTTGGTCTATCTTTGTTTGGATGTTTGTTTATTTTGGATGCTTTTGAGTGTCAAATATTGCATATTTTCTCCTATTTTTATCTTGGTTTTATGAACATGATAATGCTTAATAGTATATTTTATACATGTTTGTGTTGCGAGGTGAATCTGAGAGCTTTGATTGAAAAGAATGCTAAAGGCATGGAATTGATGCTCAAGAATCACCAAGGAAAAGGAAGGATCTTAGGAGACTAAGAATGAAGAATTTACATGTTAAAGATCCAAGGAAACTAAGTACAAAGGATGAAGAAAGGACTTGAAAGAATGTGGAATCCATAACGGAAAAATAGATAGTTTGGTCCAACCGAAATCGCGTAAAATAGTCCAACGACCAAAGATGAAATTCAGAAGCTAATCGATTTGACCGATAGACAATTCAGTCCGACCGAAACCCAGTTTCGGTCCAACTGAAGAAGGGATTCAGTGCAACCAAAAGTGCACAAGAAAGCTCTAGTGCTGAAAGGAGTTAATTCGGTCCGACCGAACCCAAGCTCGGTAGAATCGAAATCGGGCAACTGATACAACAGAATCCTGTCCGGGCACGAACTCGACTTCTGTCCGACCGATGCGTAACGCAGCCGCGTAAGTGTTCATAACCCCAAGTGTAGGGTTGCGATGTAGTAATAATCTTGGTAAGACCGAGGTCGAATCCATAGGGATTGAACCTTGTATGTAATCTGAAAGTAACTCGAACTAGAACTAGGAGAAGATATAATCTAAATCAGGAGAAAGTTAAGAGAATGATTGTGAAATATTAAACTAAAACTTGTAAAATTCAAATGTGGGAAACTAGGGTGCCAAGGATCCACTTGTAGCAATTGGGAAGCGACCTTGCATGATTCAATGACACAACTGGAATCAGAGTCCTAACCTATCCAATTGGTAAGAAGAGATTTGTCAGATCTCTGAACTTCTCATGGATCTAATCATAACTAGATGAGAGTGGGGAAGATTTGGAAGTGATTCTGTCACTAAACTATGCCCAGGAGACAAGGCAAACAACAACAATATACCAAACCCACAACCAATCATAAGAGAATTGAGAAGATTAGGAGGATTCCATCACCCAACCATGCTTATGAGACGATGGTGAACAACGGGATTGCCTAATGTCACAATCTCAATACATGAAAAGAAGATATCTCAAGCAATCGTAGATCTATTGTAATTTGAGTCACAACAAACCATTAAATACTAAAAATATTCCTTATAATCAAACTAGAATCCAAGAGAGTTCAATTAAACATGAATCAAAGCATAGAAAAACACCCCATCACACTACAAGCTTCACCTCTTAGTCCTAATTAAGAGGTTTAGCTAACCATGAACATGATCAACTAAAAACTCTTAAAATCATCAAAAGAAAGAAGAAACTAAAGAAGAAAGGGAGAAGGACTCCTCATGCGCCAACCACTCTCTCTCTCTCTCTCTCTCTCTCTCTCTCTCTCTCTCTCTCCCTCTTTTTTCCTTCTTCACGCCTCCACGGCTTCACACGTCCCAAGCTATCCCCCTTTCCACGTTTCTCTCTCTCCCTTTATAGCAGCATGAAGGCGATCGGTTTGCTGGAGTGAGAAAAAGAAAGTCGGTTGCGTTTTATGCAACCAACTTCTTTTACCGTGAAAATGCAAACTACGCTGCATTTGGATGAGAGTTTTGAGATGCTTGCTGTCCAAACCTCGGATCTTTCTTCTTGGCTAGGGTCTTGGCCCTCTTGTGCATCATCTGAACGGTTTGGATTGGCCAACCGATCAGAAATGGTGGGTCACAACCTCCCAAAAATCTCAGTTTTCCTGGACGTTGGAGCTTATGAATTTCTTGCGCTGAGATGCTTGGTGGGCTCCATAGTGGTGTTTTCGGAGAAATCCACCCTATACATTGGATTCCTAGCGAAATTTCGTTTGGAAATGGGTGGTTTTGGTCAAGTTTGGTGCAGCCCAAAGGATCGAATCTTTCCGCCGTTCATCCTATGTTTGACGACGATCTGCTTGTGTACATGTGCATGAGACTGAAAAGACTCCATAGCTAGGGTTGTGCCCCCCCTCTGGATTGAATGGACAGTCCCGATCATCAAGATGGATGATGATAGTTGGCTACTACACCTCCTAGCGTCCGATCGTGCGGACGCTGGTGTTTTTTTTTTTTTTTAGAAAGAGACGGATCAACCGTCTTTGACCAAGACTGGTGATCCGGTGCGGCACTGGTGTGTGTCGTCTGTGCACATGCACCCCTTCATGTGGGGTCCACTGTGATGTATATGAGAAATCCGCTCCATCCATCCTCCCTCTCATCCAATTTAAGGGGTTGAGACCAAAATTAAAGCATATCCAGATATCAGGTGTGTTTCGACAAGAAAACAAATGCGTTTAGTTTGGGGGATTTATTCAACGATAACAAAGAATTCGACAAGAGAACATTGATCACATTTATTCTGAGTTCATTTACATCCTCGGATTCCCTTGATTCTGAAAAACAAAGTGCAATTAATGTAATGCAATGAATGAAAGAGAAGACAGTCTGATAGAAATTTCGACAGCATTTCGACAGTTGCTTCAGTCATCTCCTAGGACTTAGGAGGAATGTTGAATTGATCAACCAATCTTCAAGGAGATGGGGTTTGTGCGGGCTTTAAGCCCTTGATCTGACCGTTAAGGTACGTTTTGAGCATCCTTCCAGTCATTCTTCCTTGACTTCTTCTTAAAATGTAGAGTAGAGACAACTAGGGGACCGAGATCAATGAATTTACATGGCTAAGATCTGGTAAAATAGAGCCACTCATGTTAAACAGACCTAAAAAGTCACCCAGAATGTAAGATTATAGGGTTGCCACCATCCGTTCGATTCGAAACTTTACGTGTAGCCTTGAGACCACAAATTAGACGTACATGTCAAATTTTAGCTCCTGAATCCCTGTGAAAATGGTTAAACTGACAAATCAGCCCCTAAAATCCTGATTTGGGGCCCGCCTAATATCTGGATGTGCTTTAAATTCGGTCTCAACTCCTTAAATATGGTGGCAAAATGGATGGTCAGAGTAGATTTCTCACAAACATCACCATAGGCCCCACATGTTCATTGCATGTCCATGAAGTGCACATGCACTCGCCGTGCACTGCATGAAGCTTCTCGGTCAATGGTCGGTTGACCCGACCTTCTTCTTCAAATATAACAGTGTGCGGACGCTGCTTTGACGATTCTGAGTAGTGGGGTCCTTTCTCTACTCCGTTGCACGATCCGATTCGTTCATTCACTTCAGAGAGTGGGCATTACGCTCTCGTAGCTGTCCTTTTGTCACCATGCAAGCTATTGCAGAATCTTAGCCGTTAAACACAAAATGAATGGCGAAACAGATAACCTTGTGGGTCATACCGATTTCACTCTGAAAACAGTCCTTCCTGGATGGGTTTTTGCCCTGAATTCAATGTATGGAGTAGATTTTCCACTTAATTTCAATAAGTGGGCCATCACGTTTCACAGAGTCGATGTACGTCGATTCTGTTGTAAAACTGAGGCTCTCGTTCACTCGTTGTGGACCACCATCATGAAGCGGAACATGGATCTGAATTGTCCATCAGGTAGAGGGAGAAAAACCATTCGAAATCATATTGATCTTTGGCGACCATGCTCATTCACATGATCGTTATATCGATCGAAAGAAGACCGTTCAGTTGCCGTTGCAGCTTGATTATCTCAGTGGGCCACATCATTGGATGACCAAAACAGGACATTCACATTCGAAATTCCGAGAGGAAGATGGTAGACGGTGTGGATCTCTTAAAACAAACAGCTACAATGGAATTCAAGACTGAAATTCCAAGAGAATTCCTTCCTCTGTTTACGCACGACTGAAAGAGCTGCTCCAGAGATGGTGTTATGCGCGGAGCTCCCATTACAAGGTGTTGTGTGGAAGTCCTTGGGAGAGTGTCGTGCGGACCTTTGAAGATGGCGTTGTGCAGACCTTTGAAGATGGCATTGTGCGGAGATTCTTTGAAGATGGCGTCGTGTGGACCCTTTGTGGGGAGATGATTTGAAGATGCTGTCGTGCGAAGATGCTTTGTGAGAAGATGCTTTTGTGCGCCACTTGCTTTGTGCGCTACTTGTGTTGTGCGCCGCACAAACCACCTTGCGCACAACACTCTTCCCCTTCTTTCTCTCTCTCTCTCTCTCTCTCTTTTATCTACCTCTTCTCTTGGCCCACCAACTGATCCAATCCTTCGAATGAAGTAGGGGAGGGGTATTTATAAGCCCCACCCTCTTAAAAAGTGGTGATCACCACCACTTATCCCTTCACATTTGTGCATCTATTTTTCTTAAACAATGGTGTCCACCAAGCTTCTCCCTTAAATGATGGTGTACAACCTCTCTCCATTAAAATGACACTTATGCACCCTTTATTACCAAAACACCATTTTTTATGCCTTTTACTAAAATACCTAAACTACCCTTGGACATGGATTTTTACCAAAATACCTAAAATACACCCAAACATGGATTTTTACCAAAATACCTAAAATACCCCTGGACATGGATTTTTACCAAAATACCTCCGGATATGATTTTTACTAAAATACCCCCGGATATGAATTTTTACCAAAATACCCCCGAATATAATTTTTACCAAAATACCCCCGGATATGGATTTTTACCAAAATACCCCCGGACATGGATTTTTACCAAAATACTCCCGACATGGATTTTTACCAAAATACAGATTGTGCAACCCTGGAAAAGATCTGTATCATGGAATTCTCTAACCACTGTAATGAGATATTTTTTATGCCTCAACAAGGTGGGCTCCAAATTAGTGATTTATGGGCTGATCTATCCGTTGGGCCACTTCCACAATGATCCAATGGCTGAAATTCGATGTGTATGGTTAATTTAGGGTCCTCATGCCAAATATAAAGTTTCAAGCCAAATGGATGGTGGGAACCCTATGGTCTTCCATTTAGGATGATTTTCAGGCCCTTTCGTCTTCAATTACTTGATTTTCTCAGATCTTTGGCGTGTGAATTCTTCGATCTACGTCCCCTAAGATCCGTCCCTTGCCTTAGTGATTCTTGAGTATCAAATTCATGCTTTTAGCACCATTTTTAATCTAAGCTCTTAAATTCATCTTGCAATAAAAACACAATTAAAATAGAGCGTTAAACATTATCATATTCATAAACCAGGTAATAACTGGGGTCTAATATGCAATATTTGACCCTCAACACAATCCTCAACCAACATTTTGCTAGTCCCGAGCAAAGTATACGAAAAATAATTTATGAATTACGGGACACTTCCTATAAACTCTAGTGATTTTTGAAAAATAATCCAGATACTATAATTCCAAGATACATCAATGTTAGGTATTTCCTTCTCCCTAACTCAAGTGCATGGTAAACTTTATGGTCAAGTTCAAAGTATTAATCTATCAATTAGAACAATTTTAAACATTGAGTTCCATGGGTGTATAATGTAACCTCGGCTTATCATCATTAAGAGTCCAATCGTCAATTTTCATGATAATATTGATAATCAAACAGAGCATTCCTGGATAACCCAACCGAAATCGAAACTTGCCTTACAGTTTAGCCTTTTTATTCTTCTAGCTTTGATTTTTCCATCGATGGCTTTCAAGCTGTGTTAACCTTTTTAAAGATCTTTAACAGGTAGCCATTTTTTACGACAACTCTTTTTTAGCTGGGTATTCATCATCATTTTTTTTTTCAATGAACATGATGGACAAATTCCCCAAGTTGGCTCCTTTCATGCCTAGTGATTACCAGGTTAATAATTCAATATTGAACTGAATCTTTAATGTGTAAGCTAGGTGTGACGTGTGAAATCATGACTCAATCAATGTTTAAAACTTCTAATCATGCATTAAGAATTCAAACTTAACTATGGAATCCAACAAATAACTGAATCCAAGAGTTATAAATAATCAACATTAAGTATCTTATACTTCTAAATCAAAGATGACCTTCAAAATCACTTCAAATTCAAAAATCAGTTCGAATTCACAGGAAATTTTAGAAAAATTTTAAAAAATTTCACAGATTTTTGCTCAAGACCAAGAAAATACTGATTAGGTAACCTAATCTCCCATCCTCAACCTAAAATCTACATTGTCTTCAATGTAAAAGATATAAGCATGCAATGCACATGAGACAACGAATGTAAAAGGAGAAGTGATGGAAATATAGTACCTGATGAGGAGACTGTACGGCTTTTTTCAAAGAGATCTCAGCATGAGAGTGAGTCAGCACAAGAATTAAACCAACAAAAAACAAACTATCCTAGAACAACTGAAAAGCAAACTATCCTAACGGCATAAAGCCGACTATCCTAAAACAACATAAAACAAACAAATCCTAAACTAGGAAAGCAGGGGAAAAGCTACTCAGTCATGCCGCAAGATTCCTCCTCTGGCCAATATCTTAATAAATTTCTCAGTAGGTTTCTCAACAAGATCATCCAAAAGCCCTTTTTGCAATAGTCTTGGATGCCCTGGAGCATGAATTTCCAGAGAAATTTATGGACCTCAGCAAAAAATTTTCGTTGCATTGCCTGAGGTATCCAAAGTATATATGATTGACTTATGACAGAAAAAGTTTCAATGTTAGTATTCCATGGTGAATCAGAGACTACAGGTTGATAGAATTCAGAAAAATTTTCAGTGGATGATGTAGCCTCGACACATTCCGAAGTGTCAGACTTCGGTTCAATTATTAGCTCTCCCTCCTATGATAGTAAGCATTCAGGATCTATGGAGGGAAGGGTGTCAGGATAAGGCTTCTCTTGGTTAGTGATAACTACCGAGTTGTTGTCTTACAAGGCATTCACTCTGCCTTTTATCATAGGATCGTTTGAATCTGTAAAGTATGTCAAGCAATCGTTTAAAGAGTTGGGAAATTCAGTTGAAAGTGACCCATTTTCCACATTGAAATTTGTATTGAGATGCTCAAGGATTCCATCGTCTTTAAAAGTAGATGGAGGTATGCTCTCTTGTTCCAGCCTTGCATAGACAGATTGAGGGTTAGTAGACGAAGTATTGATGTGAGGACTCTGTTCATTGATACTACTCAGAAGAGGCATTAAATCGTCAAAAATTGACAGTTCAGATGGTGATCTCAACTGGGTAGTTTCAAATTCCAGAATCTTATCAGGCAATTCGTCCATCTCCTTAACCATCTTATAAGTTAATTCAAGGGAATGGTCTAAACATATATCACAAAGGTTGGAAGGTTTAGCTGAAAGTGGTTCATCCTCCCCATTTAAATTGGTCATGTTAGATAGGTGGAGTAGATCACTATGGTCAACAACCTCTTGAACCTCTTGATCCTTGACCTGGGCCAAACTTGAGATCGATTCCAGTGAAATTTGGGCTGCACATTCATGATCGTTATCCCAATATACATCATCTTCCAATTCAGTGCAATACACACTTGGGATGAGATTACTTTCCTCACATTCTATTTCTAAATTGGGTTAAGGTTCGAATAAACTAACCTCTCCCTCATCATTGAAACCTAATGTGCCATGTGAGTGAAGTGTGTCATCATCATTATATTTGAAAGACACCCACGTCTCTTGATCATTCTTTTGAACCGTCATCGAGATCGAATCTTCAGAAAATTGAATCATATGCTCATTAACACAATCCAACTCTTCATTCCAATTCCAAAGTTTGTCAAAAGCGAGTTAGGATCATTTTCCTCGCATTATATTTCTGGATTGGGTTGAGGCTGAAGTAAACGAGCCTCCATTAACTTATCGAGGACTAGTTCAATGAAAGGTTCAGAGATTTGATCGTCTCTTCTTCCGACTGGATAAGATAAGACTCTGATTCCAGTTGTATTTCCTGAATCAAGTGAGGTAGTATCCTGATAGTTACAAGTGGTCCTTGGCACCCTAGTTCCCACCTTTCAATTGATAGTTTAAACATTATTCCCAATTACTCCCTTAAATCTAGAATTCAAATTTAGATCTTCTTCCAGTTTTAGTTCTAGTTGTTTTCAGAATACGTACAAGTTTACTTCATGTGGATTCGACCTTGTTCTCATGAGTTATTACTACATCGTGACCCTACACTTGGGGTTGTGAACAAGGTTTTGACACCGTTGCCAAGGACAACGGCTGTGTTTTTCTGAATTTAATTAGTATTAGAATTAGGTTAAGATTATGATTAACTTTATGTTTTGTTTCTAGGTTAGGATTTTTTCTGAACTAGTTTTTACAATCTAACTTGGTTTTCTGTTTTGTAGGATTCTAACATAGCAATCTCTGATCCGGTAACCTCTTTCTAATTATCTCTCTTTTATCTTTTTGAGATAACTTATTTGTTTTATTTTATTTTCCCTATTTTATTATTTATTTTTAAAGGTTTAATTGTTTAGTTCCTTGAGGGCTGAGAGTGTTTCATGCCCAAGTGGGTCCGTGACAACACTCTCTGTCTTTTGAGTGAAGGAGGATTAGTCAAAGGGCCACCTATCCATTATAGGATTAGACACCACTTGAGATCCTTAGAGTCAATTGAAGTGATGTCTGCAAATTAACCTACAAATCCACCTCAACCTCTAGTTGAAGAATTTCAGGATGAGAATGAGGTGCACAATGCACCCCCGCCTCGTACCTTACGAGATTATTTACAACCGGCGGGGGTGAGCACACCTTCCTACATGATTTTTCCAGATAATGCACGCAGTCCTCGCAGAATTCTACACCTCTACAAGCTCCAATAGATGCGACTTTGGAGCGCGCCCTGTTTTCTTCAAACTTACTCTCTTTTTCTTACCATACACGCAGTCCTCGCAGAATTCTAAGTCAATAGACTTCAGTCATGGTAGCTTTCCTTTTGACAATAACACTTTCATCTCTTTCTCACTCATATGTCCCAACCTCTGATGCCATAACTACTCATTCACTCCAGTTGATGCAACTGCGAGTGAACTATACGATCTTGAAGTCACGTACAAATTACCTTCCTTCTTGCCTCGAGATATAACAAAGACACCTTTTGTGTTCTTCCAGGAATCACCGGTGAATGTCGTCACATATCCGGTATCAGCCAACTGCCGCACTGAGATCAAGTTCCATTTCAAACTCGATACATGTTTGACATCCTTTAATTTCAAAACCGTTTCGTCTTTCTGACTTATATGAACATCTCCCTTTCCAACAATACTGCACGGTTCATCATTACACAGGTAGACTCTTCCGAAGTCACCTGATACACAATCACGTAGAACTTTCTTACACGAAGTGGCATGGAACGAAGCACCCAAGTCTATGACCCAAGACTCATTCCTCGTATCAAAAGACAAGATCAACGCCTCAGTGTCACTCTCCTCAGATAGATCCACTGAATCCTTCCTGCCTTGAGAGTTTTCTTCTTATTTCTTAAGCGCCCTGCAATCACGTTTTTTGTGCCCCTTCTTCCCGCAATGCCAACATCCGTCTTTGTCTTTCGGTCCCTTGGACTTCTTCCTCAACTTAGAACGTTCGTGTTTATTGCCTCCTTTGTTCAGTGATCTTCCTCTTCCTTCAATGTTTAGAGCATTCCCTGAATCCCTGAAACTCCTGATGTCGTTCTTCTAGATTCTTCGCTGAGAATTAGACCGGCCACATCATCGAACTTCAGCTTTGTCTACCCTGAAGAATTGCTCACGGCAATCACTAAACCATCCCAACTGTCTGGCAAATTGGACAAGATTAATAATGCCCTGACCTCATCCTAAAAAACAATGCAAACAGATTTCAACTGGCTCGTGACTGTATTGAACTCGTTTAGATGTTCAGCCACGCTCCCACCATCTGAGATCTTTATGTTGAATAGTCGTTTCATGAGATGAACCTTGTTGGATGTTGAGGGTTTCTCATACATAGTAGCTAGGGCATGCATTAAGTCTTTTGTGGTTTTCACCTTGGATATATTAAAAGCGACGCTCTGGGACAAAGAGAGTTGGATCGTTCCCAAAGCCTTCCGATCTAATATAAACCATTCATCATCTGTCATTTTCTCTAGTTTCTTATGTTTTCCTTCTAGAGGAATATAGAGGTCCTTCTGATATAGATAATCCTCCATCTGCATCTTCTAGAAGGCATAGTTTGAACCATCAAACTTCTCAATTCTAATCTTCTCTTCTTCCGTCATCGCTCCCGCTTGAACTAAACCAATAGCTCTGATACCAGTTGTTACGTAGCACGCCAACAACGCTAGTGAACCGAGATCCAATCTCCAGTCTCACCCACAAATGATAAACAAGAAGAAATATAATCTAGAAGTAGAATCAAAGTATACCAACAAACCACAAGACAAAATATACATGGAAAAACTTCAACGGTAAAAACCCACGGGTGCAAACTTTCACTTTGAAGAAAACGAGATTATAAGCAATATACTAACCTTTTGATGCTCCCATGCATAGAGATAACTCTTAATGAAGTTTAGAAAACCCTTTCTCATCACTTAGAATAGACCTAGGAACCCCTATTTATAGTTTAAGCAACTTCCTTTCGCACCTTGGCGAAAACTGCCTCAAATTTACACAGTCCGCACCAAATCCGCACAAAATCTGCGTAACTTCGACTAGTCGAGACAGGCCCTCGACTGGTCGAGCGGGCCACTCGACCAGTCGAGCATGGGCCTCAACAGGTCGAGCACCTCGGACCAAAAATCAATTTTGTTCGCTGGACTTTGAGTCAAGCGAACCCTCGACTGGTTGAGTGAACCCTCGACTGGTCGAGCGGCATGGTCCAGATGAGGCTCTACACCTCAACATTTTTCAATGATATATGTTCAATCCACATTGTTTTCTATGGTGTGGTCTGCTTGAGATTAGGATCTGCCTTTTTTTTTGGGTACATGCCAAAAAATGATCTCTTAAAATGAATAGTCAGTCGGGAATATAACACATAAATCATGATTGGGTCCATAAAACTTGGTAACATTAACATACACCACGGAGGTCAGTGGTGTGTGGCACACCACGCAATCCGTTATCACCCCATCACCGCCCGAATTTTCTACGAATTCATGCCCGCACGCCATAGCAATTAGCAAACAATGGATCACAAGTAAAACATCTAGACGACCTTTATACTCGCTTCGGAGACAAGCTACCAAACATTCTTTATATTTGGGTATTTCACAAAACCTTACACACGTGGGTCATACCTGCTACAACACGAGTGAAACACCCCCCCAGATGTCTTTTCATCACACAAGCTTACATACACATGTGGGTAACACGTCCAAAACGTGTGAAATACCCAAAATACCCTAAATCACACATCTGTTTGGCACAATATATTAGAAATTAAGACAAGGACATTTTATAACTTCATTAAATAACCTCACATCTAGTGGGCTACAAACCCCATCAGCCAAAATGGCACACATATTCCTTACCACACTTCAAAACAACAAAACGATAGAGAACCAAAAGCTACTACCCACGTAATGGAAAATCTCTCTCACCCACTTAGGTTGAGATCGACAATCTTAATAGCCATGGCCCATGGCCCTCTTCACCTGACTTTCCTACAATCCAGCCTCACCTCCTGACCACCTGTTAGGCTACTCATCTTGATCATAGACTTCACAAAGGCATCTTTGAAAGCTTCATGGGACCTGGCAAACCTGTACACCAGCTCCTTGGTGTGATCGGTGGTCAAGAGAGCCTGGTCTGAAGAGAAGAGGCTCTTTCCTTGGATGAGCAGCTTGTAGTAGGTGTTGTCGAAAGTGGCCGCCGACGTATCCATGTTGGACCCTGCATTCTTTGCCTTGTTATGGGCAGGGCACACCTTCTGAAGGCTTGCTGCGAACGACGGGTTCAGCGAAGGGTCGACATCGTGGGTCGAGTCGAAGTTGTGGATCCGGTTTGTGAAGGATGAGCAATGAGAGAACCCAAGTGTGTGTCCACCTGCATTTGGGTTGAAAGGGCAATGTGGTGCAATTAGTACCAAGATCATGAAGTAAGGAGGGCGATCAGGCTTGTTTAGGCCCATCCCATGAGCTAAAATCTCTGGTGGGTTCGGGCCTAGATTTTGTTTTGGTTTGACAAGCCCAATTCGAAAATTTGATTTTGTCAGCTAGGGCCCAGTCCATTTATAACGTGATTAAACCCAGAGAAAGGGCATTCAGGTTCAGCTCACATCTAGTCCAAAGCAATCTGGGCACAGGCCTTATTGAGGCTTGTTGATGTCCACTACTCCATGAGCTACATGGACCAAAGTGCAGTACAGCCTCGCTAGCTAAGGATCCAGGTTAGATTGGTGAACAGGCCAGTCTGAGTTGATTTTTCAGGCTGTCTACCCAAATATTTCATTTTGTGAGGTCCAGCTCTGGCCCACTGACATTGTATAATCACGCCCACAAAATCCAATAAATCTGGCTGGGTCAGGCTGTTCTAAATTCAGGCCCAATCTGATACTAAATCAGATAACCCAGTTCAGATGGTGGATCTCTAACAAAGATATAGCCCAGAAAGAAAGTTGGGCCCAACCTAGGTTGGGCAGGCCATCCAGGCTAACTTGCATCCTTACTATGTATAATTTGAATAGATCCACCAACTGGCCAGGCTTGGGTTGTGCTGAGGTCTGTCCAATCTTGGACGTCAAAGTAAAACTTAAGCCTGAGCCCTGCTCGGGCTCATAACCCCGGTTGGGCCATGCCATCAATGACAACTTACATCCTTACTATGTATCATTTGAATAGAGCCATCTACTGGCCAGGCTTGGGCTGTTCTGAGGTCTGTCCAATCTTGGACCTTAAAGCAAAACTTAAGCCTGAGCCCTATTTGGGCTCGTAACGGGCCATAACAAACAGTCCCGAGCCTGTCCTGTGATGATTATACATGGCCTGAACCTGAGGCAGGCCACCTACCTTTGTACAAGATCTAGGCTAATCATTTGCCGTGCCCCATCATGCATGATATACGGCTAAAATGCCCTTGAAATCCTAAATGGGCCGGAGTTGGGCAGGGCTGCTGGGCTGTTAAGTGCAGCCCAAGACCAGCCTGCTGACAAATGGGCTTAAATTTTAGACCTGGGCCTTGGATATAGTATTCAGCCTAAGTCTGGCGGAAGTGGGCCAAGCTAAAGGCCCAATGGGCCTGACCCGCCTATTTACACACTAGTATTTCAAGGTACGGGGTATGAGCATTGAGGGTGTTAGTTATTACCCTTTTTTTTTTTTTTTATTGTATTAGTTATTACCTGAAAGGGCTACTAAGTCTGCTCCAGATAAGCCTCTTTGAGAGAAGCTTTGAATCAGTTGAGAGAAGTTGAAGGTGGGAGCTGGCATTTGTCTTGTTTCACTTGCTTTTGAAATTCTACCGTCTTTCCTTCCTTTCGGTACATCCCAACTAGGGCCTCCTGTCTATCATTTTCAACACAATTCAGTAGAAAGGTTACAAACACGTCCGACCAGCATGAATTATGAGGGACATTTGAATAATTTTTTCCTTTTAATTCTTTATTTGGTAATAATACCAAAACTACATCTTTTTTACTTTAATGCCCAAAATAGACCTGGTATTGAAAATATTTACAAAACCAACTTGGTAGGTTATGGAAATAAATGTTAAACTTCCTAAAGTTTTATCTGGGCATCAAAGTATAAGATGAGTAGCTTTTGGCAATTATCTTTTTATTTATTATTTATTATTTTAATTTTAAGACCTACCAGTGCCACTGCATCCCTTGCAGCTATAGCTAATATATCTGCACATGAGACCACTCCTGGGCACATAGCTTCCACTTCCTTCTTCGCCTCGTCAATGACGAAAAATGAATGCAGAGAGATGTTAGGTGGCCCATCTTTCTCCGCAGTATTCGACCCGACTGAGTTTAGCAGCACGGATGCATCACAACCCTTCAAAATAGAAAATGACGGTAAATTGATGCCATTAATCTTCTAGTAAGGTTTTTTTTCTTTTTCTTTTTCTTTTGTCTTTAAACATGAAATTGCAGCTTTAGTCAGGGTCAATTTTTTCTTAAAAATTTGGGCTATGAAGAGAAGGCTGTTTTGCAAGGTTGAAGTTAAGAAATCCCATGCACAAGGAAAATTGCAAAGTTGAAATTTGGAATTGCATGTGCAAGTAGGGCTGTACACGAACCGGGCTAGCCCGGTTAATTCGCTCGACTCAGCCCGACCTAGAACTGAGTTCAGTCCGGGATGGGCCATTTTCTTTAGCTCGAAATTGAGTTTGGGCCGAGTTTGAACAGGTCCCAGTTCGGCCCGACTCAGTTCGAAACCCGACTCGACCTGGCCCGACTCGGCCGTTTTATGTGTGTGTGTGTGTGTGTGTGTGTGTGTGTGTGTATGTGTGTGTGTGTGTGTGTGTGTGTATATATATATATATATATATATATATATATAATGTTCTGACTAGTTAGATTTTTTGTGGAGTCTATAGTTCAACTATCTAAACCGTTGATCGGGGACTTTGTAATGGGATGCGGATTACCTGCCAAAGCCCTTCCCATGAACTTGATGTAAGGTCTGAAACTGGCTCGAACTCGGCCTGAACTCGCTCGATTGCTGACCGGGTTGAGTTCGGGCTAGACATGTTGGCCGTGTGGTGGACCAAGTCGGGCCTGTTCCATTTGGGTTTGGTGACGGTGACAGGCGAGGCAGGTGGAGCCAGTTTAACTCGGTTTGGCCCGATGTACACCTCTATGTGCAAGTACGATATAGAGTAGGTCGCGGACACTTACATGATCAATATAGACCAGAGAAGGCCCGATTGGAGAGGGAAGTGATCATGACCGTCAAAACCTCAAAACAGTATCTTGCAAACTCGAATGAGTTTTTCGACATATCATATATGATTTTGGGTAGGAGAAGCTACTTTACCCAACCAACCCCATTATGCCCGGTTGCCCACGCCAGATTTGCAAGATTCCATCAGATCAACGGTCGAAAGTTCTTTTTATTTTCGTTTTTATTATAAATAGTAAGTTTTAATTCAATCATAATTAACTTTTGATCCTTTGAGTTTTAAGAGTCGTGCCCAACATAAAAAAGGCTTAGAAAAATTAGGAGAATAACTCGGTTAGGCCAAACTGGATACTTGTTATTTTTTTGCCGAAAACCATGAAGTCTTGTAGGAATCATGACCTTCTTTAAATAGTAAGTTTACCATTTATAGTAAGTCACGTTTTTAGGGAGTTCGAGTTGGAGTTTGATTCTAAAACTTGATCCTAGGTTTGAGTTTACTATTTGAAGGATTGTAATTTCAATTAAAAAAAATTATTATCTTTGAATTATTAGAAATTATTTCCATTTTCATCCGTCGTGAATTTGAGGAATCTCTATGAAGAGTCCATAGAAGCTCTGTGGATTCGGAGTAGTTATCCTTGAGGAAGACGGTGATGGACCTAATCATGTCCTTCATTGCGTCAAAGTAGTCCCTTGAATCACTTCAATTTCACAAAAACCGGTTTCTTATATTTGCTTAAACAACCTTGTAAGTATTTGCAAAAGCATAAGAGCTGATCAAGCTGTACTATTGTAGACCACCAATGGGTGTTTGTCATGTGTTATCCTACAAGCGTGGTTTTAGAGAAATCACATATTTCATTTTTGAAAAGTGCTTTTAAATGCCAGTTGCCCCTCTCTCACTGCCATTCTGCCTGATTATGGTTCAATGATCTCTACCAAAGCAACAAATACTGAAGTTGTGTGTGATGGGGTTTTTTGCCCCGTGCTCGACCAGTCGTGAGCCCTGCTCGACCGGTCGAGGGCTGGTACGACCAGTCGTGGGAGTCGAGTCGTAGCTCGACTCAAAGTCCAGCGAGTTCGGACTATTTTTCTCCGGGGTTCTCGCCGGTCGTAGGTGACCCACGGCCACCTGGGTCGTAGGTGAGCTACGACCGGTCGTAGGAGGCTAAAGACAGTCTGGAATTTCCAGGACTAGTCGTAGGTTACGCTTGATTTGTTCCGCGATTTTGCGCGAAATCGGAATTTGAGTCCTTTCGCAATGGCCCGGGATGCGGAAAGGAGTTTCCCAAAACTATAAAAGGGGTTGCCTAGGGTTTTTCTAGGTATCACAAAATAGCAAGAGGGTTTCCTAAAACTTTACAAGGAATTTGCTAAAGGGTTTAGGGCTATCAAAGGTGAGAAAGAGAGGAGAAGAGAGTGAGGAAGCTTATAGAAGGGAGGTTATGCTCGTGGAGGTTATCTACTGTGCAATCTACATCTTAGCGCTTCTATGTCATCGTAATCAGTTAGATCTCTTCGTTTTCTTTGCTTATCTCATTGTTTATCTACTTCTGCGTAAGTGAAGAAGTTTATAACGTTCTACTTCATAATGGATTGTTGATCCGGGACGAGGTCCCGTGGTTTTTACCTCTTTGAGGGTTTTCCACGTAAAAATCTCTTGTGTGGTGTGTGATTGATGCTTTGATTTATTTCATTGCTTTATCCATAATTGGTTTGTTTCGGGAGGCTAGATCCTAAGGTTTGTGCAAGGCATCCCAACAAAGTGGTATCAAAGCTAAGTTCATTGAACGGGTAGGATCGGTTTGAATTATGGAAGGTGGCTCAAGGATGATCAGCCTCAATGGTTCTAACTGGACCATATGGAAGGCTAAGATGGAGGACTTGCTTTATTGCGAGGACCTATATTCTCCAATCTCGGGCATATCAAACCAAAATCCAAGGATATGACTGATGATGATTGGAAGAAGATGGACCGAAAGGCGGTGGGGTTTATTAGACAATGGTTGGATGATTCTGTGTTCCACCATGTGTCTACGGAAACCTCAGCCGAAAGCCTATGGCTAAAATTACAATTTGTATAAGAGGAAGACAAGTAGGTAATAAGATATTTCGATAAGGCGACTTGTGAATCTCAAGTTCAAGGATGGTGGTTCGTGGCCGAGCATATGAATTAGGTCAAGAATATAGTGAACCAACTCACCTTTATGAAGATAGTCTGGATGATGAATTGCAGGCTTTACTATTGCTTAGTTCATTGCCTGACAGTTGGGAGACATTGGTGGTGTCTCTAAGTAACTCCGCCAGACGGAAAGATATCCATGGAACAGGTAACCAGTTGTCTCTTCAATGAGGAGACAAGGAGGAAGTCTCAGGGGTCTACACAGCAAGAGGCTCTTGTGACACAGGAACGGGGGAGAGGAAAGAACAGGAAGGGCGGGAAGGCCCGAGATAAATCAAGAGGCAAGTCGAGTAACAGAAAAGAGGTTGAATGCTGGAATTGTGGCAAGAAGGGCCACTACAAGCATGAATGTCGTGGTAAGAAGAACGACAAGAAAGGAAAAGGGAAGGAAGATGAATCTGATTCCACTGCAGTCGCTTCAGATGGCGACATGGTAGTTATTCTTTCTACAGATCACGATGTATGTCTCACGGCTACGAGTCAGGGCACCGACTGGGTGATAGACTCGGGAGCTTCTTTTCATGCGACTCCACACAGGGACTCCTTCACAAGCTACAAGTCAGGTGACTATGGGACTGTGAAGATGGGAAATTCTGGCGTATCAAAGATCGTGGGAGTCGGTGATATTTGTGTGAAGACCGATGTGGGCTGCACATTGGTTCTCAGGGATGTGAGGCATATCCCAGACCTTCGCCTCAACTTGATGTCGACGGGAAGGCTGGATGATGATGGCTATGAAAGCCGGTTTGCTGGTGGGCGATGGAAGCTCATCAAGGGTTCATTGATCGTGGCTAGAGGAAAGAAGTGTTGCACCTGTACAAGGCAAGTGTCAGTATGTGCAAGGGTGGATTGAACGCAGAAGATTCACTATTGACATGTGGCACAAAGGCGTCAGGCCACATGAGTGAAAAAGGGCTTCGGCTACTAGCGAAGGAAGCGCTCCTTCCAGACGTGACGGTATGCCTCTCAAAACTGTCTTGATTGTTTATCGAGGAAACAAACATAGAGTTTCATTCATTAAAACTGCTTCTCATGTTAATAAAGTGCATGCATTAGATTTGGTTTATTCTGATGTTTGTGGTCCTATGAGGACAAAAACCTTGGGTGGGGCATTGTATTTTGTTAATTTTATAGATGATGCATCTAGGAGGGTTTGGGTTTATGCTTTGAAATCCAAGGACGAGGTCTTTGGTGTGTTTAAATTGTTTCATGTTATGGTCGAGAGAGAGAGACGGGTAGGCCATTGAAGTGCATCCGCACCGACAATGGTGGTGAATACATTGGCGACTTTCATGAGTACCTTGCAAGTCCAGGGTGGTATACGGCACGAACAGCACCTGTTCCCAAGACCCCCAAAGCATAATGGTGTAGCCGAGCGAATGAATCGCACCATTGTTGAGAGAATCGGATGCATGTTATCCCATGCGAAGTTGCCCAAGACGTTACGGGGAGAAGCAATACGCACGGCGGTGTATTTGATAAATGTGTCTCCATCGGCCCCAGTTGAATGGAGAAGTACCGAGAAGGTGTGGGCTGGACGGGATCCATCGTACGGTTATCTCGGGGTGTTTGGATGCGGGACATCCGTTCACGTACCAAAGGACGAGAGGTCCAAGCTCGATATGAAGATCAGGCAAAGTGTGTGTTCTTAGGGTACGGTGATGAAAAATTCGGTTACTGAGTTATGGGATCCGACCGAGAAGAAGCTCGTCAGGAGCAGAGATGTGGTTTTCTTTAAAGATCAGTGTATCGAAGACATTGATAAGCCAGAGAAGAACCAGCCTAGTTCAGGTGAGCTAGAGGACATGGATCTGATTACTCCTCCCATGGTGCCTGATGACGGGGAGTACGACGAGGTGCGAGAGGACGAGGGAGTTCCTTCGGAAGATGGACCGGGGGGAGCAACCCCCACTTGATCCACCTATTGAGCCACGGGTGAGGAGGTCATCTAGGGACAGACGGTAGTCAAGAGGTACTCGCCGCATGAGTACATTATGCTAACCGATGGGGAGAGCGGGAAGATTATTCTCGAGGCCCTGGCCGAGCGAGCATAAGGGGAGTAGTTGAAAGCTATGCAAGAGGAGATGGAATCCTTGCATAAGAACCACACCTATGATATGGTGAAGCGCCTAAGGGCAAGAAAGCTCGAGCAACAAGTGAGTGTTCGAAAGAAGATTGAGCGAAGAATTCACGAGACGAGATTCAAGGCCGGACTTGTGGTGAAAGGGTTTGGTCGGAGAAAAGGCATAGACTTCGAGGAGATATTCTCACCGGTGGTGAAGATGACATCCATATGGGTGTTGCTTGGGTTGGCGGCTAGCATGGATCTGGAGATAGAGCGGTTAGATGTTAAAGCGCCTTTCTCCATGGTGACTGGAAGAAGAGATCTACATGCACCAACCGGAGGGGTTCGAAGTCAAGGGCAAGGAACATATGGTGTGTAGGGTGAGGAAGAGCTTGTATGGCCGAAACAAGCTCCACTCAAGCAATGGTACAAGAAGTTCGACTCGTTTATGTTGAAACATGGGTATGACAGAAGCAGTCGGACCCTTGTGTGTTCACGCGTAAGTTCTCGGATGGTGATTTCTTAGTTCTGCTATTATACGTTGATGACATACTCATCATGGAAAAAGACATCAAGAAGATTGTGGTGAAACGGGAGTTGGGCAAGTCTTTTGCGATGAAAGACTTGGGCCGGCTAGACAGATCCTAGGAATGGAGATAACCCGTGTCGAAGCGACGGAAACTTTTGGTCATCACAAGAGCGGTATATTGAGAAAGTCCTAGAGCGGTTCAATATGAATGCAGCGAAGCCGGTCAGTACTCCACTAGATGATCAGTTCAGATTGAGCGACAGACAGTGTCCCAAGACGAAGGCAGAGGTGGAAGAGATGCAGAAAATACCCTACGCGTCAGTAGTAGGAAGTTTGATGTATGCTATGGTGTGTACACGCCCAGACATAGTATATGCGGTTGGTGTTGTCAGCCGGTACCTTGCTAATTCTGGCAAAGAGCATTGGGCAGCGGTGAAATGGATACTACGGTATCTAAGAGGCTCATCTAGGTTGAGCCTATGCTATGGTGACGGAAAACCTGTGTTAGAGGGCTACACAGATGCAGATATGGCAGGTGAGATAGACTCCAGGAAGTCTACATTGGGGTTCATGTTCACGTTTGCAGGGGGAGCGGTTTCTTGGCAGAGCAAGCTACAGAAGGTCGTAGCATTGTCGACGACAGAGGCCGAATACATTGCAGTCACAGAAGCATGTAAAGAGATGCTTTGGATGAAGAGGTTCCTACAGGAACTTAGCCTGAAGCAGGAGGAGCACGTGGTCTATTGCGATAGTCAGAGTGCAAACACTTGAGCAAGAATCCAAGTCAGCATTCCAAGTCGAAGCACATAAAGATTCGGTATCACTGGATCAGGGATACTTTGGAACAAAAGGTGTTACAGCTTGAGAAGGTCCACACGGACGATAATGGGTCAGACATGATGACCAAGGCTTTGCTCAAAGGCAAGTTCGAGGTTTGTAGAAACCTGGCTGGCTTGAAGAAGGTGGATCCCTCCCGGGTCAAAAAGGGGAAGATTTGATGGGGTTTTTTACCTCGTGCTCGACCAGTCGTGAGCCCTGCTCGACCGGTCGAGGGCTGGTACGACCAGTCGTGGGAGTCGAGTCGTAGCTCGACTCAAAGTCCAGCGAGTTCGGACTATTTTTCTTCCGGGTTCTCGACCGGTCGTAGGTGACCCACGACCGGTCGTAGGTGAGCTACGACCAGTCGTAGGAGGCTAAGACCAGTCCTGAAATTTCCAGGACTAGTCGTAGGTTACGCAGTTTGTTCCGCGATTTTGCGCGAAACTATGGATTTGAGTCCTTTCGCAACTTGGATGCGGAAAGGAGTTTCCCAAAACTATAAAAGGGGTTGCCTAGGGTTTTTCTAGGTATCACAAAATAGCAAGAGGGTTTCCTAAAGCTTTGCAAGGGATTTGCTAAAGGGTTTAGGGCTATCAAAGGTGAGAGAGAGGGAGAAAGAGAGAGAGGAAGCTTATAGAAGGGAGGTTCTGCTCGTGGAGGTTCTCTACTTTGCAATCTACATCTCAGCGCTTCTATGTCCTCGTAATCGGTTAGATCTCTCCGTTTTCTCTATTTCTCTTATTGTTTATCCACTCCTGCGTGAGTGAAGAAGATTGTAACGTTCTACTTCATAGTGGATTGTTGATCTGGACGAGGTCCCGTGGTTTTTACCTCTTTAAGGGTTTTCCACGTAAAAATCTCTTTTGTGGTGTGTGATTGATGCTTTGATTTATTTCATTGCTTTATCCATAATTCCGGTTTGTTTCGGGAGGCTAGATCCTAAGATTTGTGCAAGGCATCCCAACAGTGTGCATTTTAGTAGGCACCACTTAGAGGGTTAAAAAAGACTCAAAACAAATAAACGGAAACAATTGGTAAGGGGTAGGTTCGCAAAAACTTTACTATATGGAATTATTGGCAAGAATTTTATGGGATGATAAGTCCAATTTGATATTGTTCTTTTGGCTAATTTTCTGACCCACGGGTGAACATGCCAAAGCACCTTTCGTACATGCTTCAATAATAGCAATGACATACCTCACTATCATGTTAAGAATAACTGAAATTTTCACGAGAAAGTAAAGTATAAAAAAAGAAAAAGAAAAACGGAGTGGCTTAAGCTGAAGTGACAGAAAGAAAGGCAATGTCAGAGTGAGCTGAGTCATTGAGGAAAAGAGAGTTCTCCGTTTCTTTCTCTCATTTAAAACCGTCCACGTGACTTTCATCGTGCACTAATTAGATATGCCCAAGGAGTTTCAACACCTGGTCAAGGGTTGAGTATGGTGAAACAACGGATTGAGTGTGTTGGTGTGTGTGCATGTTTAGAAAAAAAAAAAAAAAAAAAAAAAAAAAAAAAAAAAAAAAAAAAAGGGATAGGCGCCACTATATAGATGACCTGGCCGAAGAATTAGGTGGTCAAGTCATCTGGTGGGCCGTAACATATTGGAAGCGGAGTCTTGGGCGAACTTTTTATTTTTGGACCTTTAATCCCATTTTTTCTTGCACATGTGCTGCCCAACTGATGAGTTGGTTGATTAGCCTGACATTTCGGCCAGGTAATCCTCATCTTGGGGCCGACTTGATACATTGCTTGAATATTCCACGTACACATGCAAGATGTGTGTGTTTATCAGAGAGAGAGAGAGAGAGAGAGAGAGAGAGAGAGAGAGAGAGAGAGAGAGAGAGAGAGAGAGAGAGAGAGAGAGAGAGAGAGAGAGAGAGAGAACCCTTATGAAACAGTCATGAAAATGCATACGGAGCAACGCTGCTGGAACCTTCTTGTCAGAATTGATGGCCTTCTTAACAACATTGGTGATGGTTGACTCGGCGTGCGGGCATGTCTGGTCATAGTAGTTTAAGCTGAGTGCATCGCCTAAGGAAGAAATGGAGAAGATGAGCCAACAACACAGTAGTGCAACAAATGCTGCCATTGTTTTTTTTTTTTTTTGTTTTTGTATTTGTTTCTTTCAGATCTCCCTATTTATGTTTGAAAATGAGGGAGGAAAGGGTATTTATATTGTGTGTGAGAGAGAGAGAGTTTCTTGTGTTTGAAAATAAGGAGGGAAAAGGGTATTTATAATAAGAGTTGATAGAGAGATGAAATGGTGGTTTGGTTAGAGCGTTTGGTGAGGAAGAACATTGATAATGGAGTAGTGTAGTGGAAGCATCTGCTTTTATTATTAGGTGACAAACTAGGTCAATTCTGCTTTTTCATGGGTGACGAACCACACAGGATTCATTCTGCATGCGACAGGACCATTTTCCGCTGCTTTCATCCTTTCTTAAATGGTGGTGACTCGTCAATTGCACAGTTGGCTTGTCTGAATATCAATCCGGACTGTCCTAATCGCAGCCGCATTTTCAATCCAGATCGTCAAACTATTCAATCCGTGGATGGTTAAACTTGTCCCATCAGTACTGTTTAGGGTATGGTCGTTGCTCAATGGGGCCTGGATGAGTCACTACCACTTGATAAAAAGCTGAAAACCATGTAGAGTTTTCTTAAGCCTTTTGCATGATATATTGTATTTGTTGGAAAGAAACTGAGATATTACTTTATACAGTACGAATCCGAATCCTCTTCTTGCCACGGACTAGAAACTCTTGTTCGTAGGAATTTGATTGTGCCACATCATCACACTTAATTTATGCAGCAATGCTGGCAACATTAACGATGATGTGGACCAATCATGCAGAAAGCATGAGTTTACTGTTGGTGGCAATAAGAGGATCCGAATTCATACGGTACACGGTATGAAAATTTTTAAACAGAAAAGATATTGTGTGCAAACTTCATAGCAGACAAAGCTAAAACCCAAAATTTATAATCAACATGTGCATATCCTGCCCATCATTCGAGACCATTCAATCAATTAGTTACTTCTTGGATTACTATAGCATTATTATCGTTGTTGGAATAGCCAATTAGGAAATTAGCATACACACGTATCATTGCCCAAGACATAGAGAGCACATCTAACATATGCGAGGATATGCAAGGATATTTCGAGTATGTTGCGGGAATAATAACGAATATTGTTTGGATAATACATGTCAACGTGGCCGTTCAATGAAAGAAAAACTTGAACAAGAGAATAGTAGTCCTGAAGTGGTTACCAGGACAAGTGTAAAAAAAAGAGTATGAAAGGCTAAAGTGGTGCTGAGGCTTACTGTAACCGATTGAACATGTGAAGAAGCATCTAGATGGCTATCTTAGAGAAGTTTATAATGAAATTGTGCATAGTGAGCCCACGTGTTGTGCGTAGAAACTTGGTGGATCTAAGGAATGATGACTATATCTTAGAGGGGGATGTGATTAGGACTAATAAATTTTTTGCCTTTTAAACATAATTATCTACTTAAACTAATATGTAAATTAAATTAAGTACGACAATCAAATATAAGACTTCCAAGCCATTAGATGGTTCAATCATGCAGATTACAAATGAATGGTAATGAAACAACTAGTCTATAAACATGATAGCGTACATGTATGTATATAGGATGTGCTACATATCATCTCCTAGCATCTATCTAATTATGTAAATATCTAATTAAACATTCATCGTATAAGCATAATTAAATAAGTACTCAAAAAACAATCCCAAATACAAGCATGTATAGTTGTTCGATTTCCATACTCCATGCTCGACGGATGAACTCAACGCATGAGTGTACCAGATTTTATTATCGAAGGTTTTAAATTAGGTTCACTTCTAACCTTTATAATCCCGCAAAAAGGACCTGCTCCCGTAAGAGACTTTACATGATTTTCTATAAGCCTGACACGAACCTCGATACTACATAAGGACTTACTGAAATACACTCCCATCAGAGGCTCTCACAAGAGACTTGAGTTGGTTTTTTATGGGTTAGCCAACAACTTCAGTACTAGTCCAATGACCTACATTTACACCCGTTGGAGGTTCCCATGGAAACTAACATGTACACACCCATGTCTGATTAATTCAGCCCTACACAAGATCCTAGGCTCTACAAAAGAACCTATCAAGTTTGGGTCACAAACTCTTATCCTCAATCCTACATAATAAAAGAGAGTATGAACTCACTCAATAACACTTACTTATAGAATTGAGCCCCATTGATAAGCCATATTGGGTTGCGTGATCGATATTCTCCCATGCTTTGATCAGCTCCCTTTTTGCTCCCTCTATCATGATATCGATGTCTTGCCAATGCTTCAGCTCTAAGATCAAACACCTTTTATGCAATGATCTGATACGGTGACTAAGGTGATGAGAGGTTGGGTAGAATTTCCTACAACTAATGAAAATTTGTAATGCCTTGGAGATTCACCAAGAAGGGTCTTATAGAGGATTTAGACAAGGATGTACCTATAGAGGTTAGATCTAAACTCTAGAAAATGGTGGATATTAAGTTTATTTTCTACATTAAGGTTGAAATCTTGATTAGTCGGTAAATCTCAAGAAGATGAATCAAATCTCATATAATTTGAGGTTTAAGATGTGGGATATGAATGAAGATTCACCTAAGCTTCAATTGTACCAAAGACCCTAAAAAATGCCTAAAGATCGAATCTCCTTTATGAAGAAATTGAGTTCCATCGGTCATCCAACGAGCAGAAATGGCTAATCTTCGGTTATATTAAATTTAGGTTCGGTCGGAACGAATTAAATAAGAAAGCCAATGGACATACTTGGGCACTTTTGGTTGCACCGAAGGTGGTCTTCAGTTAGACCAATAGTCATCTTTGGTGAGACCGAAGGTGGCACTCGGTCGCAGCTGAATTACTCGAAATTCTGCCCCAACATGTTGTCCTATATACGTGCTATATTGTAAAACACACATTTGTTTGTTAAATTTTGCTTGGACAAAACAACTTATATAGTGGTCCGTCTAATGTGGATCAAGATGGAAAGGTCAAGTCCTCACTTCAAGTTAAGCAAGTTCAACATCTACTAAAGTACGAGACTCTACTGAAGTTCAAGTCGAGAAATGGATCAAGAAGTTCAAGCTTCACGTTCTACTAAAAGATCAAGAAGTTTAAGCTTCACGTTCTTCTAAAAGATCAAGCGCTATAAGTTCTATTGAAGAATCAAGTAGAAGAACACCATGAAGTTCAAACTTCAATGTTCAGTCTTTTCAGGTATAACAGACCCTAGAAAGACCCTAGGCTTAGGTTCTTTCAAGAGACAAACTTATATGAGTTTTTATACTTTTGTTAGGCTAAAGTTCGACTAGTCTAAGCTGTGGGTCGACTAGTTTAAGAAATCTTCGACCAATCCAAGTTTGAATTCAAAAAAACAGATTTTTCTATTGCTTTCTCAACCGATCAAGCAGACTGCTCGACTAGTCGAAAAGAGGCCTTTGTCCAGTCGAGGGTTGCCATACTCGAAGTCTAGCAACTAAATTTTGGCGCCCTCGACCAGTTGAAGCCCATGCTCGACCAGTCGAACAGGGCCCTCGACCAGTCGAAGAATCGTTTTATTCGATCGCACTCAAAATTTGAAAATTTGTTGATCCTTAGACGAGTCAAGGCAACAACCCTTCAACCTATAAATAAAGGCCTTCTCTGAATCTGAAATTACTAATCCAAGCTAGTAAAAGCCTTCGTCAGGAGAGAGAAGTCTTCATCATTATAGAGAAGTCTTCATCATTATCAAGCTATTGCATGATATTTTTAATATTTTTTTAATAGCTTTTTTGTTTTAATTCCTTGATCTCCTTTTTATGAATCTTATTATTTAAAGAGTGTAAATACTCTTCTTTGAGATCTTGAGGAATTCAAACAAGTAGCCTTTGGTTTGAATCGAATTAAAATCAATCTAGAACCTACAACTCTTGTTTATATGACTAGACATTGAACAATCTACTTCAAAAGAAGCGGTTCTATAGGCTACATCAAGAGATACGTCTTCAAGGTGAAGATAAGTATGTTCTATCTTTTGTATTTTGGTTTCATTGAGATAGCCAGAAAATCTCATTTGTTGGTTTACCTGAGACAGCCAAAAAATCTTAGTGAGGGTTTTTTTTTTTTTGTTTATGATAGCCATTTAAAATCATAACTATAAGGTTTTAAGGTGACCATGTGAAAACCTTGTTTATAGTGAAAGCTAATATCACGTGGATAGTGATTATTGGGAGTGGAGTAAGTGTGGCTGTTTAAGAATAATTGTTGTACACACCTTCACCACTATAACTCTTGGTATTGTGGTGAATGTTTACTTTTTGCATTTGTGGAGAATGGTTGTAATTTTGTTTATGCAAAAATGGTGAATGTTTGTAATAGATAACTTTATTTTCTCTTGCTAGGTTTGAGATCTTGATCCTTACGATTGTTCGTGAATAAGGTTGTCTTACCTAAACTTTGTTTTGGATGAAGGTTGTCCTACGAACTACTTTGAATCAATTTTTCAATACTAGTGTGATTGAGTTTCTAATCTACTTATTATTTCAATACTTTAAGTTTTATTTGGCATAGTCCTATTCACCCCCCCTAGGACTGTTAAGCTCGTCCTTTTCATCCTATTTTATCCGTTTTTAGTTGGACCGACGGTGGGTTTCGTGGGACCGAAGGTTGCTAAAATTATGCAGTTTTTTCAGCAAGATGGGACTTATAAAGCCAATCTAATGATGGTCAATTTAGCCTCCTATGCCTCAATAGATGATCAATAAAATGTTTACTATTAGGTTTAAGATCATTTAGAGGTTTAGGTTGTTTTGGGTCAAGGGTTAGAGTCACCAAGGCACCACATTTACGTGTTCTTTACTTCTTGAGGTTTCACATTTACTTGTATCTTCAGTCTTCAGCTTGTAAGGGCTCAACTGACTACATGACACAAGGACTCATGTGATTGACAAATAAGGTGTCATGCCCCGGTTTTCAGAACCTGAGTACACAACTCGTATACCAAAAACCTAGGAGTTAACTGAATAGTAATGGTAATAAATGGAAATCAAAGTGCAAGTAGCGGAAAACAACTATAGCATCGATATGATCAAATGAGAAACAATATCCTGGCCCACTCAGCTGGGGGCCAAATACAAAATCCTCAAATGTAATAATTCAAAACAACTATCATAATGAAATCTACCGATTGAGGCCATAATATGCAGACGCCTCTTGATATGGCTCCTTATCGTAAGGCTCCTCATCTACTCCAACTTTGGTGACCCCGAAGTCTACTGCGTAGTCTCCTGTCTCTACACCTGTGTCCTCTGTATGGTTGAACATTGATGAATGAGTGGCCAACTTAGTGTAATATCCCCTCAAGATTACACACCGTCACCCTAGATAATAAATAACATAAAACATACGGGTACTTCAAAACATAGCGAATGTAGTCTTATTATGTGCATGGATGCGTGAATGCAATCATCGCCCCGGGGATGCTCATACGTGCGAACAATGAGCTCGTCACCCATGTAATCATCAACTTGGAAAACTCATCCAGTCGGACAAAATATGTACATTACGTACGATAGCAATAAATGCTGGTCTGTGCAATGTATGCATGATTAGCCAAGCCGTTATTAATCCAGTTACAATAAGCTAGTTTAAATAAGATCAAGGTCACTACGGGGGTTTGTCACCAGCGTAGGCAGACAGCTCGGGCATAGGTCCCATACTACCATCCCCGGCTCATGAGGCTACCACCTTAGGGTATGTATAGAGCCCATCAACACGTGGCTAATCAATTCTCAATATAAGAGACCCACCACTGTATATTGATTAGGAATGAGGTATCGAAATCATTAAATGTAGTGACTAAAATGAGACGGTATGTATGGATCAATACGAGCAAAACGGCGAAGAGAATAAATGTTGTGTGGTTCATTCCATAGTCAGGTAAGTGGAATCACTCCATAGATGGTAAACCTCATAACTCAATTACCACTAATCATAACCTCCGTGTTGAGGGTCTATTTTTGTCACAATCCATTCCGTTACACCCTAAGCTTGGACTCTCTTAAAATAGAAGTTCCATAGAGAGGTTTCAAATGTATGAGTTACAATCAATAAAATCTTATGAGGATTCAGGTATGCTTTGATATGTGAAGTAAAACAAATATATGCAAACAGTTTAAGAATCATATAATCTTGACTTATCATGTAACGCCCTGAAAATCGGGGGTCGAGCAAAGCTCAGGTCCAGAGTTCCAACGCATCACTTATGCAACATAGATAATGATGATTATGATGAGTGCCTTGAAACATGAATGGTATTAGACCAAAACAGCATATCATACTCCAGAGACAGTTAATTAAGCAAGCGGAAGACTGTGATAGATATATAAAATTTATAAACTGTTGTAAGTCTCCAGAGTATGAACATGTTACCAGGTTAAATATAGACATGTATACACAAAAAATGAATAAAATGAATATACATGGGCGTTCCAAAAGTGCAAACTAAAGTGTAATGACATCTAATCAACAACCCTGTAATCCCGTCGATCAGAAGATGGTCTACATAGACCTGCCTGATAGCTGCACATAGGAGGAACCCTCCTCATCATCATAAAAGTCCGGCTCCGCTTTGCAAGCATCGCCATCATCTGAAACTAAGACAGGGTCTGGTTGGTGTATACAACACTATCCCGTAACGTGAGAGTGAGTGATCAACTCAGTGGAACTATAAAGTAGAGGTTAACATGTTATCAACTCAGTCAAGCGGTAATGATAAAGCAGTACAATCAAACATTCTTAGATACTCTTATTAATGCAAGGATGAAATGTGTTCATGATGTATGCCCTCGCTTACACTCCCTCGTGCGACACCATCTTATAGTCGCGACATGCTTCCTTTCCTCTATGCTCTTCAACCCGGGGCACATGCAGTGCGATGTTATGAGCATGATTACCAAGTTTTTATTAGTCCTTTTCATACAGCCGAATTGAAAAACTAAGGTACCTCCCTTATATCATTTTTCAAACAATGATCCATTCTAGGGTTGTCAGTCCTAGTAAATCACATACGATAAGCAAGTTATAGGTCATTACCACCAATGCCCTACCAACTGGCAGTATATTTTCGAAGGCTTGTCGCCAACCTGACTGAGGACCACAGCCAGGCTGCACCGGGGTAGGCCTATTTCATAATCTAGTACTATGGAAAGGCTCGTCCCTCTACGCAGGCCCAGAGTATGCTCGAGGTCACTACAAATGGCTCGTCACTAAATCAGTGTAGGTCGACAGCTCGAATACAGTGTCCCATACCACCATATTCAGCTCACGAGTTTGGTTGCTCACTGGTCACTATGGGGAGGCTCGTCGCCCCAGCGTAGCCCGACAGCTCGACCACGGTGTCCCATACCACTATGCTCAGCTCATGAGTCTTAGCAGATTGAGGTACCAAGGTTAACGGGGTGTCCACTGGTGAGTTTGGTACCTTAAGTTCAAGCAGTAGCGTCCAAACATGGTGAACATACATTGGGTCAATCGGGTTACTTGACTAGCACGAGCGTACATCAGGTGGATCGACATGAAGTGCGTAAGCACTCCGTGTGACCTAACCACCGTCGACAACCGAAGTATAACTCAGATTCATCGAACATATCCTGTGTGATGAAACAACATCATCCACCAATTTAGGATCTGTTACCGATTGCCTGGACTATACAATAGCCCCAATCACATTCAAATACAACAAAATATCCTAAAGATAGTTAAAGCAGTAATGGATCAAGATTTCAAATCATACAATCAAAGGTCCGATATTGTCCGCTTTAGGGCTGCCAGGGCTATTGCACGGAATCGTTACACCACTCCCCCATCACCCTTCACGGCTTTATTTTTGCTTTTTATGAAATACAATTTAAACATGAATTTATACATATACATTACATAGATAAACAGACACTATAGTATACGGTATATGGAGGAAAACATACACATAGTTAAAGGAGTTGAGAATCATATCTCAACACCCTTATATATTATAATTTACTAACTACTTACTTATTCAGACATTTCAGCAAACACTTTAGACTACTTTCATCAACATACATGACATATGTTGATCACATGGGTATTAGGCCAAATCCTTTCACTAGGGAGTTGCCCTATTTATAACACGCGTACACCCACGACGGATAGTCATGGCAAGCATGAATCCAAGTTCCATATTCATTCAGTCATTTCCACAAACACTTGGGCTACACACTGTATCACATATAACGTATATTTGCCGTGACGTGATTTAGGGCAAGTCTTTTCGCTAAGGAGTTGTCGCACATGTAACAAGCATATATTCACGATAGATAATCATGTTAGGCACATATCCAAATTCCAAACATATTCAAACATTTCAACATATACATAGAATACACTATATTCTACATAGTTCATGTATAACTGTAAAGCGAAACAGACGACGCATTTTGCATGTGAAATAACACCCATGTCAGTTATAAATCATTAACCGACATTGAAAGTCTTGAAAACCATAACCTATACGTTTATAGTCCGTACCTTACGCTGTAGAAGCGTAACGAATTCGTTTTAAACACGTAGTCTTTGTCAACGACGGATTGGCAACCTATAACATGAATTAGGTTAGTTATTTCATAACCTACACTACCTGAAACCCTAAAACAGATTAGGGTTAGGTTTTCTTACCTAAGAACGGAGCTAGAATCACTGAACTAGCGATACAGTAGCAGCGATTTGATACGTAGAATGACAGGGAGGAATCCCTGTAGCAAAGCCCTAACTTTCCTCACCTTTTCTCTCTCTCTCTCTCTCTCTCCTTCTCTTTCTTTTCTCTCCTCTCTCCTAGGTTTAGGAAATTCGTATGATATGAGAGAGTGAGGGTTTAAGGTCCTTATATAGGCTTAAAACTGATGAAAATGGCTCCAGGGCCAAGGTATACTTAGGTTATAGCCAAAGGGAGTCTGTTTCAGCTTAACGGAGTACTTCCGGAGCCCCCCTTGAGCCAAAGGTCAGACTTAAGGTCCCTTATGATGGATCTAGGTCAAACTGGGTTTTTGGTTCGATCGGGTTTACAGATCGCTTGTGGCAGACTAGTTTTCATTCAACGGTCCACGATCACCGATCAGGGCCACAAGTACACTGACCTGTATATGAAATTTCTCCTGATCCGAGGGTGTATTTGGGTCAGATTCTGACGGTCTGAATCCTTATAGTCGGCCCGCAAGCGACAAGTCTCAGATGACTTAAATCTAGATTTTTATTTTTAAAATATCCACGTTTCTCACACACTTCACTCTAGGCTCAAGCGAATAGCCCCGGGATACTATCTGGATTTGATTTTCGAGATGGTTGTCAAGCCCAGCAAGGCGGTCTTAATTATATAATTTCGCAGTAATCAGACTTTTGACGTGCGGTCTAAATCCAATATGGAGTTTCAATGTGCTCTCGAGAGCAACTGGGTAATGAGATTGATCCTAGATTTTAGGGTAACTTAGCGTCAATGATTCTACAAGTTTTAAGTCTTGCAGATTGTATTTAAAGTGGTTCAAGTGAATTTCGCAGCTAACCTAGTTTAGCACTTAGTTAATTCCATCTAATTTCTAAAGGATTTAGTCCTGTATGATTTCTTCCTGAGGTGGTACTCGAGCCTTTATAGTTTGTATAGAAGGTGATTCAAGCTATTAATACCTAATTAAATTACGCCCTAATCATGGCAGAATAAGGTCCTAGGGCAGTTCTACATCCAAGGGAATCCATTGCCAAGTTAGGAAAAATTTGGGTGTTACAATCTACCCCCTTTAAAAATAATTTCGTCCCTGAAATTGGCTAAGGGTAATGAGTAAAAATTTCATTATTTCTTTTGCCTAAGTTTTATTGACTTCAAGTTTATATACATGCTAGGGTGTATACTATTAATACTAACCTGGATCATTTTAGTCTACCCTCCTTAAAATTGTTTCACCTGGAATTGGCTAAGGCTTCTATTAAGTTTGTATTCAACGAGCACGGTTGTAGGTGCACTAACCTTGGCTATTGTAGTTTAGTTCGTACCCATTGTTAGGCCTATTCTTTAGTATGAAATGGTTTAATACTTGAACTCTAATTGGTTTCCTCCAATAACTTCAGTCTTGACATTCTAAGGAAGGCTCGACTCCTATTGAGGGACCTATTCGTTGGTATAACATGGATCAGTTACCTTCGATCCTGGGCTAGTGGGGCAAGGGTCCACCACGCTTCCGCTGCGCCATTTTGATCTAATGGATGTATAACTTGACTTAACTAGATTAGGCTCATAATATTCTACCCCCCTTAAAAATTATTTTTACTCTCAAGGCTCAAGAATCTATGTCCTGATCTGCATGTCAGAATAAGGTGTAATTTAGAACCTATCCTTAACATGAAATGGGAAACGACCTCCCAATGCATTGGTTTTCCTTCCATCACTGATGTGTACTGCAGCATTAGTACCTATGGTTGTAGAAAGGAGCTAAAACGATAGGGGTTGTGGTTGATTTCAGGGATGGGTGTGAGTTGGTAGCAAAACGACTAATCCTACCAAAGGACTTTTATCACGGTCCCGACTTGCCTTATTTAATCATGTCTAGCTTAACAGGCAGGCTATCTTTCTAAGTTCATATGCACAATATGTATGCCAACATGGCATGTGATTTAGGACCTAATTCCTAACTGTCTGTTGCCCATTTGGGAAATTCCTTGGGCCTAAAGAGAAAATATCTATTGGCTATATGTTCTTAACACTTCTCAAAGACAAAATAATAAACTTTTTGTTGTAAGTGGTCGGGCCAACACAGAAGGAAAGTTGTGTAGTGGGTCTGAGTCGGATACATGGACCTTCCGTCTAGCTATGACAGAAAGTTCGTCATATCAGTTCTTAATCCCAGTTGATCCTGATCTTCTGCTTGATCAAAGCATTGAGTTTATTGGTAACTATAAGATTGAGAATTCGATTCAAACCACGAATACTTCGCTTATATCTAGTTCTCTACTTCGTGCTCTCGTTTGTAATCAGCCCTTGAGAAGGCAATTCTAATACGTGGGCTGGTTAGGCAGCAACTGAAATTGGTTTTCACAGCCCATCCAGTCCTTTCCCCTATGGGTTGGGGTAAGATTTTCGACCCAAGGCACAACCATGGTGTAGGCTGGTCTCGGTCTAACCACAACCACTAAGAAGGCCGATTTTAGAGTTGGAGTGCAACCGCTGCTTGGCCTGGATTTAGCCCGAAATCCAGCCATTGTCTGGCACGGTCTCAGCCCCATCGCACAGCCATTGTTCGGCCTGTTTTCAGCTTGAAATACACCCATTGATTGACCTATTTTCAGCCTACTCAGGTGCCATTTCAGCTTAAACGGAAACTACAAGAAGATGGGGGGGGGGGGGGGACGGATCACCTAACTTACAGATTGACGAATCACCCACACCTCACACGCTCTCCTTACTTCCTCCTTTCACCCCCTGACTGTGAAGCTACAAGCCCAACATTGATCCAACTTGGTCCGACTCTTGCGTGGACTGAGTTGGAACAGTGAGAACCGAGTCCACTCGGCCGACTGGTCCGTCTCTCCTTCTCTCTTTCTCTCTCTTTCCTTTCTCTCTCTCCTTTCCTTTCTCTCTCTCTCTCTCTTTGGTGCGAATCCCGAGGTCTACAGGGCCTCTATTTATAGTGATGGGGGAGAGAGCTCCAACGATTGGAAAAATGACCCACATTACAACAACGGTGATTGAAGATGGTCATTCATGGGGCCAATTAAATCCTAGAAATGGATTACTGATGCCCTGACCCATCAGAAAAGTAACTTTTCTGGACTAGTGGGGCCCATCTCGTGATTGGGTTCAAGTGATTTAACGGAGAAGATGAGAGAGTCATTAATGACAACTTTCCACATATAACATATTCTTGAGATCTGGTTTATTTGGATGGACCAGATGAGGCCTCAAATGTTAGTTTCAAACCACCTCACGAAAATATCTGGTTTTCCTCATTTTCTCATGAGATGAGGTGCTTCCCTCACTCATCTCGTACTACCCCTCAAGAGAGGGCTAGGATCTCTCCACATGGCCCCAGGAATGGTTAGAAATGTGCCAGCATCTCCTTCCTGAAGTGGAAACCTACTTTTTTTGCTTTACTATGGGCAGGCCTTGTTTGGCCATTTCTAGAAAAGAGGGAGCATGGCTCTCCCTGGCGATGGACAGCTAAGATGGCCTGATTAGGGTGATCGTGACCCACCCATGCAGTCCCAGATAGGTCCCACCTTGTGGATATCCACCACGTGCAAGGCCTTGGACGGTTGTATCCCAACTTCTTCGTTCTTTTGTATGAGCTTAAAAACCTATACCGTTTTGTTAAGTCGGGTCCCACGAGACAATTGAACGGTTCAGATTGCTCAAAAAGTGGCTAGGGTGGGCCACTTTGGAGCTTAAAGATCTCTAGTTTGAAATTCTAATAGGCGGGAAGAATCCGTTTCTTTTTTTTTTTGTTCATTTTGGTTCAGTCAAAGCTGTTTTGACCGAGCCTACTCTTCCAGTGCACATCGTGCACTCTTGCGTGGGGTGTACACGCACGCTGTGTAGGGTCCACCACAATGTTCGTGAAAAATCTAGTCCGTCCATTCCTCTGAGGATACTCACCTATGGGGTTCCGACCCAGTTTGGGGTGGGGCCGAGGCCTAGGTGGGCCATATCACGCTTCTCAGGCCATCTTACGACCAATATCGTCAATCCAGTGGCCTGATTGACTTGGTTTTCAATTTCAATGGCCAAAAATGGGTCTTGGTTGCAGTGGTTGTTCGGTTCATTATCTACTAACCCTTGAAGATCAATTACTAGGGTGTCAGTACATTCCTTTACTATTAGTTGACTTAAGAACTGCTTTAACTCAAGGGGATTAATCAGGGTTACCTTCTTGACTGTCGTGGGGTGCAATCGGTTCTCAGGCCTCCAATGGATGACTTCAACGTTGACTGGAAGTCCCATCCTGTTCATGTCAAGTTCAAGTCATGTAGTTAATCGACCTTAGTTTTTTTATAGTTGTAGTCTTAAAGGGGTAACACTTGTGTACCAGAGGTATGGGGTGTTACATAAGGTGCATAATTCAATGCACTAACAATCTCCCCCTTTATCAATTATGTGATAAAAATCTAATGTAGACCATGTGATGGTCCATACCAATGACATACCAAAATAACACAAAATATTACATGAACAAGATTACAATGATATATAAATTTGAATACAGGACTCGAGATATGTAACACTAGTACTGCTCCCCCATAATTACTCATCCTATCTCATCAATTCCTGCAAATAACAAACCAATCTTGCAAAATAGAATTAAAGTTATTTTGGTGGGACTTGATCTTTCTCCTCATTTTTTTTATCAATATTTGACAAAGAGTTAGTTTTAATCAATATACTAATAAAAACATAGCATGGAACAACTCTATAAGTCATTGATTTACCAATTATAAGACACATGCGTACTGCTGAGTATCAAATATTACATATTTCCCCTACTTACATCTTGGTTTTAAGAACATGTTAATGCTTAAAGGTATATTTTTTACGTGTTTGCGTTGCAAGGTGAATTTAAGAGCTTGGATTGAAAAGAATGTTAAAAGCATGAATTTAATGCTCAAGAATCACCAAGGCGAAAGAAGGATCTTGGGAGACCAAGAATGAAGAATTCACATGCTAAAGATTTAAGAAAACCGAGTATAAAAGATGAAGAAAGGACTTGAAGGAATGCAGAATCCTTGGTAGAAAAACAGACAGGTTTGATTAGATTGAAATCTCACAAAACAGTCCAGCGACTAACGATGAAATTTAGAAACTAATTCGATTCGACTGAAGGGTAATTCCATCTAACCGAACCCTAGTTCGGTCCGACAGAAGGGAGGATTCGACACGACTGAGAGTGCATAAAAAGCTCCAGCGAAGAATGATGAATTTTGGAGTTAATTTGGTTCGATTGAAAGTTAATTCAGTTCGATCGACAACTTAAGTTCGGTTCGACATAAACCAACTCGGTCCGACCGAAATCGGGCAACTGTTGAAACAGAATCCTTTCCAAGTAACTTGAGGTGATTTGCAGAAATTTCAAGTCGGTGCATAAGATGAGGATTCACAAGTGTAAATAGGAGACTCTAGGATGTTCCTAGGTATCTTCTAGGTTTAAGGAGTGGATCAAAAGGGTGGAGAGCCACTGCCAAGAGTCTTTCTTCTTCTTCCTTAGTTATTTTTATGCTTTGTTTAAGAGTTCTTACTTCAATCATGTCTATGGTTGGCTAAACCTCTTAGCTAGGGCTAAGAGGGGAAGCTTGTAGCATGATTGGGATGTTTACTTTTCTTTAATTCATATTTATATTGAACTTATTGATTTCTACTTGATTTTAAGGAATATTTTTAGTTTTTTATGGTTTGTTGTGACTCAAATTACAATAGACACTGCGATAGCTTTGAATATCTTCTTTTCCTATTTGAAATTGTGGGATTGGTAAATCTTGTTGCTTGCCATCGTCTCCTGGGCATGCTTGGGTGACGGAATCGCTTCCAATCTTCACAATTCTCCTCCATTGAGGCTGGATCAATGAGAAGTTTAGAGATTTGATAATCCCTTCCTCCAACTGGATAAGATAGGACTTTGATTCTAGTTGTCTCTTGAATCAAGTAAAGTAGCATCTTGACAGCTACATGTGGATCCTTGACACCCTAGTTCCTACCTTTAAATTCACAAGTTTCAATTAACACAATCACTCCTTTATATTCCAAATTCAGATTTAGATCTTCTTCTAGTTTTAGTTCTAGTTTTTTTCAAAAACGTAGAAGATTAGTTCTTGTGGATCCGACTTCGGACTCACCGAGTTATTACTACATTATGACCCTACACTTGGGGTTATGAACAAGTTTTTGGTGCGATTGCTAGGGACTACAGTTGCATTTTTCTGAATTTAATTAGTTTTCGAATTAGGTTAAGATTAGGATTAACTTTCTGTTTTATTCTTAGGTCAGGAATTTTTCTACTTTGTTTTTAGAAACTGACTTTTTTCTCTATTTTGTAGGATCCTAACCTAGCATCTCCTATCTGGTAACTTCTTTCTAACTCTCTCTCTCTCTCTCTTACTTCTTATTTTCTATAATTTTTAATTCTTAGATTATTGGTTAGATTCTGTAATTGAAAGCTGAGAGTGTTTCATGCCCAAGTGGGTCCGTGATAACACTCTACGTCTCTTGAGTGAAAGAGGATTAGTTGAAGGGTTGCCTATCTGTCACAAGACTAGACACCAGTGGAGATCCTCAGAGTCGATAGAAGTAATAGATGCTAATCAACCTACAAATCAACCTCAACTTCTAGTGAAGAAAGCCCAGGATAAGAATGATGTGCATCATGTACCCCCACCTCGTACTTTACGTGACTATTTACAACCGGCGGTGGTGAGCACACCTTCCTGTATAATTTTTCTAGAAAATCTAGAAAATATAGATATCAAGCTAGGAGTGATCCAACTCCTTCCAAAGTTCCATGGACTTGAATATGAAAGTCCATATCTACACTTTAAAGAGTTTGACGAGATAATAGCCACTTTATATTTTCCTAATGTGTCCAAGGATACAATTAGGCTGAAACTCTTTCCTTTCTCCTTAAAAGAAAAAGCTAAGACGTGGTTGCATTCACTACATCCATGATCTATTGGCAGATAAAATGACATGACAAGGGAGTTCATAAAGAAATTCTTTACATATCATAAGACTAATACCATCAGAAAGTCGATCATGAACTTCGCTTAAAAGGAAGATGAAACATTCTTCTAATGTTGGGAGTGGTTTAAGGATCTTGTCAGTTCATGCCCACAATACGGTTTTGAAATGTGGCGCATAACAAAATTCTTCTATGAAGGGCTGACCCATGCATCAATTCGTCGAGACAATGTGCAATGGGGAATTCATGAACAAAGATGTCGATGATGTGTGGGATTACTTTGACAAACTCGCAGAAACTGCACAATCATAAGACATCTCCCTAAGACTTGACATCACTTATAAGCCTACTCAATCAAAGGAGAAGGGCAGAATATATCTTTTGAAAGAGGAAGACGATATAAATGCTAAAGTGGCCATCTTATAAGGAAACTCGAGGCCATGAAACTTAAGAAAGATAAGGCTAAGGAAGTTGTCTACGATATTTGTGCTTGTAACATTCATACAACTGAAAGTTGTCCAACAATACCTGGTTTTCAAGAAATACTGAATGAGCAATCGAATGCCGTAAACAACTACTAAAGGCCTTTCAAAGGTCTCACTTCAAACACATACAATTCAAGTTGGAGAAATCATCCAAACTTCAGTTGGAGGAATGGACAAACTGCTACTCCTCAAGGAATCCCTAACTAATTCTTGAATAGAGGTAAACCTCAAGAGGAATCAATTTAAAATCCCACACAAACTTAAGAGCTCATTCAGCAAAGTACTATCCAAGCTTTATAAGAACTTACAAAGGCTATACAAAAGATAGACTCATATGTTACGGTTATAGAGAAAGGGATCCTTCCAGCTCAACCTATCCCCAATCCTAAACCGCAATACAGAGTTAGTGACCCAAGCTCTTCAAATCCAATGGAGCAAGCCAAGTCTATCACCACTCTTAGGAGTGGAAAAATAATAGACAAATCTATTCTGGTAAGGGCTGAAAAGTCCAAGGATCCAGAAGAAAACACAAATGATAGACCCAACACTACTCCACATGGATTAGAACCAGAACATTTGAGCAAGCCGATTGCTCCATTCCCCTAGCGGTTGATTGCACCAAAACCTCTAGCCAACTCACAAGATATTCTAGAGGTGTTGAAATAAGTGAAGGTCAACATCCCTGATCTTCTAGATGCTGTGAAACAAATTCCTTCATATGCCAAATTTCTAAAAGACCTATGCAACTAAGAGGCGACAAAAGTATCAAAAAGAAAATTCTCCTAATAGAAAAGTGAGTGCCATCCTTAAGCAAAATGTGCCACAAAAATATAAAGATCCAGGTAGTCTAACTATCACTTGTGCAATTGGGAATCACCAAGTTGAGAACGCACTTCTTAACTTGGGGTTGAGCGTAAATCTGATTCCTTACTCGGTCTACGAACAACTAAGTCTAGGTGAATTAAAACCCACCCGGACCACATTACAATTTGCTGATCATTCAGTTCGTGTACCAAGAGGGATGATTAAGGATGTATTAGTTAAAGTTGATAAATTCTACTATTCAATGGATTTTATCATCCTGGATACCCAGCTGATCGCAAACATGAGCACTCAAATCCCTGTCATACTTGGCCTCCCGTTCCTTACTACATCCAATGCTATCATCAATTATAGGAATAGGGTCATGAATTTATCTTTTGGAAATATGACATTGGAGCTCAATATCTTTTTCAACATGAGCAAACATGTAGTGGATGATGACGAGGCCTACGACATTAATATGATAGACTCTTTCGTGGAAGATAGAGCTCTGATGACCTTATCCTCTGACCCTCTAGAGACGTGCTTGGCCCCTCCCCTGATTTGGATGATGACATGATTAGGGAGATGGATGCCTTGCTTGATGCTACGCTGGTACTTGATGTTAATCGGCGGAGACCACAATTTAAAAAATTGTCCTAAACTAATGTTATGCCTCTACCGTCTAGCCTTAAAGTACCGAAGCTTGACCTAAAACCTTTACCCTCTGATCTTAAATATGTCTATTTAGGTCAAGATGAGACATACCCGGTGGTGATTTCTTCCCACCTTGAGCAAGAATAGGAGAGTATGCTTATCTCAACTTTGATTGAGCATAAAGGAACCCTTAGCTGGTCGATTGCGGACCTCAAGGGAATCAACCCTTTGATTTGTACTCACCACATTTATCTTGAGGATAATGCGAAGACCTCCCGGCAACCACAACATAGATTAAATCCAAATATGAAGGAAGTGGTTAAGGCCGAGGTACTTAAGTTGTTGGATGTGAGTATTATATACCCTATATCTGATAGCCAATGGGTGAGTCCAACTCTGGTAGTTTCTAAGAAGTCTGAAATCACCATCATATCCAATGGCAACAACGAACTCATGCCAACTAGAGCTACTATTGGTTGGAGAATGTGCATTGACTACAGGAAGTTGAATACCGTCACGAGAAAGGACCACTTTCCTTTACCCTTTATTGATCAAATTTTAGAAAGGCTAGCTGGTCGTTCTTATTACTGTTTCCTTGACGGGTATTCGAGCTACAATCAGATAAAGATAGCCCTTGAATATTAGGAAAAGACAATGTTCACATGTCCTTATGACACCTCTACTTACCGAAGGATAGCATTCGGACTGTGTAATGCCCCTATCACTTTTCAGTTAGGCATGTTGAGTATATTTTTCGACATGGTGGGGCAATATTTAGAGGTCTTCATGGATGACTTTTCTATATTTAGTCCATCCTTCAGCGAGTGTTTGAAAAATCTGAAAAATGTGCCGACATGATGTGAGGAAAAGAATTTGGTACTTAATTGGGAGAAGTGTCATTTCATAGTTTCTAAGGGAATAGTTCTTTAACATATAATTTCGTCCAAAGGAATTGAGGTAGATAAGGCTAAAATTGATCTTATCTCTAACCTACCTCCACCGAAGAGCTTACGAGATATGCGATCCTTCTTAGGATACACCCAATTTTACAGACGATTCATAAAGGACTTTAGTCACCTCTCTTGTCCTTTATGCAATCTACTTTAAAAAGATGTACCATAGAGTGGATTGAGCAATGCTAGGAAGCCTTTTCTAAGCCAAAGGCATGTTGACCACTGCACCTATCATGTAGTCACCTAACTAGAGCATTCCTTTTAACAGAGAAGTCCTATGTTATTCATTATGCAAGTAGAACTTTAAATCCTACCCAAGTGAATTACTCTACTACGGAGAAGGAATTCTTGGCCGTAGTTTTCACTTTGGACAAATTTAGGTCCTACTTGATTGGATCCAAGATCATTATTTAAACTGATCATGCAGCACCAAAGTACTTTCTTTTTAAGAATGATGCCAAGCCCCGCCTTATAAGATGGATCCTCTTACTTTAGGAATTTAATTTGGAAATACGAGACAAAAGGGAGTAGAGAACGTAGTGGCTGACCATCTTTCCAGACTTGATCTCCCTTATTCCCTTGAGACGACACTTATAAATGACATGTTTCCTTATGAACAACTATTTAAACTCTCCCATTTACCTTGGTTTGCTGACATTGTAAATTATCTTGCTACAGGTTTCACGTCGACTCATTGGATTGCGCATGATAAGAAAATTTTTTTTGCCAAGGTTTGTAAATTCTTCTGGGATGACCCGTATTTATTCAAATATTGCCCACATCAAATTCTAAGGAGATGTGTCACAGACAATGAACACCAAAGTGTCATCTCCTTTTATCACTCTTAGGCCTGTGGTGATCACTTTTCTGCTAAAAAGACTACGACTAAAATTTTGTAGTACGGCTTTTACTGGCTCACTATGTTCAAGGACACTCATGAGTTTTGCAAACTCGTGAGCATTGTTAGAAATTGGGAGCATTATCCCGTCGAAATATAATGCCTCTGAACCCCATTCTGATCATTGGAGCATTCGATTGTTGGGGCATCGATTTTATGGGACCATTCCCCCAATCCACCGGGAATTTATACATTTTGCTGGTAGTAGAGTATGTCACTAAATGGGTTAAAGCGATCCCATGCTGGAACAATAACCATCAAATTGTCATTAAATTCTTAAAGGAAAACATCCTTTCCCGATTCGGAACATTTTGAGCCATAATTAGTGATGGAGGCTCACATTTCTGTAATAGGACATTTACAAACTTAATAAAGAAATATGACATTTCTTACAATTTGTGTACTCCATACCACCTGCAGACAAGTGGGCAAGCTGAGATTTCCAACAAGGAGATTAAACTTATTCTAGAGAAAACGGTTAACCCTGGATTGGTCAATCCGTTTGACTGATGCTTTATGGACATACCGTACAACTTTTAAGACCCCTTTGGAATGTCTCCCTTTAGACTTGTCAATGGGAAGCTTGCCACCTGCCCGTGGAACTGGAACATAGAGCCTGCTGGGCTATAAAAAATTTGAACTTTAACTTGGACAACGCTGGCTCGCTGTATAAACTTCAATTGAATGAACTCGAGGAAATCTGAAATGACGCATACGAAAACTCGAGAATTTACAAGGACAGGATGACGGTCTTCCATGACAGGAACATCCTTTGGAAATCATTCTTGACTGGTTAAAAAGTCATTTTGTATAATTCTCTTTACATCCTTTTCCGGGTAAACTCTGATCTCGTTGGACCGACCCTTTCACTGTTACTAATGTCTATCCTCATGGGCCATCGAGATTCGGAATCCAACAAATGACAATATTTTCAAATTAAATAGATATCTTTTAAATCCATTTGTTGAGAAATTTGATTCAAAGGACATGTCCATACCTCTTATTGATCCTATTTACCAGGATTGACCTCCTAGTCTAATGGAGGTGTAGTTAGGTTTATTTCTTTCATAGGATTTAGGACTAGGATAGTTTGCTTTTCGCTTATCTAGTCTTTATGCTAACCCATCTTCTTGTTAAAATACTTGGAAAAATCCTCAAAATTCTTTCTTTAGGTGAAGTTGCAAATTGGACGTATCTTTCCATCACTTCTCCTTTCTTTTCGTTGCCCCTTTTGTATTACATGCTTATATCTTTTACATTGAGGATAATGTAAATTTTAGGTTGGGGGCATGGATTAGGTAAACTAATCAGTGTTTTCTTAGTTTTGAGCAAAAATTTGAAAATTTCAATGTTTTAAGTTAAAATCTGTTTGGAAAATGATAATTTATGCATGTAAAGAATGTTTTGAGTATGTTGATAAGATAAAGATTGAATTTTGAATTGTTGGAGTTTGATCAACTATGTAGTCTATCACTTACAATTCTTGCTCTCAATTGATTAAGAGGAAGTTTAAATATCATGTTAATCTAAATCACAAGACATGTCCAATTTGCTTTCTGTGAATTGTGCTAGAATTTCTGATTGTTAGCATGGAATCATAAATAGATGTAGAGAATTGAGTCTGGAGAACTTTATCCACCTTTAAAAAAAAAAGATGAAAAGAACCAGTTAAAAAACAGAAGATCGACAAAAAAGTCATGAATGGTGAAAGGACCAGATTGAAAAAGAATGAAAAGAATGGACAGTCTGAAAAGAATGAATAGAAAAAGGCCATCGATATAAAATCAAAAACTGGAAAAAGAAGGAAAAGGGGATAAGTTCGGAATCAGTATTGGAGTTTTCAACTAATCTTGATATGGTGAGTATGGCTAACATTATGAAATGATAATATTCTTATGAGAAGTAAGTTGAATTTTTATTGAGCACGTTGAAAAACTTGATATATGAACTTATGCTCTAATTTAATGAATAAAGAACTTATTTGATTTGTTGCTTATATGATTCGGCTCTAGGTTTTCAAAATCCCACTTTCTCATCTTAATTCTACTCAGTCATACTTGATTGTACAAAGGATTGATTTCTGAAAATTGATTTGAACATTGAGAACTAAGAATTATTTCACGCATGTTTTGCTTGGGACTAGCAAAATGCTGGTTGGGGAGTGTGTTGAGTATCAAATATTATATATTTTTCCCTATTTATATCTTGGTTTTAAGAACATGTTAATGCTTAAAGGTATATTTTATACATGTTTGTGTTGTAAGGTGAATCTAGGAGATTGAATTGAAAAGAATGTTAAAAGCATGGATTTAATGTTCAAGAATCACCAAGGAAAAAGATGGATCTTGGGAGACCAAGAATGAAGAATTCACATGCCAAAGATCCAAGAAAACCAAGTACAAAAGATGAAGAAAGGACTTGAAAGAATGAAGAATCCATAGCAGAAAAACAGATAGGTTCGGTCCAATGATGAAATTTCTTCACTAATTCGGTTCAATCGAAGCGTAGTTCGATCCAACCAAACCCCAGTTTGGTCCGACTGAAGGGAGGATTCAGTGCGACCGAAAGTGCACAAAAAGTTCCATCGAAGAATGATGATTTTTGAGTTAGTTCGGTTCGACTGAAAGTTAATTCAGTATGACCGACAACTTAAGTTCGGTCCGACCGAACCCAACTCGGTCCGACCGAAATCGGGTAACTTCTGAAATAGAATCATTTCCAAGTTCGAACTCGACTTTGGTCCGACCGAAGCGTAATGCAGAAAAGCTCCGAATTGCGTAACTTGAGGTGGTTTGCGAAAATTCCCAATCAGTGCGTAAGATGGGATTCATAAGTATAAATAGGAGACCCTAGGAGGTTCCTAGATATCTTTTAGGGTTTAAGGAGTAGAGCAAAAGGGTGGAGAGCCACCGCCAAGAGCCTTTCTTTTTCTTCCTTAATTGTTTTTATGCTTTGTTTAAGAGTTCTTAGTTCAATCATGTCTATGGTTGGCTAAACCTCTTAAATAGGGCTTAAAGGGGAAGCTTGTAGTGTGATTGGGATGTTTACTTTGCTTTGATTCATGTTTGTATTGAACTTCATTGATTTTTAAATGATTTTAAGGAATATTTTCAGTTTTCTATGGTTTGTTGTGACTTGAATTGCAATAGAATTAGTTATGATAGCTTTGAATATCTTCTTTTCTTATTTGAGATTATGGGATTGATAAATCCTGTTGTTTGTCATCGTCTCTTGGGCATGGTTGGGTGATGGAATCCCTTCCAATCTTCACAATTCTCCTCCATTGAGGCTTGATCAATGAGAAGTTCAGAGATTTGATCATCTCTTCCTCCAACTGGATAAGATAGGACTTTGATTCCAGTTGTGTCTCTTGAATTAAGTAGCATCTTGATAGCTACAAGTGGATCCTTGGCACCCTAGTTCCCACCTTTAAATTTGCAAGTTTCAATCAATACAATTACTCCTTTATATTCCAAATTCAGATTTAGATCTTCTTATAGTTCTAATTCTAGTTCTTTTCAGAAATGTACAAGATTAGTCACTGTGGATTCAACCTCGGTTTCACTGAGTTATTACTACATTGCGACCCTATACTTGGGGTTGTGAACACATACTAATAGGAGTTTAAAGGGTGTATATAAACATTAAAATATGGAGTATGCTAATTATAGTCATTCAAAAGATACGCTAATTAAATTAGGAATAACCAATGATAATTTAAGCTAAAAATATATGATATTAAAATTCAACAACTTTAAATCTTATCCCAAATGGATTAACAAGCTCCATTATGAATGAATTATCAACCAGACTTCGTGCTTTGCATTGGTGACATTGGTCAATCAATCATAGAACATATAGGCTAACAACAATTATCATAAGTTATAATAGTTTAGTCCTTCCTTAACTGTAGTAGATTTTACTTGGTATTCTAATTTGTTGCCAAACTCCATCCAAACTTAGCAAGAGATGAAAGAGAAATTCCATACCCAGTTCTTCTACAAAGACAAGGAGATTTCTATGGTTAATCTTACGCAATTTCAACAATTACCTATTGAATCAGTAAAAAACTATAGTGCTCAATTTAAGAGAGTAAAAAGCCGATGCAAGGTAGTCATAATTGAGCCCAAGTTCATGCAACTCACCTAAGATGATTTGGAATAAAAACTTTGTAAAAAGTTGATTGAGACAATATTTGTCGATTTATACGATTTGAAAAAAATTATGCCAATTTGAAGCCCTTCTTAAGGAAGGAGCAATGTAAAAGAACTCATCGGTTGGGACATACTATTATGATCTTAACTATGAGGTGGCTGTGGTCGAGGTAGTGGCCAGTAAGCCATTCGTGTGTTTGACATTGGTTAGAATGGAAGTAACTGTGCCAGCCACACATAAAACTCATAAGGTATATATGTTCAATATTATCAAGATTGAAAAAAATCTTTAATATCATGTTGGCCAAGAAGTTTATTAAAATTTTCATTAACCATGAAACATCAAATTCCCTTTGATGAAATCAAAATTCAAATTTCGATGACATCGAAGGTATGTTCGATTACATCGAAAATGGACCAGACTTGTCCAGAGTGTTTTATAGAAAATGAACTAAACTCTTTGATTTCATTGAATTGCCTTCGATGACATCGAAATTCAAATTTCGATGACATCGAAGAATGTTCGATGACATCGAACAATTAAATGAGATTGTCCAGTAAGCTCCAAGCATTTTTAGTGAAAATCTAAATACCATCGAACACAATTTGATGACATCAAACGAGGACATAATATGCCTGTTTTTATCATTGCGATTTTTGCCTTTATATTCGGAGGCTTGGTTTCTTGGTTTGTAGTGAGAAAAAGAGTTATTGCTATAGGAAAACACCTACCATCTCAAATCCCTTTTCTCATAGGAGTTCATCCTTCAATCCTATCTTAAATGCAATCATTGAAAAATCAATAGATTGGATTGAAGAATGAACTCCACCATTCAAGGATCTTCCAACAACTCATTTATTGGCAAATCATTGAGCTGGAATCTTGTGAATGCTTGATATTTGGGAATCTCATCCACGCCTAAAGACCAACATTTAATAGAAGAGATTCACCAAAATACCTTGACCCAACAACTGGCGAATTGTATCAGAAGCATCTACAGTTGTTGCAAATCAAGGGAACTAAAGACTCTTCATCAACAAGAGAGATCATCTTCAGTATGTGTTAACATGGGGCTCACTCACTTACAAGCAATAAAGTCCATAGAGTTTCAAACCCCTTCCTTGTGTAGGATCTAGTTTTAAAGTTTATTTTTCAAACTCGCTAAGACCTTTCATAGGCCTCTGACAGGAGAGTACGTGGTATTTCCTTATGTAGGATATGTTGCCTTGTGTAGGCATAGGTTACCTTGTGTAGGCTCCTAGTAGTGTCCTTGTGTAGGACCGTGTGCCTTGTGTAGGCATAGGTTGTCTTGTGTAAGCTCCTAGTATTGTCCTTGTGTAGGACTCATTGCCTTGTGTAGGCTCCTAAGGTTGTCTTGTGTAGACTCCTTAGCTAACCTTGTGTAGATTGTGAAGGTTTATGGTTAACCTGATTTAAAACCATTTGATAATGAAATCTGACACACTCTAGGGTGGAGTGCGTCAGTCGAGAGTGGAGTAGGCATGTAGCTGAACTATTATATATTGTTGTGTTTGTGATAATTGCCTTTCGTCATATGTATTGACTATGTGATTGTTTACTTTATGCATAATACATGTTTGATAAAATGTATCATTAGAACTTGAATTTAAATGATCTTGTTATAATCCTTCTCAAGTTGATTTAGATGGGTAGAATCTATAACTTAATAGGATTAAAACTCTAAAAAGTCCTATTCACTCCCCTTTAGGACACTTTGACATATATCTATACTTAAATAGTAGCAGTCTTACCGCAATTTCATTTACCATCCTGAGAAAGTACCAGATGAAGCTTAACCTGAGCAAATGTGCCTTTGAAGTAAGCTTGAGAAAGTTCCTCAATTTTTTGGTTAACCAGAGTGGGATTGAAGCAAATCCCTACAAGACACAAGTATTGCTGAGCATGAGCTTGCCCAAAACTACAAAGGAAATCTAGTGCCTCATAGGTAGAGTTGCCACCCTCAACAGGTTCGTCTCTAAGATTATCGACTAGTGTGTCTTCCGTTCTTTCAACAACTGAAGGGTAAAGCAAAGCCGACTTGGACAGATGATTGTGAGGAAGCTTTGTAGTAACTCAAATAGTATCTAAGGTCACCCCTCTACTTTCCAAACCTGAGTAAGGAGAGCCACTACTGCTCTACCTGGCCGTCTCAGCCGCAGCAGTTAGCTCAACAATGATATGAGAGGTCAGAGGCAAGTAACTTCCCGTTTATTATGTCAGCAAGGCACAGGTTCAAGCCGAGACTAGATACCCCAACATTAAAAAGCTCGTGCTAGCTCTGATAGTGTCATCACGCCGCCTCCACCCCTATTTTAGTGCCACACCATTATGGTCTCGACCAATCAACCCCTTCCTTAAGTACTCCAGAAACCCGAGGTGTCAGGGAGACTGACGAAGTAGGCGATTGAGCTCAGAAAATTCAACATCGTGTATTGACCCCGAATTATTATCAAAGGCTAAGCAGTAGTCGACTTCATTGCTGAGTTCACCAACACCGAGCTCTTGCAAGAACCCGAGGAAACCAAGGATGAGTCCGACCCCTAGGTATGAACACTTCCCATCGATGGGTCTTCCAACTCCAAAGGCAGCGGGGCAAGGATAATCCTTGTGGCACCTGACAAAACCTGCACTCAATATGCCTTAAGATTTGGATTCCTAACTTCCAACAACATTGCGGAATATGCGGCCCTCCTCACTGGGCTCAAACTGGCAAAAGCCATGGGAACTCAAACTTTGAAAATCTATAGTGATTTGCATCTCATCGTCAACCAAGTTGTCGATGAATACCAAGCAAAGGGAGAGAAGATGATCGCCTATCTCCAAAAGGTGAAAGAATTTATTAGTCAGTTCAGTGAATGCGAACTCACTTTGGTCCCTCAGACCTAAAACACTTGAGCAGATGCCCTAACAAAGCTGGCAGTTGTGGCCGACGATGACATCGCCAAATTAAATTCGATTGAGTTCTTGCTTAAACCAGCTTCGATCAACTTGAATAAGAGAAAGTGCTTCCCATCATCTCGACTCCAAGCTGGATGGACCCGACCACAGACTACCTTCGAGAGAACAAGCTACCCACCTATAAGCTTGAGGCATGAAGAATTCAGAGTAGAGCAGCTTGGTACACCATGCTTGGGGACACCCTCTACAAAAGAGGATTCTCCTTATCGTACTTGAGGTGTCTTCGACCCGTTGATGCCAAGTATATTTTGAGGGAGATCCACAAAGAGATATGCGGTAATCATTCGGATGACAGAGCACTCTCCAACAGAGTGATTCGACAAGGGTATTTCTGGCCAACCATCCAAGAAGATGCCAAACAGTCAACTACTTTACCAAGTGGGCCGAGACGGAGTCGTTAACCAAAATCACCGAGCAGAAGATTACTGACTTCGTCTGGAAGAACATCATCTGTAAATATGGGATCCCGCACACTATCATCTTGGATAACGACAAACAATTCGACAATGTGTGATTCCGAGGTCTTTGTGAAAGGCTCGGGATCTGCAATGCCTTCTCATCACCTTGTCACCCCTAGGCCAATGGACAGGTGGAGGCAGTGAACAAGATTATAAAGAACCACCTCAAGACCAAGATCAAGAAATCTAAAGGGGCCTGGGCCGAGGAACTACCACACATCCTCTAGGCATACCAAACCATTGCTTAGACATCAACAGGTCAGTGCAAAGGCCATGATGCTAGTCGAAATAGGACTCCCTATTACACGAATCGATTCTTTTGATGAAAATCAGAATGTTGAGCAGATGGTTATAGTTCTGGACCTACTCGAGGAAGAGAGGGAATGAGCACAGTTGAAGATCATGACTCATCAGCAACGGGTCGCCCTATACTATAATTCTCTGGTCAATGTGTGAAGGTTTCAAGTGGGTGACTTAGTCCTCCGTGAAACATTCCAGAATACCAAGGAGCCTGGTTTGAAAACTTTAGGACAGAGTTGGGAGGGACCTTACAAGATAACGAGTACAACATAGCTGAGAGCTTATCAACTTAAGGATATGGATGGAGAACTCTAGCCTTATCCATGAAATGCCAAGCACTTAAAAATATACTATTCTTGAGGACTCAAAAAATCCTCCAACCAAAAATGTATCAAATGGCTGATCTACTCAACTAGAGCCACCTCCCTCCTCAAAGGAAAAAAGGTGCTCAACGCATTGCCACCATTTATTTCGACTAGAGCGACCCCCCTTCTTACAGGAAAAAAGGGTGCTTTAGAAACTAATGTTTGGTGTCTACTATTATTCTAAAATAAAAGAAATTTTTACTATTTTTGAATATTCGAATTGTATGGCCGACTATGGACACTTCCCTGAATTCTAGGGAAGAAAATCCTCCTACTGACTGCTCAATCCACATCAAGTGGTTGACACAATTAGTTATCCTCAACCATGAACTCTACGTGGAAAGAACTTCCTCAAGTCAAGTGAGGAAAATTTCTTTCAAATCCCGATTATACGAGTTGTATGATCGACTATAAAGACTTCCCTCAATTTAGGGGAAGAAAGTCCTTCTTAGTGCTCAACCTACTACTACAACTACTATTTTGAGGTAGACCTATTAATTCTACCATGCACGACCAATCGTTGTTACATCAACGATGGTCGACTTGCTATACTACAATCTACTATAAGAATTAGAAGATAACATACGTAATGAACATGGAAAAAAGTTGATCTTTCCATTTATAATGGTGGAGATTACAATGTTAAACACCAAAAAGAGAGATTTTTACAAGGACTCAGGGAAGGTCTTCGGCCTCAGTTTTTGTTGGAGTTAAACTTTAAGCGACTTCCTCGGCTAGGCCGTCCAAATCGAGCTCCGGATACATCTGCTTCATGAGCTCCTCACACCGTCCGTAGACCATATTGAAGTAATCCCCGAGCTCTTTGGCCCACTCCTCTGAAGACTTGAACGCCTCCACTACCACCTCTTGTCCCGCAGGGATGAAGGCCTAAACCTCCGCCAGTTTAGTCCCGACCTCCGTTGACTTGGTCGTCATCTTAACCAGATTGGCTGCCACATTTTCCCTCTCCGCCTTAGAGGAAGAAAGGCATGACCTGAGGTCCTCCAGTGCAAACCGCATTGCGGCCCCTTCCCGCTGAGCCTCCTCTAGTTGGGCTCTAAGGAGGGCCCGATCCTCCTTACTTATTTGCAAGGCCTGTACTTTAGCCAGAGCCATGTCCATGTCTGCCATGATAATCTCGTGCTCAGCGGCTCTGGTCTGGAGCTCTTCCTCCATTCTTTCATTATGCCCAACCTCTCAAAACGTTTGACGGGCATCCAGTAGTGCGAGAGCAGTCTAGATTAAGAAAAAAGAACAAGGGAGCAACAAATTATGAAACGAAAGACTAGGAGAATAATGACTCGAAAAGAAGGGCATGAAACATGACCTACCTTGAGGAAAGTGGTTGTTAGGTCGCATACCAGATCCATTGAATGGAGTGATAGGAGAGTAGCAATATCCTTCTCTAGCAAATAGCGGGCCCCCCATTCAGACGACATAGCCATATGATGACCCAGGGGAAAGAGTTCAACCTGTTGGCTTTCTCGGCTCTACGGGTAGGAGCAACATTAAAAGCAGGGGCAGTAGGAACCCTTTCGCCTGGAGCTTCATCCCGAACTGGGGATGGCTCCAAGTCAATGACCTCCATAACCACCAGCTGAGGAGGTACAACTTCGGGGAGAGGGGCTTCGGGCACCACCTCAGTAGCGGGGACCTCAGAAATAGGCTTGGGCCCTCTGTGGTGCCAGAGGATCCTCATCAAAGGGAAGGGGCTACGCCTCTTTTGCCATCCCTCCTCAGCCATTCCAAGTCAGCTGTGGAAGGGAGCTTTATTTTCTTAGGGTGACGGGGATGCTCAGACATATCTATAAAAAACCAATAGGGCTCGAGTCAGATATGGGATAGAATTTTAAATGCAAAAACAGAGTTCAGCTAACTACATACCTGCCGGCTCGGGAAAGATCGAAGACAGGCCAGACTGGTAAAGAGATTGAGGAGTGATTAATCTCCTCCAATCCCTATCAGTAGCACTCTACAGCCTTACCCAAGCAATTTGTTGAAGTTGCTTCGGGCAAAGCCTAAGCTAAAGCCGAGGAAAAACTGCACACGAACGATGCTACGATTATCAAACAAAACTACAGAATAAAATCTACCAACTCTATAAGCTCAATGACTTCTGACCTGGACTCGCGAATCTGGTAGGGACTTGAGATCGCTACCTTCCCACCTCAGCCACTAGGATCTCCCACTCACTCGACGTAAAAAACCATTTATCCTTCCCCCACCTTTGTTGGAGGAAGGATTGTTGGTGATGAGATCTTGGCCCTGATTTGCCCAAGAAATGAAGTAATATTAGCCTCAATGGAGAGGACTGATCTTCGCCTTGTACAAGTACAATAACTCATTTGTGGACAACTCGAGGTGTCCGAGCCATTCCCACAAAATGTAAGTCCTAAATAGGGCCCTCCAGGCATTCGAGATTAGCTGATCTAGGGCCAGCCGCAAGGTGGTGGTAACCTCCATACTATGGGGTGAAGAGGGAGACAAAGACTACACTGCATGGCCACTACGTATATTGCCACCTCGCCCTCCCGAGGATGGCCCAAGACTTCCCCAGGCTCAAGGGCCCGATACACCACTGACTCAGGGATGTGATACTCCGACCTGATTCGAACTATGTCGGCATCCTCTAATCTCGACCCAAAGAGGTTGACCTCCCGAGAAGGTCCCGCAGTGGGTGGAATGACCACATGAGGAGAGGGGAGAGGTATCACCACATCTTTACCTCCCAGCATCGGAGAAGATGTGGGAGAGGGGAGGTCCTGTCAGGAGTCCTCTCTTGGGGGATTGGACTCCCCGTGGAATGCCCCTGACACCAACAACTTATCAGAGACAAAGACTTCCGACATCTCAAGCAGAGAATAAAAGAAAGGTAGAAGAGAATTGAAGAAAGAAAAAGATGATAGAAAAGCAGAGAACATGGGGATTTCTGACTTACAGAAAATTGCCTAGTCTAGTAGAGAAGGAAGGCAGCAAGGAAGGGTATAAGCAAATGAATGGAGCTAGGGTGTTCCGCCTCCATTTATATAGGTGCCCTGGTCGAGACATTAATGGGCGACATTTAATGTCGAGGTCCGAAGAGGCGATATGGCACACGCCTTTAACTATGTGCCAACCTCTAGTTCGTGGATAGACCTGACAACCAAGGCAGAGACAGGTGTCGCCCCACTACTTATCCAGAGGCGAAGAGGCGCCATCATTTCACATGCCTCCTCGAGCGACCCATCACAATCATTAGGGGATCCACCTCGACTCCCACTCTCACCGCTCCCATCATGATCATTAGGGAATCTGCCTTGACTCCCGCGCTCGTCGCTTTCCCCTCACCTGCCATCACGATGAGTACTTCCGACCTCTACCCACTTACACACGAGCTCCAGCCCTTAAGGAAAATCTCACGATCCATTTACTTTCCGAGCTTCTGAAGAGTGCTCAAAAGTAAGGGAGCTACTGTTATGGGCAAAAATGGACTAAGTACAACAACCAACATGAGAAGGAATGCCGAGCATAGAAGAGGCAGAGAGCTCTTTCTTTGCCACCCAGACGACCAACATAAGGAAGTTAGCTCACTCCCTCCACGAGAAAGAACATGGAACATGGAGGATAGCTCAGTCTTCACTACCGAGCTCGACCTCCACCAACGAGCTGAGTCCAGCCCACCTACGATGGCTTCGACCACGGCTATCTCACTATTATAACTAGTGAGCAAGTCTTGAGTATCGACCTGACCTCGAAGGCAGGCCTTGACCACAATCAATATTCTACTCAGTCCATAAGACCTTGACCAGTTAAATTATGGGGTCAGACCCGTTCATAGGAGACCGACCATGGACCCCAACTAGTTTAATTGTAAGGTTGAGGCTGAGCATTGATCTTGAACTTCTCGGAAGCCGACCACCCCATCTTGGAGTTGACATCGACTGCCGACCATGGTTTCCTTGGGAGTCGACCACTGGGAGATCTTCTTCTTATACAAGGACCTACTCCCCTAGATCTTCGTCGAGGATAACGCCTTGAGTCTTGGAGTAGATCCCCTCTATAACACGTACCTACTAAGTAGAGAGATTACCATCTACGTAACTAGTATGAAGCAACTATAAATAGGAACCCCACCTACGGTGAAAGGTACACGCAAACACACACCAAAAACCCTATACGTTCTACTAGAACTAGTTTGCCTACACTGACTTTGGCATCGCAGGGTCCCCTATTGAAGCCAGGGTCTCCATTGTTGTCTCTTTATGCAGGTCCATAAGTGGTCCAAGGAGGACATCTTAATATCAGCATCAACACGTATAATAGCTCATAGTTCATCCTTGAGTTGTTGAAGTTCTAGGAAAGGTGAAGGAGATTCAGCCATGGTGATATCATTTTTGAAGCTTGGCAGAGAGAGGAGAGTATGACTTCAGTAAGAAATACTTTCTTGGAACTGGAGGAAGTGTTGGTACCATCTCACTTAGTGTTGGAGTGGAAGTATGTAGTGGCTCCGAAGGAGTGACGACTCATATGGTGAAGGTAGTAGAGTCCATGACAGGAACCTTATTGGCTATCTCTCGACTGGAGATATTTTTTTCCAGCATATCAGCTAGTCGAGTTGGTTCTTCTTCTTCCTCGTCCACAATCAATAGGCATCTAGTAGCTGTGATGGGAGTAGGTTGTTCAGTAATACCCGAGGATGGTACATACAAGTTTACCGATGTAGGGGTGGAATGAGAAAACATGTCTCGTCGAGAGTTTTGTAATATTAATACAAGTGGATTATCGTTTTCTTGATTGAGAATAGTTGATGGAGCCTCAGAATGAAAGAAAACACGAAAAAGTTCTAGCGATTGGATAATTTTCGTATTTCTAAGAGTATTTTTGTTAAACCGAAGTGCATTGCCTACAGTTGCTTCAGAATCAGAGCCACTAGAAGATCCTGACCCTCCAAACTGTGATTTTTTTTTTTTTTTAAAATTTTTGGATTTATATATTTATTTTCTTAACTATCCATCGGATAAAAAATAATCCCAGCATAGGAACCTATAATTCTTCTTTTGTACATCATTTATACACTAGGAACCTTTTCATTTCTATTTTGTTTATTTGGGATATTCACTGCAAAATTCCTCATGAAACCTGATTTTACCAAAGAATAACTTAATTGCCAATTTCAAAATGAAAATCGTAAGAAGTCAAGCACGTGGTATTTGCATGACATCAACATGTCCAGGAAGGGTATCCAATACAATGATTAGACAATGTAAAAAGATAATTTTTCAGAGATTGATTTTAAATTTTTTGTGTTTTATTGAATACGATGTTTTGAATATATACAGGAGGAGTGGCCTTCAATTAAGGGAGATTACAATCAATCACGCCTGAATCAATTCTAAGCAGCAAAGAAAACTACATACCAGAAATCAATTCTCTCTTATTGACTTTGCTAATACACAAATTAAATTAGTTGATTAAGTCATCATGTGGACCACACACCACCCCCACTCTAATTAATATGTTGCCCACTTGATGAGTGGACCAGCCTGATGTTTGGTTGGTTTGAAAATTGTTAGGTTGAATGTCATGCACGTACCCCACAATGCTTTACTTTACGCCTTTCGAAAAGATAGAAAAAGACAAGGACCTTTTGGATATTTTGTCTTTGAAAACACCTCTAGTTTTGTCCATTAGTCAGAGGCATTGTTTGATAAATCAAGATTCTAAGGAAATTTGCAGTAGAATGAGGAGAAAAAGGAAGCAGGATTGTGAACTCAGGCAAAATTAGTTAACCATGTTATGATCCAACTAACCGATAATTGCCAACACATCATGTGTGAATGATATCCAATCCGTCAAGAAGATTGTCCAGACCATGAAGATCAGCTAGCACAAAACTCAGGCCAATCCACTCATCCAATGGCTACAAGTTTTCTTCAAACCAGATCAGCGGCTACACATTATTTTCTATGGTGTGGCCGACCTGATGTTTGCTTCGGGAATTCATCACCGGTTGGATGTCATGCAAGGCTGACATGTTAATAATAAAAATAATAAAATCTTGCCGGTACGGCGAACACTATAATCGTTATAATTTACAGCTTATAATTGCTGTACGGCCATTACGTAACAAGAAATGCTCACATTCAACACTCGTACGTTAGCGAAAAAGATGGGCCATAACGTAAAGATTACCTGGAATGAAAATTGGAGCATCCTTTAATTTACTATAGGTGGGCCTCACACAGATAGTAAGTCAGACCATCATCCATCCCTTGTGGATCGTATACCAGCGTATGGTGGACCCGTACTATCAAGTGTTCGTCGACGATCATTGGATGGCAGTCCATGTTGAACCCATCCTATGTAAAGCTCGTTGGTGACCGAAGGTGGGCCCACATGTGTTAATAGAGAGATATGATCCACTACGAATTCGGTGCCTTGTCAAGGTGCCAATTTATACGTGGGTCCGTATGCACACCGACAATAAACGAAAACAACTGGACGGGAGGAATCCGTGTTACTGTCCATTTTGCATACCCTTATTTGAATACCTGTGATAATCCGATCAGGCTGATGTAATAATCATGTGCAATACGTAATGGACCCCTCCCGTTGGTCCACTTTGATCATTCCTGTGTGGGTCCTTTTGGGCCCAACAGATTAACTGGAGTTCTAACGAGGGAGGGAGAATTCGACCGGCCATGTAATGGTAAGGGTCGTGCTTTGATGTTCACCGTAACTAACTATTTCTTTTCTGAAAATGGAATTAATCTCTACTTACGTTACATGTGGTAGTTAGGATTGAACAATCAGAGACGTTGCCAGTGGAAAGTCGGTTTGAAATCGATCCTTCTTCTACAAGCTTCTAAACGCTTTTTATATGCTTACTTGGCTGCCATCTTTGCGCGGTTAACCCGTGACCAGATTCAGTGGTTCCGGGACTGTGTGGCCACTGTGATGCATGTATTTATATCAACGCCATACATCCGTTTTGCCAGCTCATTTTAGTGCATGAACTCAAAAATGAAGCATATTCAAATATCATGTGTACCTCACGGCATGAAGAAATGGTGATTGAATGCCCACAATTAAAAACTGGGGCCACAAAAGTTTTGAATCAAGTTGATTTTTGATTTCTCTCCTTTCATCCATCATCTGTATAGCCGTATCAACAGGTAGGAAGGCAAATAAAAATTACAGTGGGCCCTATGAAAGTTTACAATAGGTGTTATCATCCCCTCTGTTTCCTTTGTTGTGGCCAACCTCAAATTAGTGTTATTAATATCCTTACTGTTTCCGTGTTGTGGCCCATTTTAGATTTTGAGGTGATTCATTTTTAAGGTTCATGTCACGGGGTGGATATAAAACACATATCAGGGTGGCAAGAGTCCTACAAGCACTGAGCTCAGTGGCTTCCCCGAACCACCGCATCGAGTTAACGTTGATTGGATACTACCCAGGGGCTTTGAGGGGCCATCATGATGTATGGGTTTTATTCATATCGTTCATCCATGTTCCGATATTATTTCAGGATATAAGCTCAAAATGAGGTAGATAGTGTTGGGGATTTGTGCTGCGGAATCACACAGATTTAGATCTAGAATAGTAATCCGAGAGCAACAAGCAATCACAAGAGAACACAAAGATTTAACGTGGAAAACCTTTTTGGAAAAAAACCACGGCATAAAGCGATAGAAATCTACTATGAAAATAAATTACAATAGAGATGACTTATCCGATTCGAACAACCTCGAATCTCATCCTTGCTACACCCTTTAGAAACCCTAAAACCCTTTTATGAACCCTTGGAAAACTTTTAGAAAGCCTTAGAATCCCTTAGAATAGCCCTAGGGACCCCTATTTATAGTTTAGGAAACTCAACTTACGCAGCTCCTTTGAAAAAGTCTGGAAACTGCCTCAAATTTACGCAGTCTGCGCGTGGGCTGCGTAACCCTCGACTGGTCGAAGGACCCCCTCAACCAGTCGAGCCTGACCCTTGACTGATCGAGTGGCCCGGACACCAAAATATATAAGTCACTGGACTTTAAGTAGAGCAGGCCTCGACTAGTCGAGTAGCTCACTTGACCGGTCGAGAGACCCAAAATTAGATAGATTTAAGGCATCTGTTAACAATCTCCACCAAGCCTTCAATTTTTAACTGTGTATCTTGCTGCCCTCTTCTCTTATCTCTGCATCATATCATAGCTTCAATCAACGCTTCTCGTGCACACTTCGTCCTTCTTTTATGTCATTGCCAAGCCTAGAGAAGTTGCACATAACTTAAATTTCTCTGTAGGAACGACCTTGGTGAACATGTCTAATGGATTCATGCTGGTGTGAATCTTTTTTAGTGTTATGCCTCCTTCCTTAAACACCTGTCGGATAAAGTGGTGATGAACATCAATGTGTTTGGTATATGAGTGATAAACAAAATTTTTAGCCAAATTGATAGCGCTCTCACTATCACAGTTAGCCGACACGACTCCTACTGAAGTCCCAACTGATTTATCATTCCTTTGGGCCAAACACCTTCTTTAAACGCTTCCGTCACTGTCATATATTCTGCTTTGTTCGTGGAAATAATTACCATGGACTGAAACTTTGACATCCAACTGATTGCTCCACCCACTAGTACAAACGATTATCCTGAAGTAGACTTTTTAGAATCTATACTGCCTGCATAGTCGAAATCCACATACCCTACCAACTTTGTTCCTATCTTCTCAAAAGTTAAAATGTAGTCTTTTGTACCTCGAATGTATCGAAGTAGCCATTTCACCGCTTCCCAATGTTGCTTGCCAGGGTTTGACATGTATCTGCTCACAATAACGACTGCCTGTAAAATATCTAGTCTCGTACAGACTATAACATACATTAAACTACCAACCGCATTCGAATAAGGCGCATGAGACATAACTTGCTTTTCCTCATTTGATTTAGGACATTTTTCTTAGGAAAGCTTGAAGTGAGCCACGTGGGGAACGCTCACCGGCTTTGCTTGGTCCATCCCATATTTGATCAACACCTTTTCAAGGTATTCTGCCTGTGATAACCAAAGTCGTCTCTTCTTCCTATCTCTATGAATATCTATGCCGAGAACCCTCTTTGCAGCCCCCAAGATCTTTCATCTTGAATGTCCCTGATAACTGAGTCTTTAGTATGTTGATTTTAGACATATCATGATAGACGATCAACATATCATCAACATACAGTACTAGGATGATAAATTTTCTATCACTCGGTATCTTATAATAGACATAGTGATCGTATTCAATTCGAGTAAATTTCTTACTCACCATGAAAGAATCAAATTTTTTTATACCAATGCCTAGGTGACTGTTTCAGGCCGTACAACGACCTTATTAACCTGCAAACCTTTTTCTCTACCCCTTTAATTTCGTAGCCCTCTGGTTGTTTCATGTAGATCTGCTCTTCCAACTCCCCGTGTAGGAATACATTCTTGACATCCATCTGTTCCAGTTTGAGGTTGTATTGGGCAAACAGTGCCAACACGAATTTGATAGACACCTGGTTAACCACCGGCGCAAATATCTCTGTGAAGTCGATTCCTTCTCTCTGAGCATAACCCTTCGCTACCAACCTTGCTTTGTATCTATCCTGTTTCCTTTTGAATAACCACTTGCATCTGATCGCTTTTTGGCCCAGTGGAAGCTCCAGTAGCTCTCATGTATGATTTTTGTGCAACGAGTCCATCTTATCATCCATAGCCACCTTCCACTTTTTTGCATCAGGCTCATCAAGAGCCTCCTGAATAGTAGACGGATCCCCCTCATCTGTAATGAGGTCATATGCAATATTAGAGTCATCCCTTTATCTTGCCGGTAACCTGCGATCACGTGGTGGATTCCTTCTCACAGGTGGCTGCTCCACCTGATCATGTACCTCTGTTTTCGCATTTGTCTTTACCTGAGTATCATTTGTGTCAATCTAGACATCTACAATCACCATTTCTAGTTCATCTTGTTCCTCTTAATCATTCTTGTGAAATAGGGAGCTTTCATCTAATTTGACGTCACGGCTAGTGATGACTTTGCGTGTGACCTTGTCGAATAACCTGTAACCTTTCACACCAATGCCATAGCTAACAAAGATATATTTTTTTGTACTATGGTCTAGCTTATCTCTCTCAACTAACGGTACATGAGAATAAGCCTTGTAACTAAATATGCGTAGATCTGAGTAGTCGATTTTCTGACCACTCCATACTTCCTCTGAGATTTTACATTCAATTGTTGTTGAAGGAAATCAGTTCACCAAATAACAAGCTGTGTTAATAGCCTCTGTCCATAGGTTATTGCCCAACGCAACATTGCTTAATATGCATCTGACCCTCTCTAGAAGAGTCTAATTCATTCGCTCAGCCACACCGTTTTGCTCGGGTGTGTGGCACACTATGTTATGCCTAATGATCCCTTCATCCTTGCAATAATCATTAAACTCAGTGAAAGTAAATTCTCCACCATTGTCAGTCCTTAAAAACTTTTATTTTTTACCTTGACTATTTTTCCACCATTGCCTTCTCTGTAACTGACGAACTAACTCCAATGAGGAGTCATGTGATATGACACTCCTGTGTCTAGGATCCACTCATCTGCATGATTATCATGAACATGTTCGATCATAGATACAGACAGAACATCACCACCACTTGTTTCTTCATCAGATGTGACAACATTGGCTTCCTTGGAAGAAGCCGCTGAATTTTCTTTCTTCGCTTTAGGATTTCTATAATCTTTCTTCATGTGTCCAGACAACCCACAATTCCAACACTTTAATTTTCCTTTGCCATTGCCATTGGATTTGGATCTAGGTCTTGAAGATTCCGTACCTCGCTCAGAATCTCTGCCCCTCATAATTAGTGCATCGAAAGATGCCCCCATGTCACCGTTTAGCTTTCTCATAGCCTTCCTTTGGAGGGCTAAGATAACGATGTCGACACTTAGGGTTTTATTTGCTGTATACATCGTGTCCCTGAAAGACTCATACGATGCAGGAAGAGAATTCAATAATATACATGCCCACTCCTCATCTTTGACCACCTCCTCCATATCCAGTAATTTGCACATCAATTTATTAAAGTTGCTGATGTGGGCTTTTAGATCTCTACCCTCTGCCATCTTGAAGGTATAACACTGTAGCTTCAAGTGTATACGATTTTCAGAGGACTTCTTTTCTAGATGTTCTCTAACTTCGCCCACAAACTAGCCACGATTTTCTCCCTCAAAACATTATAGAGAACCTCATCCGTGAGACATAAAAGGATAGAGGCTAAAGCATTACTATCAAGGTTTTCCCATTCTTCATCTTTCATGGTAGATTTCCACTCCTCAAGGTCCTTAATCTCGCCTTGCTTAGTTAAAAGACTAATCATCTTAACCTTTCATAACTCAAAATTAGTTTTGCCTAAGTACTTCTGTAACGACTCGGAAAATCCCGTACAATGGCCCGAGTACCACCTCAGGCAGAAATCACGTAGGATCAAATCCTTTAGAAATTAGACAAAGTTAACTAAGTGCTAAACTAGATTAGCCATGAAATCTGCTTGAATCAATTTAAATACGATCTGCAAGACCCAAAACTTGTAGAATCATTGACGCTAGGCTACCCTAAAATCTAGGATCAAACTCATTACCCGACTGCTCTCGAGAGCACATTGAATCTCTGAATCAGATCTGGACCACACATCAAAAGTCCGAATGATACGAGGTTATAGAATTAGGACCGCCTTGCTGGGCCTGACAACCATCTTGGAAATCAAAACCAGATTGTATTTCGGGGCTATTCGCTTGAGCCCAGAGCGAGGAGTGTGAGAAAACTTGGTTTTCTTTAGAAATTAAATTAAATTTAAGTAATCTGAGACTTAATGTTTGCGGGCCAAATATAAGCAATCTGACCTAAATATACCCTCGGATCAGGGAAAATTTCATACACATGTCCATGTACTTGTAACCCTGATCGAGTTTCTGTGACCGTTGAACTGAAACTGGTCTGCCACTTGTGATCTGGGAACCCGATTGGAATGAAAACTTAACTCGACCTAGATCCATAGTTAGTGAGCTTATCCGACCTTTGGCTCAAGGGGGGCTCCAGAAGTGCTCCATTGAGCTGGAACAGATGTCCTTTGAAAATAACCTAGGTATACCATGATCTTAAGTCTAGTTTAGTGAGTTTTAGGCCTATATAAGGACCTTAAACCCTCTCTCATTCAGCCCATACGAATTTGAGAGAAACCCTAGGAGAGAGAAGAGAAGAAAGAGAGAGAAAGTGTGAGAGTTGTGGGAGATAGATCCTATTACTCTACCCTGTTATCATACGTGCTTAACCACCCCGATCTAATCGCTTTTCCGATGATTCCGGCTTTGTTTCTAGGTAAGAAACCCTAACCTTAATCCATTATAGGGTTATGATTGTTGCAAGTGATGAATAACTAACATATTTCATGTCTTAGGTTGCCGTTCTGTCAGTGATTAAGACTTGGTGTTTAACTGAGTCCGTTACTCGTTTCTATGGCGTAAGGTGTGGACTTTAGACGTATAGGTTATGGTTTTCAACACTTTCAATGTCAGATAATGATAGATTCATGTTCTGGGTGTTATTGTACATGCACAAACCGATGTTCGTTTTGCGTTTCGATTGCGTATACAAATTATGGCATATTGTGTATTCTGTATATTTGTAGAAAATACTGTATATGTACAAATTTTGAAAGTATGTTTGCCATGATTAATTACTGTATGAACATGTTATATATATGTATAATACTTACTCGGCGAAAGGATTCGCCCACATGCATGTTTTTGCTAGTATACGCTATGTATGTTAAAAGAGTGTATTCTAAGTGTTTGTGAAAATGTTTGTAAGAGTAAGTACTTAGATGATAGTGCTTTAGATAGGTGTTGAGATAGGATTCTCAACTACCTTAGTGATGTGTATGATTTCCTTCATGCAAGTTGTTTAAATCAATTGCTTATGAAATATGTGTGTTTGTATTTCCTACTTGCCTTGTGCTTTATAACATGCTTGTTAACATGTTAGAATTATTTTTTTTATTCTACTTTACTCTACATGCTTCTGATCAAGGATTGAATATGATTGGGGCTACGTTATAGTCCAGACGATTGGTAACAGACTTGAGTTCATGGTTGAGATTCATTTCGCCACGTAGGATGTGTTTGACGAACCCGAGTCGTACTTCGGTTGGTGATAGTGGTTAGGCCACACGAAGTGCTTATGCACTTCATGTCATTCAGCTAGTTGTGCGCTCGTGCTAGTCGAGCTTGTCAAGTAACCCGATCTGTCTAATGTATATTCACCATGTTTGGACGCCACTGCTTGAACCTAGGGTACCAAACTTACCAGTGTAACCTCATTAACCTTGGTATCTCGATCCGCTAAGACTCATGAGCCGGGCATGGTGGTATGGGACACCGTGGTCGAGCTGTCGGCCTACGATGGGGCCACGAGCCTCCCCGTAGTGACCAGTGAGTAACCCAGACTCATGAGCCAAATACGGTGGTATAGGACACTGTATTCGAGTTGTCGGCCTACACTGATTGGTGATGAGTCCTTTATAGTGACCTCAAATATATTCTTAATCTGCGGAGAGGCGACGAGCCTTCCCGTAGTAAACAGAGTATAAACTAGGCCTGTATTGATAAGGTGATGGAGGAGTGGTGCAACGAGTGCGTGTAACAGCCCTGGCAGCCCTTTATAGTGACCTAGAATCGTATCATTGTATGAGATTATCTAGGACTGATGACCCTAGAATGGATCATTGTTTGAGAATGATATAAGGAAGGTACCTTAGTTTCCTAATACTGCTGTATGAAAAGGACTAATAATAACTCGGTGATCATGCTCATAACATAGCACTGCATGTGCCTGGAAGATGTAGAGCACTGAGGGATGAACGCATGCCGCGGATGTAAGATGTTGTCGCACGAGGGAGCATTGGCGAGGGCATGCATCATGACTGCATTCCATACTTGCATTAATAAGAGTATTTGATTGTACTGCTTTATCATGACTGAATTGATAACATGTTAACCTATGGTTTATTGTTCCACTGAGTTAGCTACTCACTCCCACGTTACGGGACGGTGTTCTGGACACCCATCAGACTCTGTCTTAGATGCAAGTATTGAAGAGACGCAGGAGGTTGAGCCTGATTACGATGATGATCAGGATGAGTTCTCCTACATGCAGTTCTCTGGAGGCTACGCTTAGGCCATTCAGATGACGGGGCTACAGGGTGTACCATTATAGTTGTACCATTTTTGACATTTTGATTTTTGAAACAAATACATGTATATGGTGACTCGGTAAGGTGTTCATACTCTAGAGATTGATTGTGACATTTCTGGCTTTATATACATTTATATACATCTTTCAGTCTTCTACTTGCATTTTATAACTTGATCTGGAGTATGAATTACTGTTTTGGTATAATCCCACTTATGATTATTGCACTAACACAGACAACATTCAATCATAAGCATTTATGTTGCATAAGTGATGTTTTGGAACTCAGGTGTTGAGTTGCTACTCGACCCCCGATTTTCAGGGCGTTACAACTTCTCAATATCAAACTTACCATTTCCCATTATTACTAATCCTACAGATTCAGATCCGTGCCCCAACGATTGCTTTAATACCATTTGTTGGGGATTTGTGCTGTGGAATCATACAGATCTATATCTAGGATAACAATTCAAGAGCAACAAACAATCACAAGAGAACACAAAGATTTAATGTGAAAAACCCTTTCGGGAAAAAACCATTGCACAAAGCGACAGAATTCCACTATGAAAAGAAATTACATGAGAGAGGACTTACCCGATTCGAACAACCTCGAATCTCACCCTTGCTACACCCTTTAGAAACCCTAAAATCCTTTTAGGAACCCTTGAAAAACTTTTAGAAAGCCTTAGAATCCCTTAGAATAGTCCTAGGGACCCTTATTTATAGTTTAGGAAACTCCACTTACTCCTTTGGAAAAGTCCAGAAACCGCCTCAAATTTATGCAGTCTGCACGTGGGCTGCGTAACCCTCGACTAGTCGAGCCAAGGCCTTGACTGGTCGAAGGACCCCCTTGACCGGTCGAGCCTAACACTTGATTGGTCGAGCGGCTTAGACACCAAAATATATAGGTCGCTAAACTTTGAGTCGAGCAGGCCTCGACTAGTCGAGCAGCCCTATAACATCCCGGATTTTTGCCAACCTAGGATTAGACGTCCTTAGGCGATGAGTCACTCCCAACACCTTATTAACCTGTCAGAACTGAATCCCAGAGTCTAAAACCGCTTTTGAACCCATTTCCTTCACAAATCTCACCTTTCACCACCTTGTTCTTTAAATTTTTCTAAGTACTTTCACCCTAGACACTATCTTAAACTATCTAAGTATTATAACTTGGAACACGGTATGTACAAACTACAAAGGCCTAAGTACCACCTTAGACAGAAATCATACAGGACTAAATCCTTTAGAAATTAGGCGAGAATTAGCCAGTGTTAAACTAGAGTACCTGTGAAATTAGTACCAATCACTTTAAATACGATCCGCAAGACCCAAAACTTGTAACATCATTGACGCTAGATTACCCTAAAATCTAGGATCAATCTCATTACTCGGCTGTTCTCGGGAGCATCTCGAAACTCCGTATCAGATCTGGACTGCACGTCGGAAGTCCGATTAACACGAAGTTAAGGAAGTAGGACCGCCTTGCTGGGCTTGACAACTATCTCGGAAATCAAATCCAGATAGTGTCCCAGTGTAATTCGCTTGAGTCCGGAGCGAGGAATGCGAAAACACTTGATTTTCTTTACAAATAAATATCTTAAATAGTAATCTGGCACCTCTCGCTTGTGGATCAGTTTTAAGCAACTAGACCGTCAGAATCAGACCAAATTACACCCTCGGATCAGGAGAAATTTCATACACTTATCCATGTACTCGGAATCTTCGATCGAGATCCGCTAACCGTTGAACTGAAACTGGTCCACCACGCGTGATCTGAGAACCCTACTGGAACGAAAACTTAATGGAACCTAGATCCATAGTCTGTGAGCTTAAGTCTGACCTTTGGCTCAAGGAGGCCCGCCAGAAGTCCTCCGTTGAGCTGAAATAGGTCCGCTTTGGTTATAACCTAAGTATACCTTGACCTGAAGTCTAAATTGGTGAGCTTTTAGGCTATATAAGGACCTTAGAACCCTCTCTCTCATAGCCATACGAATTTGAGAGAAACCCTAGGGAGAGAAAAGAGAAAGAGTGAGAGTAGTGGGAGAATCTCCCTGCTGCTTTTCCCCTGCCGCTACACAAGCTACACTGCTCCGTTCTTGTCGCATTCTCGGCGAATCCGACTTCATTTCTAGGTAAGAAACCCTAACCCTAAACTGATTTGGAGTTTTGATAGTTGTAAGTTATGAAATAGCTAACCTATTTCATTCTATAGGCTACCAAACTGCCGAATACGGAAGCTTAGCAAACCTATCGTATCCGTTACGATTCTACGACAAAAGGTGCGGACTTTAGATGTATAGGTTATGGTTTTCAACGCTTTCAATGCCAGATAATGATAGATTCATGATCTGCATGAAATTGCACATGTACAAAGTGCTGTTTGTTTTCCGTTTCGATTAAAGATGAAAAATATGGATTTCTACATACTCTAGGTATTTGTAGAAAGTACGGTATATGTATAAATTTTGAAAATGTGTTTGACATGATTATTTGTTGTATGAATATATTACATATGGATAAATTACTTGTTTGGCGAAAGGACTCGCCTTAATACATGTTTTGCTTATATACACTATGTATGTTGAAATTGTGTATTCTAGAAAGTACAGTATACGTATAAATTTTGGAGATGTGTTTGCCATGATTATTTGCTGTATGAATACATTATATATGGATAAAATACTTACTTGGCGAAAGGATAGCCCTAATACATGTTTTGCTAATATACATCATGTATGTTGAAATAGTGTATTCTAAGTGTTTGTGAAAATGCTTATGAGAGTAAGTGCTTGAATAATAGTGTCTTAGGTAGGTGTTGAGATGGGATTCTCAATTATCATAGAGACATATATGATTTCCTCCATATGGCTGTTTAATTTAACCGATTACTTGTGAAAGATATGTGTTTGTATTCCTTGTTTACTTTATGCTTTATAACATGCTTTATGACATGCTTATTAACATGCTTGAATTACTTTGTCTATTGTGCTTTACTCCACATGCTATGAATAAGGATTGATTGGGTTTGAGATTATGTCTGTAGTCCAGGCAATCGGTAACAATTCCTATCTAAGTGGGCGATTTTGTCTCGCCACAATTGATGTGTTCGGTGAATCCGAGTCGTACGATGGTTGTTGACAGTGGTACCTTGTCGGCTACTTCAGCGTACGCTCGTACTAGTCGAACTTGTCTAATAAACCGATTGGCCCATTGTATGTTAACCATGTTTGGACGTTATTGCTTGAACCCAGGGTACCGAACTTACCAGTGGAATCCCGTAACCATGGTACCTCAATCCGCTAAGACTCATGAGCCGGACATGGTGGTATGGGACACCGTGGTTGAGCTGTCGGCCTACGCTGGGGCCACGTGCCTCCTCGTAGTGACCATTGAGCAACCAGACTCGTGGACCAATTATGGTGGTATGGGACACTATATTCGAGCTGTCGCCCTATGCTGGCACAACCTGGTTGTGGTCCCTAGTCGGGTTGCATCCGGGTTCCATTCTCAATAAGCGGACCGGTCGGGCTTCGAAAATAGACTGCCAGTTGGTAGGGTGTCAGTGGAGTGACCTCGAGTATACTCTGAAATTGCGGTGAGCCTTAGAGTTTTGCCGTAGTGTAGAGAGTATGAACTAGGCCTGTTTCTATATAGTGATGAATCGTTAAAGAGGTGATGGGGGAGTGGTGCAACCTTGGTGCGTAACAGCCCTGGCAGCCTTTACAGTGACCTAGAAAACACACCATCGTCTGAGATAAACTAGGACTGACGGCCCTAGAATGGATCATGTTTGGGAATGATACAAGGGAGGTACCTTAGTTTCCCAATCCTGTTATTTGAAATGGACTAATAATAACTCGGTAATCATGCTCATCATCGCATTCCATGTGCCTGGAAGATGTGGAGCACTGAGGGATTAAAGCATGCCGCGAACGTAAGATGGTGTCGCACGAGAGTGTGTGTGGTGAGGGCATACATTATGACCGCGTTCATACTTGCATTAATAAGAGTAATTAGGAGTGTTTGATTTTACTGCTTGACTGAATTGATAACATGTTAACCTATGCTTTATTGTTCCATTGAGTTGATCACTCACTCCCACGTTACGGGACGGTGTTGTACACACCAACCAGATTTATTGAGTTTCAGGTGATGGCGATGCTTATGAAGCAGAGCCGGACTACTACTATGATGTTGAGGAGGATTCTTCCTTTATGCTATTTCAGGCAGTTTCCTGTGAGCCGTGTCTTGATCGACGGGATTACAGGGATGTTGACTAGATAACACTACACCTTTGGTATAATTTGAAATTGTACTTGTAATTCATTAACCTGGTAACATTATCACACTTTGGAGACTCACCACTGTTTTTATATTTTATATATCTATCACAGTCTTCTGCTTGCAAATTTAACTGTCTCTGGAGTATGATAGGCTGTTTTGGCTTAATCTCACTCATGTTCACTACATTAATGCAGACAACATTCAATCATCATTCATTTTGTTGCATAAGTGATGCGTTGGAACTCGGGAGTTGAGTTTATGCTCGACCCCCGATTTTCAGGGCGTTACAAGCCCACTCGACCGATCGAGCCAGGCTCTCGACCAGTCGAGAGACCCAAAATCAGATATATTTAAGGCATCTGTCAACAGCTAGGTCCAAGGTCCTTCAGTTTAGCCAGTCAAGGTCACTCATGTGACTAAGGGCTTGAATCATAAGTATGCATGTGTGTATGATTGTGCGCGCATGCCAAAATCAACTCGACTCAAAGGTATTAACTGAATTGGTCCATACCCCTGCATTAAGATGGACAAATTGGAGATTGGATCGTAACCTATAGTCCTCTCGATCACCGATTGAGTTAAAAGTGTGTGTCGTACTCGGTCAATTTGAGCAAAAAAAGGGTTAATCCTTGCAAATGAGTTCTTTTTTCCTTGTACCACCGATTAAAGAATCAATCGGTTTAAGAAATTTTATCTCATCAGTGCTTTAACGTGGTGTTTCTCAATTAAAGTAAGAGATTCACTCATAACAAAATAAAGACTAACATAAACATAATCAATTTTTATTAATGTACTAACCCTATTACAATCATCGTGCCTCACAGTTTTAATATTAAAGTGAAAATAAAAGAAAGATAAATACTTAACTCGCCTATCAGAACATACAATCAAGGCGAGTGGCCAACAGAACAATTAGGGTATGAATAATTGAATCAGAATTTAGATGGACATCGGGATCTAACAACTTAAGGTTGTAAATATTTAATTTACTCTTAAGGTAAATGTACTGTAGTGGGAGCTGTTGGGAAGTAGCGAATTAAGCTATAAAAAGAAAGTAAAATAGTAAATAGTAAAGTAGATATGTAGACAAATATGTTTAGCGTAAGGCCTCCAGTTCTTCTTTGGAAGTCCCTTTTATAGCTTTTTGGAGGAGTGGAAGTCCCTCTCTGGGCTTTGGGATTGCTTAGGTCTAGATCTGCTTAGGAAAGGAAAAACCTTAGACTTGCTAGCTTCTCATATCTTTTTTTCGTAGCTGATTCTTCATGGAGGTCTTCATGACCCACTAAAGATTTGGCCTGGTTCTCCCAAGTTCATTTGATGGAAACAATTAGGCAAGAATCTGAGAACTTCTAGGGTTGACCTCTATCGAACGTAGTCATCCAACACCTCTTGGTGGCCCACCTTGTCCACTTATAGGTGTTTGAGGATCCAGATCAAACCCCCTCCTTTATCCGATCACCCAGAAGGTGATGGTTTAGAATGTTGGAGGGATTTGACCCCGATATTGATCTATCATTTGGATAGATCAGGTCTCTCGACGTTTGAAATATTTTGGATTGCTATTGGGTTTTTGAATGTCTTTAGGAAAATCTCCTATTTTGGAAGGATTACAAGAGATGACCCTCCAGATGATATCATATCCAATTGTGGTATAGGATATTCTTACCCGGCGGGTCTTTTATAGCTGTGTCAGGCACATCCCTCATTTAATGAGCGCATTCATTATAGCCACAAGGTGTGCAGTGTTTCGTCCCCTATCGAACCTTATAGGAATTTATACCATCGCAATAATCACAAAATGCATAGCGCTGAAGGAAAATCAGATGCAAATCTCCTTCAAGTGTGATTACAATTCTAACTGTACTAAACATGTAATGTCTCTACGTGGTGTCTTCCCATTGGTCCATATCAGGGCACAAAAAATGGGTGTAAATACAAGGCTCAAGTGTACCACATCAACAAAGCCATGATGATAATAACATCCATAGTTGAAATATTCTAAGATACGTTAAGATGTTTGTTGATGCAAAAACTTGTTAACCCTTATCGAGCCGCTGGACCTTCACACACTTGAACAGGAAGGAGATAGAGGAGGCCCTGGCTCAAGCAGGGGACCCTCCAATGCCAAAGTTAAGCTTGGAATCCGGGTATGAGTAGTGGTGATGGGTTTTGGGTGAGAGAATTTGTGTACCTTTTCATGTTGATGGCCCCCCTTACTTATAGTGTTCATGGGACAGGGTAGCCTACCATCTCAGGCATGATCTTAGCCGGCCCATTCAGGCGAGATGTGCGTGAGTGATGGATGTTGATAGTTATCTTGTAACCACATGGTGGACAGTTACATGTGAGTGTGATGGACGTTGACAGTTACTTTGAATTTGCGTTCATCTGAAGAAGATCACCCACCGAACCGAGTGGGGAGGATATCGTGTAGCTCAGTATGCGTTGAGCCAAATTGAATTCTTAGTCATCTGCCTTGAGGCCAAGCTAAACTGGTTGGTTGGTTGGCTAATTGTTGTTGCAAAGAGCTCGGAATGTTTGCATTGGTCGGTTGCTGCCGAACTCTCATTCATTTGGGTGGTTGATCTTTCCAAGCGAAGGGGTATATTTGTCCCCCTAATGGTTTTCTTTCCTCAATAGGCCTATCATCTCGCTGAGCTGACCACCCCTCCCGAATCCATCCCAATTGAAGGTGTGAAGCCTAGCCTTTCCGGATGGGATGTAAGAATGTGTGCTCAATGGCCCGAGCTGACCCTAAAGGTGGTCGGACTACATTTTCACATAACAATGTTTATTTACAATTTAACTTGTTCATAAGGTCATATCCACATAGTTGAAGGAAAAACACACATATGGGCTTTGATCCAAAACTACCATGGTCCATAAGATGTTTTCAACGGTATGCATAATAACTACTGTGTGCTCGACTTGACCCTTGATCTACCTCAGTTTCGTGCTTATACCAATTATATGCAAAAATGGATAGATATGTGGATAAAAATCATATATCATGGTGGCCCATTGGAGCCCCTGCTTGTGCCAAGCTCGGATTTTTCAATTATTAGAAGTGGGGCCTACCTTTTAATACCTCAGACCATTGGGCCATTGAGTTCTACGAGATTGAAAGATCGGAAGGGGATTGGGTACCACCCCGTCCCGAGCTCGGCACAGGGGCTCTGAGTGGCCACCGTGATATGTGGATTTTATACACACTGTTCGTTTATTTTCCAATATCAGTTTCGCCTGTGACCCAAAAACGAAGGCAGATCCAAAGCTCAAGTCCACCACACAAGGGGATTAGACGCCTACTGTTGAAAACGTTTCAAGGGCCTCCGAAGTTTACGATCAGGCTGATATTTGTGTTTTCCCTTCATCTAGTTCCATCCGGTCTTATTAACAGGTTAGATGGCCAATTAATATCACGGTTGGCCTTGGAAAGGTTTCAAAGGTGCTTCCCACCCGCCTTCCATTGGCTCATTTTTGGGCTTTTACTATCGAATGATATGACAAAACGGATACTGTGTGGATAAAACCGATACAGTACAGTGCCCACTCAGAGTCACTGCCTGTGCTGACCTCCGGACAGACGGCGTAAACGGTTATTATTGTATTTTTCTTATCAACCGCCTATCATTAGGGTGAAATTTTAGAAGTTGAGAATGTCTCATGAACGAGATTTTCTGAAGTCATAATCCATCCACGGGAAAACATGATAGATCAATGGTCTGGATTACCAGATGGGGCCTACCCTTTCAACCATTGGATGTGGTTCAGTTAGGTAACTGTTTGATTTGATTAGGTGGCCTCTGTAAGTGGGAGCAGGAGTAGACCTGGGTCCACACACTCAACCACCCTATACGGACTCTGGCATGTGTTTTGAAATCAAAGGTATCATACCATCCTCTGGCTGTGGATGAGCAGAGGAATTCTAGGGTTCTTCTGACACGTTCATCCATCTGTGAACACTGTTCTAATGCACCGGCCCGAGTGCAGGAAGTTCCTTTAGTAGGAAGCTATGTACGGTCCACACAGATTCATGTAACAAATCTACTCCGTCCATCAGTTTTGCAAGACAACAATTAGGATAGAAGTCTAAAATTCAGGTAGATCCAAAACTCATGTGGATCATACCACACAAAACAGCAGGGATTGAATGAACACCATTGGAAACTTTGTGGGGGCCAAAGAAGATTTGTATCAGGATCATACATGTGCCTACAGTTTCTATGAGCAGTAATAACCCTATGAACGGTTTGGATAGCATGTAAACATCATGGTACGCTCCAGGAGGGTTTCAACAGTGGACGTTCCGTTCCCACTGTTTTGTGTAATGTGGCCCACATGAGTTTTGTATCTTTCTGAACTTCATTTTCCTTTATCACGGGCATCTCTTTGGCCCACACAGCTTCCGACTACAGGAACCCTGGGCAAGGGAATCCGCGTCCCCGCCTGTACAGGACGCGGCTTCGCTGGATCCCTCTCTGTGGGGCTCATCTTGGTGCATGTGTCTTATATCCACGCCGTCCATACGATTTGCAAGATCAATTTAAGGCAAAATCCATAGATTAAAACAGATCCAAAATCAGGTAGACCACACTACAGGAAACAGTGGTGATTCACCGTTAAAATCTTCGGGGCCACGAACGTTTTGGATAACCTTATCAACAGGTTGGACAATAAATAAACATTCGGTTAGTCCCCAAAAAGCTTTTAATGGCGGGCGTCCAATCACCACTGTTTCTTGTTGTCTGCAGGTCTACAGTGCCGACATAAGACGCATACATCACAGTGGGCCCACAGCCAGGGATCCACCTAACTCACCACGTCGGCCTGTAAAATGAACTCCACTTTTTGGTGATCGCAGACGGTTGATCCGAGGTGCCCTGCCTTAAATGGAGGATTCCAAATAACAAAGCTAATTATATAGTCTTAGCCAATCGGTGAATTAGACGGTTAATACAAAGATGCAGCAACGCGTCACTGATAGCTAGAATCTTTCCATCAGTAAGGGGTTCGAACGGACGCGGATTTCCTGCGAAAGCATTTCGCAGGAAGTTCCTCCGCAAGGATGCTGGGTGGGGCCCACAGAGATGTTTTTGTGAAATCCACCCCGTCCATCCGTTTTGAGAGATCATTTTAAGGCGTGTGACCAAAAAAATTGTGTATCCGACACTCAAATGGGCCACACGAGAGGAAATAGTGGGCATTCAGTGAGAACCGTTGAAGCATTCTTATGGCGATAAAAGTTCTCTATCAGGCTAATTTTTGGTGTTTTCACTTCATCCCATTTGGAATATAAACGGTTTGGATAGCATATAAACATCAAGGTGGAGCCCAGGAAGGTTTCAATGGTGAAAATTTCTTTCCCTAATTTTCCCTAACGTGTGATCCACTTGAGTTTTGAATGCACCTCATTTTTTGTTTCACGTACTAAAATAAGCTGGAAAAACGGATGGACAGAATGAATTTCTCACGTACATTGAAGTGGGCCCCATCCAGCATCCTTGCGCAGGAAATCTGCGTCCGGTTCGAATGGCTTCTACATTTGGGAAAATATGTAACGAGGTCGGATACTAAATGATGTTTATAAAATAAGCTTATCCTACAAGTATTGTGGGTCGGTCCACCCAACGTGATGGGTCACCCAATCATGAAATTTGGACGCTTTAAAAAAAATCAGGCGAATCCAACCATTATGTAACCACCACGTAAATTTGGAGGGTTTGGAGTGGTTGACCACCCAAAAATTAGGCATAGTTTCTAAAAATCTAATAATGATAGAAGATGTCACTTAATATGCAGGTTATTTGGACAAAAAATAATGCAGTTGGCCACACCCTACGGAGTAATGGAGAACTATCCAAAAAATAATACAGTTGGCAGAAGGCGACTTGGCTGCGACCCTAGAACTAACCATGTGGGTGAGACCCTGAACATAGGGCCCACCTTGATGTGTTGATCGTATATCCACACTATCTATCTATCTATTTTTAAAGTTTATTTTATTAAACCGTATGAGAAATGAGGTCGATAGAAATTTCAGGTGCACCATACGACTGGAAAAAGTGGTATGCTCACCATTAAAATCTTCCTAGCATCCATCGTAATGTTTATTGAACATCCAACCTGTTCATAACATCGCACGACCTAAATGAAAGGAAAAAAAAATATTAGCTTGATCTGTAACTTATTTGGCCAATAAAAGTTTTTAATGGTTAATAATTATTTTTTCCTATGGTGTGGTCCACCTGAAATTTGAATATGGTTCAGTTTGGAACCATGGGCTTAAAATAAAATGTAAAAGCAAACGAACAGTGTGGATATACAATGCATACATGGAGGTGGCCCCTACCAATAGAGTTATAGCAGGTTCCGGGTTATGCTCCAGTTGGCCACCCAAAAACTTTATAACTCATGTGGTGATTACATAATGGTTGGATTGTTATGATTTATCAGATGTCTTAATTTTATGGTAGGCCAACTATAGGATTCCGGTCCTTTGTCACACCGTTCATGCATCCCAACCCACACCATTAATACACCATACACTTCACCCAACAACTCCACTCGAGTGATTTTTTCCAGATGACCTTGATACCTCTGTCATGTGGATTGCCACCCAAAAACTTTATAATTCATGTGGTGACTACATAATGGTTGGATTGTTACGATTTTTCAGATGTCTTAATTTTATGGGAGGCCAACTATAGGATTCCAGTCCTTTGTCACACCATTCATGCACACGTGTCCCAACCCATACCATTAATTGACCATACATTGCAGCCAGCAACTCCACCCGAGTAATTTTTTCCGGATGACCTTGATACCTCTGTCATGTGGATTGCACCATCGCTGTAATCACCATGGTGAAAACCGTGTGTCAATCTGACGCTCCGTTAGTGAAATAAGACCTATCGAATCCATAGCCAAAATTGCGTATCTTATAACATGAGCAATCTTTGTTGTGATAGGCGCATTGGACTTGAGCTCATATGGGCCTAAAGCTCACTTTCTAAAACATAAGAATTATCATAAGATAAGATAATCACTACATGTCAAATAAGGAGCTAGCACATATAAGACAATGTACTATAAGATAAAATTGAATTTTACCCCAAAATTCATTATTATCCCTCTCCTCATGCCTAACTGTAGACACTGAAAAATCGGGCGTCCACTTTGTTGTGAAAAATATCTTGTTGTGGTGGTCTTGGGGGTGATTAAGCTGATTTGTGATTGTTGGAGTCGCCACTAGCCGAATAATCTCAGAATCCCGCGGTCGGCTAAAACCACGGAATACGTAAGGTTGGAGAAATTCGAAAATCCTCCGACCTTAGATTGACTCCTGGTCTACGATCCGAGATTCCGGGTAAAGGACCTCGGTTACAAAGAGGGAAGGTGTTAGGCACCCTCTCTGCCCGTACAAATGTACGGTCTCGACTTAGTGTGGTAAAATAATCTCAAGGGATGATGATGATGCTTCAGTCATAATGGGACTAGTCACATGTGGATTTCTGATGTAGCAAGATCCGAGATTTTACAGCCACAGAGCATACATTCGACAATGTGTCTAGAGGGCGGATGTGATGACGCTTATACAAAAACACAAGAAAAGTGGACTAGATCACTAGGAATTTCTGATGTGACAGGATCCGATGTACGGCAAGTCACAGAGCATACGTCCACTAGAGATCTAGAGAAGCAAGGGGGTTGAGAAGGGAATAGATGTCATGATGAATGCTTGTATGCAAATGGATCTTTGACTTGATTCTTGAAAAGGCTAAGATGTAGATTGAACCATGATCATTTTAGTCTAGGCTTGTGGGTGGGAAGGTTTGAGATGAAGGCTAGGAGGTGGCTGAAAATGTGGGCTTGAAGGCTTGGGAGCTCCTTCCCTTCCTTCACTTTCTTCCTCACTCACTCTCTCTCTCTCTCTCTTTTCTTTTCTTTTCCTCTTACTCTTTCTCTCTCTCTCTCTCTCCCTCTCTTGGTGACTCTCATCCATCTATGTGAAAATGAAAGGGGAGAGGGCTATTTATAGCCCTCTCCAATGGTTGTTTGGTAAATAGGGGATAAAAGGAGGGCAAATGCTGATGTGGCATAAGGTGATTGGTGGAGAGGAGAGAGATGCCACGTGGCGTGCTCTCATTGGCTATGGAGGCTGGTAAAACTGTAAATAGTGGAGATGGGAGGGGTAAATTCCAGGAAGAGTTGACTTTGGGCGCTGAGACAGCTGTCCCTGCTCCAATCGTACGCAGCGGAATTTCGATCACCGCCGGCGGTAATCCGATTACCGCCGGCGGTAGTCCGACTACCGCACGGACCTGGTTGAGTCCGGAACTCTTGTGACTGGCTCCGTGCGCACTTTCTGGGAGGAAGCGGTAATTTGACTACCGCCGGCGGTAATCCGATTACCACCTCGGTACGGTTTTCCTTGAAATTCATCTGGTGAGTACTTTTTTGGGTCCTTAGAGTGAAACAAAGTTCTTTTTGGATATTTGGCTCTAAATGGCTTAACGTTGGCTCGATGGTTACCCAAAAATGATTCGAGAAATAGGTCGATTTTGGACACGGTTTGGATTGAATGATGATTCATGATAGCTCAGGTTAGGATTAGGGGTAGGTTTAGGATATGATCATGGTTCTCAGATTGTCTTAACAAGTTCAAGATATTAGCCTGGGTGGGGTGTCTACAGATGCCCCTCTTTGACCGAGGTTGCGGGCAACCGAAGGTCAAAGCAAGTGGACACCCCACCCTTCTGGTCGGAATGAAGGGTAGCGATTCAAATCTATTGCTTACCATTGTATCATCATCAGTCGACTGTTTGGAAAAAGAGGACTTGCACATACCACGAGGGTTAAGGAAAACGTTGTGATTGTCTCCTGCGCATTTGTCGCGGCTTTACGGATCACCAATCACAACCTCTTCACATCGGGATTGTTTACAGCATTGGAGGGTAAGTCTGAAAAGTAAGGGCCTCTGCGCATTTGTCGCGCTTTACGAGGATTCCCGCATCGTTAGGTCTGCGTTCCTTTGCTATGTAATCACCCTAGGAATGTTCGTTCCATTTGATCGTCAAAGTGGTTAGTTGCCCCGCGTTGGTGCGGCCTTACGGGAACTCACTACGCCGACTTGGACTCGATCAAATTTTGCAAATATTCCGGGCTAGGTATGTGCAGGTAATCTGTTTGCCATGCAATCTGCTGAGTCTGACACTTTGGTTACAGTGGATTGTCTTCACTTCGAGTTTGATTATTCTTTCCAGAGATAGATCCACTCACCTTACTAGCATTTGTACGACTACCCAGTTATAGAGATCTGGCCAATCGTATATATATCATGTACGGACTCGCTCGTCCTTCGGGAAAACCGGAAGAGATCGGGTCTTATTTAGCTGTTTGCACTGACCGCAACTAGAGAATATAAAAGATTCCTCAGTATACTGCGCGACGCGTGTGTTTTTTTTGAAAAACTATCCCCTTTGGAGCTAGGCTCATTGAGGATTTTATTTGAAACCCTTTTTTTTTTTTTTTTGGGAAAACATCCGTTCGATCTCGCGGGTGGGCGTCGTCGTTCGGTTTTTATTTTCGCAAGTTAAGTAAACAGTTGCGTTGCCTCCACTAGTGAGCTGATGGGGCTAACGGTTTTTATTTGCAAGTCAGATGGCCTCCACTAATAAATTAATGGGGCTAATTTTTTTATTTGTAAAAAGTCAGATGGTCTCCACTAATAAATTAATGGGGCTAATGTTTTTAGAAGAAGCAAACCTTTTGGGCCTGGGGATTTATTTTAGAATTACTTGGTATTTTGAGATTTTTGAAAATTCAGATGTTTTGTGGAATTTTTTTTTGAAAGCTTATGGGATTTTTGGAATTTTGGGTTTTTAGGGATTTTTTTGGAATTTTTGGGATTTTTGGGATTTTTGGAATTTTGGGATTTTTTTTTTTTTTTTTTTTTGGAATTTTTGGGAATTTTTGGGATTTTTTGGAATTTTGGGATTTTTTTTTTTTTTTTTTGGGATTTTTGGAATTTTTGGGAATTTTTGGGATTTTTTTTTTTTTTTTTGAGAGTTTTTGGAACAAAGGTTTATTTTTCGAAATTCTCTGGGGTCTTTTTCAAGAGTTTAAAAAGGCTGAAATCTATTTTTTTAAAAATTTGGGACCTCATTGGATATTTAGAAGAACTGGAGTTTATTATTATTATTTTTTTTTAAAAGAAAGGTTTGGACATTTTGGAGGTTTTAGAGAATCAGAGGTTTATTCTTGGAATTTTTGAAGACCCTTTTTAAACCTTAGAGGAAACAGAAGTCTATTTTAGAAATTCTTTTGACTTTATCCACCGGTCCAAAGGGAAAACCGGTCACAGGAGGTGGGGATGGGGATGACCGCGCCCCACGTCTTGTTGTCGGCGGCGGCGATCGGACCGCCACAAGAGAATCAGCTACCGCCGGCCTCGAATCGAATGGACCTGGTCCGTTCTCTTTCTTTGGTCCGTCCGATGCAGCCTTCTTCCCATTTAGCCTGCTCGCTCGATCGTCCAGGGACGCATCTGTGGTCCCTGGAGCTCATTTTTTTCTTGTATTTTCTTTGATTTTAGGTATTCTTGGCCATTGGATTCTCCTTAGGTTCTTGGTGGACCATCCTCTTGAGGAGATCTTGCAATCTTTCTCTCTTTTTTTTTTCTTTTTTTTTTTTTTTTTTGGGAGGGCTATGATCTGGACCGTTGATCAGTTTTTGGTGAAATCTAGACCACTGGATCTTGCAGGATTTTGCATATTTTTATTTATTTGTTTTATTTATTTATTTTATATATATATTTTTTTTATTCAAGCTGCTGATTGTATTTATATTTTTTTTGTTTTTTTTATTATTTTCACTTGCTAGAGTGGGGTGTGATAAGAAAGGGGGCCCCACCTTTTATTTGATCTGATTTTTTTTATTTTTTTTGGACGATCCGGACCGTTGGATGGGTGGATGGATGATTGATCTGGACGATGGATTTGGATCATGCATGGATGGATGGATGATGGATGTTCTGGACCATTAACTTGAATCATGCATGGACGGATGGATGGTGGATGATCTGGACCATTAATCTGGATCATGTATGAATGATCTGGACCATTGATCTGGATCATGCATGAATGGATGGATGATGGATGATCTGGACCGTTGATCTGGATCATGTATGGACGGGTGGATGATGGATGATCTGGACCGTTGATCTGGATCATGTATGGACGGGTGGATGATGGATGATTTGGACCGTTGATCTGGATCATGTATGGACGGGTGGATGATGGATGATCTGGACCGTTGATCTGGATCATGTATGGACGGGTGGATGATGGATGATCTGGACCGTTGATCTGGATCATGTATGGACGGGTGGATGATGGATGATCTGGACCGTTGATCTGGATCATGTATGAATGATCTGGACCATTGATCTAGATCATGTATGAATGGATGGATGATGGATGATCTGGACCGTTGATCTGGATCATGTGTGGACGATCTAGACCATCGGATGGATGATGGGCGATCTGGACCGTTGATCTGGATCATGTGTGGCCGGATGGATGATGGGCGATCTGGACCATTGGATGAAATGATCTAGACTATGTATGAGTGATCTGGGCCATTGGATCATACATGGATCTACTGAAGTGGCCTCCCCCCTTTTTTTTTGTTTTGGAACGGGCCTTGATTTTCGAGTGGGCCTTTGATTCTGAAATAACAATGGCTTCGGGAAGGATTTGGAATGGGTTATTTTGGAAAACGGGTTCTTGAAGATGGGTTTGTGGACGTGGGCCTCCGAAATGGGCCTTTCACCATGGATCCTTCTCTTTTTTTTTTGGGCCTTTTAAGATTGTCCTTGAAAGTGGGCTTTTGAGATGGATCTTTTGAGGTATGGACTTGACATGGAACTCACCTGTAGGCTTTGCCTGTGCAGTATGCCCCGTCGAGGTAGGAATGAGGCTGGTCCGTCTCAGCATTCGACCGACCCATGTTTCGTGCCGCGGGAGGGTCGACATCTTTCAGATATAGCTCGGGAAGGTGGTGCGCCTGCGATTCTTAGGGGGCGTGGGGTCAGGAGGCATTGGCCTGACTGGTTTCATGATCCTCAGCCTTTGTTCTTCGAGGTTCTGGAGCGTACCCTTTGCGCATCTTTTTTCGGGTTCGTCTAAGCAAGACGAACATGTCGCTCTTATCTGCCTTGGCCGAGCGATGGCACCCCGAGACACATACATTCCAATTGCCCTTCGGAGAGTGGGAGATCACCCCATATGACATATATATGCAGCTGGGTCTTAGATATGATGGTGGTTCTGTGCCCTTTGAGGAGGACCTTCCAAGACCTCACGAGGATGACCGGATGAAGCTATTAGGGATGATGCCGGATGCCACAGAATTTTCGGGCCATCGATTTAAACTTTTGTGGCTTTCTCGAATTTCGCTGAGCGCATCCACGAGACCGAAGTGCACTCCTGTGATAAAAGCTCGGGCCCTGATTTTATATACCATGGGAGCGATGATCTTCTGCCATGGGAATGAATTAGTGAGTTCCCGTTTGTTATCGCTTGTGGCAGACATTACTTTTCCCATTCCGTACAACTGGAATGCAGCCCTCTTGGCGCATTTGTACGAAGGGCTGGATAAGGCCAGTCGCCCGCTCCTTGACTGGTTTTTACCCAATCATTGAGGTACTTTCTCGAGATCTTTTCTGTCATCTTTTCCTTGAGGATGGTTTGGTGTGTCTCCTCTTAATTTTGGTGTAGCGCAGGTTTGCTTTTTTGATCACTTTCCTCACCTGGCACCCACTCTGATTAATCATTCGCCTCCATTCCCGCGCATGATGCTGTGGTACAAGGATAACCGCAGCCGTACACGTTTGTTTTCTGATCTTGCTTGGAGGTCGAATGTTGATGCCCTCGTTCCTGACGATGTGAGTGATCCGTCTTGCCCTGTATTGCCCATATGTTGCTTTCTGCATGTCTGACAATTTTTACCCCTCTTTTTTTTTTGAAGTTTCATACTCGGCCATACCTTCAGTCGAACGCAGCTCTTACTCCTGGTGCACAGGAGGCTTTTCAGGCCTCTCGACGACGCCGCATCCTGGAGGATCCGCGGGTGACCAAATGGTATCTGGGAGAGAGACTTTTTTGGCAGCTGACTGGCAGCCCTTTGGTCCCGCTTAGTCCACCATCTGGACCATCTGATTGGAGATCTGTGCCACAGAGGGAGCTAGTTGCTGCTTTGGAGGGTTATGAAGCCAGCACCTTTGTTGACCCAGACAGAGAGTATAGCTCTTGGAGCGAGCAGTACGGCATGGGTCCGATTCTTCAGCCTGGTTATGCTCCGGGTGGTGGTGCCCGCTTTGCTGGAGGAGGGATCTTGGGTCCTCATTTTCATAGCAAGGATAGTGACACCTATTTTCCGGATGATGATTAGTTCATCGGCTGTATAATCTCCTTCATTTGGTATAAAATTTTAGTTTGTTTGGCATTGTCTTTTGCTTTCACAGTTGTTTTCATCTAATCATGTACATAGGAGCAAATTACTTGTTTTCTACCCTCCCGAGTAGACCTGTCCTGAATTGTACTTGGAACTGGGCCGGAGCGGCAGTCGGACTGCCGCCGGCGGTAATCGGACTGCCGCCGGCGGTAGTCGGACTACCGCCAGTTGACATTTGCCCGTTCTGCCTGCTCGTTCGTGTCAGTGCTGCAGTTGATTCAAGTGATGACACCTCGTTCGAAACGGTACTCGAATACGCTGGGGCGGTAATCCGGACACGCCCCGTCCATCTTTTCTTCCAGCAAGCCCTGTTCTTCCCTGTTCATTCCCTTTGTCCCTTCCTCCGGCATTCTCGTCCGTCCGTTCTCTGATCATCCTTTTTGTCTCTATTTTGTCCTTTCTTCTTTGTCCTCATCCCTCCTTTGTTCCTTTCTCCTTTTCTGACTCATCATGGCCAATCATGATGATGATTTGGGTGTGTTTATTGGTGGTGAAAAGGTGGGTGGCTCCATAAATGATGAGGATTTTATGGGGGTAGATGAAGAATTGATGGGTCCTTTTGAAGGAATGAGCACCACTGATGGCTTGGATCTTCTTCCTACTAATGGGCTGATGGGGTTGGATGGTTTGCTTGATGGAGGGATGGCTATGGATGGCATGAATGGGATGATTGCTATGGATGGTGTGGATGGCTTGCTTGATGGAGGGATGGCTTGGATGGCATGGATGGGATGGTTGCTATGGATGGTGTGGATGACTTGCTTGATGGAGGGATGGCTATGGATGGGGTGGATCAGATGGTTGCTATGGATGGTGTGGATGGCTTGCTTGATGGAGGGATGGCTATGGATGGGGTGGATCAGATTTTGGTGGATGATGGGCTTCCTCTTGATGCTTTAGATAGTTTGGACTTGGTAGATGATGGACTCTCGACAGGCGGCCTGGGTCAGATTTTTGGCACATATTTCGAGGTGATGGTCGGTCAGTCAGCTCCTGGCGTCGTACAGGATGTAGCTCCTATGTGCCACTGGGATGCACCAGAGGTTGCAGCTATTGGGGCTTCTTCATTTCAGACACCTCCCGATGTAGCAGTTGTCGGGGATTCAGGTCCTCCTGTTGGGGCTTTTTGGGATACACTGCCAGATGCAATGGGTGCGTCTGGCTTTTTCCTCCACCACGAGATCGATCTTTTAGATGAGGGTATGCCAATTTTTGATGACCCATTGGTGACCTCAGGGATTCAGATTGTTGAGGGTGTGCCTGTTCGGACTTGTCGATTGCAGCCGCGTGGCACCTGTTCTGAGCGATTACATATTTGGATTGACAGTTTGACCGAGTCCGAGATCTTCGAGTTGGACTCCTTGGGCTTTCGAGAGGTTCTCCACTTTCACCGAGTCCGCTTAGATTGGCGATTGCTGAGTGCGGCATTGTATGACTGGGTACCATCCCTGAACCTGTTTTCCTTCAATGATCTGGAGCTGGGTCCATCGCTGGAGGAGTTTGCGCGTCTGTCAGGCCTTCTTTTGACTCGAGAGGCGTACATTCCTTTCTCAGAGTCGGTTCGCCGTTCTGATCTAGTTGCCTGGTTCGGTTTTGCCGTTGATCTTCCTACTGCAGAGGGTGGGGTTGGTGAGCTTTCTCTGGAGATTTTATATGACCACTGCTCTACTGGCCGTGGGAGGCCTGGATCTGATCGTCAGCTTCAGTGCCTGAATGCACTGATATTTTGCACCTTGGCTGAGCTGCTCTTTTCAGGATGGAGACGATCGTCGCTGGTAGTTTTGCTAGATGTCTTCCGATGTGTCCTTTATCGTAGGAGCATTGTTTCGGTAGTGCTGGCCGAGCTTTTCTTGGGGTTGACTGAGTGTTCCCTTGGACATACCCGCATCCTCAGAGGCTGCTGCCCATTTCTTCAGGTACTTTCTGCTTTTTTGCCACTTTCTTATGCATCCCATTTTTTGTTGGCATTTTGAGCTTAATTTAAGCTTCTCCCAGGTATGGTTATGGGAACACTTGTACATGACTCCTGTGCTTGCATTTCCTGATTCTCGTCGTAATGACGTGCTGCGCTTGTTGCTCGACGACCTTCCGTGTGGTGCTGAGGCCACGGAGTCATTGTATCGCCGTATGTTTTCTGAGCTTCGAGGGTGGGAGATCAGCTGGGAGGCTACTTGGCTTTGTCGAGCGCCCCTGATCTGTAGCGCGGCTCGCACTCCTTTTCGTTGCTTGGCCTTCGGGGATGCTTGCTCCTATCATCCCGTACGTTTCCTTCGCCAGTTTGGTTTCTGGCAGGATGTCCCGGAGTTCGCCTTTTCTGGATTTGGACATTCGTCTCTTCCATCTGATTTGACATCCTTGTATAGGCGAGTCTGGATTTCCTGGCAGGGTTCTTTGGATGCGACGGCTCTAGGCCTTGAGTCTTGGGCTCCTCCTATGGCGTAACGGTACCATAAGCAATGGGTAGCAGAGCAGTCGTTGTATCGTCAGGTTCCAGGTTGGCACTTGGCAGATGAGGCTGCTGATCAGGATATGATAGGTGACACTGCTTCGTCTTCCTCCTGCGTTATTGATTCTTTCGAGGCTTTTGAGGAGCGGCCCTTCATTGATCCTTCATTTCTGCTGGCCACGCATGGCCACCTGATCAGTGAGATTGCTGTGCTTCGCCACTCGTGTGAGGACATGGCTCCGCCGATTAGCCGTAGAGCGGCGATACGATGAGAGCATGCTTGTGTCACATCGTCAGATAGAGATGAGATCTTCTACTGCGCATGGAGATAGAGAGGCTGGGGAGAGATTGTTGGCATATGAGAGGTAGGAGCTTACCTGCAATTTCTGCTGTTGATTGACTACTTATTTTGTATGCACGGAGGATTTTTGTTATAAAAGGAAAGACAGTGTATTTGTGAAATGATTTAAGAAAGTGAAATATTTTGTTCGTGCCATGTTTACTCATGTTTGGATTAATACTTTGGCTGATTGGGATCAGACTCTTGGGCTCAGCCCTCGTTGTGTACAGTATTCTAGACAGTGCTCCTTGGGGTCTTGGTTTCTTAAGACGGTGTCCGGGATTGCATCCCCTGGATTTGAACAGCATCTGATGGAGTACTGATCTGAAGTTGATCCTTCTTTGTATCTTGTTGTGTCATTTGCTGCCTCGGCTTCTTCTGTTCCTGCACTTTTATTTCATTTTTTTTTATTTCTTGCCATTTTTACCCGTAGCGCCCTTTCAGGTTTTCACTACGTCTGGCTCTTCCCGTCATTTTTGCCCGTAGTGTCCTCTTGGATTTTCACTACGTCCCGGGTTTTGATCTTGCCTGCCCCTTGGCAGCTTATGCTATTTTACCCTTGGCGCCCTTTCAGGTTTTCACCAAGTCCGCTACATGCTTGCTGTTTTTACTCGAGCTGCCTTTTAGGTTTTCAACTCGCCCTTTCGCTTAGGCATGTCTTTATTCTTTTTTTTTTTAGTTTTGTTGAAGTGCTAGGAGTGACAGGGGGACTTCCGTCATAGCTGGCCGATCGGCTACCCACTTGTCCTTGTCTTTAATCATAATCGTAAGCTGCTTGAAATTATTTGGGGATACAGGATAGATTTTTAGGGATGCGGGATGGATTTCTTTGCTTTCTTTTTGTTTTCTTTTTTTTTTTTTTTGAGGTTTCTTTTTGTCTTTTCTTTTTTTTTTTTCTTTTTCTTTCTTTTTTTGCTTTGTTTTCTTTCTTTCTCTTTTTTTTTTTGGGACATGATGGGTATTTCTGAAAAAGGGTAATTGGTGGATATATACAGTTTTATTTCTGAGAGATGCAGCCTTTCGATTGTAATCATTGACAAAGTTAGGTAGGGTTACCCGTGATAGATTTTTACATTGTCGGCGTTGATGGGCTCGGGAAGATCCTCGCCTTTCAGATTGGTGAGCCGAAGAGCGCCTCCTGGGAGTACTTCCCGAATGATCAGTGGTCCGTCCCACAATGGTTTAAATTTTCCTCTGGGATCTGGCAAATGCGGCGGCAGATACATTTCATGATCATGTCACCGACTTTGAAACTTCTCTTCCGGACTCTCTTGTTGTAAGCTCGAGCGATCCTTCTTTGATAGCATTGGGAGTGGTTTAGCGCCCGCATGCGCTTCTTCTCGTCCGCGATGCAGTTGATCGTACCTTGCTTGTTGCCACTCGCCTTCCTCGACTTCACTTTCCAAGAGTATCCGTAGTGATGGGATTTCAATTTCGACCGGTAGTACTTGCTTCCATTCCGTAAACGAGCCCATATGGAGTTGCGCGCCAGAAGACCGTACGACGTGCGATAAGCCCAGAGTGCATAAGGAAGCATTTCTGACCAGTCACGATATGTCTTCACCATCTTTTCGAGTATGCGGATGATAGTTTTGTTTGCGGCTTCTACCCCACCATTCATCTGAGGGCGGTAGGGGCTCGACCGATGGCGTTGAATTTTAAACTTGTCGAGGAAATCGCCCATCCTTTTATTGACGAACGGAGTTCCGTTATCAGTGATAATGGCTTGAGGGACCCCATATCGGCTAATGATGTTGTTCTTCATGAATTTGACCACATGAGATGCTGTGATAGTGGTGTAGGATGCTGCTTCTATCCATTTAGTGAAGTAATCACTGCCACCAGGATGTATTCATGCCCGTTTGAGGCTTTAGGGATGATCTTACCTATGATGTCGAGCCCCCATACGAGAAAAGGGCCATGGTCTTTGTCAAGTTGTAGAGTTCGGAGGCGGTGCGCATGGATTTGGTTCGCATGCTCGACACTTGAAGCATCTCCCGACGTGCTTGCAACGCCCCTGTCTCTATTGTAAGCCGCAGTAGCCGAGTCGTAGGATCTTCTTTGCCATCATGTGCCCGTTCATATGCGGGCCGCATAGTCCTTCATGGATTTTCGACATAATCGGTACGCTTCGTCTCGTCGAGACAAATGGAGGAGGACTTGGTTGAAGGATCGCTTGTAGAGGATACCCCAATGATCACGAACCGAGCCGCTAATCTTTGTATTGTACGTCGATCATCCGAGTCTGCTCCTTCCGGTACTTCGATGTTCGAGGTATTTTTGATGTCCGTGTACCATGGCCGATCATTTGGGGTGTGCTCGGTTTCTTCGATTTGCAGTGCGAATGCACGTGTGTTCCTCTTGGAGTTCGACAAGTGAGTTCCCATTCAAAGAACTCCTTTTGGGATTTCAAAGCATTGAAGCGAGGGTAGCCGCAGCGTCCCCGCAAACCGATTCTTGACCCGAGGCATGTAAGAGAATGTGATCTCCTCAAATTCCTCGATCAAATTCTCCGGATAGACGTGATATGGAATCGCCTTCTCATCCTTGGTCTTCCAATCGCCATTTATCGGTTGATGATGAGTTGCGAATCTCCGAAGACTCGTAACCTCTTTATGTTGAGGATGATGGCTTCTCTTAGACCGGCGATGCATGCCTCATATTCACTACATTGTTGGTGCACTGGAATGCTAGTCTTCCGGATATAGGAACCTGGGACATCTTCTGGGAGTAGAGTATGTCGCCTATTCCACTCCCCTTTGCGTTCATGACTCCGTCGAAGAAGAGTGTCCATTCTCCCGCCTTTCTTTCCTCTTTTCCCTCGATCCGGAGGATGTCCTCGTCGGGAAGAAGGTCTTCGAGAGGTTGGTAGTTGGGCAGGGAGTGTGCTGCTAAATGATCGGCCAGTGCTTGCCCCTTGATTACCTTCTGAGTGACATATGTGATGTCAAACTCAGAAAGCAGTAGCTGCCATTTTGCGATCCTGCCTGTCAGTGCTGGTTTTTCGAACAAGTACTTCAACGGATCCATGCGGGCGAGCAGTAGTATCGGGTGAGCAATCATGTATTGCCTTAGTCGTTGTGTTGCCCAAACTAGGGCGAGGCATGTTTTTTCTAAGCTGGAATATTTGGCTTCGTAGCTTGTAAACCGTCGGCTTAGATAGTAGATCGCTTGCTCCTTTCTTCCCGTATCGTCGTGTTGACTGAGGACGCATCCGATTGCTTCCGCTGTGACAGAGATATACAACAGAAGTGGCTTACCTGGAGTAGGCGGCACGAGCACTGGAGGACTTAGCAAATATCTTTTGATTTTATCGAAGGCCGCTTGGCAGTTGTCATTCCATTCTTTTGGAGAGTTCTTTCGTAACAGCTTGAATATGGGTTCGCAGACCGGAGTGAGTTGTGCGATGAATCGGCTGATATATTGGATTCGCCCGAGGAAGCCCCGAATTTCTTTCTCAGTCTTGGGTGGTGGCATCTTGATGATAGCTTTGGTTTTGTTTTCATCCACCCTGATACCGTCTTCGCTGACAATGAAGCCTAAAAGCTTGCCTCCGGTTGCACCGAAGACACATTTTTGTGGATTGAGGCGGAGCTTGAACTTTTCCAGCCTGTCGAAGAGCTTTTTGAGATCTTCAAAGTGTCCTTCGATCATGCGAGATTTGATAATCATGTCGTCCACATAAACTTCCATTTCCTTGTTTATCATGTCATGAAACAAGGCAGTCATGGCTCGCTGATATGTAGCTCCTGCATTTTTCAATCCGAAGGGCATGACCCGATAACAGAAAGTTCCCATGGCGTGATGAAGGAGGTCTTCTCACGGTCTTCGACGGCCATCTTGATCTGATTATAACCGGAGAAACCGTCCATGAAGGAGAAGATCTTGTGTCCAAAGAAGATATCTACCAAAGGTGTGTCGATATGGGGCAAAGGGAAGTCATCTTTAGGGCTTGCTTTCTGTTGAGGTCCCTAAAGTCGATGCACATTCGACTTTCCCATCTTTTTGGGAAGGTACGATATTTGCGAGCCATTCCGGATAGTTGGAGACTACCAGAAATCCCGCATTGTATTGCTTGATGATTTCATCACGGATTTTCAGGGCCCATTCTGGCTTCATCCTTCGCAGCTTTTGCTTGACTGGCTTCATTTCTGGCTTGGTCGGCAGATGATGCACCACCAACTTTTCATCGAGCCCTGGCATGTCCTCGTAGGAGAAAGCAAAGTTGGACAACCTCGGCTTCAGAAACTCCATCATCTTCTGCTTGTATTCTGGGGGAAGCGATTTCCCGATACGTACTTCCCTGGGGGATTCCACCGACCCTAAGTTCACAATTTCGAAGTCATCTGCTACAACATTGGCCTTTGTTTCGAATTTTTCGAGGGAAACCTCGAATTCGAGAGCGGTATCATCATTTCCCTCATCCGGAGCTTCATCCAAACCCATGAGTTCGAAGTCCAACTCTAGATCGAAATCATATGAGTCGACTTCAAACTCGTGCTTGTCATGAGAATTGTTTGGCACAGTGATTTTTGGAAAGTTTTCTATTGTTTTTGTATTTTGGAATTTTTTTGATGTTTTGTGATTTTGGGGAATATATGATGTTTTTGTATTTTTGAAAATATCTGATGTTTTTGTGTTTGAAGGATTTTTTGATTTTTTGGTGTTGCCAAGATATCCTGAACAGGACGGTGTTGCAAACCATGATTGGTCTTGTCCTGGTTCGGGATACCAATTGCTATTTACATTGGCGTTTTTTTTTTTGGCTGGTGCTAGCGAATGGTTCGCTAGCTGATTCAATTGTTAGGGGATGGTGACCATTCAGGCTCCTTTGTTCTTTCGATCTTCATTGATCGCCCATTTGTTCCTGTGGGTCACCTGTCTCGATGACCATGATGTCTGCTGGGCTGGGCTCAGAGTCCGAATCTGTTTCGACCTCTGTGCCTAGGAGTTGAAGTTCTTCTTGTTCCACGGATTTCTGGGACGCAATTTGAACATTCGTCCAATCCAGAGCAAGCCACTTACCTTTGTCAAACCAGTGGATGGGTTGCTTCTGCCCTGTATTCCCCTGAATGGGTGTCCCCCTGTTCCGGTCTACATTGCCTGCAAAGGACATTCTCGGTTTTGAGTCATTTGCTAATGGACTCGTTTCCATGCCCCTAGTTTCATGCGATGGATCTGGGGGTTCTGCCCCTGGCCTCGTGTGCTCCTCTGGCATCCTAAGGATCCGATCCCACCTTATTGGTGGCCAGATAGACTCTTGTCTAGTTTGTTTTGTGAGTCTAAGTGCTTGAAATTGGTCCTCAAGAGATATCATTTTGCCCTCATGAACTGTCCCAGCTTTAACAAACTCGATGGGTGTGTATTTAAATAGTTGACCCCTTTTTGGCTTTTTAGCCTGATCTTCCGGTGTCGGTTGATATCCCAGTCCCTGTCTCTGTATATTGGCAGGTGCTGGTCTTACTACCATACCTTTTTCATGGAACTCGGTACGGTAATTTAGGATCAATCGCTCAGCAGGAGGAATGACGTATTCAGCAGCTAGAGGGCGAGGGTTAGCGATCGCGTTCACTTTTTCGAATTCAAAACTGTGATATGGAATATCACCTTCTGTATGCTGAATGTCAATCACTGGAATGTCAGTTTCGGAATCAGACCGTCACGGAGGATGGTTTCTGCTCACCAATATTGAAATGATTCGATTTCCCGAAGGGAATTTAACCCTTTGGTGGAGGGTAGATGGGATGGCTCCAACAGCATGGAGCCATGGCCGTCCCAAGAGAAGGTTAAATGAGGCAGGAATATCGATGACCTGGAATGTGACAAGGGTCATGTCTGGTCCAATTTGTAATTCTAGGTCAATTTCCGCTTCTACTTGCCTTCGGGAATTATCGAAGGCTCTGACACTCATGGTGCTTGGGTCGAAGGAGGATGGTTCTATCCCTAACCGTTCAACAGTACTTGAAGGGCAAACGTTGAGACTTGATCCATTATCAATGAGCACTAGTGGGATCTTGAAATTCTTGTGGTGGGCCACTATGTTTAGTGATCGCCTATGTTCGCGACCTTCAGGTGGTAGCTCATCATCAGAGAAGGTGATGGCTTGTGGTGCGAGAAGTTGGCCAATCATGCTTGCCACCATTTCAGGAGGTACATCAGGAGAGATATGAGCATCATTTAAGGTCTTCGCAAAGATCTCTCGATGCGACCTTGACGTACATAGGAGTTCCCAGATAGATATTTGTGCAGGAATGGTTTTGAGTTGGGCTGCTATATCATAGGCGCAAGTGTCTTTGCTGGTGGTTCCTGATAAAATTCCCGAGTTTCTTTTGGGTTCGATTATCTCTCCCGAGGTATCTCCCATTGTTACCCACCTCATCACATTCTCGGATAATGCCATGGGACCTTTCGGGTTATAGGAAGGAGCCGCTCTTCCTTCCAAGTATGCCAATGGTTCTTGAAGCTAAGGGGTCATTACTGGAGCAGTTTGTGGTAGACTCAGTGATATCTCTTGAGGTGCCGTCAAGTTCGATTAGTTGTGGCCATGGATCTTTCCTCTTTCCTTTGATGTGTGGGAGGGATTCTTTGGGTATGTGCATTGGTGAGGCATTAGGAATTATGCGGGGTATGAGCGAGGGTGCCCCTTGCAAGGTTAGCGGGGTTAGGTCGTGAGACCTATCGGGAGGATGATGGTTCGTAATTCAACCTTTTTGGATATGCCGAGGATGGGGTTGAATGTGCCCCTTGGAGGGCGAGGTTCGAGGGTATGACCTGTTGGGTGTTGTTTCCAAAGTCTCGAGAGACCGAAGTGTCTTGCGCCGCTTCAAGAAATATGAGAGGTTGAATAGCCGGGTGCCGCTTCAAGGGACACCGTGGCCTGTGCGATGGTGCTTGCTTTGGTGTCCCCATGTCCGATTGGCCGTGTCGGGCATGATTGCTTGGATGGAATGATGTGGATAAGCATGTGTGGGTTGACCCCTTCAATGTGATTGACGGTAGAGTGCTTTGGATGTGCTAGGTCCCGCCCGATGCGAGGCGAGGGATTTTGGAGAATATTGGCTTGAATCGTATTCTTGGCGGCTTCTGTGGGGTGACCGCATCTTCGGCTTTCGATCAAATCTTGGACCGCATGTTTCAAAGCGAAGCGGTCCGTTAGATGATGACCAGAGCCCGATGATATGCACAAGATCGATTTTCATTGTAACCAGGAGGCAAGGGATTTGGTGGAAGTCGAGGTGGAGGGGTGTTAGCGCTGCTTTTGCATGAGCATTGTTAGCACTGGGTCGTATGATTGTGCCAATGGAGTGAACTTCCTCCCTAACATTCCTTGCTTGTATGGTCCTGCGCATTTTCCCTAATTTGTTGTGATTCTTGTTGAGATGACCGTGCCCGATATCCTTGTTGGGTTTTGGGGTCTGTCACGCCATTCTCGTTGTGGCTGCTTTTGTCTGTCGCTCCGCCGTGGCTCGGTGGTGAGCATACCGTTGCCTTGAGTGTTAGCGATGATGTTGTTAACTTCAGTAGTACGTTGCATAGGAGCAGTGCTGTTTCCATTCCCATATCCAACGGGTTTTCCCTCGACTTTATTTCTTTTAATTGAGGGGGCCTGATGTGGCCATGGGGAGATGGTTCCAGCTCTGATCCCAGCTTCTACTTGTTCTACGGCTCGGATGAGTTGGGAGAAGTTTACGTACGGATATGAGATCAGATATCCTGAAATGCTGGGATGTGCTGAATACACAATCATGGATATCTGCTCTTCGTCATCGATGGGGTTTCTCATTCGAGCTGCCATAGCTCGCCATCGTCCTACGTATGCTGATAAAGATTCATCGCTTTTTTGCCTCAGGGCAGCCAAGTCGGCTCTCCTCGGAGCCATGTTCAGGTTGTATGAGAACCTGTCAATGAATGCTTGGGAAAGTTTTTCCCAGGTTCTGATTTGGTGGCTATCTAGTGAGGTGTACCAATCCAGAGCGTCACCCTTTAGGGATTTCTGGAAAAGTCTTATTAAAGCCCCATCATTCCCTGCTATCGCGTTGAGCTCCCCACAAAAGGCTTTTAAATGTGCTGTGGGGCACCCGCTACCGTCATACCTTTTGAACTTTGGTATCTCAAAATTTGGAGGTACCTAAGGCGTCTGGGAAGGGACAGAGGTCCCTGAACTTAGTGGATGGGTGATCCACTCCTTGTTGTCTTTGAAGTCGGCTTTGCATCATTTGTAATTGCTCTCGTAACTCCTCGATCTCGACTTACTTTTCTTTGCGGGTATCTTGCCCCTTGCTGTAGGGCTTGTGCCGCTTCTTCTTCATATGGATCCAAAATGGGGTTTGATGGAAAGAAGGTGGACTCCCGGTGGCGGGAGGTAGCTGGAATTGAACACCACTCCCTTTTGGAGGAGGATGGGATGTTTGGAAATGGCTCCCGCCTGGGGTATCTGCCAATTTCGGGACGTTACTCCCGTTAGGGGGAGTGAGTGGACTCGAAACTGGCCCCTTCGCGGCATCCGCCAATTCTTACTCGTGATTTGCATGTCTTTGTGGACCGGATTGTTGTGATGTGTTGAGTAGAGATGTGGGGGAGGGTTGCTCCCAATTGTCTTGTTGTTGATCTTGTGCTGATTCTTCTGGGGGAGGGAGCACAGGATTTGCTGGAGGAATGAGAGAGAAGGCAAAAGGAGTTTGAGGGAGTGAGCTGTTCTGCACACTAGGCTGGGTCATTTGCATATTCGGTGTGACACTTGGCACCAGGCGAAGCAGTAGCTCTTGCATTGTTCGAAGTAGTAGCTCTTGTGTGGTGACATTGGCTGGCAACTCTGTCGGAGCTATTGGTAAGGGTACGGATGTAGGTATGGGTGCGGGTGTGGGTGCATGTGCGGATATTTCAGGAGCGTGGTTGGGGTGCCGCTCTTCTTCATGGGTCGCTGAGAAGTCATGGCTGCACGGGATCGGGTGGTCATGGTTCGGATCTTTACCTAAGTGTAAGCCAAAGAGATTTTTTTTTGGTTTTGTATGAATGCGCTGATGAATATTCCTTGAGATTAGTATACCACACGTTGTCGAGTCGGGTCTCAGCTAGTACGTTCTAGACTCATCCCCAGCAGAGTCGCCATTCTGTAGACACTGAAAAATCGGGCGTCCACTTTGTTGTGAAAAATGTCTTGTTGTGGTGGTCCTAGGGGTGATTAAGCTGATTTGTGATTGTTGGAGTCGCCACTAGCCGAATAATCTCGAATCCAGCGGTCGGCTAGAACCACGGAATATGTAAGGTTGGAGAAATCCGAAAATCCTCCGACCTTAGATTGACTCTGGTCTACGATCCGGGATTCCTGTAAGGGACCTCGATTTACAAAGAGGGAAGGTGTTAGGCACCTCTCTGCGCCGTACAAATGTACGGTCTCGACTTAGTGTGGTAAAATAATCTCAAGGGATGATGATGATGCTTCGGTCATGATGGGACTAGTCACATGTGGATTTCTGATGTAGCAAGATCCGAGATTTCGGCAGGCCACAGAGCATACATTCGACAATGTGTCTAGAGGGCGGATGTGATGACGCTTATACAAAAACACAAGAAAAGTGGACTAGATCATTAGGAATTTCTGATGTGACAGGATCCGATGTACGGTAAGTCACAGAGCATACGTCCACTAGAGATCTAGAGAAGTAAGGGGGTTGAGAAGGGAATAGATGTCATGATGAATGCTTGTATGCAAATGGATCTTTGACTTGATTCTTGAAAAGGCTAAGATGTAGATTGAACCATGATCATTTTAGTCTAGGCTTGTGGGTGGGAAGGTTTGAGATGAAGGCTAGGAGGTGGCTGAAAATGTGGGCTTGAAGGCTTGGGAGCTCCTTCCCTTCCTTCACTTTCTTCCTCACTCACTCTCTCTCTCTCTTTTCTTTTCTTTTCCTCTTACTCTTTCTCTCTCTCTCTCTCTCCCTCTCTTGGTGACTCTCATCCATCTATGTGAAAATGAAAGGGGAGAGGGCTATTTATAGCCCTCTCCAATGGTTGTTTGGTAAATAGGGGATAAAAGGAGGGCAAATGCTGATGTGGCATAAGGTGATTGGTGGAGAGGAGAGAGATGCCACGTGACGTGCTCTCATTGGCTATGGAGGCTGGTAAAACTGTAAATAGTGGAGATGGGAGGGGTAAATTCCAGGAAGAGTTGACTTTGGGCGCTGAGACAGCTGTCCCTGCTCCAATCGTACGTGGCGGAATTTCGATCACCGCCGGCAGTAATCCGATCACCGCCGGCGGTAATCCGATTACCGCCGGCGGTAGTCTGACTACCGCTCGGACCTGGTTGAGTCCGGAACTCTTGTGACTGGCTCCGTGCGCGCTTTCTGGGAGGAAGCGGTAATTTGACTACCGCCGGCGGTAATCCGATTACCACCTTGGTACGGTTTTCCTTGAAATTCATCTGGTGAGTCCTTTTTTGGGTCCTTAGAGTGAAACAAAGTTCTTTTTGGATATTTGGCTCTAAATGGCTTAAAGTTGGCTCGATGGTTACCCAAAAATGATTCGAGAAATAGGTCGATTTTGGACACGGTTTGGATTGAATGATGATTCATGATAACTCAGGTTAGGATTAGGGGTAGGTTTAGGATATGATCATGGTTCTCAGATTGTCTTAACAAAATCAAGATATTAGCCTGGGTGGGGTGTCTACACTAAGAAACCAATTATGACCCATGTCCACCTTATCCTACAAATGAATCTAACGCATGTCGTGTTTTGTGCCACATCACTTCAAACAACCAATTGCAACACTCCAGTTCATCATTCATCATGCATCGCATACAACCCACAATCCTTATCCATTCATTAGCCAATGCATGCCTAGATTTCGTCCACTTTGGCCAATGCATGCTTAACGCTATCCGCTTCATCCATCAACTACCCATACTATATACCACCTTCTACCTTATTTTTAGCATTAATAAGACTTCATAAACTTGCCACATCATCTTGTCACCTCAACCCCCAATTCCCTGTATAAGAGTAGGAGCTCTCTTACACTCATACTTTTACTATACTTAGAAAATTCTGAGATTTTAAGAGAGAGTGAGAGAGCGTGGAGCCAAGATGTGTCCAATCATCAAACCTAGAGGGAGTGGACCACATATTATAATCAAGCCATCCATCCATTTGAGGTGAATCTACACCCCTCCTTCCATCCTCCTCATCCTCCTTTTTTTTTTAAAAAAAATTATTTTTTAAAATTATATATATTTTTAATCTTCTTGATATGCATCGGGTCTACCGGTGTGGAGCCCCATGGGTGCATATATTACTGGCCATGGTGGTCAGTAAGGTGGCCCACGTTAGTGTGGTCCACTATGATGAACATTATATCCACACCCTTGATATGTAATCCTGTTTTTATATCTGGATAACAATTTGTTAAAATTTTATAAAATTAACTATGATAAGATCTGAGTTAAAACTTGGGAATAATAGGAACCATAATATGAGCTAACTCTGGACCAAATTTCGTTGCCATTCAACGGTCCAATCATCCATGGAATTAACTTTACTTGGCTACTGTCCAGCAACACACAGGGTTTCGATTTGTCAAAAAATGACCCATTTTTAGTCCCTTTATTAAACCCAAGAGAAATATACATTCCACTGACTTCGTAGAAAATCAAAGTAGCTTTTCAACAATATATAATATGCCTTGATTAGAATTCAGATGATTGACATCTTAGCCTTGTACAAAAATATATCTGAGAGCTTGTTGTGACTACATATTGTGTGGGCCAAATCCATTATTCCAATGGTCGTATGTATTTGATATTTTTTCTTAAGATACTTAAGATAGTTAATAATCATATATATGATCCATATGGTCAGATTCTTTCATAATAGAATTTAGAAAATTCTGGATTGACAGATACTTCCGTAAGGATAAACCTTAATTAAATTGTTATGTGTAGCCCAGATGGATCCAAGGCTCTGTATGGTTGGAAACCTATATACTGCCTAAATGATGTATTCTGAAACCATCAATTGGCTCGGATTTCTCAAAAGAGAGTTCAATCATGGAGATTTGATCAAGACATTTCGTGTGCTACTTGTATGTTGGATGAATGTTGTTGTATGTATGTTGTCCACAACATTCATCCTCTTATCGTTGACCCACTTGGTAGTGGGACCACTTTTGATTTAAATACTTTATTAGTTCATTCAATCTAGACAGCCATGTGTATTGATGTGTCTCTTATATATGCTTTACTAGCGTGTGGGCCCACTTGCCATTCTATCTATTTCCTTTCTTGTGCTCTTTTTTTGTTTACTGAAAATTTTCTAGTACTTAACTGTATTACATGTTGGCTTTTTTGACACCTTGTTGTGGGTCCCATGATCTTTAGTTAAGGGTCCCACTTTGGAGGATGTTTAATCCTTATAAAAGTGAGCTGGGATGTCCCGCTTTTTCGTCAGGAATGATTGTAATGCCTTGAAAATTGGGGGTTGAGTAGCAACTCAACTCCCAAGTTCCAAAATATCACTTATTCAATATATATGCTTATGATTAAATGTTGTCTGTGTTAGTGCATTATTCATGAGTGGGATTATACCAAAACAGTAATTCATACTCCAGATCAATTTATACAACGCAAGCGAAAGACTGAAAGATGTATATAAACGTATATGAGCCCAAAAGGATCACTATCAGTCTCCAGAGTATGAACACATCACTGAGTCACCATATACATGTAATAGTTCAAGAGTCAAAATGTCAAAAATAGTTCAACCACAATGATAAGCCATGTAGCCCCATCGATCAGGACGGCCTAAGTGAAACCGCCGGAGAACTGCATATATGAGAATGCATCCTGATCGCCATAGGAATCAGGCTCCGCCTCCTGAGTCGCATCGTCATCTGCAACTAAGACAGAGTCTAGTGGGTGTTCAGAACACCATCCCAGAATGTGGGAGTGAGTGATCAACTTAGTAGAATCATAAAGCAAATGTTAACATGTTATTAACTCAGTCAAGCAGTAATGATAAAGCAGGCATATTAGACATTCCTAGATACTCTTATTAATGCAAGGATGAAATGTATTCATGATGCATGCCCTCGCCTACACTCCCTCGTGCGACACCATCTTACGGTCGCGGCATGCTTTCTTCCCTCTGTGCTCTTCAACCCGGGGCACATGTAGTGCGATGTTATGAGCATAATTACCAAATTCTTCTTAGTCCTTTTCATACAGTAGGATTTGGGAAACTAAGGTACCTCCCTTATATTATTTTCCAAACAATAATCCATTCTAGGGTCGTCAGTCCCAGCAATTCTCATACAATGTTACGGTTCTAGGTCACTACAAAGGGCTCTTCGCCTCGATGTAGTGTAGTCCTAGTTTATACTCTAGTTGCTACAGAAAGGCTAGTCACCTCAATGTAGGCTCAGAGTATGCTCGAGGTCACTACAAAGGGCTCGTCACCTTATCAGTGTAGGTTGATAGGTCGAATATAGTGTCCCATACCACCGTATTCGGCTCACGAGGCGGTGTTGCTCACTGGTCACTACTGGTGGACTCGTCGCCCCGGCGTAGGCCGACAGCTCGACCACAGTGTCCCATACTACCATGTCTGACTCATGAGTCTTAGTGGATCGAAGTACCAAGGTTAACGGGGTTTCCACTGGTGAGTTTGGTACCTTAAGTTCAAGTAGGAACGTCTAAACATGGTGAACATACATCGGGTCAATCGAGTTACTTGACGAGCCCGACTAGTACGAGCGCACAACGAGTTGATCGACATGAAGTACGTAAGCACTTCGTGTGGCTTAACCACTGTCGACGACTCTAGTACGGCTTGGGTTCATCAAACTCGTTCTATGTGGTGAATAAATCCCAGCCACGAACTCAAAGCCTGTTGCCTTGACTATAACATAGCCCCGATCACGTTCAATCCTTAACCAGTAAGCATGTGGAGTAGTCAAAGCAGAATTAACCAAGTAGTTCAAACATGTTAGCAGGCATGTTATAAAATATAACTTAAACAGGAAATCCAAACACATACATTTCATAAGTAAGTGATTAAACTAACTAAGGTAGTTGAGAATCCTATCTCACACCCACCCAAAGCACTATTTACTAAGTACTTACTTATACAAGCATTTTTATGAACACTTAGACTACACGTATTAACATACATAACGTATGTTGGCCAAAACATGTATTAGGGCGAATCCTTACGCCGAGGAGTTGTTACACATATAACTAGCATATATACACAGTAGTTAATCATGGCAAACACACTTTCATATTTCGTATATATACGGTATTTTCTACAAATACACAGAATACGCCAAACTCCACAAATTTCATATATAACTGAAATGCAAAACAAACATCGCATTTTGCATGTGAAATAACATCCACATTAGGAATCTATCATTATCCGACATTAAAAGCTTTGAAAACCATAACCTATACGTTTATAGTCCGCACCTTACGCTGATAAACGCGTAACGGAGTCGTTTTAGATGTTAAGTCTTTGTCAACGGTAGATTTGCAACCTATAGCATGAGTTAGGTTAGCCATTTCATAACTAACACTATCAGAAACCCTAAGCCAAATTAGAGTTAGGTTTCCTTACCCAAGTGTAACGTCAAAATCATCGGAATAGCGATGCAGGTAGGTTAGCTAAGTGCGTGAAACGATGGGATCGCAAGAAGAATCCCCACTTCTCTCTCTCTCTCTCTCTCTTTTCTTTCTTCTCTTTCTTAGGGTTTAGAAAATTCGTATGAAGTGAGAGGGAGGGGGTTTAAGGTCCTTATATAGGCTCAGAACTGATGGGAATGACCCCAGGGCCAAGGTATACTTAGGTTATGTCCAAAGAGCATCTATTTCAGCTCAACAGAGCACTTCCAAAGCCCCCCCTTGAGCCTAAGGTCGGACTTAAGCTCCCTTATGTTGGATCTAACTCAAGCTGAGTTTTTGGTCCGATCGAGTTTACAGATCGCCCGTGGCAGACCAGTTTCAGTTCAAAGGTCCACGATCACCGATCAGGACCATAAGTACACTGACATGTGTATGAAAATTTTCCCAATCTGAGGGTGTATTTGGGTCAGATTCTGATGGTCAGAATCCTTATATTTGGACCTGTAAGTGAACAACTCAGTTTACTTAAGTTTGGGTTTATTTCCTAAAGATATTCGTGTTTCTCACACACTTCACTCCAGGCTCGAGCGAATAGCTTCGGGATACTGTCTGGACTTGATTTCTGAAGTGGTTATCAAATCCAGCAAGACGGTCTTAATTATATAATTTCGTAGTAATCGGACTTTCGACGTGCGGTCCAGGTCCGATACGAAGTTTCAATGTGCTCCCGAGAGCAACTGGGTAATGAGATTGATCCTAGATTTCAGGGTAATGTAGCATCAATGATTCTACAAGTTTTGGGTCTTGCAGTTCGTATTTAAAGTGGATCAAGCGGATTTCGCAGCTAATCTAGTTTAGCACCTGGTTAAACTTGTCTAATTTCTAAAGGATTTGGTCCTGAGTGATTTCTACCTGAGGTGGTACTCGGGTCTTTGTACGAAATTTTTCGAGTCATTACAATGATTCCCAAGTGTTTGGAGAGTGGGCCCTAAGTTGTGACAGACTCCATTGCTGAAAACTGTCTGATTATTTTTATATTTTGTACAAACTTTGGGCCTCTTTAGTGGACCCCAAGCAGAAGATATGAGTAGGCCAACACTTTGAACCTTTAACCTATACTAATGAATAGATAAATAATATTTTACTTGGTCTAAGTCAGATCCTACATGATCAGAGAGTGGGTCCAAAAATGGGGCTAGGCATGGTTGTGCTGAAAATTATAATACCTATGTTTGGATCTACACCAAATATTATGTGTACATAATCAGTTAGTCCTATCTTATATTGCTTGAAGTACATATTTAGGAATACTAAGGGAACCTGACGACACACTGAAAGGTGGTCCCTTATGATCATAAGACGTACTCAAACTTGGGCCAAAACTAATTTTGCACTGTTTCCTTTACAATTTCTCCAAGTACCCATATTTGGGCCATCCCCGTAAATTGTACATAACCAACCAATGAGGCTCGCCTTATTATTTTTAAATCCCATACATATAACTACCAGGTGGCTATTTTATTTCACCATATGTAGGCTCCATGTGATCATGAATTTGACTCTAAAATGGCCCAGAACCAACCTTGCACCAAAAGTCTGCTTGATATAGAATTCATGTGGGCCACATTAATGGGGTCCACCACCTTCCTAGTGCATTTAATGCAGCATCTAAATAATGGAAAAGAACTCGTTGGTGCTGGTGACCCCAAAACCTTAAGTGGGCCATCTAGTGTGAGTTGTCTTGTATATGCCCTTCCCTTCATCTGATGAGGGCCACCTAAAATGTTTTGTACATGAGTGTTATATAACTTATAAAATTTGTAGTGGACTGATCTTTCTGCCCAGTTATTGTCTTAAGGTATGGGTGGCCTTGGGCCTATCTAAATGAGGCAACCCTAAGGCCCAAGTAGTCCCAACACTAAGAGAAATTGTTAGGGAGTGAGAAGCCTACCATGACAACCTTTCTTGAGCCCATTGGGCAGGCCTATTGACTAGTAGTCAGTGTGCCTTGCACACTATCTCTAGTCAAGTGCACCATACTTAGCGATGCCTATTTTAAAATGTATAAACTAGGTAATTGGATTTTTTTTTTTTTTTTGGTTTGCTTGTATTTGTGGCATGTGGGCCCAATATGATGTATGACATGAAAGATGTTAGCATGTTGTCTTTATGTTTCAGATTGTGCATTGGTTCTAGTTGATGGTGGAATGTGTGAGTTCCATTTAGTTGTGGAGTTGGATCCACACCATTAAAGGTCTTGTGGTTGGAAGTTTATCCATTGGAGTTGGCCTAGTGGTCCACACTTGACCTATATGACCCCATGCCTTGCGTGTAGTCCAAGGTCAATATGGAAGTCACACTAAGTGAGACGCAACTAGTAATGGTCGAGATGATGATACATGTGTTATAACATGATAATGATGATGGTGAATTGTTGGTTAAAATGATAGATCTGATCTAATTGACTGTAAGACCTGTATCCTAGTCCGTAACATTCCATAGACTCCCGCGGTTGTCCCTGTCGAATTCTGGCAACCAGCTACCTGTAATCGGCATTTGTGTGTGACCCTAAGTCGCATCCCGTATATTAGAGTCGGCTCGACCTGAAACTTGTATCCTTGTGACCACGCGTCGCCGCGGTTCCAACGCAGCGACTTGCGCGTCGATGCGATACCCAGGCCAAGAGTTGTGGGCCTGCGTTTATTTCGAGAAAAACGCCGCATGTTGCGAATTTCGAGAGAATCTCTACAACACATCACATCAATCAATCAACTACATATCATATCACAAGTACAAGTCAAGTACAAGCAACCCATCCCTCTCCCATTCCCAAAGTCAATTCTCTCTCTCTCTCTCTCTCTCTCCACCCATCCCTTTCTTACACTCACCCATCACCCATCACTCACTCTTACATCACTCCTCTCTCTCTCATTTTCTCACTCTATTAAAGCAATTCTCAAGGAGAGGAAACGTCCATGAGAGGAGCCAAGTGTGGCCTACTCCCTACCCCAAGATCTCTCATCCTCACCCTTTAAATCTCATCAACTTCCATCAAAAGGAAAGCCATGGAGTTTAGGAGTTCAAGGAGATAAAGAATGAGTGATATAGGTGGGTGATCCACCGTTGATTTTCATTTGAGGCCCCACTTGTGATGGGACTCATTTTGATGTACGTGTTTTGAAATAAGAGGGGCCCATAGTGATGGGGTCCCTCCACTACGCCGCCTCTCTCTCTCTCTCTCTCTCTCTCTCTCTCTCCCTCTCTTTCATTTCTTTTGGTGATGATGTGGCCATGTAGCCCACTTGAATGGACCCTACCATGAAGTATGTATTTTATCCATACCGTCCAATGAGTGGGCCCACCTAGCAGTCCGTTTAGATGAGCCTGATTGGAGGAAAACAGAAATATCAGCTTGATCCAGAAATTTCGGTGGGCCACACTGATGTGGGCCCCACTTGTTGCTGTCACGCCCCAAACCTAGAAATCGGATTCGCAGGAATCCAAATTGCCAAATTCGGTGCCGACAGCCTCCGTAGTACCCCATTCTCGGCTCCTAGCGTCCATACGCCAGATTCCAATCCTGGGATCCTACAAGGAGGATTTTTTTATACATTTAACCCGCAATAAGCATAACCACAAGATTACCCATTTCACAAAGGCAACATCATCATCACATATCCACTAATATAATCATTTGAGTACAATGCTGAAAGGGAAATACATAAGTCAAAAATCAAGCTCCAGAAGACCGCTGTACGCTCCAAGCTCAACAATGCTGCAACCTAACATCACCTGCACGCATCTATCGTGCATAATCTTATAGAAAGCTTAGAGGGTGGTGTAAGTGTGTGCATAAGGTAAGTGCCAAATAAGCAATATCAGAGTAATCAGAGTAAACGGGAATACTAACAAGCCCATAAATCATACAATATCAGAAATACGCATTATAAAAATTTATGCAAATGAGGAGTCATAAAGAGCCAAACATCAGATGTCAAGGATGTGATGCAGTACGCAATTCCTAATGAGTGTACGAATACCGTTAGTCGTATGTAGACAGTATAAACACATAAACATAGTAGCCCGGAATGCCATATGCAGTAGATGAAATGCGCTGTGCGGTGCGAATGGAATGACCATGCTGGAGTGTGAAGTCAGGATGATAGTACGTAGTATCACAGGCTATGGGGTCCATCACAAGGGCCTTCTATCCAAACCAGTCCCATACTTAAATTTGGATAGTCAGACTCAATCTGGTAAACTCCTGATCTCAGGTTAGTCGTGCGCCCAACCGAAATCCTAGCCATGCGAAGGTACATGTAACAAATAGTTACGCACCACCAGTCCGAGTGAATAGTGAAGGAATGAATGAATGAGTATGCAACTCCTGCTCAATAAGTCCACATATCAGTACGGTTCATCTCTGGGATCATCACCGGGGTCTATTACACTCTACGCCAGCTTGCCGCCCCTATTCGAGCGCACAACTGGGTAAGTGAAAGAGACCTCACTATCCGCCTGCCAATATCGGGCCCGGCTCATCGATAGCGGACCCATTCCTCAAGCTGGTCAAACTCAACCTAGATATTACCCCCTCACTCAGGCGGGTAAGGTCACACCCCTTTCCAACCGACCACGACACAGTGGGAGACGCGGCTTCCTGGTATTAGGCCCTCATGCGCTCATATATCCACTCGGTCTCGACGTTGGAGTCATCTCTTGGCCACGGAGGTTTAGGGATTTTCACCCAGGGACATCTATGGCGCCCATATGCTAGAACCAAACATTTCCGGTGTCCCATCTGGCCATCCACGATATGCCTGTGGAGGCTACGGCCCTGATGTCGCTTGGGCGTATAGTAATCATAATGCAAGATGCATGAGTCATACAATCCAGTCATGCATCACTCCTGCGCATACCGTGCGCTCATATGAGATAACCTCCGCCTATCAAGGAGTCTCATAACAACATGCTCAATGACATATGTAATGATCAACTACATCTCATAACAAACATGCGGATGATGCGTATGAGCATGTATCATGATGCTATGTTGTCACATGCTAGTAATCAGTATCAATAATCGGCTTCAACAATCAACCTGAACAATATGGTCATTTAACCTGCATTACCCCTAAGGAATGACCCACATAGAGCCTAACATATAGTGGACCCATAGCCTCGCACAAAGGCCTAATATATAACACCATGGGCCTCACTCAAGAGTTTAACATACGTCACGATGGGCCCCTCACATGGGCCTATCATACAACACAATGGGCTCCATCGCCTGGCCCTTAAGAACATCACAATGGGCCTCATCATATAGGCCTCATTTACATCTCATCAGGCCTTAAACACGGGCAAAATGCACATCACAACAGGCTTCAAATACGAGCCACATATACATCACACAGGCCAAATACACACCACAATGGGGCTCAACTACGTGTTGCATATACATCATATAGGTCTTGATAATCGACCTTGACAATTCAGAAATCGGCCTCGACAAATCGGAATCGACAATCGGCCACGATTGGTAATCGGTCATGATAATCGGTCAATCGACCACGACAATCATAATCGGTAATCGGTCAAGATAATCGGTCAATCGGCCATGACAATCATAATTGGTAATCGGCCTCGATCGATAATCGGTCAATCGACCATAACAATCATAATCGGTAATCGGCCACGACAATCGGGATCGGCCTATACAATCGGCCTCAATACTCGACCTCGACCCCGATAATCGAAATCAGAAATCAGCAATTGATCTCGATGTAAGGCGGGGTCCATAAATGGACGACCGATGATGGTCCAAGCAATATTAATGGGGCCCATTCGTTTGGGTTAGCCCACTAGAGAATGATGAGAATGGGCCTAACCAGGCTTAAGGGAAGGTCACCATATAGATATTTAACCATCATTGCCCATCAATGTGGACGTTTAACCAACTTTGTTCCCAAGGAGTGGCCCACGTAGAGCCAAACATATAGTGGGCCCATGGCCTCACACAAGGATCAAATACATCAAGTGGGCCGCATCATATGAGCCTAATATACATCACGGGTGGGTCTTGCACATGGGCCTCATACACATCAAGTGCATACATCAATGGGCCGCAATAATGGGCCATCATATACATTAAGTGGGCCACATAAATGGGCCGCACTAATGGGCCATCATATACATCAAGTGGGCCACATCAATGGGCTGCACCAGTGGGCCTTATAAACAATACATCGGGCCTCACTCATGGGCCTTAAAATACATCAAGGCGGGTCTCATAGATAGGCCACAAGTATATATCAAAGTGGGCCTCTCGAATGGGTGGCAGGGATAAAACATCTATATCATGGTGGGCCAATATGCGTGACACATACATCATAACAAGCCCTCATAGGGTAGCCCATGGCCCAGGAAATGGATGGATAACCCATTTATACATCATAGTGGGCCTCACAAGTCAGCCCATGTTTCGGTGAAATGAATGGGTGGTGTGTATATACAACAAGGTGGGCCCTACACATACAGCAGGTGGGCCTCAAAGGGTTTCAACGGTGGGTACCAGCCCACTATTTCCCGCGGTGTGGACCATTGAATTTTGGAGCTGCCTCATTTCTCTCAAGCCTTAGGACAATCTCACCATATGGGATGGACGGTATAGATTCTATCCACACATCCAGTTGGTCCCGTCCAGATGGACAGACGTTATAGATGAAATCAACACACACAGGTGGGTCCCACATGGACAAACCACGTATACATATATACATATCATATATACATAATATAACAGAATAGAATATAATATAATATAATATTATTTTTTTTCTTTTTCTTTTGAAAGAAAACTCCAGCGTCCAAGGTCTGGATGCTGGACAGATGGCATACATAAAACACATGCACCCAGAGGGTCCCACCATTCTGGGCAAGTCGACGGTGGATATAAAATAGATATATCCAGGTGGGTCCCACCCATGCGTGTGGGGTGGGCCACGTCCCTGACGGAAGGTGAAACACATATTATGGTGGCCTGGCACCGCCTAACTAATCCAGCACCTTCCAGGGGTCAGGACGGTGTGGATGAAACAAATACATTACGGTGGTCCCTGTCCAGCGTGGACAGCGTGGACATACATCATCAAGGTGGGCCGCATGTGCTGTCCTCAACATGGACGGCGGTACAAACCACATGCATACATACATCATGGCGTGGCCCCACAGGGCCGTCCAATCTATCCAGCACCGTCCAGATTGTCTGGACGGTGTGGATGAAACAAATTCGTCACCGTGAGGCCCCACAGTAGGTGGGCGGTTGGAATCCACCACCTGCAATCATGTGGGACCCACAGAACTTGCTGACGACAGTCAGCAGTTGGTTCCCACCATCCTGGAAGGTTTAGATATAACACATATCATGGTGGGCTACCACCGTCCACCTGGCTGGATTGTGGACAGTCCATGCATCTAGCAGGATGATGGATGGAGTGGATGAAACACATGTATCGTAGGGTCCACGTGCTGTGCTCAACACGTCACAAAGGTGGCCCCACGTGGGAGTTGCCCACCATCACATCTATTAAAATATAATATAACATATAATATAATATTATATATTATACATGAATACTAAAAGAGAAATGGCAGGAGGTTGCCCAGAACCCACCATCCAGATGAATCTGGACGGTACAGATTTACATACTAAAGGTGGGTCTCACGTGAAAGTGGCCCACCCAAATATATATTATGCTATTAACACCCATATATTACATATATAATATTTATAATATATAATATAACATATTATATATATAATATTTATAATATACTATCACACCATCCAGTCCAGCATCAAGATCTACTGGAATTGCTGGACTGACGGTGGATGCAAGGCACATACATTCAAGGTGGGTCCCACGTATGTGTGGGCCACACGTGCCATCAAGGTGGGTCCACATTCCACGTCAAACAATTTTATATTTTTCTTCATCCAGATCTGTCTCGGCGGACATACCAACGGGGCGGGCCCCACTGATGGAATGACATGAATCATCATCACAGTGGGGTCCATAACATAAGGGGAATAGAGAGATAGAGGGAGAGAGAGAAAGAGAGAGAAGCACCCACCTCTAGATCTTGAACTCCTTCCGCCAAAGCATGCTAGAGCTCCAATGGATGGACTTCAATGGTGGAGATTGATTTTAGAGGGTGAGGATGGGAGATAAGAAGGTGGGCCACACTATCTCTCTCATGGGGAGCTTGGAACGTAGGTTGCTTGGGAGGAAAAATGAAAGAGTGAATGAAAGAGAGAGAGATGATGGGAGAGGAGGGAGGAGTGGTGTGTAAGAGATAAGGCATGGGAGGTATGGGTCTCTTTGACTTTTGGGATAAGAGGAATAGGCTAAGCATGGGTTGCTTTAATTAGTTGGTGGGAGAGGTATGGGTGAGTGATTTGATTGATGTGATTGATGTGATAATGGGTAGAGATTCTTTTCTCGGGATTTGCAATGCGCGACGTCATTCCTCGAACTGAATACAGGCCCACATCTCTTGGCCAGGGTATTGCCTCGGTGCACGAGACGTGGCATCGGAACCGCGGTGATAGCGCGGTCGCCAAGGTATGAGTTTCGGGTCGAGCCGACTTTGGCATGCAAGTCTCGTCTTAGGATTATGCGCAACGTTGACTTTAAGTCGAGGATTGCCGAAATTCGACCGGAAGGATCGCGGAAGCCTTCGGAACAGTACGGACTAGGATACGGGTCTTACAGTTGCTGCACGTGTGGTGCATCCACACCATCCATCCAGGCCTGGCCCTGAACTGAGGCAGATATAAACCTCAGATGGAGCACTGTCCGTCGAGACGTCCAAGGTTTGGACGCTGGAGTGCCTGAAACAAATATATATATATATATATATATATATATATATAAAATATGATGGGCCCCATGTGGGACCCATCATGATGTATGGTTTAATCCACGTCGTCCGTCTCTGGGACGGTGGGACCCACTCCGCACGTGTGGGGTCACCACCGTCCAGGGACTTGAACCCTATAAGGATGCATGTATTGTATATCCCCACCGTCCAATCTACTGAACGATGGGATTCCACCATAATGTATGCGTTTCTCCACCCCATCCATTCACCTGGCAGCTTGTGGGGCCCGCCCACACGTGCTGCACGTGTGGGATGAGACCCACCTTGAATTATATATTCTTTATCCACACTGTCCATCATTGGACAGTGTGTTGTATGGGGTCTTGATGTATGTGTTTTATCTACACTGTCCCTGTACGTGGGACGGTGTGACCCACCGTGATAAATGTTCTGATCCGCACTATTCACTGTCCAATACGTGGACAGTGGGTCCCATAAAGATGTATGTGTTTTATCTACATCGTCCATAGGAGGGTGGGTGTAACAGCCCGGATTTTTCCCAATCTGGAATTAGACGTCCTTAGGCAATGGGTAGTTCCTAACACCTTATTAACTTGTCAGAACTGAATCCCACAGTCTAAAATCGCTTCTGAACCAATTTTCTTCACAAATCCCACCCTTCACCACCTTGTTCTTTCAATTTTCCTAAGTACTTTCACCCTAGACCCTATCTTAAACTAGTTAAGTATTATAACTTGGATCACCTTATATACAAACTACAAAGGCCTGGGTACCACCTTGACCAGAAATCACTTAGGATTAAATCCTTTAGAAATGAGACAAAGTAACTAAGTGCTAAACTAGATTAGCTATGAAATCCGTTTGAATCACTTTAAATACGATCTGCAAGACCCAAAACTTATAGAATCATTGATGCTAGGTTACCCTAAAATCTAGGATCAATCTCATTACCCGACTGCTCTCGGGAGCATGTTGAAACTCCGTATCAGATCTGTACCATATATCGGGAGTCCGAATAATACGAGGTTAAGGACTTAGGATCGCCTCGCTGGGCTTGACAACCATTTCAGAAATCAAATCCAGCCAGTGTCCCATGACTGTTTGCTTGAGTCCGGAGTGAGAGAGTGTGAAAACACTTGTTTCTTTCCAAAATAAATATCTTCAATAGTAATCCGAGACTTGTCGCTTGCGGGTCAGTATTAAACAACCTGACTGTCAGAATCAGGCCAAATTACACCCTCGGATCAGGAAAAATTTCATACACGTGTCAGTGTACTCGGAATCTCCGATCGAGATCCGCTGACCGTTGAACTGAAACTGGTCCGCCACGTGTGATCTGGGAATCCGACTAAAACAGAAACTTAACTAAATGTAGATCTGGTGTCGGTGAGCTTAAGTCCGACCTTTGGCTCAAGGGGGGGCTCCGGAAATGCTCCGTTGAGCTAAAATAGATGTCCTTTGGACAAAACCCAAGTATACCTTGTTCTCAAGTCTATTTCGGTGAGTTTTTAGGCTATATAAGGACCTCAAACCCTCTCCCAGTTCAGCCATCCGAATTTGGAAAAAACCCTAGGGAAAGAGAGAGAAAGTGAGAGAGATGTGGGAGAATCTCCCTGCCATGCTTCCCTGCCGCTCCACGAGCTCCACCACTCCATTCTAATCGCTTTCCCGGTGATTCAAGCTCCGTTTCTAGGCCCTAATCTATTTTGGGGTTGTATAAGTTGTACGTTACGAAATAGCTAACCTATTTTGTTCTATAGGTTGCCAAACTGTCGTATACGGAAGCTTAGCAATCCTATCGACTCCGTTACGATTCTACGACAAAAAGGTGAGGACTTTAGGTGTATAGGTTACGGTTTTCAACACTTTCAATGTCAAATAATGATAGATTCATGATCTGCATGCAATTGCACATGTACAAAGTGCTTTCCATTTTCTGTTTCGATTAAAGATGTATATTATGAAATTTTACATATTCCAGGTACTCGTAGAAAATACCGTATACATATAAATTTTGGAAATGTGTTTGACATGATTATTTATTGTATGAATATATGATATATGGATAAAATACTTATTTGGAAAAAGGATTCGCCCAAATACATGTTTTACTAAAATACACTATGTATGTAGAAATACTGTATTGTACAAAGTACCGTATACATATATATATATATATATATATTTTAGAGATTTATTTGTCATGATTATTTTTTGTATGAATATATTATATATGCGTAAAATACTAGCTTGGTGAAAGGACTCGCCCTAATACATGTTTGCTAACATACACTATGTATGTTGAAATAGTGTATGTTAAGTGTTTGTGAAAATGCTTGTGTGAGTAAGTGTTTGGATGTTGATGCCTTAGGAGGGTGTTGAGATGGGATTCTCAGCTACCTTAGAAACATGTATGATTTTCCCTATGTGGGTTGTTCACTTTAACCACTTATGAAATACATGTGTTTGTATTCCTATTTATATAGTGCTTCATAACATGCTTTATAACATGCTTTATAATATGCTTTATGATATGCTTGTTAACCTGCTCAACTGATTGTATGATTTTATTTATGTAATGCGTATGTTTAAATTCATATTTATGTTGTATGATCCGTCTTGGGTGATGGGGGAGTGGCGTAACGCTTCCGTACAATAGCCCTGACAGCCCTAAACGGATAATACCAGACTTTGATTGTATGATTTGAATCTTGATCCATTACTGCTTTACCTATCTGCAATTGATTGTGTTTGGGGCTATGATTATAGTCCAGACAATCGGTACCAGAATTGAATTCCTGGCTGTGATTCATTTGCCACGTAAGATGTATTCGACGAACTCGAGTTGTGCTTCGGTTGGCGATAGTGGTTGGCCACGCGAAGTGCTTATGCACTTCATGTCGTTCAACTTGTTGTACGCTCGAGCTAGCCAAGCTCGTCAAGTAACCCGATCTGTCTAATGTATGTTCACCATGTTTGGTCGCTACTGCTTGAACTTAGGGTACCAAACTTACCAGTGGAATTCCGTTAACCATGGTACCTCGATCCGCTAAGACTCATGAGCCGGGCATGATGGTATGAGACACCGTGGTCGAGCTGTCGGCCTACGCTGGGGCCAAGTGCCTCCCCGTAGTGACCAGTGATCAACCAGACTCGTGAGCTGATTATGGTGGTATGGGACACTATATTCGAGCTGTCGGCCTATACTACTTGATGGGTGATGGGGGAGTGGTGCAACGATTTTGTGTAATAGCCCTGGCAGCCCTGACCATATCTGGTGTAGTGACCTCGAGCATACTCTAAACCTACGGTGAGGCGGCGAGCCTTCCCGTAGTAACAGAGTATAATCTAGGCCTGTATTGATAAGGTGATGCGGGAGTAGTGCAACGATTCCACGTAATAGCCCTGACAGCCCTTGCAGTGACCTAGTAACACACCATCGTATGAGATTGTCTAGGACTGACGACCCTAGAATGGATCATGTTTGGGAATGATACAAGGAAGGTACCTTAGTTTCCCAATCTTGCTATTTGAAATGGACTAATAACAGCTCTGTAATCATGTTCATCATATATTGCATGTGCCTGGAAGATGTGGAGCACTGAGGGATAAAAGCATGCCGCGAACGAAGATGGTGTCGCATGAGGGAGTATGTCAGTGAGGGCATACATCATGACTGCATTCATACTTGCATTAATAAGAGTAGTTAGGAGTGTTTGATTTTACTGCTTTATCATTACTGCTTGACTGTATTGATAACATGTTAACCTATGCTTTATTATTCCACTGAGTTGATCACTCACACCCACGTTACAGGACGGTGTTGTACACACCAACCAGTTTTGTTGAGTTTCAGGTGATGGCAATGCTTATGAAGCAGAGCCGGACTACTACTATGATGTTGAGGAGGACTTCTCCTACATATAACTCTCTGACAGGTCTATGAAGACCTGGTACTGTATTGACGGGGCTATGGTACTTGAGATAGAAGACATTACAGTTCCTCACATTTGGTATATTTTAGAATTGTACTTGTAATTAGTTTAACCTGGTAACATTATCACACTCTGGAGACTCACCACAGTTTTTATATTTTATATATCTATCACAGTCTTCCGCTTGTAATTTAACTATCTCTGGAGTATGATATGCTGTTTTGGTTTAATCTCACTCATGTTCAATGCATGAATACAGTCAATATTCAATCATCATTCATTTTGTTGCATAAGTGATGTTCTGGAACTCGGGAGTTGAGTTACTACTCGACCCCCGATTTTCGGGATGTTTTAGTTGGTATCAAAGCATGATTTGGATTAAACCGGACCTGGGTTATGGTCACATGACACACACTGATGCACTCTGACTTAAAAGGGAGTGACGGAATATAGAAATAGTCTTAGGCATCCCTGTTCCGTCCAACGGCTAGTTCACTGAAAACGAACGCCGAAATCGAGTCTGTATTCAACCATGGTCACACGGGTCGACCTTAAAATATACTTAGGCCATCTATTAATGAGTCTAGATTACAATCCACCTCACCCCAACCGTTGACAATCAGTAGAATATAGGATAAGTGTGATGAAGATAACTACTTCGAATCCTCGAAGCTTCTCTGGACTCCTCACAGAGACTTCTCGAATCCATGAGGAAGAAAGCAGAAAATAGAAATAAATTCTAATACATTCGAAATTGATTAATGAATGACTAAAAACGAGTTCACAACCCTTTAAGTAGGAATACCAAGTAATGGGAAAGAAATCAGAAATAAACTACAACTAAAACTCCTATAATTCGCGATTTACTACAGGGTCGTGATGTCTACTAGTGCGCAAAGTTTTCGGCCAAAAATAGTAAGTGTCCTATTTGGCTTCACCAAACCATTCTCCTAATTATTCTAAGCTCTTTTCGCATTGGGCGCAACTCCTGCAGCCCAACGGATGAAGAGTAATCAAGTTAAAACCACTATTTTTAGTAAAACGAAATTGAAACAGGGAAACGACCATCGATTGAGTGGTTTTTCACAATTTTGGGCTGTGCAACCTGGCGTTACGAGGTTGGTTGGCTTCATTAGCTTGTTTTACCCCAAAATCATATATTATATGTCAGATAACTCATTCCAGATTGCAAGTTACGTCCGAAATTGCCCGAAATTACCCGAAATTGAGCGAATCAAGGTCGAGGTCCTATCCACGTTGATCCAAGGGTACCCAGGGTGGGACCCAGGGTTTTTTAGGGCCTAGGGGACTGGAGGACCACCCCCGTGGGGACCCCCCTTTTAATTCTGCAAAGTTTATCGGCGAGGCCCTCGCCCGGTCGGCGAGTCCTCGTTGATTTCTGGGCTAGGCCGGGCTCGCGGCTCGGGCCGGTCTATTTTGGGGGTCTAATATACCCCCTGACCTTGCTCCCATCCCATTTTTATCTCCCAAAACCCCACCTCCTTCACAAACCTCCCCTTTAAGCCATTTTTCCCTCTTGCATTGCTGCCCTCTCTCGCAAATCGCCTTTCCAATCGTCCTCCCTGTTGATTTCGACCACAACCTACCCATTCCCATCGTCCACAGCAGTCCTCTCCTCAATTTCCTCTCCGTTTCTCTCATTTGGATGCCTATACGCCCCCTCGAAGCTCTAAAATCGTGCAAGCTCCCTAAGCCATCTTACTTTTCCATTTTCCTTCTCCATTCGCTGTCTTTGGGGCCTTTTCAACATTTGTTGAGGCTCACATCTGTGGAGAACCAAACCTCCAGCCCTTTCTCTATCTCTCCATCACTTTTCATTCACTTTTCCATGGCTCTATTCGAGCTTAGTTCGGCCACCTTCGCGGATATCTAGCTATTCACACTATTGTTTGAAGTTTGCATGGGTTACCGTCTTTGGATGTTTATGCTTTCATGATTGATGGGGGTAGTAGTTGGTAGAATGTTTGATGTTTGAGGACGTTTAGGGCCCGTACGGCCAATTGCATTAGGTGAGATTAGGTGGATGTAATTGTAAAAATAATGATAAATGTATGTGTATGGTATGGCCCCTAGATTGGTTGTATCCCATGTTTTCTAATGCCATGTTTAGAATGCATGCAATTAAACGTACACTCCAAGATTTCCTTTCAAATTACACTTAGAAATTCACCATCCTGGGATTTGGAACTCCCATCTCACACTTTCCCACACAAGACTCATTTTCCAAAGCTTATAAAATTTATTTTTATCCCACCTACCCTCCTACCAACCATGCCACTCCCAATCCCGAGGTAGGATTAGTAATACAGTCCCATTTAATACAATTTAAGACCACTGGCCAAATGGGCCCTTGTAGTTTTGGACCTAGAGCGGTGCTCCTAGATTTCGATAAACCTGACCATATAGGAAATCCAGCAAATTAATAATGTGAACCTTAGAACCCTCTTAGCTGGTATGAGCATGTGTGAAGTGCTCGAGCATAGTTAAATTTATGTCCGTACAACTCAATTATACTTAAACAATGTTTGACCCTACGCGATAAATAAATTCTTGAATTAGAAATTATCTGAAATCATCTAGTGTACAAGCATAGGCTTTGGACTACACCTATGGATTTCCACTACCCCTAAATTAAGACTAGACTACCGGTCACATTAGAGAATGCCAGAGACCGATAGATGTAGCTAGGTCAAATCAATACACCTCTTTGATCTGGGTGGCGCAGCGGAAGCGTGGTGGACCCTACCCCACTGGCCTAGGATCGAAGCTGTGCTCGTTGAATACGAACATTATAGAAGCCCTAGCAAGTTCTATTATGAGAAACCGCTTTAGGATGATCTAGTAAGAGTTGATTCACCATTTCCTTGGACATAGATAATAACAAGAACTCTCTTAGACTAAAACCTAAAGGGCAACCTTAGACATAGACAATTTGAGCCTTTCAACGATGAACATTCCCTACGTTTCTAGAGTGATCGGACTACGGAGTTACTGAAATATAAACTGCGAAACATTCGCGGCTTGACCCAATTCTCAATCCTGGGTGACTACTAATGGACTCTCTACTGATGAGCAGACGACCAGGATCCACCAGGATTCAGAAGGGATACGATGAGCTTTTTACCCTGGCCCGGTAGATGATCAATGTATCGGGATCAAGCCCACTATAAACGTCTCTCCGTGTTGGTCAAACATTGAAAACAACTATCTTACTCTAAATTGTTGGGGATTATCATCAAGACTACAGATAAGTAAAGAAATAAATTGTAGCAAACCATCAGGGTATGAGAAATGGATAAAGAAATAAGTTTTAAGGGGGGTAGACTAAAATGAACCAAGCTAGTATACACCCTACCACACGTAGGAACTCGAAATCAATAAGTCTTACGCAAATGAAATAATATAAATCTTTCCTTATTACCCTTAAGCAATTTTGGGGACGAAAATTTGTTTTAAGGGGGGTAGATTGTAACAGCCCGGATTTTTCCCAATCTGGAATTAGACGTCCTTAGGCAATGGGTCGCTCTTAACACCTTATTAACTTGTCAGAACTGAATCCCACAGTCTAAAATCGCTTCTGAACCCATTTCCTTCACAAATCCCACCCTTCACCACCTTGTTCTATTAATTTTCCTAAGTACTTTCACCCTAGACCCTATCTTAAACTAGTTAAGTATTATAACTTGGATCACCTTATATACAAACTACAAAGGCCTGGGTACCACCTCAACCAGAAACCACTTAGGATTAAATCCTTTAGAAATGAGACAAAGTAACTAAGTCCTAAACTAGATTAGTTATAAAATCCATTTGAATCACTTTAAATACGATTTGCAAGATCCAAAACTTGTAGAATCATTGACGCTAGGTTACCTTACAATATAGGATCAATCTCATTACCCGACTGCTCTCGGGAGCACGTTGAAACTCTGTATCAGATCTGGACCGCACATCGGGAGTCTGAATAATACGAGGTTAAGGACTTAGGATCGCCTCGCTGGGCTTGACAACCATCTCAGAAATCAAATCCAGCCAGTGTCCCACGGCTGTTTGCTTGAGTCCGGAGTGAGAGAGTGTGAAAACATTTTTTTCTTTCCAAAATAAATATCTTGAATAGTAATCTGAGACTTGTCGCTTACGGGTCAGTATTAAGCAACCTAACCGTTAGAATCAGGCCAAATTACACCATCGGATCAGGAAAAATTTCATACACGTGTCAGTGTACTCGGAATCTTCGATCGAGATTCGCTGACCGTTGAACTGAAACTGGTCTGCCACGTGTTATCTAGGAATCCAACTAAAATGGAAACTTAAGTAAATGTAGATCTGGTGTCGGTGAGCTTAAGTCCGGCCTTTGGCTCAAGGGGGGGCTCCGGAAATACTCCGTTGAGCTGAAACAGATGCCCTTTGGACAAAACCCAAGTATACCTTATTCCAAAGTCTATTTCAGTGAGTTTTTAGGCTATATAAGGACCTTAAACCCTCTCCCATTTCAGCCATCCGAATTTGGTAAAAACCCTAGGGAAAGAGAGAGAAAGTGAGAGAGATGTGGGAGAATCTCCCTGTCATGCTTCCTTGCCGCTCCACGAGCTCCACCACTCTGTTCTAATCACTTTTCCGGCGATTCCAGCTCCGTTTCTAGGTAAGAAACCCTAACCCTAATCTGTTTTGGGGTTGTATAAGTTGTAGGTTACGAAATAGCTAACCTATTTCATTCTATAGGTTGCCAAATTGTCGTATATGGAAGCTTAGCAATCCTATCGACTCCGTTACGATTCTACGACAAAAAGGTAAGGATTTAGGTGTATAGGTTACGGTTTTCAATGATTTCAATGTCAGATAATGATAGATTCATGATCTTCATGCAATTCCACATGTACAAAGTGCTTTCCGTTTTCTATTTCGATTAAAGATGTAGATTATGAAATTTTACATATTCTAGGTATTCGTAGAAAATACCGTATACGTATAAATTTTGAAAATGTGTTTGACATGATTATTTGTTGTATGAATATACGATATATGGATAAAATACTTATTTGGCGAAAGGATTCGCCCAAATACATGTTTTCCTAAAATACACTATTTATGTAGAAATACTGTATTATAGAAAGTACCGCATGCATATATATTTTAGAGATGTGTTTTTCATGATTATTTTTTGTATGAATATATTATATATGCGTAAAATACTTGCTTGGCGAAAGGACTCGCCCTAATACATGTTTGCTAACATACACTATGTATGTTGAAATAGTGTATGTTAAGTGTTTGTGAAAATGCTTGTGTGAGTAAGTATTTGGATGTTGATGCCATAGGAGGGTGTTGAGATGGGATTCTCAACTACCTTAGAAACATGTATGATTTCCCCTATGTGGGTTGTTCACTTTAACCACTTATGAAATACATGTGTTTGTATTCCTATTTATGTAGTGCTTCATAACATGCTTTATAACATGCTTTATAATATGCTTTATGATATGCCTGTTAACATGCTTTACTGCTTGTATGATTTTATTTATGTAATGCATATGTTTAAATTCATGTTTATGTTGTATGATCCATCTTGGGTGATGGAGGAGTGGCGTAACAATTTCGTGCAACAGCCCTGGCAGCCCTAAACGGATAATACCAGACTTTGATTGTATGATTTAAATCTTGATCCATTACTGCTTTACCTATCTGCAATTGATTGTGTTTGGGGCTATGATTATAGTCCAGACAATCGGTACCAGAATTGAATTCGTGGCTGTGATTCATTTGCCACGTGAGATGTGTTCGATGAACTCGACTCGTGCTTCGGTTGGTGATAGTGGTTGGCCACGCAAAGTGCTTATGCACTTTATGTCATTCAACTTGTTGTACGCTCGAGCTAGCCAAGCTCGACAAGTAACCCGATCTGTCTAATGTATGTTCACCATGTTTGGTCGCTACTACTTGAACTTAGGGTACCAAACTTACCAGTGGAATCCCGTTAACCATGGTACCTCGATCCGCTAAGACTCATGAGCTGGGCATGGTGGTATGGGACACCGTGGTCGAGCTGTCGGCCTACGCTGGGGCCACGTGCCTCCCCGTAGTGACCAGTGAGCAACCAGACTCGTGAGCCAATTATGGTGGTATGGGACACTATATTCGAGCTGTCAGCCTACACTACTTGATGAGTGATGGGGGAGTGGTGCAACGATTCCGTGTAACAGCCCTGGCAGCCCTGACCGTATCCTGTGTAGTGACCTCGAGCATACTCTAAACCTACGGTGAGGCGCCGAGCCTTCCCGTAGTAATAGAGTATAAGCTAGGCCTGTATTGATAAGGTGATGGGGGAGTGGTGCAACGATTCCACGTAATAGCCCTGGCAGCCCTTACAGTGACCTAGAAACACACCATCGTATGAGATTGTCTAGGAATGATGACCCTAGAATGGATCATGTTTGGGAATGATACAAGGAAGGTACTTTAGTTTTCCAATCCTGCTGTTTGAAATGGACTAATAATAACTCGGTAATCATGTTGATCATGCATTGCATGTGCCTGGAAGATGTGGAGCACTGAGGGATAAAAGCATGCCGCGAATGAAGATGGTGTCGCATGAGGGAGTTTGTCGGTGATGGCATACATCATGACTGCATTCATACTTGCATTAATAAGAGTAGTTAGGAGTGTTTGATTTTACTGCTTTATCATTACTGCTTGACTGTATTGATAACATGTTAACCTATGCTTTATTATTCCACTGAGTTGATCACTCACTCCCACGTTACAGGACGGTGTTGTACACACCAACCAGTTTTATTGAGTTTCAGGTGATGGCGATGCTTATGAAGCAGAGTCGGACTACTACTTTGATATTGAGGAGTTCTCCTACATATAACTCTCTGACAGGTCTATGAAGACCTGGTAATGTATTGATGGGACTATGGTACTTGGGATAGAAGATATTACAGTTCCTCACATTTGATATATTTTAGAATTGTACTTGTAATTAGTTTAACCTGGTAACATTATCACACTCTGGAGACTCACCACAGTTTTTATATTTTATATATCTATCACGTCTTCTGCTTACAATTTAACTGTCTCTGGAGTATGATATGCTGTTTTGGTTTAATCTCATTCATGTTCAATGCACGAATACAGTCAACATTCAATCATCATTCATTTTGTTGCATAAGTGATGTTCTGGAACTCGGGAGTTGAGTTATTACTCGACCCCCAATTTTTGGGATATTACAGTGGGCCCTACCATGGTGTATGTATTTTATCAGCACCGTATAGCTGGGATGGGACACCCCTGAGGTATGTTTTGTATGCACGTCGTTCATGGGCTGCAGTTCACCATGATGTATTTTATCGACGCCGTCCAGGGCAAGCAGCCCATTGTGATGTATGCATTGTATATCCATGCTGTCCATCTGGTGGGGTCCATCTGACTCGTGCAGGCACACCTGCTATATGTTCAGGGCCCACCTACTGTACATGAGGCCATGTGTGAGGCCCAATGTGATGTTCATGAGGCCCATGGGATGAGGCCCACTGTGATTCATTTGAGGCCCATTGTTATGGCCCATTGCGATGTATATGAGGCCTTGAGATGTGGTCCATTGTGATGTATATGCAGCTCGTATTTGAGGCTCATTGTGATGTATATTAGTGAAATTGCGGTAATGACCGCTTTAGTTGAAGTAAAAATATGTCAAAGTGTCCTTGGCGGGGGGGGGGGGGGGGGTATCATCAATTTAACTCTAATGGTTTCCAAACCAATTAGAAGATTTAATCGCAAGACTAAGCAGAATCTAAACAATACATACCCTTAGTTTAAGATGGATTGAATGAGTGACTGTGTGTGGAATGTGATACTTATCAGTTCTAAACAATCATGTGATCATGCATCATGTAAACTTCTAAAGTAAACATAGAAAAGTAAAATGCAAATAACGATCCCAAACACAGTCATTTACAGTGGTTTGACTACTTGCCTACTCCACTCCCAGCATATGCACTAAACCCTTGAGTGTACCGGATTTCACTAACGGAGGTTTTAAATCAGGTTCACCTCTAACTTTCACAACCTACACAAGGTCGACTCTAGGACCTACACTAGGAGAGTAGAAATGTCTCCATGAGACACAAGTTTATGCCCCACACAAGAGCAAGGGTCAACACACAACACCCAGGTTTATGCTTTACACATGAGCAAAGGATCCACATAAGGAACCTAAAGTTTTAGGCCACACAGGCCAAGGATCTACACAAGGAACCTAGAGTTTATGCCCTACACAAGAGCAAAGGTCAACACACAACACCTAGGGTTTTAGGTCACAAAGGCCAAAGACCTACACTAAGGACCTAAGTTTATGTTTTACAAGAGCAAAGGTCAACACACAGCAGCCACACGTACTCTCCCATCGGAGGCCTCCGATGAGGACTTGAAAGGGGTGAGAATCACCTGTGACCCAATCCTACACGAATGAATGATCAGTAGGGTCTCTGGACTCTAATGACTTACAGATAAGTAGATGAGCCCCATTAAGTACGTTGATGAAGATCTCCTCCTTATTGATGAAGATTCTTTAGCTCCCTTGATCTGTAACATTTGATGATGTACCAATAAGGTGACGAGTTGGGTTAAGGTTATGTTGGAATCCTACTTTATTAAATATTTTCTTATTTTAGAGACGGAGTGATTCCAAGCATTCAAGGTATCCCAGCTCAATGATTTGCCATTAAGGTGGTAGCTAGATGATCCTTAAATGCGAAAGTTCATTCCTCAATCAACTCTATTGAATGTCAATGATGAGTGTGGATTGGAGGATGAACTCCCATGAGAGAAAGAGCTTAGGGTAAATAGTATGCAAGACTCTCTCAAGGCTCTCTCTATTTTTCTCAATGTAGCAACCAAAAACAAGTTCTCCTTAAATAGACAAAAAGTTCCAATTGTAAGCCCCGTATCTTAGACCGTATCGTTTTGTATGCTTCCGTGGTCCTCCCAGTCAAATTTCGTCAACCCTCGACCCGTATTCGACATTTACGCGTAATCCTAAGCCGGGTCCTGCATATTAGAGTCCACTCGATTCGAAACTTGTACCCTAGTGACCGCGCCATCGCCGCGGTTCCAATGTTGTGACTCACGCATTGAACCGATACCTGTGCCAGAAGATGTGGCCCCAAGTTCATTTCGAGAAAAATGCTACGTGTTGCGAATTTTGGGGGAATCTCTACAATATGTCTCATCAATCAATCAATCAACCAATGTCAAGTATAAGCCATACCTCAAGTACAAGCATCCATTCCTCCTTTTTCCATAAGTCAACTCTTTCTCTCCACTCATTCCTCTTTTACCAAAATTTCAACCCAACCCATACCTCTCCTTACAACACCCATTCCACCCATCCCATATCAACCCATCACCTCACTTTCTCTCTCATTTTTCCAAGCATCCTCCCAAATCCTATGAAAACACCATACGTCCAAGCTCCCTCTCTCCCAAAGCCAAGTGTGACCCACTTTCCCTACCCTCTCATCTCTCATCCCCACCATCAAAACTCCATCAACCACCATCAAAAGTGAAGGTAAGGAACATAGGAGTCCAAGGGAGTAAGAAGAAGGCCGATAGGTGGGTGATCGACCGTTAGATTTTATTTTGTTTAGGGACCACTTGTTGTGGGACCCATCATGATGTATGCATTGTATAAGGAGGGCCTGTAGTGGTGGGGCCCTCTCCTTCTCACCGATCTCTCTCTCTCTCTCTCTTGTGATGGGCATGGCCCGCTAGATCCACACTGCTCTTGGCTGGGACGGTGGATCTCTACCATGTTATATGCGTTATCCACACCGTCCAGACAATTTGGACGGTGCTGGTGTTGTGGATCCCACGCTGATGTACATGTTCTAGATCCACCCTGTCCATAAAGAGAATGTGGGGCCCACCTTGGTGATGTACTAAACACAGCACGTGGACCCCACCAAGGCAGTGCGTGAAGCCCACCATGATGCTTGTGTTATATCCATGCTGTCCAGCGTCTCTGGACACTGGACGTAGGGTGTGGCTAACATGGAGTGCGTGTACTGACATAGGTGTGTACTAACATGCTAACAAAAAAATAAAAATTTAAGCTTTTGGGGTGGGCTGCTCATGCAGGCCCCACCTTGATGTATAAGTTTAATCCACACCGTCTATTCCATTCCCCAGCTCATTTTAGGCGTTGAGCCGAAAAATGAGATCAATCCGACTATCTGGAGGGCCATAGCATAGAAAATAGTATTTATACTGTTGAAATACATCTTGATGTTTCTATCCGCCAAAACATACTACATATTGGGCTTGATCGATTTGTTTTGAACCATGGAATGCAATGGCTGGAGTGGATCTGCCTAATGCGGGCCCCACCTATCAGAATCCCTAAGAAATAAAAAGGAGACAAGAAGATGGTGGTGCCGCCATTGCCCGCCCGAGGACGCTGCCGGCCCCACGCCTCGATCTGAGGAGGCAGTTGTGGGCCCCACCATGGTGTGTGTAAAACATCTACGTCGTGCATTTGGGTGGGCTCCTTAGGGCAGTGGGCCACCCACCAGAATCAGCCTATACATAGCTCAAGTAGCCTACGCCATAGGGAACAGAGGTGATTGAATGTCTTCCATTGAAACCCTTTTTGGGTATTAGATCAGAAGTTTTGGATCATTATAAAATTTATTTTTCCTCTTCATCCGGTCCACTTGACCTTATCAACAGATTGGCTAGAAAATAAACATTATGGTGGGCCCCACATGGGACCCACTGATGTATGCGTTCCACACCTTCCATCAGTGTGGTCCCCACCATGAATTATATGCTGTCCATCCCTATGGGACCCACCATGATGCATGTGTTGCATCCAAACCATCCAACCATTTTAAAAGATAATTTTAAGGATTGAGATAAGAATTAAGATAGATCTAATATCAAGTGGACCACACCGCCAAAATAGTGGAATTAAATGCACACCATTGAAACCCCTTTTGGGTTATAGAAGTTTTGAACCAACATGATAATTGTTTTTCCTCACTGTTCAGGTCTTTATGACCTTATGAATAGTCTAGATGGGAAATAAATGATATGGTGGCCCCTATGAAATTTCTAACAATGAAAATCACTATCTCTATTGCTAGTTGTGATGCGGTCCAAATGATATGTTGATCATTATCATCAATGTTGTTTGTGGTATGGTCCAGATGATTCTTTGGATATGATTCGTTTTTGGCATGCGTTATAATGATCATGGATGAATGGTATATTGGACTTAGCCCATTTGACTAGGCCCGTTGTTGGGACCCACCTGGATATATATATATATATGAGGTCCATGTGATACGGCCCATCTGATACATTTGAGGCCCAATGGGATGTACATAAGGCCCATTACAATGTGAGATTCCACCATGATGTATGTAATGAAGTTTATGGTAGGCCATGCCTTGGGAGCAATGATGGTTTGACGTCCACATTGTAAGAACAATGATGGTTAAATGTCCGCATTGTTACTCTCCCTAGGGCCCATTGATAGGCCCATACATGTAGTGTGCAGACCGTCTAGGCCCTTCTTCGTTACGAACATAATTCATCACCACTTGATATGTTTAGTATAGTTCCATGATTCATGCTCATATGCATCATATGTATGCTTGAGATGAGTGGTGACTGATCATAGCATATGCCTTCGAGTAGATTATTTATGGGCTTCCCAATAGGCGGAGTTACCCTTCATGAGTGCGCGGTACGCGCAAGATTGTTGTATGACTAGTAGTGTGATTCATGCACTTCGCATTTGTATGACATGATTACTGTACGCCCTAGCGACATCAAGGTTGTGGCCTCCACAGGCACATCGTGGATGGCAGGATCAGACACCGGAAATATTGTTACTAAGCATCGGGGCGCTATAGATGTCCCTGGGTGAAAATCCCTAAACCCGATGGTACCAGAGGATGACTCCAATGTCGAGACTGAGTGGCTATAGGAGCGCACGAGGGGCCGAATACTAGGAGGTCGCATCTTCCACTGTATCGTGGTAGGTTGGAAAGGGGTGTGACCTTACTTGCCCAAGGGTAGGGGGCATTACTATGCTAAGTTTGACCAGGTCGTAAATGGGTCCGCTATTGACGTGCCGGATAGGTATTGTCAGACTATTGGCACACGGATAGTGAGGTTTCTTACGCTCACTTGGACTGTGTAGTTAGGAGAGGGGCAGTGCCATTTGAAGTGTACTAAACCCCGGTGATTATTCAGAATGAGAACTGTACTAATATATGATAAGGATTGACATGCTTGAATTGCATCTCGCATCGCATGGCCATGTTATGGCCGATAGCATTCATATCCTACACCACATAGCCTTAGTATGGCTGATTGCATTCATATCCTACACCACATAGCCTTAGTATGGCCGATAGCATTCATATCCTACACCACCCTCTAAGCTTTCTATAAGCTTATACATGATTGATGCGTGCAGGTGACGCCAGGACGAAGCTGTAGCATAGTAGTAGCATGAGCGTGTAGTCAAGCTTCTGGAGTTTCCGTTATTAGCACTATCTTATATTTCCCTTTCTTACGCATTGTACTCAAAGTTTTTGATCATAGTGGATTTTGTGATGGTGTTCTTGTGTTATTATTCGTGGGTTATGCTTATACATAATCAAAATCATATTTAAAATCCTCCTAGTAGAATCCCAGGATCGGAACCTGGTGTATGGGTGCTGGGAGCCGAGAATGAGGTACTACGGAGGCTCTTGGTGCCGGATTCGACAATCTGAAATTTTGTGAGCCCGGTTTCACAGTTTGGGGCATGACACCAATGGTAATAAATGTGTCAGATTTTGGCTGAGTTCGATATCATTGGGCCTACTTCGATATCATCGAACGTATACTTTCGATGCTATCGAAGTAAGGTTCGATGATACAAACTCCACTGAAGTATATCCCTAGAACTTTCTGAAGATCGATGCAATTGAGCTGGCGTCGATGTAATCGGCATTTGAATTCCAATTTCATCGACTGGCTGCTCGATATATCGATCCTTTCCTTATGAAATTCAAAAGAGTTTGCTGGACAATCTTTGATCCATTTCGATGATATCAAGAATATATCGATTTCATCGATATTTGAATTACGATCATATCGAACCATCATCGATTCCACGGTTATTACCAATATGGTTTACCTTGTAAGTTTGCTGGAATAGTTTTGTCTAGATCCGATTTCATCGATATACCTTTGATATCATCGATATTTGAAATCCGATGATATCGATGATATAGAGCAGGGTTTCGAGTCCTCGATCTTTCTAGATGATTTTTCTTTGAGACTCATTGGACAAAAACTTGACCGAATTCGATGTTATCGAACTCCTCTCGATATCATCGACGTTTGACTTCAGATGATATTGACGATGGTTCGATTACTCGAGCAATGTCACGATATTTTCCAAAAGTTGCTGGACAAAGCTCAAGGTAATTCAATATCATCGATCATCATTCGATTTGATCGATATTTGAGTGTCGACATTATCAAAATGTGTTTCGATTTATCGAGTATATTGTCCAAAATACTTTGTGGTTGCTAGACCAGAATGGCCTAATTCGATGATATCGATTAGTTGTCGATGTCATCGATAGTGAGTTTTCGATGCAATTAATGAGTACTTGATATATCGACAAAAGCTGAAAACTTAGAGATTTCCTGGATTTATAAAATAGTTTTCATACTTTAAACCTTATGTTGTTCTCTCCACTTTTAAGGATTTTATATACCTGAGTGTTTTGGGACATGGGATGTGAGGCTAAGTTTACCTTTGATGAGTTCGGAGTACACATTCAGTTGAGGCAGATGCTTGAATGATCTTCCTATGGGGCTCACTTGACTTGCTGACTCAACACTCACGCTAATTGACAAACCAGGGCACTTTCAATTAGGCTCCTGTGAGAGGCCTATTATGATGTGTATTAGGCCCATGCGATGCGACCCATTATAATGTGTATGAGGCCCATTGTAATGTGTATACGAGGCCCCTGTGATGAGGCCCATTGTGATGTATGAGACCCTTATGTAAGGCCTATTGTGATTGTATAAGGCCCATTATGATTATATGAGGCCCATTGAGATTGTATGTGGCCCATTATGTTGTGTATGAGGCCCTTGTGTGAGGCCATTGGCCTGAAAGTGATTCTTATACAAGCTCAAGATGATCCATTACAAGGTGTTCCGTTTTGAGATTCAAGCATCAGAATTCAAGTAAAACATCAACTGATAGTTCAAGCTTTTAAAGATTCAAATAGTCATTACTTTGGTACTCAAAGCTCATGGTGAAATACAACTCAAGTACCTCAAGCTCAAGATTCAAGATACTTCAAGTTGAAGCTTCAAAACGTCTCAAGGTCAAGCTTCATCATATGTCAAGATAACAAGCTTCGTGATCTTTAAAGAACAACAATTAACCGAAGTAAAAGATGTTTCGATGTTCAAACATCGCTTATAAGGTATGAATGACCCTAGATTGACCATAAGATAGGTCATTTTGATTACAAAATTTAATTGGGTCACTTTATAAGTGCATAGTCTGTTTTTCAACTAGTCTTAGACTATGTTTGACTAGTCCTAGCACTGGCTCGACTAGTTCTAAGTTTATTAATAATTTTCATAATTTTTGGTTAAAGCATCGATCAGTCCTGGAGACTGCTCGACCGGTCGAGTGAATAGTGCTCGACCTGTGCTCGACCAGTCCTGTAGAAACGACTTAAAGTCCAACAACTAAATTGAGTCCCACATGACCAGTCGTGGATAGGACTCGACTGGTCGTGGAGGCCACTCGACCGGTCGAGTACGTCCTTTGACCAGTCGTAGAACGACCTGATCTTATCGCGCTCAAAATTTCAAATGTCTGTTGGTCCTTCGACCAGTCGAGCCAACCTCTGGGCTAGTAGAGTGGACGATTTGTGCACTTATAAATAGAGCATGATTTTTAGAGTTTTGTATCCAATTCAAGCAAAATCAAGACACCACTCTGAGAGATAAGTTTGTGATATTCTTTAGCTATTTAGTGTTAATTTAATATTCTCTTTAATTATCTTTTTGCATTTGATTTTGTATTCTATATTCCAATCTTATTTGAAGAAGGGATTGAAAATTTCCCAATTCTTAGAATCAAAATCAAATCAAGCTAGCCCAAGGTGATTTAATCTAAAATTCATTTAGAACTTAGAACCATTTCAATAGTGAGTGTGAACAATTAACATCTATGATTGAACTTCTACCCCAAATTAGTTCTATAGGCTGCAACAAAGGAGAATATTAAGATAAATATTTGACTGTTTTGTAAATCTTATTCTTTTGGTTTCTTTGAGATTGTGCCAAAAAAATCTCTTTCTTTTGGTTTGTCTGTGATAATCCAGAAAACTCAGAGTGTGGGGTTTTTAAATTGTGTAAGCCCACTTGAAAAACACGATTGTGAGGGTTTTAGGTGAACCTTAGAAAACTTATTTCATAGTGAACGCTAATATCCACTGTGTGAGGATATTAGGAGTGGAGTAGTTGTGTGCTGTTGTTTAACAGTTGGTGTACACACAAGCGAACCACTATAATTCTGTGTTTTGTGGATGTGTGATTTATTTCTTTATCTTTTATGATTTAAGATTATAGGATGTATTTGTGGATGTGAATATCGTAATCTTTACTTTTCATCTTTGTGTGGTGAATGTAGTAATAGATTAGTTTCTATTTCTTTCTTATCCTCCTTAGTTTAAGTTTTTGATACTCACCTACGTTCTAATAAGGTTGTCCTACCATAAACCATTGGTTTTTAGTGTCAGGTTGTCCTTAGAACCAAGTTTATATCAACCTGTCAATACTAGATTTTCGAAGTTGTTATTTCTTTTGGTTATTTGCAATTCATTTGGCTATCTTATTGTTTATATTCCACTTATTTAATTTTATTTGGTATAGTCTTGTTCACCCCCCCCCCCCTCTAGGACTCTTCACTCGGCCTTTTCAAGTTCATTATTCAATCCATTGCTTAAAGGTATTTATTAGTATATTCATAGCTTGGATTGAAGAATGAACTCCAACCTTCCTTGATCATCCAGCAACACTCTTTAATGGAAAATCATTATGTTAGGATCTTTAAAGGCTTTTCTTATGGGATCTTCTCTAGATCTTAAATGCATATCATTAACTAGAGTATATCAACCATACCCTAAACCCAACAACCTCGATACCTCGATTAGAGCATCTACAAGCGGTTGCGGTTTAAGGGAGCTGAAGACTCTTAAACACTAGGAAGATCTTTAACAACATGTGTTGAAATGGGGTTCACTCACTTACAAGTAAGTCTAAGAGTCCATTGAGTCTAAAGTCTTTTCCTTGTGTAGGATTGGGATTCAAAGTTTGAGTTGTCAAACTCGCTAAGACCTTTCGTAGGCCTTTGACGGGAGAATATGTGTAGTGTCCTTGTATAAGAACTACTGCCTTGCGTAGGCCCTAGAAATGTCGATGTGTAGGACCCATCGCCTTGTGTAGGCATAAAATTGCCTTATGTATGCATAGAGTTTCCTTGTGTAGGCACCTAAGTTTCCTTATGTAGGCTCCTTAGTTTAGCCTTGTATAGGCTATAAAGGTTCATGTTTAACCTGATTTAAAACTATTGGATAGTGAAATCAGGTAGAAATCGGGTACACTCATGGGTTGAGTGCGTCTTCCGGGAGTAGAGTAGGCACGTAACCGCTATATATGATTGTGTTTAGAATTATCTTTGTGTATTTGATAATTATGCTTATGTGGTTTAAATGCTTAATTGTAATGCATGATTAAATGAATGTTTAGGATTGTTAGGAATCACTTCCCACACCCTCATATACACTATCTTTATAGGCGAATTGCTTAGATGCATATCTTTCATAGTTTATGTGATTGGACCCTCTATGGCTTGGAAGCTGTAGAGTTAAATTGCCTTGATTAATTTGCTTAGTAAATAGTTTAAGTTAGGTAATTTAAGTTTTCAACATAAATATTTTTAAAAGTCATATTCACCCCCCTCTAGGACACTTGACATAATTTCGTACTTCAATTAGCAGGTTTAGTTGCAATTTCAGGATTACCACGGCTGCACATGCAAAAGCTTGATGAAGATAGGTAATGCAGGCTATTTCCTAGAGAGGGGAGGGGGGGGGGGGGGTGATTGGGACCTATTTAAAAATTCCATTTAAAAAAACTAATTACCTAAATTAAACTAATTAACAATTAAACTAAGCAAGACAATTCAACTCTAAAGATTCCAAGCTAATAGAGGGTCCAATCTAATCATGTGTGTGATGGATGTGCTAATTATCAATCACAAAGCATTCATCTAATCATGCACACATAATTTAAACATTCAAACTCCAAACATAATTAAACAAATATGTAAATGACAATCCCAATCAAGATCATATATAGTCGTTCAGTGATATGCCTATTCCAATCACAGTGGACGCACTCAACCCATGAGTGTACCGAATTTCACTATCGGATGTTTTAAATCAGGTTCACCTTTAACCTTTTAGAGCCTCATGCAAGGACTTTAAATTTAGGTTCTACACAAGAGCCAAGGTCCTACATAAGAACCTAGGGTTTTAGGCCCTAAGCAAAGGCCAAGGTCCTACACAAGAACTTGAAAATTTAGGCCCTACACAATAACTAAGGTCCTACACTAGAACCTAGGGGTTTAGGCTCTAAACAAGATGCAAGGTTCTACATGAGTACCTAGTTTGAGTTTGGATCACAAACTCTTACCTTCAATTCTACACAAGGAAAGAGAGTAAAAATGGACTCCTAAATATGACAACTTACTTATAAGATTGAGTCTCCTTTGTAACTTTGTCTTAGGTTGATTGATTGTCACTCTCTCATGCTTCAATCAGCACCCCGATGCTCCCCCGATCATGATGTCGCTGCTTTGCCAAAGCCTCAGCTCTAAGATTAAACACCTTGCATTTAATGCTCCTTTAAGGTGACCAAAGTGATGGGAGGTTGGTTGAAACTCCTACAACTAGTGAAAAGTTGTTTTTCCTAGGTGATTCACAAAGATGAGTCTTCTAGATGATCTAGACAATGGTATACCAAGATAGCTTAAGTCCAATCTCTAGAAAATAGAAGAGTTCAAGTACATCTTCGAGGTAAAGTTTGGAATCCTCATAAGAGTGTTAATCTTAATAAAGATGGCTTAGAACTCCATAGTATAGAGGCTCAGGATGAAGGATATGAACATGAAATCTCCTAAGCTTCTATTATACCAAAAACTCATAAAAAAACCCAAGAACTAAATGCCCTTTATAAAAATTTTGAGCTCCAACGTAAAAAAATGGGCACAAAATGACATTGTCGATGCCATCGAAATTAATTCAATGCCATTGAAGACACCTTCTATGCCATTGAAGGTTTCTTTGATGTCATCGATAAATCTAGATATTTATGTTGATTTCTCACTGGATTTATATGGGGTAACTTCGATGTCATCGAACTGTCCTTTGATGTCATCGAACTCAATCTTCAATGCCATCGAACGTGTCTTTGATGCCATCTAGAAAATCAAAATAAATATCATTTTCTTGTTGGACAATTCTGACTCTCAATCTATGTCATCGAGGGATCCTTCTATGTCATTGAACATATCCTTCGATGACATTGAAGGGACCTCGATGTTATCGAGAAATTCAGAACATATATGATTTACTTGCTAGATAGTTCTGACTCTTGATCGATCAGTTCGAGGGGTCCTTCGATGCCATTGAATAATCATCGAAAACTGTTGTTTAAAAGTGCCCTGGTTTGTCGAGTTACATGAGTGTTAAGTCTGATTGTCTACAGAGCCCGATAGGAAGATCAATTCAAGCATCTGCCTCAACCGCATGTGTGCAAGCTCGCCACAGGTAAATTTAAAGCCTCTCATCCCATGTCCCAAAACACCAGGTGATTAAAACCCTTAAAAATAAAATAGGACATCATAGGGTTTTTAGGTAAGAAAGCTTTTTCAAAATAGGAAAATCTCTAAGTTTTTCTTGCCTTACCGATTTTATCGAAACGCCTTCGATATGATCGATCTACTCTGTCGATGTCCTCGATGTTTAAATGATATTATCGAAAAGAGGACGAAAGTGTCCAGCAACCACATGTATATCTGGACTGATTTATCGAAGTATCGATCCACATATCGATATCGTCGATACTTGAATTTCGAGTCCATTGATAATGGCTCGATAAAATCGACAGACAGGTTTCCGGCACCCCTGTTTTTTAAAGAAAATTTCAAATTCCTTCGATATATTGATGCTCCTTCCGATATGATCTGAAATCAAATATCGATAAGATCAGAAGTCCATCGATGATATCGATCATGGGCGCGCATGTCTTCAAGTAAATATTTCAGGTTGGTTTTTACTTTGATTGGGGGCCATTCGAGAAAATCGATATTCATATGTCGATGATATTGAGGCCGAGTCGATTGGATCGAAACTGGACACAATTTGTCTAGCGAGCTTATTGGTAAATCTATAGGATTTATCGATCCCATCGACACTGCCTTCCATAGCATCGATATGCAAATTCTGATGACATCGGCTGACCCTCGATCATATCTTAAAAACCTGAAATATTTCAAGTTAAGTCTCTCTCAATTTTCAAATGTCAAGGAATCGATCCTCACATCGATGGAATCGGAGTTCGAAATTCAATAACATCAACACGAGTATCGATGCCCTCGACTAGCTGGCAAAAGGTTTCAAAAGCATATGACATTTGAGTTTACATCATCGAGCGGACCGTTGATGCTATCGAGAGTATATGCTTGATGATATTGACACCGCTCGATGATATCGAACTTTGTCATAAATGTGATCATTTTATATCTATTGGAACCCTTAGCCTATTTAAAGAGAGACTTGTCCTTATAGCTGGGAGAAAAAGTAAAGAGAGCTTTTGAGTGTTTAACCTTAGATCATATACCCAAAGCCCTTTCTCTTAGGAAAGTTCATCCTCCAATCCACCCTCACCATTGATATTCAATAGAGTGGATTGGAGAATGAACTTCCACATTCAAGGATCCTCCAGCTACTACCTTAATGGCAAATCATTAAGCTAGGATGCCTTGAATGCCTAGATGATTGGAACTACTCTATCTTCCTTATAGGAAAACCTTTAGAGAGTAGGATTCCATCATAACCTTGATCCAACCTGTCACCATATATCGGTACATCTTTTTGTGTTGCGGATCAAGGGATCAGAAGACTCTTCATTAACGAGGAGGAGGAGATCTTTGGCATTGTGCTTATCGGGACTCATCAACTTATTTATAAGTATCTAGAGTTCAAGAGGATACATGTGATCATTTCTTTGTAGGATTAGGTCTTAAGTGGTTCTCACCCTTTGAAATCCTCAAGGAGGCCTTCGACGGGAGTATATGTGGTGGGTGCATTGTGTGGACCCTTGCTCTATGTAGAGCATAAACATCTGGTTGAAGGTGAACCAACAAAACCTTAGGTTTGAGGTCAACCGCTGTGAAACCTTGGGTTTGAGGTGAACCGTGTAGAAACCTCCGGTAGGGTCTTATGGAAGATCCTTGGTCAATATGCCTAAAAGTGGGTGCGTTGTATTGACCCTTGCTCATGAGAGCATAAACAGTCAGCCTTAATGTAGGTTGTAAAGGTTGAACGTGAACCTGATTTAAAACCTTAGGTTTGAGGTGAACCGCTGTGAAACCTCCTTAGTGAAATCCGGTCCACACAAGGGTTGAGTGCGGTTACCAGGAGTGGAGTAGACAAGTCGTCGAACCGCTATAAAAATGACTGTGTTTAAGATTGTTATTCTTCTGATTGTGTGATTTACTTTAATATTTTGCATATCTGAATATCTGAGATCATACCTCATATACTTACACAGTCACATCCATCATAAACTAGTTTGCATAGTGTTTACTTCTTAAACAGTTTGTGATTGGATCCTCTACCGGGCTTGGAAGCCAGTAGAGTTATTTTTGAGTAATCCTAATATGTGCCTATTGTTAGGATTAGTGTAATAGGATTTTAAATAAATCATAAAAACTTTTAAAAGTCCTATTCACCCCCCTCTAAGACATATTGGCATATTCCTTCTTCAACTTGTGCGGTCTTCACCGCAATTTCAATTGGTATCAGAGCAGGTCTCTCTTTAAGGGCTTCACCACCTAGAGAGTGATCTTGACTGAAGTTGGGAATATGGCCAAAGGAGAGGGCCCATCAGTCACTAGACCTCTAGTATTTGATGGCTCAAATTATGCATACTGGAAAGCTAGGATGCATTACTTTCTTAGATCTTTGGATCATGATGTTTGGGATATAATTGAAAGCAGATACGTGCCACCAACTGAACAAATCATACTTGACTGTGGCACAACCATCACAAAGCCCAAACACAAAGAAAAGTGGATGGCGTTCGATAGAGAAAAACAGACTGCTGAAGTAAAAGCTATGAACGCCATCTACTGTGCCGTGTCCCAAGATATATTCAATCAGATAAGTATGTGTGAGACATCCAAGGAAGCATGTGATCTATTGAAAACAACCCATGAAGGCACAAGCACTGTGAAGAGGTCTAAACTCCAACTCCTGACTTCATAGTTCGAAAGTCTCAGAATGGAAGAGCATGAGACATTTATGGATTTTTTTCACAAAATTGAATATAATCTGTGACTCCATAGGTGGATTAGGAGAAAAAGTTCCGATACCAAAAATTTGTAGGAAAATCCTAAGATCCCTTCCGGAATGATTTAATCCCAAGGTTACAACAATTGAGGAGTGTAGGAACATTGATGAGATGAAAGTAGAAGAACTGGTAAGTTCCCTACAAACTTTCGAACTACACTTTAAACAAATCCCTAAATCCAAAACAACTGTCCTAAAAACTTCTAAGAAAACATTACATAAGGACATTGAGAGAGAAAATGAAAATAAAGATGAGGAAGTTTCTTTGCTAGCCCAACGATTCAGGAAATTCTTTCAAAAGAATTGTGGTCATCCTTCCAAGGGAAGAAAGGTGAACTATAAACCTTCTGCAGGCAAATTTGGTAAAAGAACCAAAGAACTACAATGTTATGCTTGTCAGGAGATGGACACGTATCTACTGAATGCCCAGACAGAAAAACTAAGGGCAAGGCAATGGTTATCACATGAGATGATACTGAAGAGTCAAATTCAAAATCTAGTGACTTAGAAAGCGATGGAGATCAGAAATCGTTGAAAATACTCATGGTCTCCACTGCTTCAATCATTGCCATTGAATCCGAGAACAAATTGGAATTGCTGCAAAAAGATTTGGATAAAACTCTAGAAATTAATACACATCTAATCAATGATTTACAGCAATATCACTCTAACAATAATAGACTTGAGAGAATTAACTCCTTTCTTAAATTCGAGTCTAAAAAACTAAACAAACAGGTGGAGCAATTAAAAGACAAAACTATGCTCCTTCAAAATGAAAATCATACACTTCTATTTGATCTAGAAGAGTCCAGAAAAATTGCCAAGCTAAACTGTAAGTTTTTCCAAAGTGGTGAGAAGTTAGAAAAGCTTTTAGGTATGGGAAAATCTGGAAATAAAAAAAATGGCTTAGGGTATGAGAAAGTTAGAGCTAAAACTAGGTATGAAACACAAATACTTAAAAAATCTGATGCCTCCAGTAGCAACACAGAAACTAATCAAGTGGTTAAATCAAGTAAGAAAATTAATTCTACTACAAATAAGAAACCTGTCTCAAAGTGGATAATTAAAGAAAAGAAAAATTGTCTGGTTACTCACTCAAATCACTTAACAGGCAATGACACTAAGTGGTACCTAGACAATGGTTGCTCAAGACATGTTATAAGTAGTATGTCCCTTCTTTCAAACTATAAGAATCTTTATAATGGGATAGTCACCTACAGAGATGGAACCATTGCTAAAGTAATTAAATAGGGAATCATAAAAGGAATTAAGTTGCTTGAAAATGAGAATACTTTATAATGAGAGTGTACGTGGTGGGTGCGTTGTGTGGACCCTTGCTCTGTGGAGAGCATAAACATCTGGTTGAAGGTGAACCAAGAAACCTTAGGTTTGAGGTCAACCGCTATGAAACCTCGGGTTTGAGGTGAACCGTGTAGAAACCTCTGGTAGGGTCTTATGGAAGATCCTTGGCCAGTGTGCCTAAAAGTGAGTGCGTTGTGTTGACCCTTGCTTGTGAGATCATAAATAGTCAACCTCAGTGTAAGTTGTAAAGGTTGAAGGTAAACTGATTTAAAACCTTAGGTTTGAGGTGAACAGCTGTGAAACCTCCTTAGTGAAATCCGGTCCACTTAAGGGTTGAGTGCGGTTACTGGGAGTGGAGTGGACAAGTCATCGAACCACTATAAAAATGACTGTGTTTGAGATTGCTATTCTTTTGATTGTGTGATTTACTTTAATAATTTGCATATCTGAATATTTGAGATCACACTTCATACACTTACACAGTCATATCTATCATAAACTAGTTTGTATAGTGATTACTTCTTAAACAGTTTGTGATTGGATCCTTTACCGGGCTTGGAAGCCAGTAGAGTTATTTTTGAGTAATCCTAATATGTGCCTATTGTTAGGATTAGTGTAATAGGATTTTAAATAAATCATAAAAACTTTTAAAAGTCCTATTCACCCCCCTCTAGGACATATTGGCATATTCCTTCTTCGACTAGTGCGGTCTTTACCGCAATTTCATTGTTTTGGGTTATCTTTTACATGGCAACTTCACACCTCTACTAGCCTTATTTATCTTGTTCTCTTGGTCTCCTAAAGCTAAGGGATGATTAATTATGTATTCCTATTAGGTCAAGATCATATAGAGGTCTAAGGTTATTTTGGATCATAGGTTAGGGTCACCAAGGCACCTCATTTAAATGTTCTTTGCTCCTTGATGCTTCATCTTTGCTTGTGTCATTGGTCTTCACTTTACAAAGGCTCAATGGTGAGTGTTAAATATTGCATATTTTCCCCCATTTATATCTTGGTTTTATGAACGTCATAATGCTTAATGGTATATTTTATACATGTTTGTGTTGCAAGGTGAGTATAAGAGCTTGGATTGAAAAGAATGTTAAAAGCATGGATTTGATGTTTAAGAATCACCAAGGCAAAGAATAGATCTTTGTAGACCACGATTGAAGATTTCAAGACCCCAAGATTTAAGAAAATCAAGTGGAGAAGGAAGGAAGTGTAGAAATTAGTGTAGATATTCACAGAATCTGAGCTTAGATGTCATCGAAGGAGTTTCGATGACATCAAAGCCAGTCTTTGATGATATCGAAGAATTATAGAAAATTTGAGGTTGGTTGTTGAACAATTGGATGCATTCTTCGATAACATTAAAGATAGTCTTTGAAGACATTGAATACAGTTAGATGACATCAAAGAATTACTAAAAAATCAAGTTTAGTTGTTGGACAAATTGGATACATTCTTTGATGAAATCGAAGGCTGTTCGATGACATCGAACCGTTAAGCAAATTTTGTGCGGACTGTGTAAATTTAACGTGGTTTTCTGATTTTACGCGAACAAGGCCAAAAATATGGGTTTCCTAAAGACTTTTAGGGATATCCAGGGTTTGGAGGAGCAGAGCAAAAGGGTAGAGCCATCTCCCTAGAGTTCTTCTTCCTTTCCTTCCTAGTTTTTAATGCTTTCTTTGAGGAATCTTGATCCAATCATGTCTATGGTTGGCTAACCCTCTTAGCTAGGGCTAAGAAGTGAAGCTTGTAGTGCTTTTGGGATGTTTTCTTGTTTTGATTCTTGTTCTTATTGAACCTCTTTGATTTTTAGTTGATTTTAAGAAATACTTTCAGTTTTTAATGGTTTATTATGACTCAAATTATAGTACATCTGCGATAGCTTTGAGTATCTTCTTTTCTTATTTGAGATATGGGATTGGTAAATCTTATTGTTTGCCATTGTCTCCTGGGCATGGTTGGGTAATGGAATCCCTTCCAAATCTTCACAATTCTCCTCATTTGAGGTTAGATCAACGAGAAGTTCAGAGATTTGACTATCTATTTCTCCAACTGGATAAGATAGGACTCTAATCCAGTTGGGATTCCTGAATCAGGCAAGGTAACATCTCAATTGCTACAAGTGGATCCTTGGTACCCTAGTTCGCTTTTGAATATTAAAATCCCTTTCACACTTACTTCCTTATATTTAATAGTTAGATTTAGATCTTCTTCTAGTTTTACCTCTAGTTATTTTTAGAAGACGTACAAGATTATTCTCTATGGGTTCAACCTTAGTCTCACTAAGATTATTACTACATCGCGACCCTACACTTGGGGCTGTGAGCAACTTTTAGGCGCCATTGCTGGGGACTACGGTTGTGTTTTTCTAAATTTAATTGGTTTTAGAATTAGGTTAAGATTAGGACTAACTTTTTATTTTATTTTTAGGTTAGAAATTTTTCCTCTTTGTTTTTAGAAACTAACTTTGATTCTCTATTTCGTAGGATCCTGACCTAACATCTCTTATCCGGTAACTTCATTTCAAACTCTCTCTCTCTCTCTCTTAATTCCTATTTGCTGTAGTTTTCAATTCGTAGACTTTAGGTTAAATTCTAACTTGAGGGCAAAGAGTGTTTCATGCCCAAGTGGGTCTGTGATAACACTCTACGTCTTTTGAGTGAAGGAGGATTAGTCAAAGGGTTGCCTACTCATCACAGGATTAGACACCACTTGAGATCTTCAGAGTCAATTGAAGTGATGGCTACTAATTAACCTGCAAATCAACCTCAACCTTTAGTTGAGGAAATTCAGGATGAGAATGAGATGCATCATGCACCCCACCTCGTACTTTATGAAACTATTTACAATAGGCAAGGGTGAGCACACCATCCTGTATGATCTTTTCAAAGAATGCAGGACATATGGATATCAAGCCGGGAGTGATCCAACTCCTTCCAAAATTTTGTGGACTTGAATATAAAATTCATATCTACACATGAAAGAGTTTGATGAGGTAATAGCCACTTTATACTTTTTGAAAGTGTTTGAAGACACAATCAGGTTGAAACTCTTTCCCTTCTCCTTAAAAGAAAAGGCTAAGACGTGGTTGTACTCACTACATCCACGATCAATTGGTAGATGGAACTACATGATAAGGGAGTTCATTAAGAAAATTTTCCCGTATCATAAAGCGAACAACCTTACAAAGTCAATCATGAACTTTGCCCAAAAGGAAGATGAAACATTCTTCCAATGTTGGGAGTGGTTTAAGGATCTTGTCATTTCATGCCACAACACGGGTTTTAAACATGGTGCATAACAAGTTTCTTCTACGATGGGCTGACATCTTCCATGCGCCAAATGGTCGAGACAATATGCAATGGGGAATTCATGAGCAAGGATGTCGATGATGTGTGGGACTATTTTGACAAGCTTGTTGAAAACAAACAATCATAGAACAACTACCCAAATTCTAGCACCACCTTTAAGCCTACTCAATCAAAGGAGAAGGGTGGAATTTATCTTTTAAAAGAGGAAGATGATATAAATTCTAAAGTGGCTAGTCTCACAAGGAAAAACGAGGCCATGGAACTTAAGAAGGATAAGGCTAAGGAAGTTGTTTGCGATATTTATGCTTACAACATACATACAACTAAAAATTGTCCCACGATACCTACTTTTTAAGAGGTATTGAATGAGCAATTGAATGTCGTGAACAACTACCAAAGATCTTTCAGTGGACCCACCTCCAATACTTATGATCCTATTTAGAGAAATCATCCAAATTTCAGTTGGAGGAATGGACAAATTGCTACTCCTCAAGGAATCCCTAACCAACTCTTGAATTAAGGGAAACCTCAAGAGGAACCGGTTCAAAATTCCACACAAACTCAAGAGCTTATCCAAACATTAAGAGAGCTTACAAAGTTTATGCAAAAGATGGATTTACGTGTTACGGTTATAGAGAAGGGGATGCTTCCTCCCCAACCTCTCCCTAATCCTAAAACGCAATACGAAATAAGGGATCCAAGCCCTTCAAATCAGATGAAGTAAGCTAAGTCTATTACTACTATTAGGAGTGGAAAGACCATTGACAAATCCATTCCGGTAAGGGCTGAAAAGCCTAAGGACTCAGAAGAAGATGAGAATGATAGACCTAGCATTACTACACATGGGTTAAAACCGAAACCTCAAGGCAAGCCAATTGCTCCATTCCCTCTGTGGTTGATTGCACTAAAACCTCTATCCAACTCTCACGATATTCTAAATGTGCTTAAACAAGTGAAGGTCAACATCCCTCTATTGGAAGCCATTAAACAAATTCCCTCATATGCTAAATTTCTGAAAGACCTATGCACTACTAAGAGGCAGTAGAGTATTCAAAAGAAAATATTTCTGACAGAAAAAGTGAGTGTCATCCTCAAGCAAGATGGGCCATATAAATACAAGGAACCTGGTAGCCCAACCATCACTTGTGTAATTGGGAACTACCGGATCGAGCGCGCAATTCTTAACTTGGGGTAAGTGTGAATCTGATTCCCTACTCAATTTACGAGTAACTGGGTCTAGGTGAATTAAAACTCACCCGGACCACATTATAACTTGTTGACCTTTCAGTTTGTGTACCGAGAGGGATATTGAGGATGTATTGGTCCAATTTGATAAATTTTACTATCTAGTAGATTTTATCCTCCTGGACACCTAGCCCATCGCAGACATGAACATTCAAATTCCTATCATACTTAGCCGCCCATTCCTCGCTACTTCTAACGCTATCATGAATTGTAGGAATAGAGTCATGAACCTGTCTTTCAGAAATATGACATTGGAGCTCAATATCTTTTTAAACATGAGCAAACAGGTAGAGGATGAGGACGATACCCACGACATTAACCTGATCAATTCTTTCATGGAAGATAGAGCACTTTTGACTCTATAATCTGACCCTCTAGAGACGTGCTTAGCTCACTGCCCTAATTTAGATGATGATACCATTACGGAGATGGATGCCATGCTTGATGCTGCGTCGGTACTTGAAGTTTACCGGTGGAGGCCATAATTTGAAAAATTGCCCCAAACCGATGTAGTGCCTCTACCGTCTAGCCTTAAAGCATAAAAGCTTGACCTAATACCATTGCCCGTTGATCTCAAATATGTCTACTTAGGTTAAGATGAGACATACCCAGTGGTGATTTCATCCCACCTTGAGAAATAACAAGAGAGTGTACTTATCTTCACTCTTATTGAGCATAAAGGGGCCCTTGGATGGTCGATTGCAGACCTCAAGGGAATTGATCCTTTGATTTGTACTCACCGCATTCATCTTAAGGATAATGTGAAAACCTTCCGACAACCACAACGTCGATTAAATCCAAATATGAAAAAAGTGGTTAAGGTCGAGGTCCCCAAGTTGTTGGATGTGAGTATCGTAAACCCTATATCCGATAGTTAATGGGTGAATCCAACTCAGGTGGTTCCCAAGAAGTTTGGAATCACCATCGTAGCCAATGCTAACAATGAACTCGTGCTAACTAGAGTCACTACTGGTTGGAGAATGTACATTGACTATAGGAAGTTGATTACCGTCACAAGGAAGGACCACTTTCCTTTGCCCTTCATTGATTAAATTTTGGAAAGGCTAACTGGTCACTCTTACTATTGTTTCCTTGACGGGTATTTGGGTTACAATCAGATAAAGATAGCCCTTGAAGATCAAGAAAAAACAACGTTCACAATGTCCTTATGACACCTTTGCTTACAGAAGGATGTCATTCGGACTGTGTAATGCCTCTGCCACTTTTCAGCAATGCATGTTGAGTATTTTCTTTGACATGGTGGGGTAATATTTAGAGGTCTTCATGAATGACTTCTCTGCCTTTAGTCCATCCTTCAGCAAATGTTTGGAAAATCTAAAAAATGTGTTGAAGCAATATGAGGAAAAGAATTTGGTACTAAATTGGGAGAAGTGTCATTTCATGGTTCGTAAGGGAATTGTTCTTGGACATATCATCTCGTCCATGGGAATTGAGGTAAATAAGGCTAAAATTGATCTAATCTCTAACTTACTTCCACCCAAGAGCATACGAGACATGCAATCCTTCTTAGGACACTAAATTTTACAGATGATTTATAAAGGACTTTAGTCACCTCTCTCGTCCTTTATGCAATCTACTTTAAAAGGATGTATCATATGAGTGGATTGAGTAATGCGAGGAAGATTTTTCTAAGCTCAAAGGCATGTTGACCACCACATCTATCTTGCAGCCACCCGACTTGAGCATTCCTTTTAAAGTTATGTGTGATGTGTCTGACTATGCTATTAGGGGGCAGTGTTAGGCTAGAGAAAAGAAAAGAAGCCGTATATTATTCATTATGTAAGTAGAACTTTAAATCCTGCCCGAGTGAATTATTTTACTACGGAAAAGGAACTCTTAGCCATAGTATTCGCTCTAGACAAATTTAAGTCCTACTTAATTGGATCTACGATCATTATCTACACTGATTATGCGACGCTCCAGTATTTTCTTTATAAGAATGATGCTAAGCCCTGCTTGATAAGATGGATCCTTCTACTCCAAGAATTTGATTTAGAAATAAAAGATAAAAAAGGAGTAGAATGTAGTGGCTGACCATCTTTCATGCCTTGATCCTCTTGATTCCCTTGAGATGACACCCATAAACGACATGTTCCCTGATAAACAATTGTTTAAACTTCTCACTCATATTGGTTTCCTGACATTGCAAATTATCTTGCTATAGGTTTCACACCAACACATTGGACTGCGTAAGATAAAAAGAAATTTTTCGCTAAGGTAGGCAAGTTTTTCTGGGATGATCCGTATTTATTTAAATATTGCCTAGACCAGATTCTAAGGGGATGTGTTCTAAATAATGAACACCAAAGTGTCATATCCTTCTGTCATTCTCAGGCCCGTGGTGGTCACTTTTCTACCAAAAAGACCAAGGCCAAAATTATGCAGTGTGGCTTTTACTGGCCCACTATGTTTAAGGACACTCGTGAGTTTTGCAAAGCTTGTAAGCATTGCCAGAAATTGGGACCATTGTTCCATTGAAATATGATGCCTCTAAACTCAATTCTTATCATTGAAGTATTTGATTGTTGGGGCATCGATTTCATGGGACCATTCGATCAATCCTTTGGGAATTTATATATTTTACTAGCTGTAGACTATGTCACAAAATGGGTTGAATCGATCCCATGCCAGAATAATGACCATTAAACGGTCATTAAATTCCAAAAAGAGAATATCCTTTCCTGGTTTAGAATGCCTCGGGCCATCATTAGTGATGGAGGTTCACATTTTTGTAATAGGCTATTTGCAAATTTAATGAAGAAATATGACATCTCTCATATTTTGGAGAAAACGATTAACCCTGATCACTAGGATTGGTCAATCCGCTTGACCGATGCTTTATGGGACCTACCTGTCACGCTCCAAAACCCAGAAATTGGATTCACAGGAATCCCGATCATCGAATTCGGTGCCAATAGCCTCGGTAGTACCCTATTCTCAACTCCCAGTGCCCATATACAAGGTTCCGATCCTGGGATCATACAAGGAGGATTTTCCAACGTACATTTATCTCGTAAGAAGCATAACTACAAGTTTACCCAAATCACAAAAGCAACATTATCATCACATATCCACTAATATAAACATTTGAATACAATGCTGAAAGGGAAATACATATGTCAAAATCAAATTCCAAAAGTCAGCTACATGCTCCAAGCTCCAGGCTGCTACAACCTACCATCACCTGCACGCATCTATCGTGCAAAAGCTTATAGAAAGCTTAGAGGGTGGTATAAGTGTGTGCATAAGGTAAGTGTTAAGTATTCAACACAACACCATAATCATACAATGTAGGAAATACTGGTAAGATCATGAATCATACGATATCAAAGGAAAGTGGAAATACTGACAAGTCCATGAGTCAAACAATATCAGAGTACCCAATACAGATTAGCCATGCAAATGAGGAGTTATAAAGAGCTAAACATCAGATGTCGAGGATGCAATGTAATATACAATTCCTGATGAATTCACAAATAAAGTGTAACACCCTGGTTCTCAAAACCCGAGGATAGTCGCTCCTCATTAAGAACCCGAGTATTACGTTGTCAAATGGACTAACATCTAAATAATGGCAAATTCCATAACATGGAGTAAGACAACATTGCATAAACTAAGAATATCAAGAGTAACAACAAGGAAGCATTATACATGTAAATGGGGGCAAAATGAAATCCCACAACAGGGAAAATATTTTATTACACTTCAAACAAGATACAAAATATGAAATATGAAAGCAAGTAAATCCTAAATTTCCAGTCAAGCTCCAACAGCTCAACTGCAATGGCATAGAGGCCCTCTTTACCTAACTCCACCTCAGTCATCCCTGGGATCCCGTCATAGGTGTCTCCACCTATCATCATACATGTACCTATTTGGTGCAACCACACTATTGGGTGAGTGAAAACGTAGTGGAAACTTCCCTCAAAGATTCAAGCATATCAAATCATCCCAATGTAGATTAAACCAACATTTTCATTTCATAAGATACTAATATCATAAAGAAGGTAAGGTCATATGAATACATGCATGAATGTATGAAAGTATGCTCAAGTCACAGATCTAGGGATACACATCCAGCTATCAAAAGAAAAAGCCGCACACGGTAGATCAAGTACCTGAAAAAGGCCATGTCAAAAGAAAAGACCGCCTGCAGTAGGTTCACTACCTGGAAAAGGCCATGTAAGTGAGTGCGCCCAAGAATGTTTAACCTCTTGGAAAAATATTTAGGATACGCCCGAGGAGGTCCTAAAATCCCGAAAAAACTTCATGTAAAGAGAGCGGCCCATAGTGGTACGAATGCACATAATCTGAGGGTTTAACTAAAGCAATAAAACTCTTAGTAAACTTAACAGAACGTGGCTTATATCGAGCACCTGGTAAAGCTCAAATGTAATGAGTGGATGTTATGCACCATGATACCCATGTACATTCCTTAGATTTAACAAGATTGCTCTCATAAACATATTTAACAAGATTGCTCTCATAAATATATTTAACAAGATTGCTCTCATAAACATCATCAAAGCTTGAGGTCCTTTAATCAGATATCAAACATCAAACATGAGCTCAATCATAAGTCCTAATCATCCCTCTAGGCTCAAGTAAAGGGCCACAAATGCGGTATGTCAATCTCAAGTATGGTTAAACAAGTTGAAATATTTAAAGATCCATTCCACATTTCTTACCAAAGAAGACATTCATCATATATTCCTCATCATGCAATTTATAATACAAAATAAAACATAAGTTGAAGGCTCAAGTCATAACTACTAGAAGTGTACCTATATTTAAGCAATCACAAATGTGCCATAAAGGATATAAGGCTAAGTTCTATACACATGGTTAATCCATATAGAATTAGAGTAATAGGAATTTAGTATTAATTCACGTCCATCGCTACGAAATAGGAATAAAAGGATTAGATCACTATTCACATTATTCCAAAATTCCATACACATTAAATTCGAAACTAAAATGACCTAGCATATATAGGAAGTAATGGGATAATTATACTATTTGTAAGATGGTTTGAAACGTGATTCTTATCTCATGTTATACCTAGTATGTGAAATCAAGCAATTACAAATGGGGTATAAAGAGTATGATGCAAATTTCTATAAATTTAATTAGAGAAATATGGTTCAAACATTAACTCATGATTATCAACATCAACTAGAGATTAAATGGAGTGAAAATCAATATTTACATCATTCTAAATTTCTCTACTCTTTAGGCTTAACCAATTTGGAATTCAATGACATGAAGGAAGCAATGTGGGATATCCCTCACCTTAATTGAGAGTATCTCTTGATTTGGATCTTCTTATGAGGCGAGTCTATGAGCTCCTGTTTTGGAATTGACTGAAGGAAGGTGTCTTTTAAGTGTATCAGTTGAAAACAGTCCCTGAATGAGATGTTATAGAATCTCAGTGAGTCAGTACCGAGTTGACAAGGTTGGGGTTCTCAACTAATGATTAGTTGAGCTTGTTTCAACGGTTTTATTAACCATGGGGGTTAGATCATGGGTCTATTAAACCCAACACTTCTCAACATTATTCACAACCTATTGGAGTTAGCTTGACTTAGCCGAAAAACTGACTGAGTCAGCCCACTACAGAGTATTGAGTTGACTCAGTTGGAAAACTAGTTGGGTTAGCTCCCAAATGGCAAATCCGGATCACCCTTGACTGGGCTTCTAGTTAACTGGGGCGAGTTGCTTCCCAGTCCCAACTGAGTCAGGATTTCTAAGCCTAAAATGGTCCCGAGTCACTGACTCAGTAGTGACCCGACCCAGACGACCCATGTGCTAGCGGGGTGCGGCGAACCTGAGGCTGGCTCGAAGTGTTAGGCCTTGCTCTAGGCAAACCGACCACAGCCATGGTGATAGATTAAGGATTTCACCCAAAAATGTGCAGCTGAGTCAGTAAATAAACAACTCGCTAATGACTCGATTATAAGGGAAACGGACAGAATAGCAGTTGGTTACCTGCGACTGCTTGCGAATTGGAGAGATTCTATGAGCTGGTTGGATTTCTTTCAGACCCTTGATAGATGGACGTTGTTGGAGCAGTCCAATTGTGCTAGAATGGTTAAGTCGATTTATAACAGTACCTGGAAATCGGTTCTAGCAGCTGCCTCTTCTTCCTCTCTCTCTTTCTCTCACCTTCTTTCTCTCTGTCTCTCTCTTTTCATCTCCTTCTTTCTCTCGTCATCTTTCTCTCTTCGTCTTCCCTGCTTCTCTGCTGCAGGTGTTCGACAACAGAACCCGACGAACGTGGCCCTAATTTTGTAGCGACTCGGACCGAGTCGACTCCATTAGGCATGACAATGGCAGCTGTGCCCTCTCTCCCTTCCTTATGGCTTTCTCATTTTAGAAAGAAAGCCCTAAAAGATAGCCTTTTATAGGCTTTATTAATTTATTCTAGGCTATTCAAATTGTAACTAATCAAAGGATTAGTTACAATCCTTAGTCGTTTAATACAAGATGTTTTGAAATTGTTATATGTAATCCTAATTGCACGGCTGTGATCAGGGGCGATGGATGATCTTCTGGCATCATAGTCCTCCATATGGGCGATGCTGATCAACGAATGGGCCCGATCAAGGGTGATGGGTGTTTTTGGATAAACGATGAAGATGGCTCTGCTGTTAATGGCGGATTTCCCGTGGATAGTTGATCTGATGATCAGCTACGTTTGGATGGTTCGGATGGGTCCTATGATCGATGTGGGACCCACTGAATGGATGACAGTTAGTGATTTAGTTTACGCTTGATCCCATTTGCGGTAGTGGTGGAAACAGTCCAATGACAGCTATGTAAATGCCCTAAAACGAATGGTTTGGATGCTGTTCATTCAACGGCTGAGGTTGCAAGAGGCCAGGGTTGCCAGCATGGCAACAAAAAAGGGAAAATGATTTCCATTTTTTGGAAATTCTGGCCACACACAGTCAATTTGTGCCTTGGGTTGTGTACACACACGTGTGATTCAATGAGTGGAATCACCTAGGGTTTGTTTAAAATGGAGGGACGCACACGATGGATGGTTTGGATTTCCTAAACGTGAATGGATGGTGGGCCACAGCTTTTGCTGACTAATATCGTCCATTTGAATCTGGTGTCGGTGAGAAAAATGGATAGAAATCCCATTTTTTAGGATTTCGTCGGGTCAGCGCCCAGTCTGGGCTATTGACTGGTTCGGTGTGTTGTAGGTGCACATGTTATCGTGCACACAACACCTGTGTGGGGTCCATATGGATGTCTTTGACAGATCCAGTTCATTAATTTTTTTGTCAAGAACATATTAAGGCAGAGGTTTGAAGATGAGGCAGATTTGCAGCTTAGATAGGCCATAATATAGGATTTTAAATTCCTTTCATGGTCGCTATTGAACTAACGGTCAGATCAACTCCAAATTCTGAACCTTAAAGGTATAATGATTCTAGGGACCACTTTCATGGAAATCAATAGTAATGTAACGCCCTGAAAATTGGGGGTCGAGTAGCAACTCAACTCCCGAGTTCCAAAACATCATTTATGCAACATATATGCTTATGATTAAATGTTGTCTGTGTTAGTGCATTAATCATGAGTGGGATTATACCAAAATAGTAATTCATACTCCAGATCAAGTGGTAAAACGCAAGCGAAAGACTGAAAGACATAAATAAACATATATAAGATAAAAAATCACGATCGGTCTCCAGAGTATGAATACATCACTGAGTCACCATATACATGTAACAGTCTCAAAATCAAAATGTCAAATAGTACAACTACAAAGATAGTCCCTGTAGCCCCGTCGATTCGGATGGCCTAAGTGAAGCCGCCAGAGAATTGCATATAAGGGAACTCGTCCTGATCATCGTAGTAGTCAGGCTCCGCCTCCTGAGACACATCATCATCTGCACCTAAGACAAAGTCTGGTGGGTGTTCAGAACACCATCCTAGAATGTGGGAGTGACTGATTAACTCAGTGAAATCTATACAACAAAGGTTAACATGTTATCAATTCAATCAACCAGTAATGATAAAGTAGTGAAATCAAACATCCCTAATTACTCTTATTAATGCAAGGATGATATGAACAATGATGCATGCCCTCGCCTACATTCCCTCGTGTGACACCATCTTACGATCGCAGCATGCTTTCTTCCCTCTGTGCTCTTTTACTTGGGGCACATGCAATGCGATGTTATGAGCATGATTACCAAGTTTTTATTAGTCCTTTTCATACAGCAGGATTGGGAAACTAAGGTATCTCCCTTATGTCATTTTCCAAACAATGATCCATTCTAGGGTCGTCAGTCCTAGGAAATCTCATACGATGTTATGGTTTTAGGTCGCTGTAAAGGGGTCGTCACCAAATCAGTGCAAGCGTAGTTTATACTCTAGATGCTACGGAAGGGTTGTCGCCTCCACGTAGACTCAGAGTGTGCTCGAGGTCACTACTAAGGGCTCGTCACCAAATCAGTGTAGGCCAACTGCTTGAATACAGTGTCTCATACCACCGTATTCGGCTCACGAGTCTAGGTTGCTCATTGGTCACTACGGGGAGGCTCGTTGCCCCAGCATAGGTCGACAGCTTGACCACGGTGTCTCATACCACCATGTCCGACTCATGAGTCTTAGCGGATCAAGGTACTAAGGTTAAACGGGATTCCACTGGTGAGTTTGATACCTTAGGTTCAAGCAGTAGTGTCCATACATGGTGAACATACATCGGCACATCGGGTTACTTAATGGGCTTGACTAACACGAGCGCACCCAAAGTTGATCAACATTAAATGCATAAGCCCTCCGTGTGGCCTAACTACTGCCGACAACTTTAGTACGACTCAGGTTCATCAAACACGTCCTACGTGGTGAATGAATCTCAGCCACGACTTCAAGCTTGTTACCAATTGCCTAGACTATAACATAGCTCCAATCACATTCAATCCTTAACCAGAAAACATGTAGAGTAGTCAAAGCAGAATTAACAAAGTAATTCAAACATGTTAATAAGCATGTTATAAAGCATTATGTAAGCAGGAAATACAAACACATACATTTCATAAGTAAGTGATTAAACTAAACAACTTGCATGGAGAAAATCATACACATCTCTAAGGTAGTTGAGAATCCTATCTCAACACCTACCTAAAGCACTATCTCCTAAGTACTTACTCATACAAACATTGTTACAAACACTTAGATTACACTTATTAACATACATAACGTATATTAGCCAAAACATGTATTAGGGTGAATCCTTTCACCGAGGAGTTGTTACACATATAACTAGCATATACACACAGTAGTTAATCATGGCAAACACATTTTCATAGTTAGTACATATACGGTATTTTCTACAAATACACAGAATACACTAAATGCCACAAATTGCATATATAATTGAATCGCAAAACGAATATATCTTTTTTGCATGTGAAATAACACCCACATCATGAATCTATCATTATCTGGCACTGAAAGCTTTGAAAACCATAACTTATGTCTATAGTCCGCACCTTACGCCGTAGAAGCGTAACGAATTCGCTAGAAACTCTAAGGCTTCGTCAACGATGGTACATCAACCTATAACATGAGTTAAGTCAGCTATCTCACCACTTGTAATAATTGAAATCCTAGAACAGATTAGGGTTATGTTTTCTTACTTAGGAATGAAGTCAGAATCGCTGGAAAAGCGGTTAGGTAACGATGAACAGGCACGTAGAATAGCAGGATAGAGTACCAGGAATCTTCTCCCACTTCTCTCACACTTTCCCTCTCTTTACTCTCTTCTCTCTCCTAGGGTTTTCTCAAATTCGTATGGAGTGAATGAGAGAGGGTTTAAGGTCATTATATAGGCTTAAAACTGATGAAAATGGCCCCAAGGCCAAGGTATACTTAGGTTATGTCCAAAGAGCATCTGTTTCAGCTCAACGGAGCACTTCTGGAGCCTCCCCTTGAGCCAAAGGTCAGACTTAAGCTCACTGACCTTGGATCTAGCTCGAGTTAAGTTTTCAATCCGATCAGATTTACAGATCGTCTATGCCAGACCAGTTTCAATTCAACGGTCCACGAAACTCGATCAGGGTTACAAGTACACTGACCTGTGTATAAAATTTTTCCTGATCCGAGGGTGTATTTGGGTCAGATTTTGACGGTCTGAATCCTTATAGTCGGCCCGCAAGCGACAAGTCTCAGATTACTTAAATTAGATTTTTATTTCTAAAGAAAACTATGTTTTCTCACACTCTTCACTCTGGGCTCAAGCAAATAGGCCCGGGACACTATTTGGATTTGATTTCTGAGATGGTTATCAAGCCCAGCAAGGCGGTCTTAATTATATAATTTTGTAGTAATCGGACTTTTGACGTGCGGTCCAAATTCGATATGGAGTTTCAATGTGCTCTCGAGAGCAACTGGGTAATGAGATTGATCCTAGATTTCAGGGTAACCCAGCGTCAACGATTCTACAAGTTTTGGGTCTTATAGATCGTATTTGAAGTGATTCAAGCAGATTTCACAGCTAATCTAGTTTCGCACTTAGTTAATGTTGTCTAATTCCTAAAGGATTTGATCCTGAGTGATTTCTGCCTGAGGTGGTACTCGGGTCTTTATACGGAATTTTCCGAGTCATTACAATCTACCCCCCTTAAAGAAAAATTTCATCCTCAAAATTAGTAACTTTTCATACTCTTCGAGAATCTGAGGGTAGTTCTTTTTAAACTCAGCCTCTATCTCCCAAGTAGCCTCTTCCTTGGTGTGATGCGCCTACAATACTTTCACAAGTGGGATGACCTTGCTACACAATACTTACTCTTTTCTATCCACAATACGTGTCGGTCACAGTATATAAGTAGCGTCCTCGCTCAACTGCACCTGCTCCCACTTGATAATGTGGGAAGGATCAGGAACATATTTTTTTAGTATAGATACATGAAATACGTTGTGCACGCCCGCAAGTGGTGTGGGCAAGGCAAGACGGTATGCCACCACACCCACTCGGTCTAATATCTGGAGCTAATGAACCGTGGCGTAAGTTTCCCCTTCTTGCTAAACCGAAGAACTCCCTTCATGGAAGAAACTCAAAGAAATACATGGTCTCCAACCTCAAACTCAAGCGGTCGTCCCCTCGTATCGGCATAACTTTTTTGTCTGCTCTGTGCTGTAAGAAGTCGACGCCTGATAATGTCGACTTCTTATCAGCGGTCGCCCCCTCGTATCGGTACTAAACTTCAACTTCACACCCATCGCTTCCTGGATACGAGTCTAAAAGATAATGTGAATCGCGTGTCTCGATCCAACACGATCTTTAAGGAAACTCCATGCAGACGCATTATTTCTTTGGTGTACAATCTAGCCAAGTCGTTTGCTGAGTTTAAAACTCTGATAGGGAGGAAATAGGCCAATTTCGTTAACCGGTCCACAATCACCCAAATGGAATCATGTCCCTTCCTCGTCTTCGGTAGCCCCGATATGAAATCCATAGAGATGAAGTCCCACTTACATTCAGCTATGGGCATGGGCTGAAGCAGTCCAGGAGGTCAGCGATGTTCAGCCTTGACCTGCTGGTATGTGAGACAACAGGGCATATAATCTGTTATGTGGAGCTTCATGTTGTCCCACTAGTACGATCTCTTTATGTCCTGATACATCTTCGTGCTACCAGGATGCATTGCAAACTTCGATCTGTGGGCAGCCTCGAGAATCTCTTGTCTCAAGTCATAAATGTCTGGGATGCATAGGCGGCTACGGTATCATAAGCCCCCATCTGTACCAACTCTCCACTCAGAGTCCTCGTCATCGCTAGCTTGCTCTCGAATATCAGACAATCGCGCATTGCCCTTCTGAGCCTCGATAATCCTGTCATCCATAAGTGACCGCACCTGAATGTGCACGACACTCTCGAATGGCTCCTCCATAGTGAGTTTTTGCTCGAAGTCCCGTACGAACTCCACCATGTGCCATTCATCAACCATCAGCGGAGCTGTAAATACTATCGCCTTCTTGCGGCTCAATGCGTCTGTCACAAGGTTAGCCTTGCCAGGATGGTAGGAAACCTCGAACTTGAAGTCCTTCAAGGTCTCCATCCATCGTCGCTGCCTCATATTCAGGTCTCTCTGAGTGAATATATAGCGAAGGTTCTTGTGGTCGTAGAAAAGCTCGAACTCCTCTCCGTAGAGGTAATGTCTCCAGAGCTTCAATGCAAAGATGACCGCTGCTAACTCGAGGTCATGCGTAGGGTAATTCTCCTCGTGTTTCTTCAACTGTCTCGAGGCATATGCAATCACCCTGTCCTTCAGCATAAGGACACAGCCCAAGCCAACTCGAGACGCGTCGGTGTAAATTTTATATTTAACCCCTTACTCTAACAATACTAGCACATGGGCAGACGTCAACCTGTCCTTTAGCTCCTGAAAAGCTGCTTCCGTCTTCTCATTCCAGGTGAACTTCAGATCCTTCCGTGTCAACTGAGACAATAGTCTGGCTATCTTGGAGAAGTCCCGAATGAATTGTTGATAGTAGCCAGTGAGTCCCAAAAATCTCCTCCAAACCAGGCTACTTCCAGTCCTGAACCACGGCTACCTTAGCAAGGTCTACTGCTATCCCTTCCTTGGACACCACATGTCCTAGGAACTTAACTTCCTCTTCCCAGAAGTCGCACTTCTTGTACCGTGTGAACAACTGGTTCTTCCTTAGAGTATCTAAGACTTCTTGTAGGTGTTTCTCGTGCTCTTCTCGACTCGCAAAGTATATCAGGATGATAAAGCGGTATAGAAATAGCCGAAATACCCGGCTCATCAAATCCATGAACATGGTCGGTGCGTTCGTAAGACCGAACGACATCACGAGGAACTCGTAATGCCCAAAACTGGTCCTGAAGGCCGTCTTCTGCACGTCCTCCTCCCTGACGTGTAACTAGTGATACCCTGACTGTAGATCAATCTTTAAGAAGTATCGTGCCCCTTTCAACTAATCAAACAAATCATTTATCCTGGGCAAAGGATACTTGTTCTTCACGGTCAACTGGTTCAACCAGCGGTAATCAATACATAATCGTAGCGACCCATCCTTCTTCTTGACAAACAACACAAGTGCTCCCCAAGGAGACACACTGGGTCGTATGAAGCCCTTCTCTACCATCTCATCAATCTGTTTCCTCAGTTCCTCCATCTCACATGGAGGCATCCAATACATAGGTAATGAAATGGAGGTCGCACCAGGCACAAGATCAATAGTAAAATTGATCTCGCGTCGAGGAGGTAATCTAAGGATCATCCTGAACACATCCTCAAATTCCTGAACTACTGGCATGTTCCTTAATGTCGGCCCATCAATATGCTCTAGTAAAGCAGCGTAATATCCAACACAACATGGCCAACTAACCTACACTGGAAAAGTAAAGACCGTGCCATCAGGTCCATTGGCTGTCACGACATGATTATCGCAATCAATCTCTGCCTTCATCTCGGTGAGCCAGTCTATACCAAGGATAATGTCATAGTGCCATAGTGGGACGACAATGAGGTCAATGAATATTGTCCTGCTACCCAAGTCTACTGAACAGCCATCACACGTCTGTGTGATGTCCGAAAAAGTTCCCGTAGCAGTAGTGAGTCTCACTCCCTTCGTGGGAGTAGTATGCAAAGCTAGACGCTTAACTGCCGCATAGGAAATGATGGAGGTAGTGGACCCTGTATTCACTAATAAGAAGACAGGAGTACCTTGGACATGTGCAGTGACCTCGAAATCGACAATCGGCCATGACAATCGGAATTGATCAATAATCAGCCTCGATAATTGGCATATAAACAAAGCGAGGTCCATCGATGAATAGCCGATTAACCATAATGTAAAGATCGGCCCTCGGTTGTGGTTATATCAAATCCGATAACACAGAGCCATCCGTATATGTGAATGGGGCCCACTGATTAGGGTTAACCCACTAAGAAAATGATGAGAATGGGTCTAATAAGGGCTATGGGAAGGTCACAATATGAACATCAAACCATCCTTGCCCATCAATGTGGACATCTAACTAACATTGCTCCCAAGTAGTGGGCCCATGGCCTCACACAAAAGCCTAATATACATCACATGGGCCGCGCCAGTGGGCCTCATATACATCAAGTGGACCGCTTCCATGGGCCGCACTAATGGGCCTCGTATTCATCAAGTGGACGGTGTCTATGGGCCTCTCTAATGGGCTTCATATATATCAATTGGGCTACATCAATGGGCCGCACTAATGGGCCTAATACATATCACAATGGACCTTGCTCGTGGGCCTCATATACATCAATTGGACCACGTCAATGGACCACACTAATGGGCCTAATACATTTCACAATGGGCCTTGCCCATAGGCCACGAATACATCACAATAGGCCTTGCCCATGGGCCTCAGATTCAAGCAGGTGGGCCCCATTATATGGGCCTCGTATATATCACATCGGGCCTCACTCATGGGCCCAATATACGTCACATTGGGCCTCTCCATCTGGGCCATGATTCCATCATAATGGGCCCTATCCGTGGGCCTCATATACATCACAATGGGCTTCTCCATCTAGGCCTCACATACTTCACAGTGAGCCACATAGCAAGTGGGCCTGCACCTCCCCAAACGGGCCCACTAGATGAACAACATGGATGTACAACACATATATCAAGGTGGACCCCACCATAATGTTTATTTTCCATCCAATCTGTTCACAAGGTTATAAGGACCTGGATAAAGTGGAAATCAAATATCATATCAGTCCAAAACTTCAGTAACCCAAAGGGGGGCGTTCAATCCCCGCTAGTCTTTACGGTGTGGTCCACCTGATCAATGGTTGAACTTATCACGGTGTGGCCCGCCATGATGTATTTGAGATCTAACCTATTCATAAGATAACATAGTGATAGGTGAAGTGAAGGCAAAATATCAGCTTAATTGGAAACTACTGTGGCTCTTAAAAGTTTGAACGGTGAATGTCACTGTCCACTATTTCAACGGTGGCGCCCAGTTGAACTTTAGATCTGACTCATTCTTTACCTTGTACCGTAAAATGATATCTCAAAATGGTTGGATGGTATGGATACAACACATGCATCATGATGGGCCTCACCGTCCAAACGGTGGACAATGTAGGTAAAACATATACATCATTGGGGCCACAACACAGGGATGAAACACATACATCTGGAGTGGGTCCCACTGTCAGAATGGCATGGATGTACACATACATCACGTGGAACTTGTAAAGCTCACCTGTGTTTAAAGGAGCAGCTACATAGCTGCCACACGTGCAGCTTTGCTCCCTGTTTTAAAAAGCAAATGTGGGTCCTTACGTAGGGCCCACCACAACATCATATATATAGAAAATATTATATTTTAATATCTATGCAACGTCTAGGCCCTGGGCTGCCTAGACAGACACATACATCAGTGTGGCTCCACACGTGGGGTGGGTTCCACCGTCTAGGGGCTGGCATCACATGCATCCTGGTGTGGCCATGTAAATGGATGGATGGTGTGGATGGGTTCCACAGACCCCAATGACAATTCACACTTCACCGTCAGCCACACTTCATAGTTAGCCACCACCCATCGTTAGTACACACCTCACTGTTTCTTGTAGTGTGGGCCACCTAAGTTCTACATATGCCTAATTTTTGGGGGCACCCCGTATAAAAAGGTGACCCATCAAATGCACGGTGTTGATGTTCAACACACAACATGGTGGGGCCCACGGCTGGGACCCACAGTCCCTGCCTCTACCATCCACGGCGCAAGCAACAAGTATTGCGCCTCCGTCACAGGCTGTTGATTGCAAGTAACGAAGAAAGGCCTAACTGCATGTTTTTTTATAATTTTTTTTAAAACCAATTTTTATGGTTTTACCCAGGTGGGGTCCACATCAGGGGGATCTAGCCCAATGGTTGGGTCCCATGTCTCATAATGGACCAAATGAGCCCAATATGCGGTATATTTTGACGGGTAGAAACATTAACGTAATTTGAATGGTAAAAATCCTTATTTCTATGTTATGGCCCACCAAAAAAATTGGATTAACTTCGTTTTTCGGCTCAACACCTAAAATGGGATGAGTAATGGAATGGACGACGTGGATTGGCTCCATGCGTTAAGGTGGGCCCTACATGAGTGGTTCACCCAAAAAGCTTGAAATCAAGCTAAACTTTTGTTCTCAGTTTACGTCCAGGGACGCTAGACACTGGATGGTTTGGGCATAACACATATATGAGGTGGGCCTTGCTCAGTTAGCCCACTAAATGGCTGAAGGGTGTGGATAAGACACACCAAGGTGGGGTTCATCCAAGTGGGCCACACAACCACATCATCACACAATGAAAGAGAGAGAGAGAAAGAGAGAGATTGGGTGATGGAGGGACCCCGACACTATGGGCCCTCCCTTATACAATGCATACATCATATGAGTCCCACAACAAGTGGGCCTTTAAAATTGAAAACAATGGTAGATCACCCACTAGTCGGCCCTCTTCTTGGTCCCTTAGCCTCCTTAGTTCCTATGTCCAACTTTTGATAGTGGATAATGGAGTTTTGATAGTGGGGATGAGAGATGAGCGGGTGGGCCACACTTAGATTGCTCTTAGAAGACTTGGACGTTTGAAGCTTGTTGCTTGGGTGATTTTTATTTTTTTTTGAGAAATGAGAGAAAGGGAAAAATAATGGATAAAAGGGATGGATGGAGTGGTGGGTGTAAGGAAAGGAGATGGGGAGGTAAGGTCTTGTTTGAAATTCTTATAAAAGAGGGATGGGTAGGGGAGAGAGGGAGTTGAGTTTATGGAAAAAGAGGGATGTGTGTTGGTACTTAAGGTATGGTGTGTACTTGACTTGAGTGATTGATTGATTTTTGGGATATGTTGTAAAGATTCCCTCGGAATTCACAATGCTCGGTGTTTCTTCAGAATGAACGTGGGCCCACATCTTCTAGCCCGGGTATCGGATCGGTGTGCAAGTCACTGCGTTAGAACCGCGGTGACGGCGCAGTCGCTAAGGTGCAAGTTTTGGGTCGAGCTGACTTCGGTATGTAGGACTCGGCTTAGGATCATGTGCAAATGTCAGATACAGGTTGAGGGTTGCCGAAATTCGACCGGGAGGACCATGGAATCCTATGAAATAGTACGGGCTAGGATACGGGTGTTACAGCTCTCCTCTCCAAATAAAAATTTCATCCTCGAAATTTACTTGATAGACAAGGAAAGAGGAAACATCATCAAGTATATAAGTCAAGGCACAATCAATCTAACATAGGATGAACATAGCGCTTTCTATTCTCAATCTCACCCTCCCAAGACGCATCAGCAACACTATGGTGACCCTACTAATCTTCGGATCTCAGATCCGAAATGAGCGAAAATAGAACACTATGCAGCCTCACAATTTTAACGGTGGGGAGCTATATCAGAATATCTCTAAGTTATTCGAACTCGAGGATCTAATCATTCTAGGTTCTCAACAATCATAGAGTGCAGGGTAGCTAATAGCAGATATGTGATGTTATCTTTAGGTATTCCCAAGTTATGCTCTGATACCAACTTCTGTCATGCCCCAAAACCCGAAAATCGGATTCACAGGAATTTCGATCACCGAATTCAGTGTCGACAGCCTCAGTAGTACTCCATTCTCGACTCTCAGTGCCCATATACTGGGTTCTGATCCTGGGATCCTACAAGGAGGATTTTCTAACATACATTTATCTTGTAAGAAGCATAACCACAAGTTTACCCAAATCACAAAAGTAACATTATCATCACATATCCACTAATATAAACATTTGAATACAATGCTAAAAGGGAAATACATATGCCAAAATTAAAGTTCCAAAAGTCAGTTACATGCTCCAAGCTCCACGCTGCTGCAACTTGACATCACCTATATGTATCTATCGTGCATAAGCTTATAGAAAGCTTAGAGGGTGGTGTAAGTGTGTGCACAAGGTAAGTGTCAAGTATTCAACATAAAGCCATAATCATATAATGTAGGAAATACTGGTAAGATTATGAATCATACGATATCAAAGTAAAGCAGAAATACTGATAAGTCCATGAGTCAAACAATATCAGAGTACGCAATACAGATCAGTTATGCAAATGAGGAGTCATAAAGAGCCAAACATCGATGCCGAGGATGCAATGCAATATACAATTCCTGATGAGTTTACGAATAACATCAGCCATACCTAAACCATATAAGTGTAGAAACACGGTCACCCAAAATACCATATGCTGAAGATGTAAAGCAATATCTAGTGCAAATGGAGTGACCATACTAGAGTGTGAAGTCGGGATGATAGTACGTAGTATCACAGGCTATGGGGCCTATCACAAGGGACTTCTATCCAAACTAGTCTCATACCTAATTTGGCTAGTCAGAGTCAATGTGGTAAATTCCTGATCTCAGGTTAGTCGTACTCCCTAACCAAAATCTTGTCCATTGCGAAAGCACACGTAATAAATGGTTACGCACCATCAGCCTGAGTGGATAGTGAATGAATGAATGAATATGCAACTCCTGCCCAATAAGTCCACATATCAGTATCGTTCATTTCTGGGATCATCACCAGGGTCTAGTACACTCTACACCAACTAGCCACCCTATCAAGGGCGCAACTGGGTAAGTGGAAATGACCTCACTATCCATCTGGCCAGTAGTCAACCAAAATCTACCCGGTACGTCGATAATGGACTTATTCACGAGCTGGTCAAACTCATCTTAGCTATGCGTACTCCCTCAGGTCAGTAAGGCCATACCCCCTCCCAACCGACCACGACACAGTGGGAGACGCGGCCAACTGGTATACGGCCCTCATGTGCTCATACATATCCACTCGGTCTCGAAGTTGGGATGTCCTCTAGTACCAAGAGAGTTTAGGGATTTTCACCCAGGGTCATTTATAGCAGCCCGATGCTAATAATAGATTTCCAGTGTCCCATCTAGCCATCCACAATATGTCTGTGAAGGCTACGGCTCTGATGTTGCTAGGGCGTACAGTAATCACAATGCAAGATGCATGAGTCATACAATCCAGTCATGCATCAATCCTGCGCATACCGTGCGCTCATATGAGACAACCTCAGCTTATCAGGGACCCTCATAACAACCTGCCTAATGATATATGTAGTGGTCAACCACATCTCATAACAAACATGTAAATGATGCGTATGGACATGTATCATGATGTTGTGCCGTCGCATACTCATAATTGGTATCAATAATCAGCATCGACAATGTGAACATTAAACAAACATTACCCCCAAGGAATGGCCCACATAGAGCCTAACATATAGTGGACCCGTGACTCACTCAAGGGCCAAATATATAACTCCATGGGCCTTACTCAAGAGTTTAATACATGATAGGCCTTTCAAATGGGCTTAACATACATCACAATGGGCTCCATCACCTGGCCCTCAAATGCATCACAATGGGCCTCATAGACCTCATATTCATCACATTAGGCCTTAAAAATGGCCTGAATACACATCACAATGGGCCTCAAATACTAGCCGCATATACATCACATTGGGCCCCAACACGGGCCGCATATACATCACATTGGGCCCCAACACGGGCCGCATATACATCATATTGGACCTCAAACACAGGTCACATATACATCATAATGGGCCTCAAACATAGGTCTCATATGCATCATAATGGGCCTAAAAAATAGGTCGCATATACATCATAATGGGCCTCAAATACAGGCCTAATACACATCACAATGGACCTCAACTATGGGCCGCATATACATCATAATGGGTCTCGATAATCAGCCTCGGTAATCGGAATTGGCCTCTACAATCAGCCTTGACAATTGGAATCGGCTTCTACAATCAGCCTCTGTAATTGGAATCGTCCTTGACAATCAAAATCGGCAATCGGCCACAATGATTAGAATTGATTAATAATCGGCCTCGATGATTCGAATCAGTAATCGGCCATGACAATCGGAATCGATCAATAATCGGCCTCGATAATTGGCATATAAACAAGGCGGGGTTCATCAATGAACGGCCGATCAACCATGATGTAAAGATCGACCCTCACCCATGGTTATATCAAATTCGATAACACGAAGTCATCCGTCTATGTGAATGGGGCCCATTGATTAGGGTTAACCCACTAAGAGAATGATGAGAATGGGTCTAACAAGGCCTAAGGGAAGGTCACAATGTGGACATCCAACCATCATTGCCCATCAATGTGGAAATCTAACCAACATTGCTCCCAAGTAGTGGCCCACATAGAGCTAAACATAAAGTGGGCCCATGGCCTCACCAAAAAGCCTAATATACATCACGTGGGCCGCACCAGTGGGCCTCATATACATCAAGTGGACTGCATCCATGGAGCGCACTAATGGGCCTTGTATTTATCAAGTGGATTGTGTTTATGGGCCTCTACAATGTGCTTCATATATATCAACTAGGCTACCTCAATGAGTCTAATACATATCAAATGGGCCTTGCTCGTGGGCCTCATATACATCAATTGGACTGCATCAATGGACTATACTAATGGGCCTAATACATTTCACAATGGGTCTTGCCCATAGGCCACGAATACATCACAATAGGCCTTGCCCATGGGCCTCAGATTCAAGCAGGTGGGCCCCATCATATGGGCCTCATATATATCATATCAGGCTTCACTCATGGGCCCAATATACGTCACATTGGGCCTCTCCATTTGGGTCACGATTCCATCATAACGGGCCCTATCTGTGACCCTTATATACATCACAATGGGCCTCTCCATCTGGGCCTCACATACTTCACACTGAGCCACACAGCAGGTGGGCTTGCACCTCCCCAAACCGGCCCACTAGATGAACAACATGGATGTACAACACATATATCAAGGTGGACCCCACCATAACATTTATTTTCCATCCAATCTATTCACAAGGTCACAAGGACTTGGATAGAGTGGAAAACAAATATCATATTGGTCCAAAACTTCTATAACCCAAAGGGGTTCAATGGTAGGCATTCAATCCCCATTGGTCTTTGCGGTGTGGTCCACCTGATCAATGGTTGAACTCATCATGGTGTGGTCCGCCGTGATGTATTTGAGATCCAACCTATTCATAAGATAACATAGTGATAGGTGAAGTGAAGGCAAAATATCAGCTTAATTGGAAACTACTGTGGCTCTTAGAAGTTTGAACGATGAATGTCATTGTCCACTATTTCAATGGTGGGGCCCACTTGAACTTTAGATCTGAGTCATTCTTTACCTTGTACCATAAAATGATATCTTAAAATGGTTAGATGGTATGAATACAACACATGCATTATGATGGACCCCACCGTCCAAACGGTGGACAATGTAGGTAAAACATATACATCATTGGGGCCCACAACACAAGGTGAAACACATACATCTAGAGTGGGTCCCACCGTCAAAATGGCATGGATGTACATGTACATCACGTGGAACATGTAGAGCTCACTGGCATTTAAAGGAGCATCTATATAGCTGCCACACGTGTAGCTTTGCTGCATCTTTTAAAAAGCAGAGGTGGGTCCCAACGTAGGGCCCACCACAACATCATATATATAATATTATATTTTAATATCTATACAACATACAGGCCCTGGATGACATAGATAGACACATACATCAGCATGGCTCCACACGTGGGGTGGGTCCCACCGTCTAGGGGCTGGCATCACATGCACCTGGTGTGGCCATGTAAATGGATGGACGGTGTGGATGGGTCCCACAGACACCAATGCCAATTCACACTTCACCATCAGCCACACTTCACAGTTAGCTACCACCCACCGTTAGTACACACCTCACTGTTTCTTGTAGTGTGGGCGACCTGAGTTCTACATATGCCTGATTTTTGGGGGCACCCCGTATATAAAGGGGACCCATCAAATGCATGGTGTTGATGTTCAACACACAACATGGTGAGGCCCACAGTCCCTGCCTCTACCATCCACGACGCAACAAGCAGCAGCGTGCTGCGCTGGTGATGCTGTAGTAGCAGGCACTGCTGCATGTTTTATTTATTTATTTTTTTTTAAACTAATTTTTTTTATGGTTTTACTCAGGTGCGGTCCGCATCAGGTGGATCTAACCCACTGGTTGGTCCCATGGCTCATGACGGACCAAACGAGCCCAATATGAAGTATATCTTGACGGGTAGAAGCATCAAGGCAATTTGCAAGGTAAAAATCCCTGTTTCTATGTTATGCCCCCCCCCCCCCCCCGAAAAAATCGGATTAACTTTGTTTTTCGGCTCAACGTCTAAAATGGGATGAGTAATGGAATGAACGACATGGATTAGCTCCCTTTACAAGGTGGGGCCTACATGAGCGGTTCACCCAAAAAGCTTGAAATCAAGCTAATACTTTTATTCTTAGTTTACGTCCAGCGTCCCTGGACGCTGGATGGTTTGGGCATAACACATATATGAGGTGGGCCTTGCTCAGTTAGGCCACCAAATGGCTGAAGGGTGTGGAGAAGACATACACTAAGGTGGGGTCCATCCGAGTGGGCTGCACAGCCACATCATCACATATTATGAAAAAGAGAGAAAGAGAGAAAGATCGGGTGATGGAGGGACCCCGACACTATGGGTCCTCCCTTATATAATGCATACATCATGTGGGTCCAACAACAAGTGGGCCCTTAAAATAAAAAACAACGGTAGATCACCCGCCTGTCGGCCTTCTTCTTGGTCCCTTAGCCTCCTTAGCTCCAATGTCCAACTTTTGATGGTGGATGATGGAGTTTTGATAGTGGGGATGAGAGATGTGAGGGTGGGCCACACTTAGATTGCTCTTAGAAGGCTTGGACGTTTGAAGCTTGTTGCTTGGGAGATTTTTTTATTTTTTTATTTTTGAAAAATTAGAGAAAGGGAAAAATAATGGATAAAAGGGATGGATGGAGTGGTGGGTGTAAGGAAAGGAGATGGGGAGGTAAGGTCTTGTTTGAAATTCTTGTAAAAGAGGGAGGTGTAGGGGAGAGAGGGAGTTGACTTTGTGGAAAAAGAGGGATGGGTGTTGGTACTTAAGGTATGGTGTGTACTTGACTTGAGTGATTGATTGATTGATGGGACAAGTTGGAGAGATTCCCTCGAAATTTACAATGCACGGCGTTTCTTCAGAATGAACGCGGGCTCACATCTTCTAGCCTGGGTATCTGATGGTGCGTGAGTCATGGCATTAGAACCGCAGTGACGGCGCGGTTGCTAAAGTGCAAGTTTTGGGTCGAGCTGACTTTGGTATGCAGGACTCGGATTAGGATCATGTGCAAATGTCATATATATGTCGAGGGTTGCCAGAATTCGACTGGGAGGACCGAGGAAGCCTACGGAACAGTACAGGCTAGGATACGAGTCTTGCACTACCATACTGCCTTTAAGACCCTAATTGGAATGTCTCCCTTTAGACTCATCTATGGGAATGCTTGCCACTTACATGTGAAATTGGAATATAGAGACTAGTGGGCTATTAAAAATATGAACTTTAACCTGGACAACATTGGCTCACCACGCAAACTTCAATTAAATGAACTCAAGGAAATCCGGAATGACGCATACGAGAACTCAAGAATTTACAAGGATAGGATGAAGGTGTTCCATGACAGGAATATCCTTCGAAAATCATTCTTGATCGGTAAAAAAGTTCTTTTGTATAATTCTCGGTTGTATCTTTTTCCTGGTAAACTCTGATCTCATTGGACTAGCCCTTTCATTGTTACTAATGTGTATGCTCATGGGGCCGTTGAGATAAAGAATCCAACGAATGACAATGCTTTCAAAGTGAACCGATATCGGTTAACACCATTTGTTGAGAAATTTGACTCAGAGGACATGTCCATCCCTTTGATTGATCTTTTATACTGTTTTAAACAAGAAACAAATGCATTTGATTTGGGGAAATTATTTTATTCGAATGTAGCAAAGAGAATATATAAAACAATCATTGTATTATTAATTCTGAGTTTATCTACATCCCTTCCATAGCCCTTGATTCCAAGATAGATAATTTGAAATAAACAAATTGTAATTAACAAAGCTTATATGTTGAATCTTAAATCCAGCAGCATTTCGATAGTTGCTTCAGTCATCTCCTAGGACTTAGGAGGAATGTTGAATTGAACAATCAATCTCTCTTTTGAGCTTGTTCTTTGTGCAAAGGAGAGAGCCTAAAGTAATGAAGATTGAACTTGAATGCTTTCAACAATTCCAACAGCACTTCGGCCCCTATTTAGAACTGGCCACATAGTGACCTAGTTGTACGACCCGCACAACTGATGAGTGGTTTGCGCGGCTTGTGCAACTGACCCCTTCATCTGCTCCTCACCTTCAGTCTTCTTTCAAAGCTTTGCTTTTCTTCTAAAATTTCTCTCACTCAAATGAGAGGAGTGAGGTATTTATAGGTCCCCCACTCGTGCCAAATCTCGTTCTTTGCACCCAGGGGCCCACTTTACATCAGATCGGACTGTTCATCATGATCTTTCTCTGCTCTCGATTGTGCTACTCGTGTAATAAAGAAGTCAGTTACGCGATCCGCACAACGTACAATCAATTACGTGACCCATGTAAGGATGAAATCTGCTTTTTTACATGTTAAACTATTTGCGCCACTCACGCAAGTGCTTCGACTGGTTGTGTGGTCCGTGCAACCATAACTTCTTATGTGACCCGCGCAACTGCCAAACAAGGTTTCTTAGTTCTTTCTCCTTTCTTCACTTAATGTTTGATTTATGATCTTCATCCTTTCTTGATGATTTTTTTATGCTTCAACAGATGCCCCCTTGATCCATTTATTGTTCCCTTGAATCAAAGAATTTAGGATCAAAATCCTATATTCCTTTAGATCATTGCACGACCCCCGTAACGAACGCCCGAGTTTGGTACTCGACCTAAACTTTTATAAGTAGTTCACCGAGCTTCACTTCTTTACCTTCTCATTTTGATGTTAAAGCTCCGTTTCTCTAATTATCCCCGTGCAATCGACACTTGTTGTGTGACCGGCGCAACGATTTCTTCGTCGCGCAAGGCTTCGAACCATTACGCTGCCCGCGCAATACACAAGCCGTTGTGCGATCTGGCCCAAGCAAAAAGGACTTTCATTGCTATCAATCCTCCCACCGACCAACCTTCTCATCAGGAATTACCAAATTCTAAACCCTCCGCAACACCTCAAGCAATAAAATCCCCATCATCGCCTACTCAACCACCTCACAAATGATTAAAAACGACCTCTAAGTGTCCCGCCTATATAAAAGAACTAATACTCCCTACTTTTGATTTCACTCAGCGCATCGAAACACTACCCTCTCCCATCCATAGAGAGATTGCGAGGGGCGACCTTGAAAGACCCCCAAAACATGGACGTGAGTATGACTGGGATGAATGGCTGAAAATGATGGCGCATCATCAAACGATCAGCTAGAAGCCGCCAGCTAGAGAAGATACTCCTCCCCCTTCTAGACTAAAGAAGACCCGTAGAAATAAAAGGGCATCATAGTGATTCCCGTCAATATCCACCGCCATCACTCCATGCTGATCTACGAGCCCAAGGATCATCTGACCGCATAGAGATTGTCCTACACAGAGTCTTGGTCGTTCAAAGAACCCAGAATATTAGAAGGTATCCTGCGAACGCCGAAACCAAGACAACAGATTGGCAGCATTCATTCCATGATCTTTCTTGTCCCTTCTTATAACCTTCATAGCTTATATCCCACATGCTTCTACAAAACGCTCTAACAACATTTCAGCCATCATCGCCTCATCTGGAGCCCCGAGGAATTTAGAACAAGAGGTCTTTTGACTCCTCACAATTACTATTCTGAATGGGCTACCGCAGTTCTGGCAAAACATACAGACACTTTATCGAAGATCACCATTTTCATTGCAATTGAAGCAACGTCGCAACCCTTTTATAAAGAATCTTCTATTTTGAAAGCTTTTCTCAACTACTGGTGCCCTTCCACCAATTTTTTTCATCTCCCCAAAGGTGAAATGAGTGTCACACTTTGGGACATTCATAGGATTATCGGTTTGCCGATAGCCTAAAAATTCTTTGATGAATTCGTCCCTACCAATGAGGAACTTGCTTTCGTCTCTTCACTTGATCACATCCCCTCTATTTCAGAGTCGACCACCAAACTTTTTAGAGAAATGTCAAAATTCCCGAACATCCATAAGATTCAACCTATGCAATGGCTGGCCCACTTCAACAGAGCTCTCAAGTAATTTTCCTTCTTCTTCAATCTCCTTCCACTGTAGCTTGATATATATATATATATAATCTTGATTTCATTTACTTATCTCTTTTTCTTCCAGGTTTAATGACAACCATTCACGAGAGCTTGAACGTCTTTGGAAGGGTATGAAAAATCGTGCCAAGTATTTTGTTTATGGGGAGCTCGTAGCATTTATTGCTTATTGGCTAAGTGTGGTGGTTCTCCCAAGCTCGAAGTTAGCGGATGCCATTCGCCCATCATTATTTATGGTAGCAGGTGCTATGGCTGAGGGAGTTAAGTATTCTCTTGCTCCTCCCATTCTATGTTCGATCTACAGAGGCTTTGGAGAAATTGCTTCCCACGTGAAAAGCCCTTCTGTCGGTTCCGCTTCGACTTACATGCCATGACATTATTTTCTTGGCTGGCTCGATGTCTATTTCCCATGGACTTTCAACGTACTCGAAAAGGCTTTCGTTCATCTTTCACAAGTCCCTCTCTGCTTCTTTCAGAAGAGATCTATGGCAAAGAGATCCTACAACTGGGCAAAAGATGTCATCTCTTATGATGATAAGATAAATTACTTTTATTTCAGTTTATCTCTCTACACTATAGACACAGAGAAATCAAACACATCATCGCTTACCACGGTAGAGAGGGGATTCTTTCTATCAATCAGATCATGTAGTCTCCCATTGAGAGAAGGGATGGAGTTCTGGCGAGAACCATATTATCCTAGCCGCTTTGCTCGTCAATTCAACTTTGATCAAGCAGTGCCAAAAGATTGTGGGCTAGTTACCTGAAGAATGCGGAGTTACGGCACCGACCCATTTAATTAGGCAATGGTTTGGAAACAATTACTAGGCTGAGTTGATTCTTCCTTCATTATTCCAGGCTACGATCGTACTCCTAGGGCGTCATACAACCATATAAGGTGGTGGGTGCACCAATCATATTTGGTTTAAAAAGGTCTGCCAGTGGATAGACCCATATGGCTCCCACCTCCCGGTCTTAAGGGTCGCATCATTAAAGCGGGAGTTAGTTTCATCGCAGAAACCGGTCATGCCTCCTTTGTTAGTCATCACTGCATCAAGCTATCTGTGGATGAACCCTATTCGCGAGATAAAGCCCGATAACACTCTCGAAGGCTGGACAACATATGGTGATACTTGTGAATTTGAACCAATTCCTCTCCATCGTCCACTAAGAGAATACCGCTAATCCTCAGGATCAGCCATCTTCTTCTTCCCATCTTTAGAAACAGCCTACTTCTTCTCCTATTTCCAGGATTGTTCAGCCTCTACAGTAGCCGACTTCTTCTCCGATGACAAGGTCCCGAGCACGTGCCCAAACTTCCCTCCAGGAAGGGACCACTGCTACTACTTCTCTGGTGTTGGCGAACGTAGATACTCAACTGGAGAGTCACCAGTCTCTTTCCTCTAAAGGAAAACAAGTCATTGTTGAAGATTCGAGTGATGGATATTCGAGTAGTGTAAGCTCAACTTCTTCATCTGGATGTACTATTTCCGATGAAAGCGAAACGGAAGGAGAAGATCAAGATGATGATTTTGAGGAGAGAGAAGTTGATATCGGTAATGAAAATGATATAGCTGCGGAAGATGCTCATGCTGATGAGGGACATATCCTCCTTACCTCTGAGGCTGTACCTACAAAATCTTCACCTATCGTAGGGGAAGAAGAAGAACCCCTAGATTATGGGGAATACGGATATTCGCCATGTAAAAAAATCTTGCCATCATTGTTTACTTTTGTTCTTTTCTTCTTTCTTGTCTTATACATTTTATTTCAGGCGATCGTGCTGCAAATACGGAGGCAGATAGTGTTTCTCCTCTGGATTTACCCCCCGTTGCACCAACATCCTCACCAAGATTCTCAATACCTTAGCGAGTGATGGCATGCAGGATTGCTTTTCCAGTGAAGCCAACTAATTTGCCCACTCCCACCACTGTTGCTTCAAGTACTGAACATGAAATGGCCTTTTCGATGGAGTCAACTGTTTTACCCACTCCCACTACTGTTGCTTCTAGTACTGAAGATATGGCTCCATCTTTCGCTGAGATGGTAGAACCTGATCCTTCCCTTGCTAGGGAGACACAACTGCTCACTGTTTCAGTACCAGTGGAAGGTATATCCTTTTCCTCGTTTACACTTTCTATATTACCTACACAAAATGTTTACTATAACTTTATATTTCTTGTTTTTTAATAGGGAATTTACCTTAGAGTGGTGCAGTAAGTTCTGGCTCTATTGGTACTTCACTGAATGTGCTGTCATTTGAGAAGGTTTCTGTGTACAAATTGGCCCTAATCAGGAATTCTATATTGGCTATTGTTAAAATGTTTAAAGATCTTGATCAATGGTCCGATTTAGATGTCGCTTTAGATGTTTTGGATGGCGCTTCTTGGATGGTTAAGGTTGATGTTTCTTCCGTACACAATGCTCTTCTAAGATCCCATAATTTGATAACTACCTTGTCATCAGCTGAAACTGTGATTGTTCCCCCCGAAATTTTGGAGTACAGGAAGTAGCTTGTACACTCTAAGGAGAAAGTTTCTCAGATCACTCCCATTGTCTCTCACCATGATCGAGAACAATTATCTCTTTGAGAGCAACTGAAGACTTTTTCTAATAATAAGACAGTTATCCAGGATCACATTTCTCTTCTAAAGTAAGAAATCACATAGTTGGAGAAGCAAAAGAGTGCAGCCTTCATTCTGTGGACTCTGAAAGATCTGAACTAATTAAAAATGAAGATCCAATTTCCTCTTTGGAAGAAAAGTTAGCTAGCATCCAAGATCCTGCAAGAATGATTTCGAATGCCAAACTGGAACATGTGGCTGCTCAAGTTAATCTTCAAGAAAATTTATAACAATACTTAGCAGTGCTAGGCATTACAGGGGAACTATGAGATGTATAACTTTGATATCTTCCTTTTTGTTTTGCTACTGTAAATACTTTTAGAATTGCAAGTTATACAAGTATCTCATGATATTTTGATAATGATGCTCTTGTCTTATTTACACAATGTTTTGATTAATGCTTTATGATTGATGTATTATGCTTTTTGTTTTATCCTCTTATGATTTGTTAGTAAGGGATTTCCTAGATGATCCTTGTCTTAGTTGGCGGTAATAAATTTTAATTTAGTCAGTCACACACAGTTTAAGCTCTTGAGTAGTGGAGCACACCCATGTTTTTAGACTCTTGAGTAGTGGAGTCGGGTCTTACGTGGTGGTCTTTGTAACCCTTAGGAATTCACTGGACTTCTCATAGCTTGGGGAGTTCACAAACCGCGATCCATTAGAGGGGCCTAGTGAAGTTACCGGGGCCGTGAACTCGGTTGGAATTACGCATAGGGTTGGTTGCGGTAACTCTCTAGAGTTCACAGAGCTCGCTAGGCGACCTTTGAGGTACCAAATCTAGGGCCACCAGTCTGTTAATGAGTAGGTTTAAGCCCTTCCTCATGAGTTAGTACCAAAATTAAGCTAAAGATCTAGGGGGCCTTATATATGGTTGGCCTATCTATGGACATGGCTAAAGAGCTCACACCGCGGCCCATTTTTCCTTCGTCTGCAAGGTTAAGCCCATTCACGGGAGAGCATTTTCCTCCGTTCCCCATGACGGTGCCGGAAAGCTATACAACGGCATTGTCTTACGCATTGACTGGCTGTTGAGGACTTTTGGCCTTTTAGGCTTTTAGTCATTGGCTTCGTTAGCTGCCTGCATGGGTATGCATATGATGACCTTCATGGCCTTTTTAGGGCCACGGGCTTCTCATTGCTGCCCGAATGGCAAAAATGATAGGCCTTATGCGTAGTTGGCCCTTTTAAGGCTTGGCTAGGCTGCCTTAAAATGTCTTGGAAGACAATAATAGGTGTGATCATCATTGTTGCAAGAATGATAGATATCTCTGACTGAGATTGATACGTCACCACCTTTGTTAGTATTTTCAATGGTATCCATCTGTGTTGTTCATAATATATCAGCTTGGCGATGATACCAATTTCAATAGAATTTTAAAGGGCTCGTTTGATGATGACGATGCTCATTTTCCTTTTGCAATGCTTATTGATACATAGTCTTAATATGCTCGCGAATTTCTTCCTTATTCATTCGTTTGATGGTACATAGCCGTAGTCTTGTTTATTCTTACCCCCTTTTGATATAGAATAATTATGCCGATAATATTCTGGATCAAAATTAGTAGCATCTTCAGGGACGGTATCTTTTGATGAAGCGAACATTGACCGGTATACTGATGCCTTGCCCATCTTAATCCACGACTCTGTATGCCTCATTCGAATACACTTCTTTTATTATGTACGACCTATCTCATTTAGGCTCGAATTTACCCCCTATTCGACGGGTGACCACTATAGGTCTTTTCAACATCAGCACCATGTCCCCTTTTTTGAAAGACCGATATTTTACTCGTTTATCAAAGGCGGCCAATATCCTTGCTTGATATGATTGCAATCATTGTTGGGCTGCTAAACGCTTCTTATCGAGCAATTCTAGTTCTTTCTGCCTTATTTTTGCATTTTCATCATCTATTATAGATTGATGTACTGCCACTCTGAGTGGCGCTACTTGTATTTCGATCGGGATCACTGCTTCTACACCATAGACCAACAAATATGGTGTTACTTTTATCAATATCCGGTGAGTGGTTCTGTATGGCCACAATGCTTCTTGTAACCACGCTTGTTCCTGGTCACTGTCTTTTTCAATATTTTGACTATCGTCTTATTAAACACCTCTGTTAATCCATTGACTGGTGGATAGTAAGGTGTTGAAAACGAATGATGAATACTGAATTTCTGACACAACTTTTCCATGCCTCTGTTTTTGAAGGGAGTGCCATTATCTATAACAATCTTCTTTGGAATACCATGGCAGTATATTATTGCGTGCCAGATGAAATTAACCATATCCCTTTCTTTAACATTATGTAACTCCACTGCTTTTGTCCACTTGGAGAAATAATTGGTTGCTGCCAAAATATATTACTTTCCTTTGGACGAAGGTAAATTTATATGACTAATGATGTCAAGCCCCCAGGCAGAGAAGGGCCAAGAGGCTACTGATTGATGCAGGTCTTCTGGAGGAACGTGTATAATATCTCCATGAATCTGACATTCATGACACTGCTTCGCATAATCTATTGTGTCTTTGAACATGGTGGGCCAATAATACCCCATTCGATGTATTATATGGAATAGATTTCGGCCAGCTTGATGTGATCCACATTCTCCTGAGTGTGCTTCTCTCAATGTCTGGCATGCTTCTTATTAGTCTAAGCAACGTAGCAGCATTCCATTGTAAGATCTTTTATATAATACTTCGCTGCATATGATGAACCTGCTTGATCGTTGCTTAATTTGTTGTTTTGTGCTAGATCTTCTGGAAGGATGTTATATTTGAGATAATCGATGAAGGGCTGAAGCCAATCATTTGTCGTTATCTCTAAACACAATACTGGAAGTGTTTCGACGAGTTCTTCGATGACCTCTGAAGAAGGTAAAATCATATTTTTTCTATAGTTATTTGGAGAGGGCTTTGATTCGGGCAAGACAGGGCTGCTGCCAGGCAGACCAAACGTCTGCTCTTGCATTTTCAGACTGTGGTATGTGCTTGATTTCTACATGACAGAATTGTTCTAGCAACTGCTGTGCTTTTCGGCAGTATGGCAAAAGTTCTTGCTTTCTAACCTCGAATTCAGTCGTCAATTGATTTATAATCAATTTAGAATCCTCGAAGATATGCAGCATTTTTATTTCCATTTCTTGAGCCATTTCCATTCTAATAATGAGGGCTCTGTACTTAGCCTCATTATTTGTGCATGTAGCGCCCAACGTGAAGGAGTAAGGTAGCAAGTCACCTTGAGGAGTAATGAATATCACTCCCGCTCCGGCTCCTGATGCTCGAGCGGCGCCATCAAAATACATCTGCCACAGGCTTTGTGACTTAGCCAACATAACTTGTTCATCCGTAAAGTCATCACTACGATTTCGCATTCTGCTATAGGGTGCGTTGCAAGGAAATCCGCCACTACTTGTCCTTTTACTGCTTTTACCAGCTCATACGTAATAGTATATTCTGAAAGTAACAGCATCCATTTAGCCAATCTCCCAGACAACATCGGCCTTGTCATCATAAACTTTATAGGATCTTCCCTTGAGATCAAAGTTATGTTATAAGAGAGACAATAATGTCTTAACTTTTGTACTATAAATATTAGTTCCAAATACTCTTTCTCAATCGGAAAGTAGTTGCACTCTACACCCATCAACATTCGGCTTAAATAATAAAGAGCAGTTTCTTTCCCAGATTCATTTAACTGAGACAACAAAACACCTAAAGAATTCTCAGTTGCAGATATATACAGAATAACCGGCTTTCCTTTTATCAGAGCTGTTAGTACCAGCGGCTTTTTCAACAATTCTTTTATTGAATCAAACACGTTCTGACAGGCTTGGTCTCATACAAACTTTGTCTCTTTCTTCATCAAATGGTAGAATTGCTGACATCTCCCTGCCAGATTTGAAATGAAATGGTGAATGTACGCCAGCTTTCCTTGCAAACTCTTCAATTCTTTTAATGTTGTCGGTGGCGACATATTTTGAATGGCTTTGACCTTCCTTGGATCAATCTCTATGCCCCTATGCCAGATAACAAAACCTTAAAACTTACTCGAAGATACCCCGAATGCACATTTTGCTGGATTCATCTTTAACTGTTTCTTTTTGAGTCGCTAGAACACAGATGCCAAATGTTCGCAATGGTCCTGATGATCTCCTGACCTGACCACCAAGTCATCAACATAGCACTCAACATGCTTGTGCATCATGTCTTGGAATATATTCTGCATTGCTCTTTGATATGTCGCCCCGACATTTTTAAGACCGAATGACATGACTTTATAACAATAAACTCCTAGCGGTGTTCTGAATACCATTGTTTCCTCATCTTCAGGTGTCATTCGAATCTGGTTATATCCTGCATAACCGTCCATGAAGGACATGATAAAATGCTGAGTTGTACTATCAATTAGTAATTCAGTGATAGGGAGGGGAAAATCATCTTTTGGACAGGCCTCGTTCAGATCCCCGAAGTCAATGCACACATTGACTTGTCCATTTTTCTTCCTCACGGGGACAATGTTCGATATCCACTTGGGATACTTAACCTCCCTGATAAACTCGACCTTCATCAACTTATTCACTTCTTCTTTTATTAGGGGAACCAAATCCGGATGGAATCGCCTTTGCACTTGTTTAACCGGCCTTTTCTCTTTAGAGATATTTAATCAGTGCATTGCTATGGAAGGCTCTAAACCTGGCATCTCCACATACGTCCAAGCGAAGGCGTCTTTATTTTCTTCAAGAAGTTGAACGTATTCCTTAGACTCTTGTTTAGAAAGATCAGCACTGATGAATGTGTTCCTTAACTCTTCTTCCATACCCAAGTTTATCTCCCGCAAACTGTCTATCGTCGGCTGCCCCCATCTTCTATTTGCTTTGAAGCCATTTCAGGATGCTCGATCATTTTGGGATCCTCTTTCAATGATTGTGGCTGTAACCATGTTTACTGATGATTCCACTCCCAGTCCTTGAAATTTTCTTTGTTTTTCCTGACCAACCCCAATAGAAATTTGAAATCCTTTCCCATTATTCAAGCCAGTGGGTTCTTCGTAATCAAAACCCATGTTTTTCATGATCTTCTTGCTTACCGGGCTATATTGTTTGAGATCTTGTGGTGTCAGCCTACCGTAGTACACATTATTCTCAGTCTCTTCTTCTACCTTTGCTTCCATGGAGATATAAAATTCTATTGACTTCGGGTATTTTATGCTAGCTTTGACCTGAAATCTTCTCGGAGCGGCCAAAAATGGCTTGTTTCTCTTAACATATGGCAGTGGCACTGTATAATTGGACTACAGAATTTTCACTTGCTCAGGTGATAACAGGGTCAGTGGCAGTTGCCTTGGTTGTCTCAGATGTTTTAGCACGAAATGAATTTTCTTCTTTGCTTCTAAAGTCCTGGATGATTCTGCCTTTTCTTCTTCCATCACCTTTATTTGGATGTCTTTTAGTATTTTGCTTTTATCATTCTTTCTTTCTTCTTTAGCGAACCCTTTATAGTAACTGGTGTCTGCAAATAAGGACTCGGCCTCCATATATGGGTTCGCATTGGCCATTACTTTATAATGTATTTCGCCTTTACAGTATTTGAAGTATTAATGCAGAGTAGAGGGTACAATGCTATACTGATGTTTCCATGGCCTTCCCAAGAGAAGATTATATGTCGTCACGACATTTATAACATGGCACACGACATCAGTAGTCAACTCTCATATCTCCAGCGTCACTGTAATCTTACCGAGTGCGCGTTGTCTATCTTGATTGAAGCCCTGTATCATCATTCCACTAGGGCATAGATCTGAATGGTGATAACCCAGTTTACTTAACATCGAGAGTGGCGGGAGATTCACTGTAGACCCATTATCTATCATAATCCGCTTGACCTTCTTCCCACGAATATGGCCTTTTATCATTAGCGGCCTATTATGCTCTACCTCACATATCAAATCACCATCAGAGAAGGAAATGATAGGTAGGCAGTTTTCTTGCTCATTGTGTTGTTCGCGTTCTAGCTCTGCCAGCAAAGTTTCTCTGACACCGTGATCAAACAATGCTTGAATCAAGCTTTGCCAGAATTCCTCTGACAACTTAAGCGCATCATATACACTTAACCGAGCCCTTTAAATGACTTACTACATCATAAGTCACTTTTGCCGTCTCATTCTTCTTTTCATTCTCATCATCATTATTCTGCCTTTCAATGACTTCTTTCCTTGTAATCCCTGCCTTTTGCTTCACAGGACTTGTTATCTTCTTTCCTGATCGTAGTGTAATCACCGCTACCTTCTTTGTCGTCTTATGGTCCTCTTTCTCTTTCGTATCCCAGGCCTTTTCTCGTATCGTAAGCATATTCACTACCTCCACGGTACCCCTTTCCTTTTCTTTACCAATTACTATTTCACCCGTCTATCATTCGTTGTATTATACATTTTAATGTATAGTAATTCTCCGTCGGATGCCCTACCAGGCGATGATAGCGGCAAAAACCCCTCTCCTTGGTTCTTGTCACATCTTCAGGGCATTTGGGTTCTGGTAATTCTATTGTGCCGACTTTTAACAGTTGTTTCATCATAGGAATGACATCTTCTTTATTGGAAGTGAAACCTTCATGAGAGTTGAGCATCCTGGGCCTTTTTCCACTATATCTATTTCTTGACTGGTGCCATTCTCCTTTTCGTTCCGGCCTCTTATCCCGTAAGTCCTTTGTATCTTTGCTTCTTTTGTCACGATCGGTGGTATTTACGGCCATCCTGCTAAGCACTCTTCTAGCTGTTTCATGGTGAAATGCTGGCATCTTACGAGTCATTAATTCCAAGGTGAGCCTTGGTGGCCAGGTCATGGAAAATTCTGATATCAGCGCTGGTGAGTCTAAACGCGATTCCTGTTTTCATAGAATTCAAGCACATCTTGACCTGTTCCCTTTCTTCTGGAAACTGTCTACACGAGGCTCTTAATGTCTTCTATCTGTCTATAAACTTTTCTATTGGTTCTCTTTCTCTTTGCTGCACAGAAGCCAATTCCGTAATACTAACATCACGCTCTGAAGAGATGAAGTTTGACATAAAGGCATCTTGCATTTGTTCCCAAGTACGTATAAACTGGAATACATTGGAATGCTTTATGTGTTAGTGACGACTCGAATAATCGTAAGTAATACTGCGGTATCGTCAAAAAATTCCCCATACTAGTGATGAAGTACATTAAGTGTTCTTCTGGCGATCCTTACCCATTAAACTTCTGAAAATTTGGATGCTTGAAGTTGGTTGGAAAGGGGATATCTTCTACCTCCCTTGGATACAATGTTTGGTACTTGAAACGGCCAGTATTTTTGTGCTCTCTCTCTCTCTCTATTCTGACAACTTCTTCGACAACTTATCTTACATCATCTTGTGTTATAGTTCTCGCGATTGGAACAGACTCTCTTGATCCTACTCCTTGTGGTTAAGAGCCTTCAGGCTGATTTTCTTGTCAATTCATTGTGCTCATCATTGGGGGAACCACTATCTAAGCTACATTATGTGAAAGGGTCACTAAGGCCTCTCTGAGGTGTTTGCATTCTTCCATTAATGCTCTTTTTACTTCTACCATCTCATCGATGTGATCTTCTGTAGTCGGCCTACTTTCCTGGTTTGTCCCAGCCATACACACTGCATCTTCTCCACTTTTTGACGAAATTGTAGTTGGAGTGGGGCGAGAATATGTCGATGTGATAGGGCTTACGAAGAGAGGAAAGGATGGAGTCTCATTTGACTGCTTTATACTTCCAGTGCTATTAATTGATTGAGGCAATACGGTCATTGGTGAGCCTGTTTGGGGTGATACGGATACGGGTGAACCTGCCATTAATGCTTTACCTTTCTATTCTCTCGTCCATCTGACCCTTTGGGCGATCAAAGCAAAAAATTTGCGCGATGTTAACTGTGGAACTACTTGCTCAAGATAGATTGCAGGAGGAGCGAGTTCAGGATTTCTTTTAGCTGCATTGCATGATACAGGCCCTTTAACTCTTGGCGAAGACAGATTCATTCGAAGACTCTTTGCAGTTCATACTCTCGTCCTGCGAGACATCACGATAGTCCAAACCTTATCTTTTTTCGGCAGTTGAGGTGGATCAGATACAACCCCAGCTGTCGCTCGAGTCAAGCTAATCTTGCTTGTAAGAAGTCGAGTCGTGCATTGCGGGGGTTGGTTCGGCGAGTAGTCTATCATGAACCCGGTCGGAGTGAAACGGAAGCTCACTTTTCTCGTGGAAGTTGCCATTAGTTGTAATTTATACTTGGATTCAGAAAACTTCAGTTATAAAATGTAATTATAATTAGAATTTGGAAAGTGAATAATCTATCTTAGAGACGAAGGGGGGGATGTTCTCACTGAGAGTCGCCATTTTAGCATCGAAAGATGCCAAAATACCATGAAAATTCTATGATACTCTCGATGTTGTTATCGAAATAAAATAATGATTGTCCCCAGCAGAGTCGCCATTTTGTTTAGAATAAGAAACAAATGCATTTGATTTTGGGAAATTATTTTATTCGAATGTAACAAAGAGAATATATAAAACAATCGTTGTATTATTAATTCTAAGTTTATCTACATCCCTTCCATAGCCCTTGATTCCAAGATAAATCATTTTAAATAAACAAATTGTAATTAACAAAGCTTATATGTTGAATCTTGAATCCGACAGCATTTCGACAGTTACTTTAGTCATCTCCTAGGACTTAGGAGGAATTTTGAATTGATCAATCAGTCTCTCTTTTAAGCTTGTCCTTTGTACAAGGGAGAGAGACTGAAGTAATGAAGATTGAACTTGAATGCTTTCAGCAATTCCACAGCACTTCGGCCACTATTTAGAATTGGCCACATAGTGACCTGGTTGCATGCGTGGTCAGCTCAACTGATGAGTGGGTTACATGGCTCACACAACTGACCCCTTCTTCTGCTCCTCACCTTCAGTCTTCTTTCAGAGCTCTGCTCTTCTTCCAAAATTTCTCTCCCTTAAATGAGAGGAGGAGTGAGGTATTTATAGGCCCCCACACGTGCCAACTCTCGATCTTTATGCCATGGGGCCCACTGTGCATCAGATTGGACCATTCATTATGATCTTTCTCTGCTCTCGATTGTGCTACTCGCGTAATAGAGAAGTTAATTGCGCGATCGGCGCAATGTACAATCAGTTACGTGACCCGCATAAGGATGAAATCTGCTTTTTTACATGTTAAACTGTTTGCGCCACTCACACAAGTGCTTCGACTGGTTGCGCGGTCCGTACAACCATTACTTGTTGTGCGACTCGTGCAACTGCCAAACAAGGTTTCTTAGTTCTTTCTCCTTTCTTCACTTCATGTTTGATTTCTGATCTTCATCCTTTCTTGATGATGTTTTTTATGCTTCAACATATACCAGGATTTACCTCCTAGTTTGATGGAGATGTAGTTAGGTTTATTACTTTCATAGAATTTAAGATTAGGATAGTTTGCTTTCTATTTGTTTAATCTTTGTGCTAACCCATATTCTCGTTGAGATCCTTCGCAAAGCCTCAAAATTCCTTCTTTAGGTACTATGTCACTCCCCAAACTTGGGAACTGGGCTCACAAAATTTCCGATCACCGAATCCGTTGCTGACAGCCTCCGTAGTACCCATTCTCAGCTCCCTGTGCCCATACGTCAGATTTCGATCCTGTGATCCTATAAGGAGGATTTTCAGTATGATTTTTTTTTTGTAAAGAAGCATAACCACAAGTGTACCCAAATCACAAGAATAACATCATCACCACATATCCATTAATATAAACATTAGATTACAACATAAAAAGGGAAATACATAAATAACAAAATCTCTAAAATGATCTGCCACAAGCTCCTGCCTCAATGCTGCTGTGACCTAACGTCACCTGTACGCAACAATCGCGCATAATCTTACTAAGAAGCTCGGGGGGTGGTGCGTATGTGCACAATACACGTGCCAAGCATATAATATCAGAGTAAGTAGAAATACTATCAATCCATAAATCATACAATATCAAAGTAAGTAGAAATACTGACAATCCATAAATCGTACAATACCAGAGTAAGTGGAAATACTAATAAGTCCATAGATACCATCAGCCTTATCCAGACTATGCGATGCAAAGACATAATAAGCCAGATGTCATATGTTGAGGATGTATTATGTAAATCCTGACGGGTCCACAAATGCCAATAACCTTATCTAGGCCACGTAATGTAGAAACATAATAAGCTAAATGCCATATGCTGAGGATGCAATATGCAAATCCTAACGGGTCCACAAATACCAATAACTTAATCTAGGCCACGTAATGCAAAAACATAAGAAGCCAAATGCCATATGTTAAGGATGCAATGCATAAGAAACAACAAAGCTGGAGTATGTAGTTGAGATGATAGTACGTGGTGTCGAAAGTTGTGGGGTCCATCACAAAGGACTTCTATCCAAACCAGTCTTATACCTAAATTTAGATAACCATACTCATTGTGGTAAACTCCTGATCTCAGGTTGGTCGTGTACTCAACCTAAATCATAGCCATTACGAAGGTACACATAATGATTTAGTTGCACACCACTAGCTCGAGTGGAAAGTGAATGAATGAATGAATGAGTAAAATGCTAAGTACACAACTTCTACTCAGTAAGTCCACATGTCAATACCATTCATCTCTGGGATATCACCGGTGTCTAGTGCATTCCACATTGGTTGCCCCTCCCCCAGGCGCACAACCAAGTGAGTGAAAAAGACCTCAATACCCGCCTGGCTAGTAGTCAGCCAGTATCTACCCGGCTCGTCAGTAACGGACCCATTTCTGAGATGGTCAAAATTAACCTAGCATTGCCCCCTATACCTCGGGCGGATAAGGCCACACCTCCTTCCAACCGACCATGACACAGTGGGAGACGCGGCCTATTGGTATTCGACACTCAGGCGCTCATGCATCCACTCGGTTTAGACATTGGAGCATGCTTGGTACCAAGGGATTTAGGGACTTTCACCCAAGGACATCCAAAGTGCCCAAGTGCTAGAACCAAAAATTTCTGGTGTCCCATCTGACCATCCACGATATACTTGTGGAGGCCACAACCTTAATATTGTTAGGGCACCAAGTGATCATGTCACACAAATGCGAGATGCATGAGTTATACCATCCAGTCATGCATCGAACCTGCGCCTACCACGTGATTATGTTGGATAACTCCGTCTCACAGGGAGTCCCATAAACATCTCAGCCCAATGGCATATGCTGTGTTCAATCACTCCTCATATCATGCATACAAATGATGCGTATGGGCATGTATCATGATGATATACTATGCATGTTCTTAGTATGTCCTACTAGACTGAGTACACTAGCATGATTATCAGATATAACAGGCGATGATCGGCCTTAACTAGTTTGTCACTTACAAGAATAAGGGTTGAACACTACGCCCCACTATACATATAGAAGTCTATATGGAGTGGTCCATGTTAGGGGCCAGCGGCTGGACGTCCAGCCCATCTGCACATTGGGCCTGCTGGACGTTAGCAACTGGACGGCCTACACAGAACACATACAAGGTGGGCCTCATCAGTGGGTCGGTCTAGTAGGAGGGGGACATTGCCTACGTGGTCTTGGAAACGGATGACTAGAGTGGATATAACATAGACATCACTGCAGGCCCACTTATTGCTGGACGCCAGTCCAGCAGACTGTGGGTCTTCCTGATTTCTTGGCAAGCCCCATAGGCTGTGTAGATACAATACAAACATCACAGTGGGTCCCACAGGGACGTGGGCCACCCAGGAGGTGGGCCGACCTCAATCTTCCACCAAATCAGGCAGGTCGGGCGGCCAAAACAGATACAACAAGGTGGGCTAGCGGTCAATCACCCCCTACCGCTGGGTCTGTCCAAAATTTGGGCCCATGCCCTAATACTCTCTCAAAATGTATGGTGTGGGTATAATGTACATACATGAAGGTGGGGTCCACGTGGGTGGGCCACCCCACTCCAAAGATTAAGCTATTATTTGTGATTTCCCTTTAACTAGGTCTGTGTGGCCGACCGATCACACAGGCCACAAATTCGATAGCAGGCTGGCCCACTTAGTGGACGACTAGGATAAAATACATGCATCATGGTGAGGTCCACGTAGGTGGGCCACCAATGGATCAAGCTGGTCTTTGTATTTCCCATCAGACAGCCCTTCATGATCGACTAGTCATACAGGCCTATACCAGGCAGCAGGTGGCCCACTTGCTGGACTGCAAGGTAGGCTAGTTGGTGATCCCACTGGATGGACAACAAGGGTAAAATACATACATCAGGTGGCCTGCAAATCAGGGGAGAAAGAGAGATAGAGAGAACAGAGAGAGAGAGAGAGAGAGAGAGAAAGGAAGGCGTGTGGTGGGAGGAGCTCCGCCACTATGTGCTCCCCCATGTGAGCCATATATAACACATACAACAATTGGATCCCATTCTCAAGTGGGCCCTCAAATCAAATCAAGGTGGGGATACCTCTCCAACACAAAAATCAGGGTCTAAGTGACCGTCTTGCAAAGGAAATCAAATAAACATCATGATGGGGTCCATGGAGAATGGCCCCATCATGGGATGAACATATGAATCATGGTGGGCCATTGGCCACACCTAAGGTCCAAAATGGGGTCCCTACCATCATCCGGTATGCCCCACTTGTCCCAAAATCATCATCTAAACCTAGATTCACCCACCATTGGATCTTCTTCTTGGTTTTTTGGGATGCTTAACTCCCAGGCTTCTTCTTTGATGGAGGAAGATGGAGATTGAAGGGTTGAGATGAGAGAATAGGGGTAGGAAGTGGGCCACACACTTGGCTAATCTTCTGCCCTAGGAATGCTTGGAAGTTCACTCTTTCCTTGAGTTGCTTGGGGAATGAGAAGAGAATGAGAGAGAGGGTGGTTGTAAGGGAGATGGGATGGAGTGATGGGTGTGAGTGATATGAGAGTTGACTTGGGGGGGGGGGGGGTAGGTTGCTTGTCTTGGGGAGAAAGAAAGCATGGCTAGTGATGGGAGGTGTACTTGACTAGTTGATATGAAAGGTGGGTAGATATTCTTTAGAATCTCTCGAAATTCGCAAAGCGCGGTGTTTTCCTCTAGATATACGTGGGTCCACAACACCCGGCTTGGGTATCGCATCTGCGCGCAAGACACGGCGTTAGAACCATGGTGACAGCGTGGTCTCTAGGGTACAAGTTTCGAGTCATGTCAACTCAGATCTATGGGGTGTGACTTAGGGTCATGCGCAAATGCTGTCTACAGGTCATGGGTCATCGAAATTCGATGAGGAGGATCACAGGAGCCTAAGGAACAGTACAGACTAAGATACGGACCTTACATACTATTTTTCCATTACTTCTCCTTTCTTTTAGTTGCATCTTTTGCATACATGCTTATTTTCTTTACATCAAGGACAATGTAGATTTTTGGTTGGAGGTGTGGATTAGGTAAACTACTCAGTGCATTCCTAATTTTGAGTAAATTTTTTTAAAATTTTTAATGTTTCGAGTTGAAATCTATTTGGAAAATGATAATTTATGCACTTAAGAATGTTTTGAGTATGATGAGATAGAGATTGAGTTTTGAATTATTGGAGTTTGATTAACTAAGTAATCTATCACCTACCCTTCTTGCACTCAATTGATTAAGAAGAAGTTTGAATATCATGTCAATCTAAGTCACAAGACACTTCAAATTCCTTTCCGTGAGTTGTGCTAAAATTTCTGATTGTTAACATGAGAATCATTGATAGATGTTGAGAATTGAGATTGGAGAATTTTATTCACCTTAAAGAGGATGAAAAAAACCAGTTATAAAAAATAAAAATAAAAACAGAAGATTGACAAAAAGGTCATGAATGGTGAAAAGACTAGGCTAAAAAAGAATGTAAGAGAATGTACAATCTTAGAAAAAAGGGAATGAATAGAAAAAAGACCGTAGATATAAAATACAAAACTGGAAAAAGAAGAAAAAGGGGATAAGTTTGAAATCAGTAGTTAAGTTTTTAACTAATATTGATATGGTGAGCATGGCTAACATTATGAAATGATAGTATTCTTATGAAAAGTCATTTGATTTTCACTAAACACATTGAAAAACTTGATATATGAACTTATGCTCTGATTTAATCGATAAAGAACCTATTTGATTGATTGCTTATATGATTTGGTTCTAGGTTTTCAAAATCCCACTTTCTCACCTTAATTCTAATCATTCATATTTGATTTTACAAAGGATTGGTTTTTAAACAAAAAAAAAAAAAAGATTTCAACATTGAGAATCTAATCTTATGAGTATTCTGAAAGCAACTAGAAGAAAATGTAAATCTAAATCTAGAATTAAAGGGAGTAATTGTGAAAGTTTTAATTAGAAACTTAAGAATTTAAAGGTGAGAACTAGGGTTTCCAAGGATCCACTTGTAGTGATCAGGGAGTCCTCTTGCTTTATTCAAGTAACACAATTAGAATTCGAATCCTATCTTATTCAATTAGAAAATACATTAATAAAACTAAATCAGAACTTCCATTGACCTAATTGTCAATGAAGGAGAACTATGATAATTGGCAGGGATTCCATCACCAAACCATGCCTAGGAGACGATGGGAAACAACAAGATTTATCAATCCTATAATCTTAAAGCATGAGAATTGTGAAGATTATGAAGGATTTCATCACCCTACCATGCCTAAGGGACAATGATGAACAATAGGACTTACTAATTTCACAATCTCAAAGCAGGAAAAGAAGATACTCAAAGCTATTATAGATTTACCGTAATTTGAGTTACAACAAACCATTAAAAACTGAAAGTATTCCTTAAATATCAAATTAGAATCTATGAAGTTCAACATAAACAAGAATTAAAGCAAGAGAAACATCCCATCACGCTACAAGCTTCACCTCTTAGCCCTAGCTAAGAGGTTTAGCCAACCATAGACATGATTGGACTAAAGTCTCTTAAGAAAAAACATGAAAATAATTAAGGAAGAAGAAGCAAAAATCTTGGCGACGACTTCTCTACCCTTTTGCTCCACTCCTTAAACCCTAGAAGATGCCTAGGAATATCCTAGGGAGTCCCATTTATAGTTGTGGAACTTCAATTTTCACACCTAGTTGGAAAACTCTAGAAACTGCCTCAAATTTATGCAGTTTGCTAAAATAAACTTAACTCCACTCAGTTTCCTAAAATAGACTTCACTATACGCAATTTCACAAAATGACACAAAGTTTCAAAATATGCTTTTTCAGAACGATTTCAGGATTCCTTTTCTTTACATCAAATCTTTGATTCTCTTCATTCCTCACTTGGTTTTCTTAGATCTTTGGCATGTGAATTCTTCAATCTTGGTCTCCTAAGATCATCCCTTGCCTTGGTGATTCATGAGCATCAAATCTGTGCTTTTAGCACCCTTTTCAATCAAAGCTCTTAAATTCACCTTGCAACACAAACATGAGTAAAATAGAACATTAAACATTATCATGTTTATATAACCAATATATAAATGGGGGATAATATGCAATATTTGACCCTCAACACAATCCCCAACTAACATTTTGTTAGTCCCAAGAAAATCATGTAAAAAATATTTTGAGAACCACATGATAATTTTTATAAGCTCAAGTGGTTTTAAAAAAAATAAATCTAGATAATAGAATTCTAAAATACATCAATGTTGTGCATTACCTTCTCCTAAACTCTAGCACTCAGTAAGTTTCATAGTCAAGTTTAAAGCATTAATCCTCCAATTATAACAATTTCAAATATTAAGTTCCATGGGTTTGTAATGAAGTCTAAACTTATCACAATCAAAGGTTCAATTCTTCACTTTCATGATAACATTAATAATTAAAAGAGCATTCAGTTCAACCAAAACCTAAACCGAAACTTGCCTTACAGTTCATCTTTTAATCCCTCTTTTATTCTTCCACCTTTTGATTTTTCCATCGATGGCTTTCATGCTATGTCAATCTTTTTAAAGATCTTTAATAGGTGGTCTTTTAAAAAACAATTGGTTTTTAGTTGGGCATTTTTTTTTCAATTCTTCTCATCGAACATGATGAACATATTCCTCAAGTTGGTTCCTTTCATGCTAAATAATCACCAAGTTAACAATTCAATATTAACTGAAACTTTAATGTGACTGCTAGATGTGGCATGTGAAATCATGACTTGATCAATGTTTAAAACTTCTACTCATGGATTAATAACTCGAACTTAACCTTGAAATCTCCAAGTAACTGAATCTAAAAGATATAAATCATTAACATTAAACATCTTATACTTTTATTTTTCAGGAAATTTTCAATTTTCTGCACTTTTTTTTCCGTAATTTTTGCTCAAAGACTAGAACAACTGATTAGGTAACCTAATACCCCGTCCCCAACCTAAAATCTATATTGTCCTCAATGTAAAAGAAATAAGCATGTAATGTAAAAGAGGCAATAAAAAGAAAAGGGAAATGATGGAAAGATAATACCTGAAGAAGGAATTTTAAGGCTTTTCCAATGATCACAGTATGAAGATGGGTTAGCACAAAAGACTTGAACAAATAATAAGCAAACTATCCTAAAACAACGGAAAGCAAACTGAAAGAGGCGAGCTAATAGTCCAGGAGGGGGGTGGTGAATAAGACTGCCAAATAAAAATTCAAAGTACAAAAATACTGAATAAACTAGAATTAATCACTAATCTTAATAGCAGTAGTATTGAGAAATTGATTTAAACTTTGTTCATAGGACAACCTTACACCAAAATCAAAAGTTTTAGGTAGGACAACCTGATTTCATGAACGTAGTAAAGATTAAGATTACAAGCTAAGTAAGAGACAAGAGAGAGCTATCTATTACAAGCATTCACCAAACAACCAAATTACAACCATTCACCACATATATAAAAATTTAAACCATTCACCACAAACACCAAAAGTTATAGTGGTTCGACGAGTACATCAACTGTTCTCAAACAACTACACCTGCTCCACTCCCAATAATCACAACCCATGTTATATTGGCGTTCACTAATAATCAAAGTTTTTATAGGTTCACCTTAAAACCAATACGGCTGTGTTTTTAGATGGGCTATCACAAACAAAACCCCATGTTGAGATTTTCTAACTATCTCAGTCGAACCAATACATGAGATTTTCTGGATATCTTAAAGAAACTAAAAATAAAAGTACAAAATGATACATATCTTCCTTTTTGAAGACGTTCTTCATGTAGCCCATAAAACTGCTTCATTTGATGTAGAATGTTCAATGTCTAGTAATAAAATCAAGGGTTCTAGGTTCCAATTGATTTTAAATTAGTTCAAACCTCAGGCTACTTATTTAAATCCTTTAGATCTCAAAAAGAAGAGTGATTACTCTCTTTTAAAAAGTAAGATTCATAAACTGGAGATCAAAGAATCAAAACAAAAGCTATAAACAGAAATTTAAAATACCGTACAATAGCTTGATGATAGTAGGGACTTCTCTCTTTCTCAATGAAGTATTTTCTTAGCTTGAATTCATTATTTTGGAATGAGAGAAGGCCTCTATTTATAGGCTAAAATTTGGTTTCTTCGACTCATCTAAGGTCTCTTTCAACTCGTCTAAGATCTAACAAAATTTTAAATTTTGGGTGCGATCGGATAAAACCGTTCTTCGACCGGTCAAGGGCCCTATTCGACTGGTTGAGCACTGCCTTCAACTGGTCGAGGGTGTCAAAAATAGCTTGCTAGACTTCGAGTCGAGCACCCTTTGACTGGTCGAGCACCCTGCTCGACTGGTCAAGAAACCATCAGAAATATCCATTTTTTGAGTTTGAATCTTGGACTGGTTGAAGTTATTCTTGGACTGGTCGAACCAAGGCTTGGACTAGTCGAACTAAGGTTTGGACTAGTTGAACTAAAGCCTAATAAAAGTATAAAACCCCGTATAAGTTTAGCATTTAAAAGAACCTAAGTCTAAGGTCTTTTTAGGGTCATTTGTACCTGAGAAAGCTGGACATTGAAGTATATAGGACGAGTCTTCTACTTGAAGATGGAGCTTGATCCTCCACTAGTAGTAGAACTTGAGTACTCTTTACCTTGTATTATCCATGTCTTGAACTTGTTATTGTACTATACAATCTTTATGGTTTGTTTTAGAAGGTGAACTTTCCATCACTTGAAGTTGAACTTTCCGTCACTTAAAGTTGAACTTTCCATCACTTGAAGGCGAACTTTCCATCACTTGAAGGAGTTTTTTCTCATTAAAATTAGAAAAAATAAAAGTGTGCACAACACTTACACAAACTATCTTAAATAGCAAAAAAGCAGTAAACTTAACAACACCTCCATTAGACTAGTAGGTCAATAATGGTAAACAGGATCATTTAGAGGTGTGAACATTTCCTCTTAATCAAAATTTTCAACAAATGGCTTTAAAAGGTGTCCATTTACTTTGAAATCATTATCATTGTTTGGATTTTGAATCTCAACAGCCCCATGAGGATAAACATTAGTAATAATGAAAGGGTCGGTCCAACTAGATCTGAGTTTACCTAGAAAGAGATGTAATTGAGAATTGTACAAAAGGACCTTTTGACCTGGTGTGAATGATTTTCGAAGAATATGTTGGTCATGAAACACCTTCATTCTGTCCTTGTAAATTCTCGAGTTGTCGTATAAATCGTTCCAGCTTTCCTCAAGTTCATTCAATTGAAGTTTGCGCAATGAGCCAACGTTGTCCAAATTAAAGTTCAGATTTTTAATCGCCCAGTAGGCCCTATATTCCAACTCTATAGGTAAGTGGCAAACCTTCCCATAAACAAGTTTAAAGGGAGACATTCCAATAGGAGTCTTAAATGCAGTACGGTAAGCCCATAAAGCATCGGTCAAGTGAATTGATCAATCCTTGCAGTCAGGATTAATCATTTTTTCCAGTATGTGTTTAATTTCCTTATTGGAAATCTCAGCTTACCCACTTATTTGTAGGTGGTATGGAGTACTCACTTTGTGAGAGATGCCATATTTTTTCATTAAATTTATGAATGGCATATTGCAAAAGTGTGATCCTCCATCACTAATGATGGCTTGAGTCATTTCGAACCGAGAAAGGATGTTTTCTTTTAAGAATTTAATGACGGTTTGATGGTCATTATTCCGGCATGGGATCACTTTGACCCATTTAGTGACATAGTCTACTGCTAGCAAAATATATAAATTTTCAAAGGATTGGGGGAATGATCCCATGAAATCAATGCCCCAGCAATCAAATGCTTTTATAATAAGAATGGGGTTTAAAGGCATCAAATTTCTACGGGACAATGCTCCCAATTTCTGACAATGCTCATAAGCTTTGCAAAACTCATGAGTATCCCTGAACATAGTGGGCCAATAAAAGCCACACTGTAGAATTTTGGCCTTGGTCTTTTTAGCAGAAAAATGACCACAACATGCCTGAGAGTGAGAAAAGGAGATGACACTTTGGTCTTCATTTTCCGACATACATCTCCTTAAGATTTGGTCTGGGAAATATTTGAATAAATACGGATCATCCCAGAAGAATTTACGTATCTAGACAAAGAATTTCTTTTTATCTTGCGTAGTCCAATGTGTCGACGTGGAACATGTGGTAAGATAATTAGCAATATCCACGAACCAAGGTGATTGAGATACTTTAAACAATTGTTCATCAGGGAACACGTCATTTATATGTGTCGTCTTAAGGGAATCAGAGAGATCAAGGCGGGAAAGGTGGTCAGCCACTACATTTTATACTCCCTTTTTATCTTTTATTTCTAAATCAAATTCCTAGAGTAGAAGGATCCATCTTATCAAGCGGGGCTTAGCATCATTCTTAGAAAGAAGATACTTGAATGCCGCATGATCCGTGTAGATGATGATCTTAGATCCAATTAGGTAGGACCTAAATTTATTCAAAGCGAATACTACGACGAAGAGTTCCTTTTCTGTAGTAGTGTAATTCACTTGGGCAAGATTTAAGGTTTTACTCGCATAATGTATAACGTAGGGCCTCTTATGTTTTCTCTGACCTAATATTGCCCCAAGAGCATAGTCAGACGCATCTTACATAAGTTCAAAAGGGATGCTCCAATCGGGTGGCTGCATGATAGGTGCAGTGGTTAACATGCTCTTGAGCTTAGAAAAAGCTTCCTGGCATTACTCTATCCACTCGTATGGTACATCCTTTTGAAGTAGATTATATAAAGGACAAGAGAGGTGACTAAAGTCCTTTATGAATCTTTTGTAAAATCCGGCATGTCCTAAAAAGGATCGCACGTCACGTATGTTCTTGGGTGGAGGTAAGTTAGAGATAAGATCAATCTTAGCCTTATCTAGCTCAATTCCTTTGGAAGAGATGATATGTCCCAGGACAATTCTCTTACGAATCATGAAATGACACTTCTCCCAATTTAGTACTAAGTTCTTTTCCTCGCATCGCTTTAGTACACATTTAAGATTTTCCAAATAATCTCTAAAAGATGGACCAAAAATAGAAAAATCATCCATGAAGACCTCTAGATATTGCCCCACCAAACAATCCCGAGGGACCCCAAGTTTCTGTATTTCTATGTTAATGATTTCTTCCTAATTAGAAGGGATTTTCAAAAATTTAAATAGTTCTTCTAATAAATTTTCTAAAGGGAATTAAATCTCTAGTTTCTAAGTCTAGATATGTAATAGTTTATAATGGGAACCTAAGTTTAATTTCTACGTTCAAACAACCAAACTTAAAATTTCCTAAGGGGAGCTAAATTTGGGTCTCTACATTCTTAAAATTTCTTAAGTCTACGGGAAGTTTACTTAGGTTTAACTTTTTATTTTCAACATTCTAAACTTAAGATATTGAAAGTTTGCATAAACTCTTTCCCAAAGGCAAGGTTTGTCTAAACTCTCTCTTTCTGATACCTACTTGTAACACCCTGGTCCTCATAACCCGAGGATGATCGATCATGTACGAGAGCCCAAGGGTTACGTTATGAAGTGATCTAACATTCATTTAACTAGTAACAATTCTCATAACATTAAGAAAGGTAACTACTGTATAAACTAATAAAAGTGAAATTAAAAGAGTTCAACATACGTAAATGGAGGATAAAATATAAAAGTGAAATCCCTCAGTAGGGGATTTTAATGAAAATACTCAAAATGTAAGCAAGATATAAATACTGAAATACGAAAGCAGTTAAATCCTAAAGTATTAGTTGAGCTCCAATGACTCGACCTCATCCGTATAAAAGTCTTCCTCGCCATACTCCTTCTTAGCCATCATTGGGGTCCCGTCGTAGGGATCACCATCAACATCATACCCGCATCTATTTGGTGCAACCGCACTATTGGATGAGTGAAAACTCAGTAAGAATTTCCCACACAGATTCATGCATATCACATCATTCCAATATAGTTTAAACCAACACATTCATTTCACAAGACAACAATAACAAAAGTATATATGTATGGATGTATGGATGTATGCTCAAGTCACAGATTTGGGGGATGCACATCTAGTTATCAAAAGAAAAGGGTCACCCGCAGTAGACTAACTACCTCGAAAAGACCATGTAGGTGAGTGCGCCCAAGGATATTTAACCCCCTGAAAAAATACTCAGGATACACCTAAGGCGGTTCTAAACCCGGAAAAGCCTCATGTAAAGGATGAGCAACCCATAGTGATGCAAATGCACATATTCTGATGATTAAACTCAAGTAGTAGAACTTGTAGCAAACCTAACAGAATGTGGCTTACATTGAACACTCGGTAAAGCTCAAATGTCATGCATGGATGTTAGGCATCGTGGCAATCATGTACATTCTTTATATTTGACAAGATTGCTCCTCAAATAGTAAATGTAATCAGGTTATGAGGTTCTTCGCAAAAGATTAAGCATTCATCCAGGAATTTAATATGGATCGTCATCATTTCTCTAAGCTCAAAAGAAGGCTCACCATTGTGGCAATCTAAAGATCAAATATGATCAACAATTAATGGTCCATTCTACTTTTCATACAAAAGAAGGCATCACACACACACACACATGCACATATATATATATATATATATATATATATATATATATATATATATATATCCTTTATTATACAACTCATTAGATAAAATGAACTGAGATTTGTAAGGCTCACGAATTGCCATTAGAAATATGCCCATAATGTGGAGACAACAAGAATAAATTTAGTCACATGGTTAATCAACATTTAATTTGAATGATAGAATTCAAAGTATTACTTCATTCAATACTTGCTATCTAACTTTTTGTTTATTAGGTTCTAAGCTCTATCCATATATTAGAGTCAAGCTAATGGCGAGGTAGAGAAAGTAAGAAACAATGTGAGCAATTCTCCACCATACGATTTATAGATAAATTGATATGAAAGTTACTAATTCATGTCATAACTAATAGAGTGTACCCATTGTTAAATAATCATAAATGTGGCATGGAAATTTTGTGACAACATCCTATACACATAATTAATAAATAAAGGGTTAGAGCAATAGAGATTAAGATATTACTTCATGATTATCAATTAAGAATAAGAAGAACTCTAAAATTCTCTACACCGGGAATTTATGAATGAATGAAGCAATGGGGTTTTAAACATTCATTCATGATTATTGACATCAATTAGAGATTAAAAGGAGTGAAATTAATATTTACACTATTCTACCCTCTAGGCTTAAAACTATCTTGGAATTTAATGAAATGAAGGAAGCAATGTGGGATATTCCTCACCTTGAATGAATGTTCTTCTTGATTTGAACCTTCCTACAAGGTGAGTTTATGAGTTCCTAAATCAAAGTAATCAGAATCAAATTCTATTTCAGTTCATGTATGGACTATGGGTGATATGAGATTGTCTTCACTTACTTCATTCGAAATTAGTTGAGGAAAGGGTTGTTCCTCAAGTGAGCTGCTGTAAATGATACCTGAATGAATTATTTCCAGTTTTCAGCGAGTCGTTAATAAGTTAACTCAGTTTAGTTATCATATTGTAAGATGGTGTGAATGAGGGATAGTACCTGTTGTTTACCCTTGGGTTACTCAATCCATGAGTTTGGTAGTATCTCCACCGATCCTCTAGATTACTCCAAGTGCTAGTTTGGAAATAAGATAGACTTGACTCAGTTAAGTAGTTACTGAGTCGACTCACGAAACTAGTTGAGATAACACTAACTGTGATTAGGGGTTTTTGATTCCATACTTGGATGGCGATGTTCTTAGTTTTCAAAGAGTGGATGATTATCCTTCAGGGTAGTTAGTTAGAGGAATTCCTAAAGGCACCATTTCAACATGTTAACACCGAGTAAACTCAGTCTGATCACTAACTATGGAGATGAGAGGATGATAGGGCCCATTTGCAATATGTTCCTAGGTTATTTAACTCAGGAGATTAGTGATATCCCTAAGGGTCTTCTTAGATCGTTCTAAGCGTATATTCTTGGAGATAAAACGCACTTGATTCAGTTGGACATTTGCAGAGTCAACTCGTTAACGAGTTGAGTGCAGTGTCCCTTCAAACGGTTGGAATAAATTTGTGTTACCTGATGAGGTAGAGAGACTGGAGCAACCCGGTTTCCAGATTTGATTGGAGTTAGGGCTTTACCTTGACATACAGATAGGGGCTGAGTTATATGTTGTTAACTTGACCGTCACTCGATCTTGAACTCAGTCTGGTTAGAGATCCGTTACCTGAGATGCTAGATGGGTGAGGCGTTTCCGTCGGGTTCTTCTGATTCACGGTCGATATGAGCTGCTGAAGATGACCAGTTGTGATAGGATGGTCCTGATTTGTAACAGGTCTAATAAGTTTTCTGGGAAGATGAGTTGATGCGGAACTGTCGAGTCACAACCAAGTTGGCTCAAATCTCGGACCTATCGAACCAGCTGTTTGTCCGAGGTAGCCCTCTAGTTCTCTCTCTCTCTCTCTCTCTCTCTCTCTCTCTCTCCTTCTCCCCTTCTCTCTCTCTCTCCTTATCTCCATTTCTCTCTCTCTCAGCAAGGGAATGAGTCAGGATTTGTCATTGACTTGTTTTCTAAGGTGGCTGAGTCGAGTTGCTACAGAAGCTTGCAACTCGCTCCAGCGGCTGGCTCCCTCTCTCTCTCTCTCTATCCTTCCTTGGAAGTCGCCGTAAAATCTGGCTATTATTGCATTTCCCCTATTAGATATTTTCATGGTTAATCATGGGGATTAGTGCATTATTAACATAAGGAGGCCGAGAGAACCCATTATCAAGGTTCTCCCATTCATCTGATCACATGCATGGGCCTTTAAAATTGCCCCTGCTGGACTTTAATGGGGTGAGTGTAAGTGCTATGTTTTCTAGCTCCTGTGATTGTCAAATTTAGTAATCCAAAACCTCTTGGAATTTATGTCTTATGTAGCGCATCTACATATTCAAGACTGTGCTTCTCATGTACAAGAATAAAGGCATTTACCTCAAGAACCTCAAGTGCAAGATTATATGTTCATGTCTAGTACAACACCAAGTGTGAATTCAACTTTCAAGCTTCAATAGTTCAAGCTTCGTCCAAGTCGAGACAAAGTTCTTTACTTTAGACCTCGAGCTCAAGCTTCAATGTTAGTCATATTCAAGCTTCAAAAGTTTGAAGTTCAAGCTTTATCAAATGTCAAGATCTCAAGCTTCGTGAACTTCAAAGAACGACTATCAACTGAAGTAAGAGAAGATTCAATGTTCATACATCACTAACAAGGTATGAAAGACCCTAGATTGACCATAGGGTAGGTCATTTTTGTAAGTGTTATGGTCTCATACTCCTTTGATTGTCAAATTTTGATGTGTCAAAACATCTATCTGTGTCCTGTGCTTGTATGATGATTTATATGAATTCAAGACACTGCATAAACACTTCAAGAAGCTACAAGTTGAACTTTTCAAGAAGCTACATGTTGAAGTCTCAAGAAGCTACAATGTTGATTTCAAGTCTTAAGAAACAACTCATGACTTCAAGACTAATAAGCAATGCATGAAGTAGTTGTTATGCTGATGAAGATCTCAAGTTTGAAGCTACAACAAGTTCAAGATCTCAAGCCTGATATGGTTCAAACAATCTACATTCGTTGAATGGTTGAAGTTCAATGTCCATACGACATGATTCAGGATTGAATGACCTTAGGTTGACCCTTTAAGTAGGTCACTTTGGATACATAAATCAAATATTTATTTTACATAAGTTTGGTCTATTCTACGACCAGTCCTAGCTCTTGTTCGACCAGTCCTGGCATTGGTTCGACTAGTCCAAGAAATTCCACGACCAGTCCTAAGTAGTTGAAGATTTTTCAGAATTTTTGGTACGCCCATGACCAGTCCTGGAGGCCCTTTGACCGGTCGTAGGTGTGGCTTCGACTCGTCCACGACTAGTCGTGGAGCTACGACTCAAAGTCCAGCAACGTAATCTATGGTCCTACGACCAGTCGTAAGGATCTACGACCAGTCGTAGGTGACCCACGACCAGTCGTAGGCTACTCACGACCAGTCGTGGAACGACTTTCAAAGATCGCGCTCAATATTTCAAAAATCTGTTAGAGCTACGACCAGTCGTAGGTTTTTAAGACCAGTCGTAGGAACGATTTTTGCTTCTATAAATTGAACACGAAATTCAGAGTTTTCACACTTCAACTCTATTCTATTCAAGAATTTTCAAGTGGTCACTCTGAGATAAGTCTGTGTTTATTTTAAGCTACATTGTGCTTATTTAATATTCCTTTCTGCTAGCTTATTTAATTTGATTTTGTTTCTTTATTCCAATCTTATTTGAAAAGAGGAATTATCTTATTCCTTCTTCTTGGAATCAAAATCAAATATAGCTACTGTAAGGGTTATGGTCTCATACTCCTTTGGTTGTCAAATTTTGATGTGTCAAAACATCTATCTGTGTCTTGTGCTGGTATGATGATTTTTATTCAAGACACTGCTTAAATACTTCAAGATGCTACAAGTTGAAGCACAAGATGTTAAAGTTCAAAAAAAGCCACAAAAAGCTACAAGATGTTGAAGATCTCAAAGTTGATTTATGTTGATGAAGATCTCAAGACTTCAAGCCTGATATTGTTCAAGACTTCAAGCCTGATATTGTTCAAGACTTCAAGCCTGATATTGGTTCAAACAATCTACATTCGTTGAATGGTTGAAGTTCAATATCCATACGACATATTTTAGGTTTGAATGACCTTAGGTTGACCCTTTAAGTAGGTCATTTTGGATACATAAATCAAATGTTTATTTAACATAAGTTTGGTCAATTCCAAGACCAGTCCTAGCTCTTGTTCGACCAGTCCTAGCATTGGTTCGACTAGTCCAAGAAATTTCACGACCAGTCCTAATTAGTTGAAGATTTTTCGGATTTTTTGGAACGCCCACGACCAGTCCTGGAGGTCCTTCGACCGGTCGTAGGTTGGCTTCGACTCCTCCACGATCAGTCGTGGAGCTACGACTGAAATTCCAGCAACCTATTTCATGGACCTACGACCAGTCGTAGGTGACCCACGACCAGTCGTAGGTGTCCCACGACCAGTCGTAGGTGTCCCACGACCAGTCGTAGGGTACACACGACCAGTCGTAGAACGGTTTTCAAAGATCGCGCTCAATTTTTCAAAAATCTGTTAGAGCTACGACCAGTCCTAGGTTTCTAAGACCCAGTCGTAGGAACGATTTTTTCTTCTATAAATTGAACACGAAATTGAGTTTTTACATCCGAACTCCATTCCATTCAAGAATTTTCAAGTAATCACTCGAGATAAGTCGTGTTTATTTTAAGCTAAATTGTGCTTATTTAATATTCCTTTTTGCTAGCTTATTTAATTTGATTTTGTTTCTCTATTCCAATCTTATTTGAAAAGAGGAATTATATTATTCCTTCTTCTTGGAATCAAAATCAAATATAGCTACGCCCAACAAGTCAAAATCTAAAATCTATTAGAATTTAGAACCCTATGAATGTGAGTATTGGAAATTGAACTTTGATATTCAATCATCTACTCCGATTGGTTCTCCGGGCTGCTAAAAGAGAAATCCAGGTATTTTACAATTGTAAAATTCATTTATTATTGGTTTTGTTTGAGGTTAAGCCAGAAAAATCTCATTGTATTGGTTTTGTTTGAGATTGAGCCAGAAAAATCTCATTGTATTGGTTGTCTGAGGAAAACCAGAAAACTCAGAAAAAGGAGTTTTTGAATTGTGTAAGCCCAAGTGAAAAAAGACACAATTGTAAAGGTTTTTGGTGAACCTGTGAAAACCTATTTGATAGTGAACGCTAATATCCCCTGTGTGAGGATATTAGGAGTGGAGTAGCATTGTGGGTCGTTGTAAAACAGTTGGTGTACACACAGGCGAACCACTATAACTCTTTGTCTTGTGGATTGAATGCTTGATTAATTTTCATATCTTTTATCATTTGATTGTGTGGAATGTACAAGTGGATGTGAATGTTGTAATTATTTACTTTTTCAAGCAAGTGTGGGGATTGTTGTAATAATTTAGATCTTTACTTCTGCATTTATTTTCAATTCCTTGCTGCTATTTCATTTACTTATATTAACATTGAGTTCTTGATTCAAAAGAGGTTCTAGAAATAAGGTTGTCCTACCATAAGCCCTTGTTTATTATGGTGTAAGGTTGTCCTTAGAACTAAATTTGTATCAATCTCTCAATAATTATTTATCAAGGTGATTTATATTTAGCATTGTGAATTGATTCATTATTGTAAGGGTATTGATTTACTTTAGTTCCGCTGATTTATTTTTAAATTTGGCATAGTCCTATTCACCCCCCCCTCTAGGACATATAGCTTGGCCTTTTCAAGTGGTATCAGAGCCTAATAGCTCATTTTTGTTGCTTTTTATTTGGATTTAATTCCTGAGCTAACGATCTAAGCTATATAAAAGATGTCAAATTTTGATAGCCTTTCAGTTACTAGGCCTCCACCTTTTGATGGCTCCAACTATGCCTATTGGAAAGCCAGAATGAGAATCTTCCTCAGATCAATGGATGAAAGTGTGTGGCTAGCCACAGTGACTGAATGGAATCCTCCTACCATGGAAGTAACTGGTGTTGATGGTTCAAAATCTATGAAAATTACACCATTTTTTCAATGGACCACACTTCAGAAAAATGAGAGTAGTGCTAATGCTAAAGCACTAAATGCAATCACTTGCGCACTATCACCAGATGAGTTCAAAAGAATCATATCCTGTGATACTGCAAAGCAAGCCTGGGACATTTTAGAAATGACACACGAAGGTACATCAATTGTCAAGAAATCTAAAGTCCAACTCCTCACAACTAAATTTGAAGAAATTCATATGGAGGAAAATGAAATGTTTATGGACTTTTACACTAGATTGAATGACATTGTAAACTCTATGTGGGGTCTTGGTGAAAAGATCTCAGAAAGTAAAGTGTGTGCAAAAATACTACGCTCTCTTCCTGAACGGTTCAATTCAAAGGTAACCGCAATCCGGGAACTTCGTGATACGGACAATATGAAGGTAGAAGAATTAGTTGGTTCTTTGCAAACCTATGAATTAAGTTTTAAAGCTCCTAAAGGTAAGTCTATTGCTTTGAAGTCATCTAAAAGTATTACTCAAGAAAATTGATTGAGAAAAGTCTGAAGATGATATGGCCCTTTAGCGAAAAAGTTTTATAAGATTTTCAAAAGTAAGAAAAGAGTCAACTTTCAAAAGGCAAATGAAAAGAAACGTTCTAAACCTAAGTCTAAAACTTGGAAATCATTGAAAGATAGTCAATGTTACAAGCTGTCAAGAATATGGGCATTTAGCAAACAAATGTCCTAAAAGGACAGATCCAAAAGGAAGGGTATGTTGGCTACTTGGGATGAATCGTCGATTCTGAAGCCTCTTCTGAATCAGAAAATTAAACCGAGTCGAGGCAGTGAACTTAAGGCCCTTATGACTCTAGCCAAGTTTACCTTTTCAGATCACGATGATTCAACAAGTGAAGAAAATTTGGATAGTGATCATGAAAATGATGAAGATCTACAAGATGCTTACAATGCCTTATATAAGGAAAGTTGTAAAATTGCTGTCAAACTTAAACTTCAAAAAGAAAAGTTCTTTAAACTAAAAGAATGTTTTGAAACCCTTGTTTTAGAAAAATCTCAAATTTCAGATTGTTTTGAAAAATCAAAGTGTGATTTAGAATTCAAAACCTCCCTAATTGAAAATTTGAAATCTGAAAATGAGAAACTTAAAAATGAAGTATCTTCTCTTTTGAGTTTGAAGGACACATGGAGATATGCCCAAGGTGATCCTAAATTAGAAAAATTATTATCCGGATCAAGAAAATGTGGTGATCGATCCGGGTTGGGCTTTGATATAAACACATCTCCTAAACAGAAGAATGCTCCTTCCATTTTTGTGAAAGGAGAGACTTCTAACTCAAAAGGAAAAGGTACTAATCAAATTTGTTTCTAAAAATACAAAAACCTTTCAAAAACACAAAAGCGGACTATATAAATTTCAAAAATCGATTCGAAACCCGCTAGTGAAAAAATTATTGATTTACTTAAGGAGAGCTATTAAAATCTAACTCAAGTAGGTCACTCTTATAACTATAAACAAAAGAAGACCAATTATTCTCCTAAACCCAAAACAAGATTGAAATGGGTTCCCAAGGTTACTTGTTTGGTTGCTCACTTGCTTTCAAAGCTACAAGCCATTCAAAATGGTACCTAGGCAGTGGATGCTCCGGACATATGACAAAGCGACAAAGCTCTATTCACCGATCTTAAAGATATGGTGATGGGTCAGTCACATTTGGTGATGGTAGCAACTGCAAGATAATTGGCAAAGGTACGGTCCAACTCTATAACCTTCCCTTATTTAAAAATGTGTTATATGTTGAGGGTTTAAAACACAACCTGTTGAGCATATCTCAAATATGCGATAACAACCATAATGTTAAATTTTCTAATCAAGGTTGTGAAATTACAAATGAAAAGGGTTCGTAATATTAACTGGTCGCAGAACTTCTGAAAACTGCTATATAGTAAGCAACGGTAGCTCATCTAATCAAACGTGCTACATGGTCCATACCGATGAGACAGATTTATGGCATAAACGCCTTGGACATGTACACTACCGAAATTTATACAGATTGAGCAAAAGTGAACTAATAAAAGGTCTACCTAAAATGCAAAAAGTAGACAAGATCTGTGGTGAATGCCAGTATGGTAAACAAACTAGGAGCTCTCACAAAAAGGTGAACTCCAATATCACCACAAGACCACTCGAGCTTCTCCATATAGATCTTATAGGACCAACAAGAACGGAAAGTCGAGGTGGCAAAAAGTACATCTTAGTTATTGTAGATGATTATACAAGATACACTTGGGTTTCATTCTTGAAAGATAAATCAGAAACCCTTGATGAAGTGAAAAAGATTATAAAACGGATTCAAACTGAAAAATGTTCTCAAGTCAGCAAGATCCGTAGTGATCATGGATCTGAATTTGAAAATAGCGGTTTTGAGAAATTTTGTAGCGATCAGGGAATATCGCATGAATTCTCTGCACCTAAAACTCCTCAACAAAATGGAATTGTCGAGAGGAAGAATAGAGTGCTTCAAGAAATGGGAAGTGTTATGTTAAATAGCATGAAGCTACCTAGGAATCTCTGGGCTGAAGCAGTGAATACAGCCTGTTACATTATTAACCGTGTTTATATTTGTAAATCTAATAATAAAACGGCTTATGAAATGTGGTTTGAGAAAAAGCCTTCTGTCAAATATTTTTGAATTTTTGGCAGCAAGTGCTATATTTTGCGTGACCGTGAAAATTTGGGAAAATTCGACACTAAAAGTGATGAAGGGATCTTTTTAGGTTATTCTTTAAACAGTCGTGCTTATCGTGTTCTGAACAACAGGACCGGTGTGATTCAAGAGTCAATAAATGTTGTGATTGACGATCTTTTGAAGACACCTGTCCCTAGTTTAGATAATGATGAAGTTCTTATACTTGAAAAACAAGAAACTTCATCAAGTGAAACTAATCCTGAATTAAGGACTGTTAAAGATCATCCAACCTCTCAAATACTTGGAAACCCTCTCACTGGTGTGCGCACTCGTAGACAATTAGAGGACATATGTAACTACGTATGCTTTACATCCCAGATTGAACCGGGTAACGTAAAAGAAGCACTTTCGATGAAAATTGGATTCTTGCGATGCAAGAAGAACTTAATCGATTTGTCGAAATGATGTCCGGCAACTTGTTCCTAGACCTAAAGATAAACATATTATTGGAACAAAATGGATTTTCAAAAACAAATCGATGAGCTTAGAAATATTATTCGAAATAAAGCAAGACTAGTTGTACGGGGATATACACAAATCGAAGGTATTGACTATAATGAAACATTTGCCCTCGTAGCTCGTCTTGAATCGATCGACTTTTTATCTCCATAGCATGTTTTAAGAAAATTAAAATTTATCAAATGGATGTAAAGAGCGCCTTTCCGAATGGTGATTTACATGAAGAGGTATATGTTGAACAACCTGCTGTGGTTTGAAGATCCTAAATTTCTTGATCATGTGTATCGTCTTAAGAAAGCTCTCTATGGTTCGAAACAAGCTCCCAGAGCATGGTACGAAAAATTGACTAAGTTTTTTCTTGAGTCATAACTTTCAGATGGGATGTGTTGATAAGACACTCTTTGTTAAGAAATATAACGATGATATTCTAATGGTTCAAATATATGTTGTGATATTATTTATGGATCAACCCGTACTAACATGACTGTTGAGTTTGCAGATTTGATGAAGTCTAAATTCGAAATGAGCATGGTTGGAGAATTAAACTATTTCCTAGGATTGCAAGTAAAACAACAACCTGATGGAATCTATTTGATCATTGATTGCAGGATTTGTTTTTTTTTTCTTAAAAAATCTGTTCTATCTAAATCTCATTCCTTCTATCTTGCATCTTGTTGTTTCCTTGAAATCTTTCTTTGAAAATGGATGCTAGAGGTAAAAAGAAAACTACTTGAGGTCCATCTTCTTCTAGATCAACTTCTATTGTTCAACGTCATCTTCGTTCTCCTGAAAATGATCCTACTGATGCTCGAGATTTGCGTATGCGTAATGTAATTGTTGAACGTCATGTTAATGTCAATCACATTGCTTCTTTTGGTATTCCTTCTTTGTTGGAATCTGTGGGATGGGATAACATCCTACATTGGGGTGGAGCTGCATACCAGTTCATTGCCCAATCCATGTTTGCATGTATCTGCGATTTTTCTCTTGAGAATTTAACATTTAAAGTTGATACTCAAGAAGGTTTGTTTGTTGTAGATCGACATTTGATTGCAGATATTATGGAAATACCTATCAATGATGAAAGCATTCCAATTAATATTTTACATGATAATCTCTCAGAATCTGAACGACGAATGCTTACTAGAGATTTATGTAATATGGATGTTCATTGGACTCATAAAGGTCATGTACTTCCCTCAAGGTATTTGTTACCCAGACACAGAGTACTTCATAAGATATTCATTTCAAATCTTTATCCACGTTCTGGTAACAAAACCGAACTCACTGCTTTTATGGTTCGTGTTTTGCATTCTGTTGTCTCTGGTGCTAAAATATGCCTCCCTTCTTTAATTTGTCATTCCATTATTCTGTCACGTCACCATCTTGGACATAGTGATATACCCTTTGGTTATTTATTGACTATGTTAGCAAATCATATGCTCATAGCTATGCCTACTAGAGAAAAACCCATCCACCATCTCCCTTTTAATAATTCCAATCTTAATAAGATGACTTTAGATTTGGCTAGAGGCCAAGTGGATCTGGTAGCAGATGGTGGTGAAGAAGTGTATCTTTGAAGCTAGTAGTAATCTTCCTGAGGACGTGAATATGGATGACTTATTTGAAGAACTTGAGTCAGACTCGGCTGATGATCCTGATTTTCAGCCTTCTGATTTTGATGAAAGGTTGAATTCTCTTCAAGAGCAGGTGGCTCAAATTCGTGTTACTCAAGACACACAATTTTCCTATATGCGTAAATATATGAGGCGAATTGCTAAGGGTTTACACAAAATCGATCCATCTAATCCTGCACCCTCTTCTGGTTCTGACTGAATTTTTTTTTGGTCTGTAATATTTACCGATATTAGCTTGCATCTCAAAACCTTCTAATTGGTTATGGACTATTTTTTGCTTCAACTTCTAATTGGTTATGGACTATTTTTTGCTTCAACTCCTAATTGGTTATGCACAATTTACTGTTTTTCTTCCTTTGTCATTTTGTGTCAAAAAGGGGGAGAAGTTTGGTGAATGTTATTGAATATTATAAATTTTGTTGTGCTATTACTCAGGGGGAGTTAAACTTCTCAGCTATTACTCAGGGGGAGTTAAACTTCTCAAGAGTTATGGGAAAATGATTATTGCTTATCATGTCTATACATGTCTATACATTGCTTATCATCTGTACATCTGTGCTTGCTTTGTACTTCTCTTATGTCTATTGGAAGAATTATTACTTGGTGTGGTGTTTTGTCACAAATTTGACAAAGGGGGAGATTGTAAGGGTTATGGTCTCATACTCCTTTGGTTGTCAAATTTTGATGTGTCAAAACATCTATCTGTGTCTTGTGCTGGTATGATGATTTTTATTCAAGACACTGCTTAAATACTTCAAGATGCTACAAGTTGAAGCACAAGATGTTAAAGTTCAAAAAAAGCCACAAAAAGCTACAAGATGTTGAAGATCTCAAAGTTGATTTATGTTGATGAAGATCTCAAGACTTCAAGCCTGATATTGTTCAAGACTTCAAGCCTGATATTGTTCAAGACTTCAAGCCTGATATTGGTTCAAACAATCTACATTCGTTGAATGGTTGAAGTTCAATATCCATACGACATATTTTAGGTTTGAATGACCTTAGGTTGACCCTTTAAGTAGGTCATTTTGGATACATAAATCAAATGTTTATTTAACATAAGTTTGGTCAATTCCAAGACCAGTCCTAGCTCTTGTTCGACCAGTCCTAGCATTGGTTCGACTAGTCCAAGAAATTCCACGACCAGTCCTAATTAGTTGAAGATTTTTCGGATTTTTTGGAACGCCCACGACCAGTCCTGGAGGTCCTTCGACCGGTCGTAGGTTGGCTTCGACTCGTCCACGATCAGTCGTGGAGCTACGACTGAAATTCCAGCAACCTATTTCATGGACCTACGACCAGTCGTAGGTGTCCCACGACCAGTCGTAGGGTACACACGACCAGTCGTAGAACGGTTTTCAAAGATCGCGCTTAATTTTTCAAAAATCTATTAGAGCTACGACCAGTCCTAGGTTTCTAAGACCAGTCGTAGGAACGATTTTTTCTTCTATAAATTGAACACGAAATTCAGAGTTTTTACATCCAGAACTCCATTCCATTCAAGAATTTTCAAGTAATCACTCTGAGATAAGTCTGTGTTTATTTTAAGCTAAATTGTGCTTATTTAATATTCCTTTTTGCTAGCTTATTTAATTTGATTTTGTTTCTCTATTCCAATCTTATTTGAAAAGAGGAATTATATTATTCCTTCTTCTTGGAATCAAAATCAAATATAGCTACGCCCAACAAGTCAAAATCTAAAATCTATTAGAATTTAGAACCCTATGAATGTGAGTATTGGAAATTGAACTTTGATATTCAATCATCTACTCCGATTGGTTCTACCGGGCTGCTAAAAGAGAAATCCAGGTATTTTACAATTCTGTAAAATTCATTTATTATTGGTTTTGTTTGAGGTTAAGCCAGAAAAATCTCATTGTATTGGTTTTGTTTGAGATTGAGCCAGAAAAATCTCATTGTATTGGTTGTCTGAGGAAAACCAGAAAACTCAGAAAAAGGGGTTTTTGAATTGTGTAAGCCCAAGTGAAAAAAGACACAATTGTAAAGGTTTTTGGTGAACCTGTGAAAACCTATTTGATAGTGAACGCTAATATCCCCTGTGTGAGGATATTAGGAGTGGAGTAGCATTCTGTGTGGCTGTTGTAAAACAGTTGGTGTACACACAGGCGAACCACTATAACTCTTTGTCTTGTGGATTGAATGCTTGATTAATTTTCATATCTTTTATCATTTGATTGTGTGGAATGTACAAGTGGATGTGAATGTTGTAATTATTTACTTTTTCAAGCAAGTGTGGGGATTGTTGTAATAATTTAGATCTTTACTTCTGCATTTATTTTCAATTCCTTGCTATTTCATTTACTTATATTAACATTGAGTTCTTGATTCAAAAGAGGTTCTAGAAATAAGGTTGTCCTACCATAAGCCCTTGTTTATTATGGTGTAAGATTGTCCTTAGAACTAAATTTGTATCAATCTCTCAATAATTATTTATCAAGGTGATTTATATTTAGCATTGTGAATTGATTCATTATTGTAAGGGTATTGATTTACTTTAGTTCCGCTGATTTATTTTTAAATTTGTCATAGTCCTATTCACCCCCCCCTCTAGGACATATAGCTTGGCCTTTTCAGCTACGCCCAACGAATTAAATCTAAAATCTATTAGAATTTAGAACCTTATGAATGAGAGTATTGGAAATTGAACTTTGACATTCAATCATCTACTCCGATTGGTTCTACCGGGCTGCTAAGAAAAGGAGAAATCCAGGTATTTTACAATTCTGTAAAATTTATTTAGTTTTGGTTTTTTTTGAGGTTAAGCCAGAAAAATCTCATTGTACTGGTTTTGTTTGAGGTTGAGCCAGAAAAATCTCATTGTATTGGTTATCTGAGGAAAACAGAAAACTTCGAAAAAGAGGGTTTTTGAATTGTGTAAGCCCAAGTGAAAAAGACACAATTGTAAAGGTTTTTGGTGAACTGTGAAAACCTATTTGATAGTGAACGCTAATATCCCTGTGTGAGGATATTAGGAGTGGAGAAGCTCGTGTGTGGCTGTTGAAAGACAGTTGGTGTACACACAGGCGAACCACTATAACTCTTTGTCTTGTGGATTAAATGCTTGCTTAATTTTCATATCTTTTATCATTCGATTGTGTGGAATGTACAAGTGGATGTGAATGTTGTAATTATTTACATTTCAAGCAAGTGTGGGGATTGTTGTAATAATTTAGATCTATACTTCTGCATTTAATTTCAATTCCTTGCTATTTCATTTACTTATATTAAAATTGAGTCCTTGATCCAAAAGAGGTTCTAGAAATAAGGTTGTCCTACCATAAGCCCTTGTTTTTTATGGTGTAAGGTTGTCCTTAGAACTGAATTTGTATCAATCTCTTAATACTCATTTATCAAGGTGATTTAAAATTTAGCATTGTGAATTGATTCATATTGTAAGGCTATTGGTTTAATTTATTTCCGCTAATTTTATTTTAAATTTGGCATAGTCCTATTCACCCCCCCCCCCTCTAGGACATTTTGCTTGGCCTTTTCAATTTTGAATACATAATTCAATCGGCTCACTTTATAAGTGCATAAACTGGTTTTCGAGTAGTCTTAGGCTATGTTCGACTAGTCCTAGCACTGGCTCGACCAGTCTAAGAAATCCTCGACCAATCCTAAGTTTGTTTATAATTTTTAGAAATTTTTGTTAGAGCCTCGACCAGTCCTTGAGACTGCTCGACTAGTCATGTGAACAGTGCTTGACCTATTCTCTACCAGTCTTGCAGGCTCAAATCAAAGTCAAGCAACTAAATTGACTTCCACATGACCAATTGTGGACAGGACTCGACTGATTGTGGAGGCCACTCGACCGGTCGACTAGGTCCTTCGACCAGTCGTGGAACAGTTTGATCTTATCGCGCTCAAAATTTAAAAAATCTGTTAGTCCTACAACCAGTCATGCCGACCTCAGGATTAGTTGAAGATGTGATTTCTACACCTATAAATAGAACACGAATTTCCATGTTTGGTATCCAATTTAAGCAAAATCAATACATCGCTCAGAGAGATAAGTTAGTGATATTCTTAAGCTATTTAGTACTCATTTTATATTCTCTTTAATTAGCTTTTTGCATTTGATTTTGTATTTTGCATTCCAATTTTATTTGAAAGAAGGATTAATATATTCCCATTTCTTAGAATTAAAATCAAATCAAGATAGAACAATGTAATTTAATTTAAAATCAATTTAGAACTTAAAACCTTTTCATAAGTGAATGTGAACATTGAACATCTACGTTGAACTTCTACTCTGAATTGGTTCTTTCAGGCTACATCAAGAGGAGAATATCCAGATAAGTATTTTATAGTTTTGTAAATTCTTTATTTTGGTTTCATTGAGATTGTGGTAGAAAAATTTCTTTCTTTTGGTTTGTCTGAGGTGATCCAAAAAACTCAGAGTGTGGGGTTTTGAATTGTGTAAGCCCACTTGAAAGACACAATTGTGAGGGTTTTAGGTGAACCTTGAAAAACCTATTTTCATAGTGAACGCTAATATCCAATGTGTGAGGATATTAGGAGTGGAGTAGTTGCGTGGCTGTTTCTCTAAACAGTTGGTGTACACATAAGCGAACCACTGTAATTTCTGGTCTTGTAGTGATTGATTGAATATTTCATTTTGTGGATGTTGTAATTTTTCTTTATGTATTTGTGAAGAATGTTGTAATTTCTTTTATGCAAGTGTGGGAATGTTGTAATAGCTTAGTTATTTCCTTTGCTATTTATTTCTTTTACATCCTCTTTAGTTTGAGTTTTTGATACTCACCCACGTTCTAGTAAGGTTGTCCTGCCATAAACCATTGGTTTTTGGTGTTAAGTTGTCCTTATAACTAAGTTTGTATCAACCTCTCAATCTTAGATTTTTTAGGTTGTTTTACATTTTTGCATTGTGGATTATTGTAAGTGCTATCTTTATTTGTTTAATTCCATAGTTTATTTTTTTAATTTGGAATAGTCATAGTCCTATTCTCTCTCCCCCCCCCCTTCCCCCCCTCTAGGACTCTTAGCTCGGCCTTTTCAAGTGATATCAAAGCCTAATAGCTTATTTTAATTATTATTTCTTTTGGATTAATTTCATAAGCTAATCAATCTAAGCTATTTTTTATGTCAAATTTTGATAGCCTTTCTGTCACTATGCCTCCACCATTTGATGGCTCCAATTATACCTATTAGAAAGTCAGGATAAGAATTTTCTTACTATCCATGGATGAGAGAGTGTGGCAAGCCACAGTGACTCATTGGACCCCTTCTACCACTGAAGTGACTGGTACCGACGGATCTAAAACTATGAAAGTCACACCTTATTTTTCTTGGACCACTCTCTAGAAAAGTGAGAGTAGTGTCAATGCAAAAGTACTAAATGCAATTACTTGCACACTGTCATCGGATGAATTCAAAAGAATTATATCCTGTGATACTGCAAAGTAAGCCTGGGATATTTTAGAAATGACACATGAGGGAACAACAATTGTCAAGAAATCTAAAGTCCAAATCCTCACAACCAAATTTGAGAAAATACGTATGGAAGAAAGTGAAACTTTCATGGACTACTATACAAGATTAAATGATATTGTCAACTCTATGTGGGGTCTCAGTGATAGAATCCCAGAAAGTAAAGTTTGTACAAGGATACTATGCTCACTACCTGAACAGTTCAATTCAAAGGTGACTACGATCCAGGAACTTTGTGATACAGATAATATGAGAGTAGAAGAATTAGTTGGCTCATTACAGACTTATGAGTTGACTTTTAAAGCTCCTAAAGGTAAATCAATCGCCCTTAAATCTTCTAAATGTTTTTCTCAAGAAAATAGTAGTAATTCTAATGTAAAAAATTCTGAAGATGATATGACCCTTTTAGCTAAAAAGTTTTAGAAGATTTTCAAAAGTAAAAAGAGGGTTGATTTCAAAAGTAAAAAGAGGGTTGATTTTAAAAAATCTAATGAAAAGAAAAGATCTAAATCTAAAACTTGGAAATCTTTAAAAGACAGTCAATGTTACAATTGTCATGAATATGGGCATTTAACAAACAAGTGTCCTAAAAAGGACAAATCGAAAAAGAATGGTATGTTGGCTACTTGGGATGAATCTTCCTACTCTGAAGCCTCTTCTGAGTCAGAAGATTCTGAAACCGAGTTAGGTAATGAAGTTAAAGCCCTTATAACTCTAGCTAAGTTCACTTTTTTCAGATAATGATGATTCAACTAGTGAAGAAAATCTGAATAATGATTATGAAAATGAAGAAGACCTTCAAGATGCTTATAATGCCCTATACAAGGAAAGTTGCAGTAAAACCTAAACTTCAGAAAGAAAAGTTTTCAAAACTTAAAGAAAATTTTGATAATCTTATTTTAGAAAAATCTCACATTTCAGACTATTTTGAAAAAAACTAAGTGCGACTTAGATTTCAAAAATTCCCAAGTTAAAAACTTAAAATCTGAAAATGAAAAACTAAAACTTGAAGTCTCTTCACTTTTGAGTTTAAAAGACACATGGAGGTATGCCCAAGGTGATCCTAAGTTAGAAAAACTCTTATCCGGATCCAGAAAATGTAACGATCGATCTGGATTGGGCTACGACAAAAGTATTCCTCCTAAACATTAGAATACTCCACCCAGATTCGTGAAAGGGGAGTGTTCAAACTCAAAAGAGAAAAGGCTGAATCAACATCATTTTAAAAATCTAAGTCTTTTCAAACTTTAAAACCTAGAAGTAACCATATCAACTACAAAAATCAAAATCACAATCCTATAGCTAAGAAAATTGTTGATTTACTTAAGGAGCTGTTAAAATCTAACTCATTGGGTTGGTCTTATAACAACTACAAACATAAGAAGGCCAACTATATTCCTAAACCTAAGACTATAATGAAATGGGTTCCTAAGGTTACTTGCTTAGTTATCCACACTGCTTTCAAAGCTACAAGCCATTCAAAGTGGTACCTAGACAGTGGATGCTCCAGACACATGATAGATGTAAGACCCATATCCTAGTCTGTACTATTCCGTCGACTCCCGCTATCCTTCCCGATGAATTCTGGCAACTTGCGACCTATAATCGACGTTTGCGCGTGACCCTAAGTCGTATCCTATAGATTTGAGTCGGCTTAATCTAAAACTTGCACCATTGCGACCGCACCGTCGTTGCGGTTCCGATGCCGCGTCTTACGTACCGATTCGATAACCTGGCCAGAAGATGTGGGCTGGCGTTTATTTTGAAGAAACGCTGCACTTTTACGAACCAAAGAGAATCTATACAACCCATCCGATCAATCAATCAAAGCACACACCCATACTTTCTTTGTCCCCAAGTCAACTCTTATGTCAAGTACATCTTTCACCTCACATCCGTCACTGACATCAATCACCTCTCTTACAACCACCCTCTCTCTCTCTCTCTCTCTCTCTCTCTCTCTCTCTCTTTCTCTTCACTTTTTCCAAGCAACAAAGGAGATAAAAAAAGTGCTCGTCCAAAAGAGAGAAAAGAGAGTGTGTTGCGTGGCTCACTTCCCACCCTAAATCCTTCATCCTAGCCATTCATTTCTCATCATCGTCCATCAAAGAGAAGCACAAGGAGATCGGTGTTCCATCGGACCAAGAAGATCGAATGATGGGTGTTTCTATAGGCCTAGATTTCTTATTTTGATGATGGGCCAAGTGAGGACTACCGATCAAGGGTATAGATCTCATTTTGGACCCTAGATGTGGCCAATGGCCCACTTTGATTCTCATAATAATTCCATGATGAGGCCTTCTCCATGGACAGGGTCATCTAAACCTTGCATTTCGGTGGGGAAAGGATCTCCACCATTGATTTTGATCGGTGGGCCCATATGTAATGGGACCTACTTGATGTATGTTGTAAATCATGGAAAGGAGGGCCCATAGTACCAGGGTCCCTCCATCACTCGATCTCTCTCTCTCTCTCTCTCTCTCTCTCTCTCTCTTTTCCCTTGTTGTTGGCCCCTTGATGTATACATTCTATCCAAGTCATCCACCTTCGTGGGACCCACTTGATGGACGTGTAGGATCTACACCATCCAAACCATGTGGGCCCTATCTTATGGAGATGGGAAAACACAAATATGAGATTTATCCAAATCAGGTGGGCCATGTCCACGTGGGACCCACTAGCCATGGTCCCCACACCTGCGACCCCCCTGACAATATATGTATACACGTCATCCATCCAGTGTCCAAGGATGCTGGACGTGTTCTGTAGGCGTGAACAGGCAGTGGGCTGTCCTCACTGCAGCAATATATATATATATATATATATATTTGTATATATATATATATATATAATAGCTTGTTTAGGCTTTTTAAGTGGACCGCTCATGCAGGCCCCACCTTGATTATAGGTCCAATCCACGTCGTCCATCCCATTCCCCAGCACATTTTAGGCGTTAAACCGAAAAATGAGGCCAATTCGATTACCTGGCGAGCCATAGTATAGAAAACAATGGCTTTACTGTCAAAATCCACCCTCATGTTCCTATACACTGAAATATATCGAATATTTGGCTTGATGGGTCTATCTTAAGCAGTAAAAACCAACGGGTGCGGTGGATTTTACTGATGCAGGCCCCACCCAGGAAAAACCTTTGAAAAAAAAACATGCAGCGCCTACTGCTACAGCGTCAGTAGCGCAGGACGCTGCTGCCTGCTGGTGACGGGTAAGAGAGGCAGGGATCCTGGGTCCCAGCTGTAGGCCCCACCGTGTTGTGTGTGAACATCAACACCGTGCATTGGGTGGGCCCCCTTTTGGCTGTGAGCCACCCCAAAAATCAGTCATACGTGGAACTCAGGTGGCCCACACGACAGGAAACATTAGGGATTGAGCTTTAATGGGGATTGAACTTCTGCCATCGAAACCCTTTTGGGTTGTCACAGAAGTTTTAGATCATTACAAAATTTGTTTTTCCTCTTCATCCGGGTCCGTGTCACCTTATCAGCTAATTGGATGGCAGATAAATGTTATGGTGGGCCCAACGTGGGACCCACTAATGTAAGAGTTTTAACCACACCGTCCCCACGTGTGGAGTGGGACGGCTGATGTACCTCACTCCAGCTGTTGCTGTAGTGGCATCACCAAGTTTTGTGGGTCCCACCTGCTTCGTCCACGCCATCCATCTATGGGACCCACCATGATGCATTTGTTGCATCCAAACCATCCAACCATTTTGAAAGCTCATTTTATGGCATGAGTTAAAGCATGAGTCAGATCCATAGTTCAAGTGGACCCCCCACAATTGCACTAATGGGGACTATGACATTCACCGTTCAAAACTCCTTAAGGGCCACGGTAGTTCCGATCAAGCAGATGTTTTTGCTTTCACTTCATCTATCACCATGTTAACTTATGAATAGGTTGGATCTCAAATACGTTATGGTAGGCCACACCGTGATGTGTCCATCCATTGATCAAATGGGCCACACCGTCAAATAGTGGAGGATTGAGCGTCTATCATTAAAACCAATTTGGATCACAGAAGTTCTGGATCAAAAGGGAATTTATTTTCCCTCTTAATCCAGGTCTTTAAGACCTTATGATTATATTGGGTGGAAAATAAACCTTATGGTGGGCCTTGTGATTTGTTTAACAATGAGAATTATTATCTCCACTACTATTTGTGGTATGGTCTAAATGATCATTTGATCCTTCAATATGATTCTTTTTTTGGGATGTATGAGGCCTAACTTGATATATACATGAGGCCCATGTGATTAGGCCCATCTTGATGTATTTATGGCTGTCCGTTGAGGCCCACGTTGATATATATGAGGCCCATTAGATGTATCTAAGGCCCAATGGGATGTACACAAGTCCATTGTAATGTGTGATTCTACCATCGTTTATGTAATGATGTTTATAGTGGCCTATGTCTTGGGAACAATGATGGTTTGACGCCCACATTGTAAGTACAATGTTGGTTAAATGTCAGCATTGTAACTCTCCTTAGGGCCCAATGATAGGCCCATACTTGTTGTGTGTAGGCCTTCTAGGCTCATCTTCGTTGTGAGGATAGTTCATCACGTTATAACATGCTTAGTATAATTCCATGACTCATGTCATGCGCATCATATGTATGCTTGATATGAGTAATGACTAATCATAACATATGTCATTGGGCAGATTATTTATGAGACTCATTAATAGGAGTTACCCACATAAGCTCATGGTATGCGCGGGATTATTGCATGACTGAACAGTGTGATTCATGCATCTCGCATTTGTGTGTCATGATTATTGTATGCCCTAGTGACATCAAGGCCGTGGCTTCACAGGCACATTGTGGATGGCTGTATCAGATACCAGAAATATTTGGTTCTAGCACTGTGGGTACTTAGGATGTCTTTAGGTGAAAGTCCCAGAACCTTTTTGGTACTAGGAGATGCTCCAACGTCTAGACCGAGTGGATACACGAGCGCCCGAGTGTCGAATAGCAGTAGGCCGTATCTCCCATTGTATCGTGGTTAGTTGGAAGGGGGTGTGGCCTTATCCGCTCGAGTGAGGGGACTGTAAGCCAGGCTGAGTTTGACCAGCTCACAAATGAGTCCGCTATCGACAAGCCGGGTAGGTATTGGCAGACTACTGGTCAGGTGGATAGTGAGGTCTCTTCCAGTCGCTGGGCTGTGTGGCTAGGGAGGTGACAGTCAGTGTGGAGTGTATTAGACCCCGGTGATATCCTAGAGAGGAATTATACTCATATATGTACTTGATGAGGACTGACATACTTGTATTGTATCTCGCATATGACATTTGGCTATGTAAACCCCGCATTGTATTGGTATGGCTGATAGCATTCATGCCTTGCATCGCATGACCTTGGTATGGCCGATCGCATTCATGCCTTGCATCATAAAACCTTGGTACAGTTGATTGTATTCATGAACTTACCGTATATTTCTGCATTACTCTGATAATGCATACTTGGCACTTGTCTTGTACACACACTTACACCACCCTCTAAGCTTTTGTAAGTTTATGCATGACCGTTGTGTGCAGGTGTCGTTGGATTGCAGCAGCACTGAGGCAGGAGTGCACATCAGATTATTTTGGAGCTTTTTAATCACCTTATATTTCCCTTTTCGCATTGTACTTAAAGTTTTTGATATAGTGGATATGTGGTGATGTTGTTTTGTGATTTGGTTATGCTTGTGGTTATGCTCCATTACAAAAAAATTTCATACTGAAAATCCTCCTTGTAGGATCCCAGGATCAAAATCTGGTATATGAGTGCCAGGATCCGGGAATGGGGCACTATGGAGGCTGTCAGCACTGGATTTAGCGATCGAGAATTTTGTGAGCCCAGTTTCCGAGTTTGGGGCGTGACAATAGATGACAAAGGTCTGTTCACCAATCTTAAATATATGATTGATGGTTCAGTCACATTCGGTAATGGTAGTAACTGTAGGATTGTTGGCCAAGGTATGGTTCAACTCTTTAACCTCCCTTTATTTGATAATGTTTAATATGTAGAATGGTTAAAACACAACTTATTAAGCATCTCTCAAATATGCGATAATAATCATAGAGTAAAATTTACTAACCAAGGATATGAAATTCTAAATAAAAATGGTTTTGTAATATTAACTGGTCGTAGAACTTCTGAAAACTGCTACATTGTAAGTGAGTCCAGCTCATCTAATTTATCCTGCAACATGGTCCATACCGAAGAGACCGAGTTGTGGCATAAATGCCTTGGACATTTACACCACCATAACATGTATAGACTGAGCAAAAGAGAGTTGGTAAGAGGCTTACCCAAATACAGAAAATAGATAAAATATGTGGCGAATGTCAAATTGGCAAACAAACCAAGAGTACTCACAAAAAGGTGAACTCCAATGCCACATCTAAACTGCTCGAACTTCTCCACATGAACCTTATTGGACCAACCAGAACGGAGAGTCGAGGTGGTAAGAAGTACATACTAGTAATTGTTGATGACTTTACCAGATATATATGGGTAGTCTTCTTAAGGGATAAATCAAAAACTCTCGATGAAGTAAAAAAGGATCCTTAAATGTATTCAAACGAAAAATGATCTCAAGTCTGTAAGATCTGTAGTGATCATCGATCAGAATTTGAGAATAGAAGTTTTGAGAAATTTTGCAATGATCAAGGAATATCACATGAATTCTCAATGCCCAAGACACCTCAACAAAATGGAATAGTAGAAAGTAAAAATAGAGTGCTTCAAGAAATGGCAAATGTAATGTTAAATAGTTTGAAGCTCCCTACAAATCTTTGGACAGAAGCCGTAAATACTGCTTGTTATATAATTCACCGCGTTTATACTAGAAAATCAAATGGTAAAACGGCTTATGAAATATGGTTTGATAAGAAGCCTACTGTCAAATACTTTCTAGTTTTTGGCAGCAAGTGCTACATTTTACGTGACCGAGAAAATCTGGGTTAGTTTGACACCAAAAGTGATGAAGGGATATTTTTAGGGTATGCTCTGAATAGTCGAGTGTATTGTGTTCTTAATTAGAGAACCGATGTAATTCAAGAGTCCATTAATGTATTTTTTGACAATCACTTGAATACACCTGTCTCAAGTTCAGAAAATGATGAAGTTCTTCTAATTGATAAACCGGACTCTTTATCAAGTCAACAGAACACTGAATTGAGGATAGTTAAAGACCATCCAACTAATCAGATTCTTGAAAACCCTCTCACTGGTGTGTGCACTCAAAACAACTAGAAGATATGTATAATTACGTGTGCTTTACATCTCAGATAGAATCGACTAACGTAAAAGCTGCCCTTTCTGATAAAAATTAGATTGTTGAGATGCAAGGAGAGCTTAATCAATTTATTAGAAATAATGTTTGGTACTTAGTTCCTAGACCGAAAAAGATAAATATATTATCAGAATAAAATGGATTTTCAAAAATAAGTCTGATGAACTTGGTAATATTATTAGAAACAAAGCCATGCTGGTTGTACAGTGGTACACTCAAATTGAAGGTATCGATTATGATGAAACCTTTGCCCCAGTAGCTCGTCTTGAATCAATTAGACTACTTATATCTATTACATGCTTTAGAAAGTTTAAAATATACCAAATGGATGTAAAGAGTGCTTTTTAAATGGCGATTTGCATGAAGAAGTCTATGTTGAATAACCAACGGGTTTTGAAGACCCTAAGAATGCTAATCATGTCTACCGCCTAAAGAAGGCACTCTATGGTTTGAAACAAGCTCCCAGGGCATGGTACGAAAAGTTGACTAAGTTTTTACTAAGTCATAACTTTATAATGGGAAGTGTTGATAAGACACTGTTTGTAAAGAAACATAATGATCACATTTTAATAGTGCAAATTTATGTTGATGATGTTATTTATGGATCTACCTATGCTAACATGACTGTTGAGTTTGTAGATCTTATGAAGTCTAAGTTCGAAATAAGCATGGTTGGGGAATTGAATTATTTCATAAGGTTGCAAGTAAAACAGCAACCTGATGGTTTCTTTATCTCTCAAACCGAATATGATCTGAACCTAGTTAAAAAGTTCGGATTTGAGAATGGAAAATTTTTTTATACTCATATGAGTACTTCCTTAAAACTCTCAAAGGACTTTACAGGTAAAAGTGTGGATCCTAAACTATATCGCAGTATGATTGGGAGTTTGTTTCTATGTAGGGAACTGTTTAGTTTCTTGGCTAAGTAAGAAACAAAGTTTCGTATCGCTTTCAACTGCTGAAGCTGAATACACTGCGGCATGTAATGCATGTACTTAGCTTGTTTGGATGAAAAGAATGTTAAGCGATTACAGAATTGAGTAAGATACTATGGTTTTATATTGTGATAATTCAAGCGTAATTAATATCTCTAAAAATCTAATACAGCATTTACAAAACAAACATATTAACATTAGATATCGTGAATTAGTGGAAGACAAAATAATTTCTTTGAAATATATTCCAACCGAGACTCAACTTACTGACATATTCACAAAATCGCTTGACAAAAGCAGGTTTGCGAAATAGAAATTTGATCTTGGTATGTGCAATTTGAATTGATTATTCATGCATTTATGTATCGTAATGTATATATTTGTTATTTTAAATGTTTAAATTTTTGAAATTTATAAAAAAAATGCACATTTTGAGCTGTGCATGACCAGTCGAGTACATACTAGACCAATCGTGGCACGACCGGTCGAGCATGTACTCGACTAGCCGTGTAGTGTGGGTTTGATGCTTTATTTGGGAGAAATCACTTTTTTCTCATTTTGGGCTTCTTCTCCAACAGCTCCTAGGTCAACTGGTCGAACCCATCTCCTATTTCTTTAAGGTTAGTGCATTGTTTTCATTTTCCTTATAGAATCAAGATCTTAGCACTCCGTTTTTATCATTGGTGTTGTTTATTTCTTGATTCATAGTTGTTTTGGGGGTTTTCTTCTAAAAAATCTAATCTAGTGAAAACCCTCTTTACTTCTTTTGTAATCTCTTGGTTCTTTGTTATTTTTGATACAAATGGAAGGTAGAAACAAAAAGAAAGGATCTCGTGGTCCTTCTTCTTCTTGATCAACTCCTATGACAGTGCACCACCTTCGGTCACCCGAAGATGATCCCTCATATGTATGGGATATTAGGTTGTGTAATGTTATTGTTGAACGACCTGTTAATGTTGATCATCTTGCTCCATTTGATATCTTTCCCTTCCTTTAATCCGTAGGATGGGATAACATACTGCATTGGGGTGGGCCAGCATACCGCTCCATTATGCAAGCTATGTGTGCTTGTATTATCAATTTTTCTACTAAAAATATGACATTCACTATCTCAACCAGAGAATGTCCAATTAAAGTGGATCGTCATCTTATTTCACGCTTAATGAATTTACCTGTCAATGATGAAGGTATTCCCATTAGCACTCTAATAGCAAAACCATCTGAAACCGAGAAACGTATGCTTACTAGAGATTTATGCTATATAGATGCAGAATGGAATACTTCTGGAAATGCGCTTGCCTCAAAGTATTTGTTACCTAGATACAGAGTCCTTCATAGGATATTCATTTCAAATGTCTACTGTCGTTCTGGTAACAAAACCGAACTCACTACGTCCATGGTTCGCATTCTTCTTTCCATCATCTCTAGTACATCTGTATGTCTTCCTTCTTTGATTTGTCATTGCATTATTCAATTTCAACTCCATCTAGGACACAGTGACTTTCCTTTCGCTTATCTTATGACTATGTTGGCCACCTATAGTTTAGTGGTAATGGGGAAGCTCCAATTCAACACTTACCATTCAACAACTCTAATATTAATAAGATGAATTTGAAGTTGGCCCCATGCCAAGTCAATGTGGGAGCTGGTGGAGTTGATGCTACAGATGCAGAAGAAGGTGATTTACCTCCTGATGACATCAATATGGATGATATTTTTGATGAGATTGAATCTAATTCAATAGATGATCCTGATTATCAGCCATCTAACTTTGATGCGTGGTTGTGCTCACTCCAGGAGAAGGTAGAAAATATGAATGTGTCCCATTGTTTCGACAAGAAACGAATGGATTTCGAATGGGGAACTTTCATTCATTTGAACAAATTAACAAAGGAAAAACATTGAGGATAATTACTATATTTATTCTAAGTTCTTTACAACCCTTTCTCCTCTGATTCTAAATAGAATATACATGAATATTAGCATAATCTAAAAATTTGGCCTTCATATTATGTACAAATAGGGGAAAACACTAAACATAATATTGAACACTATCTCAGAAACCGTTGTGCACTGTTAAAAGTCATTGTGCTATTTCAAGAGTCATTGTGCACAGATAGGAGCTGCTGTGCATTGGAGTTAGGTGCAGACAGAAGCTGCAGTGCGATAGAACCCTTTTTGTGCTAGCTGTATTATGTGCTGAAACCCATTATGCACTAGCTTCTGTTGTGCGCTAGCATCCTTTGTGCACAAACGGTATTGTGCGCCGCACAATGCTCCTTCCGCACAATGCATGCAGACTTTACCTTTCTTCCTCTACAATCTCTCTTCTCTCTCTCGCTATGAATAGTTGCTAATGACCCCACTGGAAGGGTCAAGGGGTATTTATAGCCCTCTCACATGTGTGAGTGTGCCACGTAGATTCCTCACGCTCCCCATTGTGCGGAACTTGCTGTGTGCTCCTCCGATGTGCGAAACTTGCCGTGCGCTCCTCGGATGTGTGGAACCTGCTGTACGCTCCTCCGATGTACGGAACCTACTGTGCAAAAATCACTATGCATCCCCATTTCTTCGTACGATAGTCTTTTTCGCACAATGATTATGTTTTTCGCACAATGATTATGCTTTTCACACAATAGCGTTCCACTTTCTGCAAAATGACAGTTTTCTTTCGTTTTTCGTCTCTTATCTTTATTTTATGCCTCAACAGATGCCCCCTTGATCTTGCATTTTTGTTTTATCACTCATAAAATAAATATATAGGAACAATACCAATAAATCTCTAAAATTAATTTAAATCTATAGCATTGTGCACATATTCTCTTTGTTGTGCGTAAAGATTACGCATAATCAAATTCGCACATTGAGTTATGCGCAACAGGTTATGCACAATGATTTACGCACACTGGGTGGCGCACAGTACCTTAGATGCTACCTATAAATTTAGAACTTAGCTCTTATTTTCACCATCTCTCTCTTCCGCCCCATACTTATTTCTTCATCAGATCAACTGCTTTTGTGCGTTAACCTTATTGTGCGCTGCACTAAGCCCATTCCGTATAACCAGACTTAGAATTCAGCGCAAAATAGGTAACGCACAACATTTTGATAGGTCAACACTTAATACTTTGCTCGCAATATGTTGGTGCACAATATCCCGTGCACAATAGCCTGCGCACAATAGCCCGCGCACAATAGCCAGTGCACATTCACTCTGTGTACAGTAATCTGCGCACTATAATCTTTGCATGATAGTCTACACACAAAAACCTGCATACAGTATTCAGTTGTACAACAATTTTACGCATGACTCTAATCCTGCATATATTTTCTGCCCTTCTATTTATCTATCTCCTTTCCCCGACAATCTTTTCTCCTAACTCGAATTTTCTTTGCTAACTCTTTGTTCAGATTCTTAAATGGCCAGCTCTAAAAGACCACTTACTTCCTCAAGTGCATCTAGACCAACTGATTAGTGATCCGATGAAACCCTTAACCCCAAAAGGCCTCTTTCTGGTGAATATTATAGCTCTTTCTTTAAGGAACCGCCCCCTGTCCTCGTGAACTTTGTCGATCGCATTCAACGCTTATCCGAGGATATCCTCCTGGCTATCATTATGAAAGAAATAGATGGACCTCCCCTTTCGGGATAAGAGTCTGACTGGGAAAATTGGCTGAAATGTACAACCAATTATCGCACGAATATTACTCGTCTCCTTGATGCAGAAGCTTCTCCTCCCCCAACTGTTCCACAGCAAACTAGAGCGAGGCACCCAAACGAAGTTTTCCAGGAAAAAGTTCGAGAACACAACCGAAGACGTTTTCAAAATGCCTGGGATTCAGTAAAGTTGACCACTGAGGCAATCAAGTTTCGCAATCCATATAAAGACGAAACCATTGCTCTCACTCTACAATTTCAACGTCACCGTTCGATCCTTGAAAGTGAACCTCGAGATTTCATGACTCAGAATAGGCTTTTATATATATATCTATTGGGTTATCAAAGAACCACATATCCTTGAGGGTTACTTTACAAATAAAGGTTTAACTCAAAAGACCGGACAAGTGAGATACATGCGTTTTCTCATACCATGCCATGATCCCCATTCTTTGTATCTTACTCATTTTTTTTGAAACAATTCAACAGCGCTTCCGCCACTGCGACTCTTTATGGGGCAAGGATGAATTCAGAACACGGGGCCTTTGGACAAACCGTCCATATTATAGTGCCTAGACCAAAGCAATTCTAACAAAGTACGAGGATGCTTTACGTACTGCCCAGATTTATGATGCTATAGAAGCCACTTCTGAATTCTTTTATAAAGACACGATTATTTACAAATGCTTCTTGAAGTACTGGTCCTCAGTTACAAACTCTTTCCATCTCCTGATATGAGAAGTGAGCATCACATTATGGGATCTTAACAGAATGGCCGACCTACCTATCTTAGGATCCTTCCTTGACGAATACGTTCCTTTAAATCTGGAGTTTGCTTATGTTAGATCTGATAGAGTGCCCAAAATTACAACATCGACTATTGGGCTTTTCCGCAAGACATCTTACATTGCTGATGTCCACAAATCTCTCCTATCCAGTGGCTGGCATATTTTTCTCACTATTTGGTGTAAGTATTCTAACTTTTCCTTTTCTTCTCAAACAATACTTATTTATAAGTCAAAACTTACTTACTGATTTTTCTTTGTATTCAGGTTCTCTGGTAGTCACTGCACTGAATTAGAAGCCAATCATAAGAAAATAAAGGGCCCAGCTGATTTCACTGCTGACACTGAACTAGCTACCTTCTTAGCCTACTGGTTGAGCTTAGTTGTGCTCCCTAGTTCGAAAAGTTTGGATTCAATTCAACCGACCTTATTTGTGGTAGTAGGGGCAATGGAAGAAGGCAGAAAGAAATATTCCTTAGCCCCTCCTGTCTTATGCTCACTATACAGGTCTTTTAGTCATGCTGCGTCGCATTGTTCAAGCTCGGCAATAGGAGTTACACCTGCTTTTACTCCATGGCATTATTTTTCTGGATGTCTCAGCGTTTATTTTCCTTGGACGTATAATGACCCAGAGAAAGCTTATGTTCACCCAAATCATCTACCTTTGTGGTACTTTTTGAAGAGGAAAATGATAAAAAAAAGAAGTTATGAATGGATAACTGGCAAAATCGACAGCATAGAGTCTATTAATTTCTTCCCTTTTTATTTAGACTATCAAGCCGAAGACAGAGACGTGGTAGATACCAATGACTTGACGCCTCTCGAAAGAACTTTCTTTCTCTGCATTCGCTCTTGTAATCTTCCACTGAGAGAGGGACTAGAATTCTGGTGAGAACCATATTATCCAAACCGATTCGCTAGACAATTCGGTTATGATCAAATCGTACCCCAAGCGAGCGATGAAGTCACTCGTACTATGAGGAGTTATGGAGTTGGTCCTTATAACTAGTATTTGATATGGAAACAACTCCTGGCTAGAAATTTCAGTTCTCAGTTCGTGCTTCTTGGATATAATCACATAGTAACAGCTTTATTCCCTTGGATGCGATGGTGGAGTCATCAGTATCATCTAGTACGCAATTTTTTTCCAATGGATTGGCCTGTCTGGATTCCTCCTCCTCATTTGAAGAATTACAGACCAGAATAAGGAATTGGATACTTCTACGAGATGGATCATGCCGCCACTCTGGGAAAATTTTGCTGCAAACTTTCTGTTGAAGAACCCATTAGAGAATTGAAATCCTCAAACACTTTAAAGGGTTGGTGTAACGACCCGTAAATTTTCGTACTTTGGCTCGAGTACCATCTCGACCAGAAATTAATTAGGATTAAATCCTTTAGAAATTTAACAAAGTTAACTAAGTGCAAAACTCGATTAGCCATGAAATCCATTGGGATCGCTTTAAATACGATCTGCAAGACCCAAAACTTGCAAAATCAGTGACTCTAGGTTACCCTAAAGTTTAGAACCAAACTCATTTCCCGGCTGCTCTCGGGAATGAAACGAAACTTCGTATTAGGTCTAGATCGTACATCAGAAGTCCGATTAACACAAAGTTAAGGAACTAGGACCACCTCACTGAGCTTGACTATCATCTCAAAAATCAGGTTTAGCCGATGTCCCACGGCCATTCGTTTGGATCCGGAGCGAGGGAGTGTGAAAAACACTATTCCCTTTACAAAATAAATATCTGGAATAGTGATCTGGCACCATTCACTTACGCATCAGTATTAAGCAACCAGACCGTCAGAATCAGACTAAATTACACCCTCGGATTAAGAAAAATTTCAGGAACATTTACATGTGCTTGGAATTTCGGATCGTGGCCCACTGACCGTTGAACTGAAGGTGGTCCGCCACGTGCGATCTGGAAATCCGATCGAGTCAAAAACGTAATCCCACATAGATCCATGTGTGGTGAGCTTAAGTCTGACGTTTGGCTCAAGGAGGGCCACCAGAACCTCTCTTTTGAGCTGGAAAAGTGACGAAATACCTATATTAGCAGTAACCCTTGAACCTGAGTCTACTTTGGGGAGGTTTTTGGCTATAAAAGAGGCTTAGAACAACCCCTCTCATAGCCATACGAATTTGGGATAAAACCCTAGAGAGAGAGAGAGAAAAGAGAGAGAAGAGCTTGGGATTTGTCGGAGAACTTCCTCCGGCTGCTTTCGATTATCGCACGGCCTACATTGCCTCTTTCCAGGCACTTTCCTGGCGGTATCCACTCCGTTTGAAGGTGAGAAACCCTAACCCTAGGTCTGATTTGAAGTAGATAGGCTATAGGTTGTGAAAAGGCTAACCGATTCCGCTCTTTAGGCAAGAAAACTCCCGAATACGGAAGCTCACCAAACCTTACAGATCCGTTGTGATTCCAAGGGCAAAGGTGAGGACTTTAGGTGTATAGGTTGCGGTTTTCAACGCTTTCAATGTCAGTTAATGGTAGATTCATGATCTGCATGCAATTGCACATGTACAAAGTGCTTTCCGTTTTCTGTTTCGATTAGAATTGTAGAATTTGGAATTTCACATACTCTAGGTATTCATATAAAATACCGTATACATATTTTTTTATAGAAATGTGATTGACATGTTTATTTGTCGTATGGATATATGATGTATGGATAAAATACTTATTTGACGAAAGGATTTGCCTAAATACATGTTTACTAATAAACACTATATATGTAGAAATACGGTATTGTAAGAAGTACCGTATACATGTATATTTTAGCGAGGTGTTTGTCATGATTAATTGTTGTATAAATATATTATGTGCGCATAAAATAATTGCTTGGCGAAAGGAATCGCCGTAATACAAGTTCCCTTGTAAATACTATGTATGTCAAAATTGGGTATCCTAGAAAATACCCCATGCGTATAAATTTTGCTGATGTAATTATCATGATTATTTGCTGTATGAATATGATATATACGTATAAAATACTAGTTTGGTAAAGGGACAACCCTAGTGCACTTTCCTCTAACATACGTCATGTATGTTGAAATAGTGCATTCCAAGTGTTGGTGAAATTGCTTGTGAGTGTAAGTGCTTAAGTGTTAGTGCCTTAGGTAGGTGCTGAGATGGGGTTCTCAACTACCTTAGAGTAATGTATGATACCCTCCATGTGGTTGTTTACTCTAACCACTCACTTATGAAATATATGTATTTGTATCCCTATTTGTATAGTGCTTTACAACATGCTTTTGAATATACATTGTAACTTGTTTATTAACATGCCTTATGACATGCTTTATAACATGATTGCTAGTGTTCTTGAATTACCATGTTATCATGCTGTACTTCACATACTATGGTTAGGAATTGATTGAGCTTGGGACTATGTCTATAGTCCAGGCATCTGGTATCAGACTTGGAGTTGTGGTTGAGATTCGTTTCGCCACACATGATGTGTTGGCAAACCCGTGTCGTACTTCGGTTGGCAATAGTGGTTGGCCACACGAGGTGCTTCTGCGCTTCATATTGCCCAACTTGTTGTGCGCTCGAGCCAGCCGAACACGTCAAGTAACCCGTGTGTCTTATCTATGTTCACCATGTTTGGTCGCTAATGTTTGAACCTAGGGTACCAAACTTACCAGTGAAAATCCCGTTAACCATGGTACCTCGATCCGCTAAGACTCATGAGCCGGGCATGGTGGTATGGGACACCTGGTCGAGCTGTCGGCCTACGCTGGGGCCACGTGCCTCCCCGTAGTGACCAGTGAGCAACCAAACTCGTGAGCCGATTATGGTGGTATGGGATACTATATTCGTGCTGTTGGCCTACATTGATAAGGTGATGGGGGAGCGGTGCAACCTTTGTGCGTAACAGCCCTGGCAGCCCTTTGTAGTGACGCGAGCATATTCTGAAGTCGCAGTGCACCTTAAGGTTCGCCGCGATATATAGAGTATGAACTGGGCCTGTTTCTGTATTGTGATGAATCGTTTGAGGGGTGATGGGGGAGTGGTGCAACCTTTGTGAGTAATGACCTGGCAAATTTCTCTCGCAGAGTGACCTAGAAAATACACCATCGTCTGATATTAACTAGGACTGACGACCCTAGAATGGATCATGTTTGGGAATGATACAAGGGAGGTACCTTAGTTTCCCAATCCTGCTGTTTGAAATGGATTAATTAAAAAACTCGGTAATCCTGCTCATCATGCATCGCATGTGCCTGGAAGATGTGGAGCACTGTGAGATGTAAGCATGCCGCGAACGTGAGATGGTGTCGCATGAGGGAGTATGTCGGTGAGGGCATCCATCATACCTGCATTCATACTTGCATTAATCAGAGTAACTAGGAGTGTTTGATTTACTGCTTTATCATTACTGCTTGACTGTATTGATAACATGATAACTTATGCCTTATTGTTCCACTGAGTTAGCTACTCACTCCCACGTTACGAGACGGTGTTGCGCACACCAACCAGACTCTATCTCAGGTTTAGGCGATCCGACGACTCTGGAGGCAGAGCCTGATTATGACGAGGACCAGGAGGAGTTCTCGTTATGCAGTTCTCTGGCGGCTTCGACTAGGTCGCCAGGATCGACGGGTTCTATAGGGATTATACCTAGTTTATTTTCGACATTTTGATTATAAACAGAAATGTATATGGAGACTCAGATGGATTCATACTCTGGAGAATGAAACGTTTATTTTGTTTCTTTACATACATATATATACAGTTCAGTCTTCCGCTTGCTTTTATACAATTGATCTTGAGTATGAATTACTGTTTTGGTATAATCTCATTCATGTTTATTGCTCTAACATAGACAACATTCAAACATCATTAAATATGTTGCATAAGTGATGCGTTGGAACTCGGGAGTTGAGTTACACTCGACCCCCGATTTTCAGGGCATTACAGTTGGATTGCTTTTGGTTCTCCTCTGAACTTATTAAATCAAGAAGCAAGATCAACAACTCCCACAAATGAATGCTAAACAACAGGCAATATTCTGCCTTCTTCTACTCCAGAAGGGGAAGATCATCCTACACGTTCTACTCCTACCATACCTCCTGTTGTAGATCCTTCCACAATCTCTCAGCCTGTTGATCGTACAAATGCTTCGGTTACCCCTATTATAGATCATACAGAGGCCGCTACTCATCCTACCACAGCAACAACCCCTCCAATTGTGCACCGAATCATTATTATCACATCTCCTATGACTCGTTCACGTACCAAGTTGCTATCTCTCGAAGTTCTAGCGTAACCAAGCCCTTCTTCTCCTCGAGGTACACGTCTTCTTCCTGTGAAGATTGTCTATAAAGGGAAGCAGATCATATCTAATGAAGATAGCTCTAGCTCATCAGAATATTCAGCAAATACAGCGAGTGAAGATACGTCCACACCCACCAGTCTGACTGATGAAGTGAATGCTTTACTTAATACAGATACTAATGCTGAACTAGATGTTGGAGGAGATAGTGATATTGGAGTTAGGTCCCCTCTCCTTGAGGTTTCGACCACTCAACCTGACACCTCTCAACCTTTTATGGAGACTTCGTTAGATAATGAGGAGCAACTTGCTTACGGAGAATATTGCGGTACTCCAAGCAGAAATATTTTCCTTTCTTTTGATGCTTCGTATTCTCCTCGCATTATGGAAACTACTGATGTAGCCGCCCAGGCACCATTAACTTCAAAAGATGTCGAAGTTCGGTACTCAGAAACTCAAGCAGTAATGGGGAATATACTTCTTCTTCCTGGTCCTGAAGAGTTTAGACCATCAATCCCTCACTCACCTAATGCTCCCATTCAGACTAGCAACTCCCCTACCATGCGTCTCTCTCTTATTCAACCGGTGGCTCGAAGCTTGGAATTTCTTCCCGACCTAACTGACGTTCCAACGCCAAGTACTTTAAACTCGAGCACCGCGGGAGCTCAAGAACTTTCTTTTAATGTCATCGTAACTACTAAGGCTCCCAGCTCTACAGCTCCCGTAACCCATTCGGCTTCAGTTACTCTTGTCCCTACTCCTGGTATATACATATATATATATATATATTTTTTTTCATCACATTTTTTAATGGCTATAGACTTTCATTTTAAACTTATACTTCTCTGTCTATCTTTTAGTTTTAGTCACTCAAACACCCAATGGATCTGAAGGATCTAATTCTGTGGCTGCGGCTTTTGACAAACTTTCTCTGGAAAAAGTGCCCCCTCTCATGTTGGGACTTTTTAAGCATGCAATTTTAATTATTGCCAGTACTTTTAAAGATCCGAGTCAATGGCCCTTTTTGGATGGTGCTCTAGCAGTTCTTGCTCCCGCAGCTCGCTTGGCACATGTCAACGTTCAGGGTCTTTATACATCTTTGTCACAATTTTGCGACTCCACGAAGACTTTGGAAGCGGCACGGAATATAGTCGTAGCTCCTGAAATTCTAAGTCGCCAGTAAGAATTGGCGCTTCTTAGAGAAAAGCTCTCGAAAGCAGATGGTACCCTTGGTGATTATAATACTATTAATCATTCTCTTCAAGAGAAATTAAAGGTTTAGGAAAGAAACAAGGCAAACATCAACGATCAAATTGCCCTACTTGAAAAAGAATTTTTATTACTCAAGAGTCAATGGGAAGCGAAAAATTCAACTACCTGTCAGATCCAAACAGAACTTGAGATAAATACTCAATTGATCAATACCATACAAGTTAACTGATCAAGAGATGAAGAGGTTGCTACTTATTTGGCATTTAAATTAATTGGCGTTCCTGATCAAGCTAGCTTAATTCTTGAAGCTGAACATGCAACTGCTGTATTACAATCTCAGTTGAAATCAGAACTGAAGATTTGTAAACATTATATGTAAATATTCTTTTGATATTATGATATATAATCTTCTTGGACAATTTTATCAATGAAGATCTTCATCATAAATTATCTAAAACATGTTCATTTGTTTAACAATTTCAACATGACACTTTATTTCATATTATGATTGTCAGTATGGGATTTTTCGATATGATTTTGCTTTAATAGGCGATGCTATGTTTCAATTTAGTTAGATAGTAACACACAGTTTAAGATCTTAAGTAGTTGGAGCAATCATGGCCGTGAATTGGATTTACGCACTGGGATGGCCATAGTAACTCTCTAGAGTGCATGGGGCTTTACCGGGCTACCTGAAGTACCAAGTCCAAGGATGTTGATCCATTAATGAGTAGGTTTTTTATATCCTTCCTCATGAGTTAATACCGAAATTCAATCGAGGATTTGGATTTCCTTTGTTTGTGAGTTCGGACCTATTTCTGAGAGGGTATTTTCTTCCTCGTTCATGACGCTGTCGGAGAGCTCACAGACGACATTGGTTTTATGTATGACTAGCCACGTTATGATTTTTGTTTTATAACCACTGGCTTTGTTTGATGCCTGCATGGGTCTTTCACGGGCTTTGTCTTGTGTATGATGGACTAAAAGTAGGATGCCACTGCTAAATTGATGAGTCAAAAATTGATATTTCACCATCACTGTAAATGTCCTAAGAACATCCATATTCTATTTTAAATAGTGTCAAGTTTTTAATGATAGCAATCTTGATAACAATAAGTAGTATTTCGTGTTGACGAGTATTTCGTGATGACATTGAAAATTGCTAATTTTTGGCGATGATGATTATTAATAATCGTCGATATTGGTGGCGATCATCGACGCTTGGAGTAATCGTCAATAGCGGCAATCATCAGTGCCTTTGATATATGTGTACTTGAGCAATTTTACTTTGAGAACTTGTGCCTTTCATTCTTTCGTATGAGGGAGAGTACATAACTTTGTCTTTCACAGTTCTTTTGTTCACGAAGTTAGAATATAAGGTTATGCCTGTAAAGGCTATTTCATCCTTTCATCTGTGATTGCCCCTCCTTTTGATTATAGAAGAATTATCCTGATAATCTTCTAAATCAAAAGTCCCTTCCTTGTCGGAATAATATTTCTTGAGGAAGTGAGCATTGACCGGTATATTGATGCCTCGTCCATCTTGATCTGTTATCCTATATGCCCCATTGGAGTAAACTTTAGTTATTACATACGGACCGTCCCATTTAAGATCAAACTTGCCCCCTGTTTTTCGAGTGATCACTATCGGCCTTTTCAACATCAAAACCAAATCCCCTTTCCTGAAAGATCTGTGTTTAACCTTCTTATCAAAGGTAGCAGAAACTCTGGCTTGATATAACTGTAATCGTTATTGAGCTGCCAGTCTCTTCTCATCAAGCATATCCAACTCCTTGAGTCGTATCTTCACGTTTTCATCATCCGTGATTGATTGATGCACTACCACTCTTAGTGAAGCTACCTGTACCTAAATTGGTATAATTGTCTTCACACCATAACCTAATGAATATGGGGTGGCTTGTGTTGCTATACGGTGCGTTGTTCTGTATGCCCACAGAGCTTCTTGCAATTTCTCATCCCAGTCACGGTTATTCTCACTCACCGTCTTCTTGAAAATTTTTACAATCGTCTTATTAAACGCTTCGGCCATACCATTAGCTGGTGGATAATATGGAGTTGAGAAAGACTATTGAATATTGAATTTCTGGCACAACTTCTCTACTCCCCTGTTCTTGAAAGGAGTACCGTTGTCTATAATGATTCTCTTTGGGATACCATGGCGATATATTATCGCATGCCGGATGAAATTGACCACATCTTTCTCCTTAACATTTTGCAGCACAACCACTTCCATACATTTGGAGAAATAATCTGTTGTCGCTAATATGTACTGCTTTCCTCTAGATGATGATGGATTTATAGGTCCGATGACATCGAGTCCCCATGCAGCAAAAGGCCAAGAAGTAACCGACTGATGAAGATCTTCAGGAGGAATATGTACGATATCCCCATAGATCTGGTACTCATGACATCACTTTCCATAATCGATCGTGTCTTTAAACATTGTCGACCAGTAGTATTCCATTCGATGCACTTGATGGAACAAATTTCTCCCAGCTTGATGTCCCCCGCATTCTCCAGAATGAGATTCCCGCAGGACTTGACATGCCTCATCTTCACCTAGACATTGCAACAATATTTCATTATAAGATTTTTTATACAATTCCTCATTATACAAGATGAATCTCTTCGCTTTCTGCTTGATCTACAACTTTGCTTCTGAATTTTCTGGTAGGATATCATACTTGAGATAATCAATGAAAGGTTGATGCTAATCATTTATCGTCACTTCCAAGCACGATATGGGTAAGACTTCCATTGTCTCATTATTCACCTTTGCAGACAACAAGAATCTCTTTTCTTCGATCGTTATCTGCAAAGGACATCTATCTAGACAAGACAACGTTGTTGCTAAACTGGCGAAAGCATCTGCTTTTGTGTTCTCGCTTCGGGGTACATGTTTAACTTCAACATTAAAAAACCTCTCCAATAAGCACTGTGCCCTTCGATAGTATGGTAAAAGTTCTAGTTTCCTTGTCTCAAACTCTGTCACTACTTGATTTATAACCAGCTTAGAATCCCTATAAATTGGTAGATCTTTTATTTTCAATTCACTGGTTATTTCCATCCCAATGATAAGGGCATTATATTCGACTTCATTGTTCATGCACGTCACTCCTAACGTGAAGGAATAAGGAAACAAGTCACCCTGTGGGGTAATGAATATTACTTCGGCATCTGCTCCTGTTGTCTGGGTTGCCCCATCAAAAAACATCTGCCATGCTTTAGGCAATTCCGTCATCATAACTTGTTCGTCCGAAAATTCATCAAAACGGCTTTGTTATTTGTTACGGGATGAGCTGCTAGAAAGTCTGTCACTGCTTGCCCTTTCACTACTTTGGCTGATTCGTATGTGATCGTATACTCTGATAACAGTAACATCCATTTCGTTAACTTTCCTGACAGCATTGGCCTTGTCATAAAAAACTTGATAGGATCTGCTTGAGATATCAGAGTTATGTGATGGGACAAACAATAGTGTCTTAATTTTTGAACCGCAAAAACCAACGCCAGACACATCTTTTCGATAGGCGTATAATTGCATTCCGCATCGATCAACGTTCGACTTAAATAATAAAGTGCCGCCTCTTTCCCACTATCATTCACTTGTGCTAACAAAGCTCCTAGCGAATTCTCAGCTACTGATATATACAAATGAGGGGTTTCCCTTTTACGGGAGCTGTCAGCACTGGAGGTTGTTTCAACAATTCCTTTATTGCATCAAAGGCATTCTGGCAGGAATTATCCCATATGAATTCTGTTCCTTTCTTCATCGGATGAGAGAATGGCTGGCATCTTCCTGCTAGGTTTGAGATGAAACGGCGGATATAGGCTAGCTTGCCTTGCAAACTCTTTAGCTCTTTCAACATTTTCGGAGGGGGCATATCTTGAATAGCTCACACTTTTTCAGATCTATTTCAATACCTCTGTATCTCACTACGAAGCCCAAAAATTTGCCCGACGATACCCCAGGTGCGCATTTAGCCGGGTTCATCTTCAACTGCTTCTTTCTAATTCGGCGAAATACTGATGCCAAATGTTCGTGATGCTCCGGATGCTTTCCCGACCTAACGACCAAATCATCAACATAGCACTCCACATGTTTGTGCATCATGTCTTGGAAGATATTTTGCATTGCCTGCTTATATGTTGCCCCGACATTCTTAAGGCCGAAAGGCATAACCTTATAACAATATATCCCAAATGGAGTTTTGAAAGCCGTCGCCTCTTCATCTTCAGGCGCCATCCATATCTGATTGTAACCAACATATCCATCCATAAAAGACATGATAACATCTGTGTGGTGCTATCAATTAACATTTCAGTTATAGGCAACGAAAAATCATCTTTGTAACATCCCGAAAATCTAGGGTCGAGTAGTAACTTAACTCTCGAGTTCCAGAACATCACTTATGCAACAAAATGAATGATGATTGAATGTTGACTGTATTAGAGTAGTGAACATGAGTGAGATTAAGCCAAAACAGCATATCATACTCCAGAGACAGTTAAATTTGCAAGCAGAAGACTGTAATAGATAAATAAAATATATAAACTATGATGAGTCTCCAGAGTGTGATAACATTACCAGGTTAAATAATTACAAGTACAATCCTAAAATATACCAAATGTGTAAGGTCCTCTAGTCAATATCCCAGAAAGCCCGGTCGATCAGGACACGGCTCACAGGAAGCTGTCAGAAGACAACCAATACAAGCAGACATCGTAGTCATTGTAAAGGTCTGGCTCCGCCTTAGAAGTAGCGTCGCCATCTGAAATCAGACAATGTCTGGTGGGTGTTTGAAACACTGTCCCGTAACGTGGGAGTGATTATCTAACTTAGTGGAACAATAAATCATAGGTTAACATGTTATCGACTCAGTCAAGTAGTAATGATAAAGCAGTACAATCAAACACTCCTAACTACTCTTATTAATGCAAGTATGAATGACATGATGTATGCCCTAACCGACATACTCCCTCATGCGACACCATCTCACGCTTGCGGCATGCTTTCATCCCACAGTGCTCCACATCTTCCAGGCACATGTAATGCATGATGAGCATGATTACCGAGTTTTTAATTAGTTCATTTCAAACAGCAGGATTGGGAAACTAAGGTACCTCCCTTGTATCATTCCCAAACATGATCCATTCTAGGGTCGTCAGTCCTAGTTAATATCAGACGATGGTGTATTTTATAGGTCACTGCAGAGGCTGCCAGGGCTGTTACACACAAAGATTACACCACTCCCCCATCACCCCTTAAACGATTCATCACAATACAGAAACAGGCCTAGTTCATACTCTATATATCACGGTGAACCCTAAGGCGCACTGCGATTTCAGAATATGCTCGAGGTCACTACAAAGGGCTGCCAGGGCTGTTACGCACAAAGGTTGCACCGCTCCCCCATAACCTTATCAATGTAGGCCGATAGCACGAATATAGTGTCCCATACCACCATAATCGGCTCACGAGTTTGGTTGCTCACTAGTCATTACGGGGAGGCACGTGGCCCCAGCGTAGGCCGACAGCTCGACCACGGTGTCCCATACCACCATGCCCGGCTCATGAGTCTTAGCGGATCAAGATACCATGGTTAACGGGATTCTCACTGGTAAGTTTGGTACCCTAGGTTCAAGCATTAGCGACCGAACATGGTGAACATACATAAGACATACGGGTTACTTGACATGCTCGGCTAGCTCGAGCGCACAACAAGTTGAGCGATATGAAGCGCAAAAGCACTTCATATGGCCAACCACTATCCCCAATCGAAGTACGACACGGGTTCGCCAAACGCATCATGTGTGGCGAGATGAATCTCAACTACGATTCCAAGTCTGGTACCGGATGTCTGGACTATGGACATAGTCCCAAGCTCAATCAATTCTCAACCATAACATGTGAAGTAAAGCATGATAAACCAAGTAATTCAAGCACACTAGCAAGCATGTCATAAAGCATATTATAAAGCATGTTATGAAACAAGTTACAAAGCATGTTAAAAAGCATGTTATAGAGCACTATACAAATAGGGATACAAACACATATATTTCATAAGTGAGTGGTTAGAGTAAACAACCATGTGGAAGGTATCATACATGACTCTAAGGTAGTTGAGAACCCCATCTCAGCACCTACCTAAGGCACTAACACCTAAGCACTTACACACACAAGCAATTTCACAAACACTTAGAGTGCACTAATACAACATACATGACGTATGTTAGTAATATATGTATTAGGGTTGTCCTTTCTCCGAACTAGTATTTTATCCGTATATATCATATTCACACAACAAATAATCATGACAATTACATCTCCAAATTTACACGTATGCGGTATTTTCTAGAATACACAATTTCAACATACATAGTGTATACAAGGAAACTTGTATTACGACGATTCCTTTCGCCAAACAGGTATTTTATCCATATACTATATAATCATACAATAATTAATCATGGCAAACACATTTCCAAAATGTATACGTATACGGTATTTCTACATATACCTAGAGTATGTAAAATTCCATATTTTTCATTATTAATCGAAACAGGAAACGAAAAGCACTTTGTACAGGTGCAATTACATGCAGATCATGAATCTATCATTATCCGACATTGAAAGCGTTGAAAACCGTAACCTATACACCTAAAGTCCTCACCTTGCACCTTGGAATCACAACAAATCAGCAAGGTTTGAAGGGCTTTTGTATTCGGTAGTTTTATCGCTAGAGAGTGAAACCGGTTAGCTATTTCATAACCTATAACCTTCACTCACCCAAACAGATCTAGGGTTAGGGTTTCTCACCTTAAAACGGAGTCGGCATCGCCGAGAAAGCGTCTAGGAAGAGGTGGTGCAGCCCGTGTGGTGGTCGAAAGAAGTAGGAGGAAGATTCTCCCACAAACCTCAAGCTTTCTCTCTCTTTTTCCTCTCTTTCCTTAGGGTTTTATCCCAAATTCGTATGGCTGTGAGAGGGGCTGTTCTAAGGCCCTTATATAGCCTAAAAACTCTCCGGAATAGACTTATGTTCAAGGTATACTTACATTGTAAGCAAATCGGCGTTGTTCTAGCTCAAAAGAGGGTTTCTGGCGGCCCTCCTTGAGCCAAACGTCGGACTTAAGCTCACCGACACCGGATCTACGTTCTATTAAGTTTTCATTTCAATCGGGATCCCAGATCACGCGTGGCGGACCAGTTTCAATTCAACAGTCAGCAGATCTCGATTGAAGATTCCGAGTACATGTAAATGTGTATGAAATTTCTCCTGATCCGAGGGTGTAATTTGGTCTGATTCTGACGGTCTGGTTGCTTAAAACTGATTCGCAAAGGAGAGATGCCAGATTACTATTCAAGATATTTATTTTGTAAAGAAACATGTGTTTTCACACTCTCTCGCTCCGGACTCAAGCGAACAGCCGTGGGACACTGACCGGATTTGATTTCCGAGATGGTTGTCAAGCCCAGCGAGGCGGTCCTAAGTCCTTAACCTCGTATTGTTCGGACTCCCGATGTGCAGTCCAGATCTGATACGGAGTTTCAATGTGCTCCTGAGAGCAGTCGGGTAATGAGTTTGATCCTAGATTTTAGGGTAACCTAGCGTCAATGATTCTATAAGTTTTGGGTCTTGCAGATCATATTTAAAGGGATTCAAACGGATTTCGTAGCTAATCTAGTTTAGCACTTAGTTACTTTGTCTCATTTCTAAAGGATTTAGTCCTATAAGATTTCTGTCTGAGGTGGTACCTAGGCTTTTGTAGTTTGTGTATAAGGTGATCCAATTTATACTACTTATCTAGTTTAAGATTGTGTCTAGGATACAAGTACTTAAGAAAATTGAAAGAACAAGGTGGTGAAGGGTGAGATTTGTGAAGGAAGTGGGTTCAACAGTAGTTTTAGACTTTGGGATTGAGTTCTGACTAGTTAATAAGGTATTAGGATCGACCCATTGCTTAAGGACGTCTAATCCCAGGTTGACAAAAATCCAGGATGTTACAATCTACCCCCCTTAAAGTAAAATTTCGTCCCCGAAATTGCCTAAGGATAATAAGGAAAGATTTCCATTATTTCATTTGCCTAAGACTTATTGATTTCGAGTTCCTACGCGTGGTAGGGTATATACTAGCCTGGTTCATTTTAGTCTATCCCCCTTAAAACATCTTTATCCATTTCTCATACCCTAATGGTTTGCTACAATTTATTTCTTTACTTATCTGTAGTCTTGAGGACAATTCCCACTAAATTAGAGTAAGATAGTTGTCTTCATTGTCTAACCAGCACGGAGAGACGATTGTAGTGGGCTTGATCCCGATACATTGATCATCTACCGAGCTAAGGTAGAAAGCTCATCGTATCCCTTCCGAATCCTAGTGGATCCTGATCTTCTGCTCGTTAGCAGTGAGTCTGTTGGTAGTCGCACAGGATTGAGAATTGGGTCAAGCTGCGAATGTTTCGCAGTTGTATATTTTAGTAACTCTATGGTACGATCACTCTAAAGATGCAGGGAATGTCCATCATTGAAAGGTTCAAATGTCCTATTTCTTGGGTTGCCCATTGGTCTAAGAGAGTCCTTGTTATTATCTATGTCCAAGAAAATGGTGAATCAAATCTTACTAGATCATCCTAAAACGGTTTCTCATAGTAGAACTTGCTAGGGCTTCTATAATATTTGTATTCAATGAGCACAGTTTTGATCCTAGGCTAGTGGGGTAGGGTCCACCACGCTTCCGCTGCGCCACCCAGATCAAAGAGGTCTAATAGGTGACCTAACTAGATTAGGCTCATAATGTTCTACCCCCCTTAAAACTTAATTTTCACCCTTAAGGCTCAAGATTTATGTCCTGCTCCGTATATCGGAACAAGATGTAATTTAGGACCTATCCTTGACATGAAATGGGATGCGATCTCCCACTACGTTGGTCTTCTTTTCATCAATGATGTGTATTATGGCAATGGTACCTATGGGTATCGAAAGGAGATAAAAATGATGGGTAATGTAGTTGATTTTAGGGGCAGGTGTGAGTTTGAGGCCAGATGCCTAAGTCTACCAAAGGAAGACTATCATCACGGTCCCGACCTACCTTATGTACTCATGTCAAGCCTAACAGGCAGGCTATCTTTCTACGTTTATATGCACAAAATGTATGTCATCATGGCATGTGATTTGGGACATAATTCCTAACTGTCTGTTGCTCACTTGGGAAATTCCTTAGCCTAAAAGGAAAAATCTCTATTGGCTATATATTCTTACACTTCTCAAAGACGAAGTTATAAACTTTTGGTTGTAAGTGATCGAGCCAATACGGAAGGAAAGTTGTGTAGTGGGTTAGAATCAGATACATGGACATAAACTTTTGGTTGTAAGTGATCGAGCCAACACGGAAGGAAAGTTGTGTAGTGGGTTAGAATCGGATACATGGACCTTCTGCCTTGCCAGGATAGAAAATTGTCGGATCAGTTCCTAATCCTAGTTGATCCCGACCTTCTGCTTGATTAGAGTATAGGGTTCATTGGTCACTACCAGGATTGAGAATTCAATTCAAACCGCGAATACCTCACTGATATATATCGTTTCTCTACTCCATGTTCCCGGTTGTAATAAGTCCTTGAGAAGACGATTCTAAGGGGTGTATAAATTTTACCTATCATTAAATCCAAGGGATATAGAAGTTTCCTCTAGGTATAATCCAAAGTCTATTCTTATATACTAGATGATTTTTACACCATTTTTTTTATAAAGGAATTTGTTTGTTTGTTTGTTTGGAATTGAGTTGCCCGAACTGGAATGTAGCTACGCTCGAGCACTTCACCTATGATCAAACCAACTAAGGGGGTTCTAGAGTTCACGTTCTTAATTTGTTAGATTTCCTATACGGTCAGGTCTGTCGAATTCTAGGAGCACCGCTCTAGGTTCAAAACTCTAGGGTCTATTTGTCAAACCACCATTTACTCTAAAAGCTTAAGCTGTCAGAGTGTGGTGGGTTAAAGTATATTAAGGGACTGTATCACATCAACACTATTTGGCCAGTGGTATTAAGTTGTAGTAAATGGGACTGCATTGCTAATCCCTCCTCGAGATTGGGAGTCGCATGGTTGGTAGGAGGGTGGGAGGGTATTAAAATTAATGGTATAGGCTTTGGAAAATGAGCCTTGTGTCGGAAAGTGTGAGATGGGAGTTCCAAATCCCAGGATAATGAATTTCTAAGTGTTATTTGAAAGGAAATCTCAGAATTTACTTTTAATTGCGAACATTCTAAACATGGTGTTGGAAAACATGGGATACACCCAATTTAGGAACCATACCCTACTCGTACATTTATTATTACTTATACAATTCTATCCACCTAACTCACCTAATGCAGTTTGGTCGAACGGACCTTAAATATTCTGACTTTCGGAGGTTGTGAAGAAGGCGGTGGGAATGGAGGAAAAGGCTGTATTCAACTCGAATAAGGCCATGAGAAGTGAAGGAAAAAGGGAAAACAGGGCTGAAGTTTTTGGTTCTCCATGAACTTGGGTCCTCAACAGACGTGGTAGGGGCCCAAAAGATAAGGGTTTAAGAAAGAGAATGGAGAGAACAGGTGGGTGAGGAAGCTCACACGAGTTTTGAGCTCCAAGTGGGCGTGTGGGGGTCCAAATGAGAGAAACGAAGAGGGAAAGGAGAAGAGGGCTGCGATGCACGATGGAAGTGGGTAGGTTGTGGTCGAAATCAGTAGAGAGGACAATCGGAAGGGTGATTTTGAAGAAAAACAGCAAGGTTGGAGAGAGAAAATGGCTTGGAGGGGAGGTTTGTGAAGGAAGTGGGGTTTCGGGAGGGTTTTGATGGATGGGACACACATCAGGGGGGTCCCACAACCACCAAACTTGGTCAGCCCGAACCGTGGGCCCGGCCTATCAAAAAAAGCGGCGAGGCCTCGCTAAAAAATTTTGGATTTTCCAAAATGGGGCCCCACGGTTGTGATCCTACAGTCCCCTAGGCCCCCAAAAAAACCCTGGGTCCCACCTTGGATCCCCCGGAAGTGCTCCGTTTGGCCCCCCGACCTCGATTCGCTCAATTTCGGTTAGTTTCGGGCAAACTGGACATATCTTGCAATCCGGAATGAGTTATCTGACGTAAAATATATGAATTTGGGGTAGAACGAGCTAATGAAGCCAACTAACCTAGCTATGCTAGGTTATGAAGCCCATAATTGTGAAAAAACCCTCCGATTAACGGTCATTTCCCCGTTTCAATTTCGTTTTACTAAAATGGTAGTTTTAGTTTAATTATTCTTCATCTGTTGGGCTTTAGGAGTTACGCTCATTGTGAAAAGAGCTTAGAATAATTAGGGGAACATTTTGGTGAAGTCAAATAGGACACTTAATATTTTTGGCTGAGAACCTTGCACACTAGTAGACATCACGACCTTATAGTAAGTTGCGAATTGTAGGAGTTTTAGATGTAGTTTATTTCTGATTTCTTTCTCATTACTTGGTATTCCTATTTAAAGGGTTGTGAACTCATTTTTAATTATTCATTAATCAATTTCGAATTTATTAGAATTTATTTTTTACTTTCTGCTTTCTTTTCTCGCAGACTCGAGAAGTCTCTGTGAGGAGTCCAGAGAAGCTCCGAGGATTCAGAGTAGTTAACATCATCACTCATATTACCGATTTTCAATGGTTGGGGTGAGGTGGATTGTAATCTAGAATTATTTATAGATGGCCTAAGAATGTTTTAAGGTCGACCCGTGCAACCAAGGGTTAATACGGACTCGATTTCGGCGTTTTGCTTTCATCGAACTAGCCGTTGGACGGAACAGGGATGCCTAAGACTGTTTCTACATACCGTCGCTCCCTCCTAAGTCAGAGTGTGTCAGAGTGCATCGTGTGACCATAACCCAGGTCCGATTTAATCCAAATCATGCTCTGATACCATCTGTAACATCCTGAAAATCGAGGGTCGAGTAGTAACTCAACTCTCAAGTTCCAGAACATCACTTATGCAACAAAATGAATGATGATTGAATGTTGACTGTATTAGAGTAGTGAACATGAGTGAGATTAAGCCAAAACAGCATATCATACTCTAGAGACAATTAAATTTGCAAGTGGAAGACTGTGATAGATAGATAAAATATATAAACTATGATGAGTCTCCAAAGTGTGATAACATTACCAGGTTAAATAATTACAAGTACAATTCTAAAATATACCAAATGTGTAAGATCCTCTAGTCAATATCCTAGAAAGCCCCCTCGATCAGGACACGGCTCACAGGAAGCCGTCAGAAGACAACCAATACAAGCAGGCATTGTAGTCATTACAAAGGTCTGGCTCTGCCTCAGAAGTAGCATCGCCATCTGAAATCAGACAATGTCTGGTGGGTGTTCGAAACACCATCCCGTAACGTGGGAGTGAGTAGCTAACTCAGTGGAACAATAAAGCATAGGTTAACATGTTGTCGACTCAGTCAAGCAGTAATGATAAAGCAGTACAATCAAACACTCCTAACTACTCTTATTAATGCAATTATGAATGACATGATGTATGCCCTAACCGACATACTCCCTCATGCGACACCATCTCACGCTTGCGGCATGATTTCATCCCACAGTGCTCTACATCTTCTAAGCACATGCAATGCATGATGAGCATGATTACCGAGTTTTTAATTAGTCCATTTCAAACAGCGGGATTGGGAAACTAAGGTACCTCCCTTGTATCATTCCCAAACATGATCCATTCTAGGGTCGTCAGTCCTAGTTAATATCAGACGATGGTGTGTTTTTTAGGTCACTATAGAGGCTACCAGGGCTGTTACGCACAAAGGTTACACCACTCCCCCATCACCCCTTAAACGATTCATTACAATACAGAAACAGGCCTAGTTCATACTCTATATATCACGGCAAACCCTAAGGCGCACTGCAATTTCAAAATATGCTCGAGGTCACTACAAAGGGCTGCCAGGGCTGTTACGTATAAAGGTTGCTCACTGGTCACTATGGGGAGGCACGTAGCCCCAGCATAGGCCGACAGCTCGACCACGGTGTCCCATACCACCATGCCCGACTCATGAGTCTTAGCGGATCGAGGTACCATGGTTAACGGGATTCTCACTGGTAAGTTTGGTACCCTAGGTTCAAGTATTAGCAACCGAACATGGTGAACATACATAAGACACACGGGTTACTTGACATGCTTGGCTAGCTCGAGCGCACAACAAGTTGAGCGATATGAAGCGCAGAAGCACTTCGTGTGGCTAACCACTATCGCCAATCGAAGTACGACACGGGTTCACCAAACGCATCATGTGTGGCGAGATAAATCTCAACCATGATTCCAAGTCTGGTACCGGATGTCTGGATTATGGACATAGTCCCAAGCTCAATCAATTCTCAACCATAACATGTGAAGTAAAGCATGATAAACCAAGTAATTCAAGCACACTAGCAAGCATGTCATAAAGCATATTATAAAGCATGTTATGAAACAAGTTACGAAGCATGTTAAAAAGCATGTTATAGAGCACTATACAAATAAGGATACAAACACATATATTTCATAAGTGAGCGGTTAGAGTAAACAACCATGTGGAGGGTATCATACGTGACTCTAAGGTAGTTGAGAACCCCATCTCAGCACCTACCTAAGGCACTAACACCTAAGCACTTACACTCACAATCAATTTCACAAACACTTAGAGTGCACTAATACAACATACATGACGTATGTTAGTAATAAATGTATTAGGGCTGTCCTATCTCCGAACTAGTATTTTATCCGTATATATCATATTCATACAGCAAATAATCATGACAATTACATCTCCAAATTTACACGTATGCAGTATTTTCTAGAATACACAATTTCAACAAACATAGTGTATACAAGGAAACATGTATTATGGCGATTCCTTTCGCCAAATAGGTATTTTATCCATATACTATATAATCATACAACAATTAATCATGGCAAACACATTTCCAAAATGTGTACGTATATGGTATTTCTACATATACTTAGAGTATGTAAAATTCCATATTTTGCATCATTAATCGAAACAAGAAACAGAAAGCACTTTGTACAGGTACAATTACATGCAGATCATGAATCTATCATTATCTGACATTGAAAGCGTTGAAAACCGTAACCTATACACCTAAATTCCTCACCTTGTACCTTGGAATTACAACAAATCAGCAAGGTTTGAAGGGCTTCTGTATTCGGCAGTTTTATTGCCTAGAGAGTGAAACCGGTTAGCTATTTCATAACCTATAACCTTCACTCACCCAAACAGATCTAGGGTTAGGGTTTCTCACCTTAAAATGGAGTCGGCATCACCGGGAAAGCGTCTAGGAAGAGGTGGTGTAGCCCGTGTGGTGGTCGAAAGCAGTAAGAGGAAGATTCTCCCACAAACCTCAAGCTTTCTCTCTTTTTCCTCTCTTTCCTTAGGGTTTTATTCCAAATTCGTATGGCTGTGAGAGGGGCTATTCTAAGGCCCTTATATAGCATAAAAACTCTTCGGAATAGACTTATGTTCAAGGTATACTTACATTGTAAGCAAATCGGCGTTATTCCAGCTCAAAAGAGGGTTTCTGGAGGCCCTCCTTGAGCCAAACGTCGGACTTAAGCTCACCGACATCGGATCTACGTTCTATTAAGTTTTCGTTTCGGTCGGGATCCCAGATTACACGTGGCAGACCATTTTCAGTTCAACGGTCAGCGGATCTCGGTCGGAGATTCCGAGTACATGTAAATGTGTATGAAATTTCTCCTGATCTGAGGGTGTAATTTGGTCTGATTCTAACGGTCTGGTTGCTTAAAACTGATCCGCAAAGTAGAGATGGCAGATTACTATTCAAGATATTTATTTTGTAAAGAAACATGTATTTTCACACTCTCTCACTCCGGACTCAAGCGAACAGCCGTGGGACACTGGCTGGATTTGATTTCCGAGATGGTTGTCAAGCCCAGCGAGGCGGTCCTAAGTCCTTAACCTCGTATTGTTCGGACTCCGGATGTGCGGTCCAGATCTGATACGGAGTTTCAATGTGCTCCCAAGAGCAGTCGGGTAATGAGTTTGATCCTAGATTTTAGGGTAACCTAGCGTCAATGATTCTACAAGTTTTGGGTCTTGCAGATTGTATTTAAAGCGATTCAAATGGATTTCGTAGCTAGTCTAGTTTAGCACTTAGTTACTTTGTCTCATTTTTAAAGGATTTAGTCCTATAAGATTTCTGTCTGAGGTGGTACCTAGTCCTTTGTAGTTTGTGTATAAGGTGATCCAATTTATACTACTTAGCTAGTTTAAGATAGTGTTTAGGGTACAAGTACTTAGGAAAATTGAAAGAACAAGGTGGTGAAGGGTGGGATTTGTGAAGGAAGTGGGTTCAACAGTAGTTTTAGACTTTGGGATTGAGTTCTGACTAGTTAATAAGGTATTAGGATCGACCCATTGCCTAAGGACGTCTAATCCCAGGTTGGCAAAAATCTGGGATGTTACAATCTTTTAGACACGCATCATTCAAATCCCCGAAATCGACGCAAACCCTTATCTGTCCATTCCTTTTCTTCACAAGGACGATATTTGATATTCACTTGGGATATTTAAATTCTCTAATGAATCCGACCTTTATAAGTTTGCTTATTTCTTCTTCTATCTTGGGAACCAGGTCTAGGTGAACTCGTCTCTGCGTCTGTTTAATGGGTCTCTTATCTTTAGAGATATTTAGCCGATGTGTTGCCACTAATGGCTCTAAACCTAGCATTTCCACATACGTCCAAGCAAAGACATCTCTATTCTCTTTCAACAGACTGATATACCGATCGGCTTCATCTTACGGCAAATTGGTACTTATGAAAGTATTTTGCAGTTCTTGCTCTGTCCCTAAATTTATCTCATTCAAGTCGTCAATCGTTGGTTGACCCCCATCCTCCATTTGCTTCGGAGTTGTCTCAGGTTTGTTGATCATATCAAGGTCCGCCTTTCCTATCTGATTGAATGTCACCATATTTACTGAAGATTCTGCCCCCAGTCCACAGAATTTTTCTCATTTCTTCTGATTAACCCCAATTGGAACCTGAATTCCTTTTCCACCATTTAAGCCGACAGGCTCTTCGTAGTCAAAACCCATTTTCTTCATAATCTTCCGACTTGTCCAGCTATATCTCTCCAATTCTTCAGGCAATAAGCTTTCATTCTTCATCCCAATGTTGTTTGCATTGTCATGTCTGATTTCTGGTTGAGTATAAAACTCAATTGGCTCCGAATTTCTTTCATTAGGTTTTACACAAAACCTATTTAGAATGTGGACTTCTTTCAGCATATGGGAGTGGTACTGTATAATTTGTTTGCAGGATTTCGAACTATCTAGATAATAGTAGTGTTAATGGCGGTTGTCCTGGCTGTCGTAAATGCTTTAAGATGAAATAAAATTTCTTCTTAGCTTCCTCTTTTGCAGATGATTTCATCCCTTCTTTTCTCACTATTTCCCTGTAAGCATTTTCTTGAATTTTATTTTCATCATTCTCTTTCTCTCTCCTGCCGGCAAATGCATCATAATAACTAGCATCCACGAAAAAAGATTCGGCTTCCGTATACGATCTTGCATCAGCTATCACTTTATGATGTACCTCATCTTTGCAGTATTTAAAACACTGATGTTGGGTAGAAGGTATGATGCTATTCTGATGCATCCACTGTCTTCCAAGAAGAAGATTGTATGTAGTCACTGCATCTATAACATGGAAGACGACATGCGTAGTTAGTTCTCCTATCTCCAACGTTATTGTAATCTTTCTAAGAACACGCTGCCCATCTTGATTGAAGCCCTGTATCATCATTCCACTAGGGCGTAGGTTCGAGCGTCGATAACCTAATTTATCAAGCATCGTTAATGGCAACAGGTTTATAACAGACCCATTATCCAGCATTATTCTTTTCACTTGTTTATCCTGAATATATCCCATATCATCAATGACCTATTATGTTCTCCATCACAGACTAGATCGTCATCAGAGAAAGAGATTACTGGCAGACAGTCTCTTCATTTCTCATTTTCTAATTCAACCATCAACACCTCCCTTATGCTTTCATCTGATAAAGCTCTAACCAAGCTTTGTCAGGAGTCCTCTGACAACTTCAGAGCATCATAAATCCTTAATCGGGCTGGAATGCTTTTCAAGTGACTTATGATATCAAACGCTACTGTTCCTGCCTCTTTTCCTTTTCCTTTCCCATTGCTGTCATTATTGCCCGCATGACCCACAACTGCTTCTACCTTCATTTTTTCATTCTTTGACCTTGACGGACTACAAATCTTCCTTCCTGATTGCAAAATAGTTACAACAACTTTTCTTGTTGTCTTTGGATCATCCACCCTTCTTTTCATTTGATAATCTTCTCGCATAGTGAGTACATTTGCTATTGCTCTCCTATATCTTTCCTTCTCTTTCCCAACTATTATCTTGCCATTGTTTATCATTTTATGTATAATACACTTCAGTGTATAACAATTTTCTGTTGGGTGCCCTGTTAAACGGTGGTAATGATAGAAGTCCCTTTCCTTTATTTTAGATGCTTCTTCGGGATGCTTTGGCAGTGACAATTCAATCGTCCCAGCTTTTAACAATTGATTCAACATGGGGAATACATCCTCTTTTTCGAATGTGAAGCCCTCATGAGCATTCAATGATCAGAACTTTTTATCATAAAACTTTCCTCTAAGATAACTTGATTCTTCTCTCCTTTCTGTTCTTTTACCCTTTACTTCTCTTACTTCCTGGTTCCTTTTGTCGTGTTCAACCATGTTCGTGATCAATCTCTGAGATCCCTTTCTGACTATATCATACTTGAATGCTAGCATTTTCTAAGTCATTAACTCTAGAGCATGTGCCTTTGTAGCCAAGTCACGGAAGGTCCGAATGTCAGCATTGGTAAGGCCGAATGTTATCCCGGTCTCCATAGAATTCAAACACAATTTCACCTGTTCTTTCTCTTCTGGAAATTTCCTATAAGAAGCTCCCAAGTCTTCCATCTGTTTATGAACTTTTCCACTGGCTCTCCTTCTTCTGTCACACCGAAGCTAACCTGAGATGCTAACATCACGCTTTGACGAGAAGAAATTTGACATAAATGCATCCTGCATTTGTTCCCATGTTCTTATCGATCTAGGTGTTAAACTAGCATTACATCTGAATGCTTTATTTGTCAAAGAAGACCCAAATAATCGAAGACAATATTGAGGTACTGTGGCGAAATTCCCCATGTTAGTGATGAAATGCATCAAATGTTCTTCTGGTGATCCATCCCCATTGAACTTTTAAAAGTCTGGATGCTTAAAATTGTTAGGGAATGGTATATCTTCCACTTCCCTCGGATATGGTGTTCAGTATCTGAATCTCCCGATTCCTTCATGTTCTCTTTCTGATCTGACCACTTCTTCGACGACTTGCCGTACTTCTTTCTGTGTTACTATACCTGTAGTGGGAACGGATCCATGTGATCCCGTTCTTGGCTGTTGCGACCCCTTGGGAGGTTGCTCTCTTTCATTCGTATTATCAGTCACTGGGGGTGCTACCATTTGGGCGACATTATGCGCAAGCGTTGCTACAGCTTCTCTAAGATTCCTGCATTCTTCCATCAATACTCTTTGTGCTTCTGCCATTGCATTTACACGGTCTTCTGTGGTTGGCATATTTTCCTAATTGGTTCCTGCCATGTGTACCGTAACTTCTCCACTCTTCGATGAAACCGTAGTAGGAGTAGGATAAGAGTAGGTTGACGAAAGAGGGCTTACAAAAGGAGGAGAGGAAGAAGTTTGCTTCAACTTCTCTGTACCTCCATTACCACTGTCCAATCGAGGTGAAGTGGAAGCCGATGAGTTTGCTAATAATGTTTTAACTTTTTGTGCTCTTGTCCACCTGGCTTTCGAGGTTGTCAAAGTGGGGAAATCATGTGATGTTAGCTATGGAACTGTCTGCTTAGGGTATATTGAAGGAGGGGCAAGTTCGGGATTCCTCCTGGCGGCATTTTGGGTTACTGGACCTCTGACTCTGCTTGGTGGTGAAGCAGTTCTTGCTGCCATGATATTCTGAGCTCTGGTCCTCTTGCAAGTGACAATGATCCATTCATCTTTCTCTCCTTGTGCTATTGGTGAGGGAGTCACGACTATAGCAGCTATTTACGATTCCATTTACTTATTTACTATCGCTTTGTTTTCACGATGTTCAATTGGTTTATCAGCATACTCCACAACAAACCCTGTTGTGGTGAAGTAAAAAATGGTGCTCCTTTGAGTAATTGCCATTCGCTGAGTTAACTATAGTATTTTTCTTCTCTTCTTTTGTATATTCCTGAAAGAATATAATATATTAGTATTTATATTAAACTATACTCTATATTGGGGATGAAAGGTAGGATGTTCCCGCTGAAAGTCGCCATTTTGGCATCTTAATGACGCCAAACAGTTGTGATTATCTTCTATGTAATTCCTAAGTTAATATTCAAACAGTCTTAATGACGCCAAATAGGATGTTCCCACTGGAGGGGTCAGGGGGTATTTATAGCCCTCTCACACGTGTGAGTGTGCAACATAAATTCCTCACACTCCCGATTGTACGGAACTTGCTGTGCGCTCCTCCGATGTGTGGAACCTGCTGTGCGCTCCTCTGATGTGTGGAACCTTCTGTGAGCTCCTCTGATGTACAAAACCTGCTATGCACTTACTACTATACGAAAATCACTATGCATCCCAATTTCTTCGTAGGATAGTCTTTTCCACACAATAATTATGTTTTCCACGCAATGATTATGCTTTCCACACAATGGCATTCCACTTTTCGCAAAATTATAGTTTTCTTTTGTTTTCCATCTCTTCTCTTTATTTTATGCCTCAATGCCCATGATATGCAATTCAAATATACGCGCAAGTATCTGAAGCGCATTAACAAGGGACTTCATCAGATTGACCCTTCCATACCTGCTCCTTCATCGGGTTCTAATTAGTTTTTGATTATGTGGTTTCTAATAACTCTTATGATACTTGGATTTTTTATTTTTATTTTTGGATTGAACTTAGTTGAACATGAATTTTGGTTTTGTTCTAACTTGCTTATGACTTTGGTTAACTTAATTTTCTAGATCATATATTTTCTTCTTCCTCATTACTCTTCTTATTCTTCCTTATTTATCTACTTCCTGTTCCATATATTGGTTCCTTCCTTTGTCATATTGTGACAAAAAGGGGGAGAATTTTATCATGCTTATGCTTGTGATATGTGGCATGTGGATTGTGGATAAGTAGTAGTCTTTCATTTTTTTTGAAAGGGGGAGTATTGTTGGGGGAGTTGATGTGAGAGTTAATCCGAATTGTTTTGACCTGTTTATAACAGGTGGATGATTCTTTGACCAGGTTATAATTAGTTTATATTGATAACTGATGCATGATTCTTTATTGTGCATATTATGCTTATTTCTAATAAAGTGTGTTTTGTCACTAATTTGACTAAGGGAGAGATTGTAAGTGCTATGTTTTCTAACTCCTATGATTGTCAAATTTAGTACTGCCAAAACCTCTTAGAATCCGTGTCTTATGTAGCGCATCTACATATTCAAGATTGTACTTCTCATGTATAAGAACAAAGGCATTTACCTCAAGAACTTCAAGTGCAAGACTACATGTTCATATCAAGTACAACACCAAGTGTGAATTCAACTTTCAAGCTTCAATAGTTCAAGCTTTGTCCAAGTCAAGACAAAGTTCTTTACTTTAAACCTCGAGCTCAAGCTTCAATGTTAGTCATATTCAAGCTTCAAAAGTTTTAAGTTCAAGTTTCATCATATGTCAAGATCTCAAGCTTCGTAAACTTCAAAGAACGACTATCAACTAAAGTAAGAGAAGATTCAATGTTCATACATCACTAACAAGGTATGAAAGACCCTAAATTGACCATAGGATAGGTCATTTTGAATACATAATTCAATTAGCTCACTTTATAAATGCATAAACTGGTTTTCGAGTAGTCTTAGGCTATGTTCGTCTAGTTCTAGCATTGGCTCGACCAATCCAAGAAATCCTCGACCAGTCATAAGTTTGTTTATAATTTTTAGGATTTTTTGTTAGAGCCTCAACCAGTCCTAGAGACTACTTGACCGGTTGTGTGAACAATGCTCGACCTATTCTTGACCAGTCCTGCAGGCTCGACTCAAAGTCCAACAACTAAATTGAGTTCCACACGACCAGTCGTGGACAGGACTCGACCGGTTGTGGAGGCTACTCGACCGGTCAAGCAGGTCCTTCGACCAGTCGTGGAATGGTCTGATCTTATCGCGCTCAAAATTTTAAAAATTTGTTGGTCCTACAACCAATCGTGCCAACCTCAGGACCAGTCGAAGATGCGATTTTTGCACCTATAAATAGAACATGAATTTCAGAGTTTGATATCCAATTCAAGTAAAATCAATAAACCGCTCTGAGAGATAAGTTAGTGATATTCTTAAGCTATTTAGTGCTCATTTTATATTCTCCGTAATTAGTTTTTTGCATTTGATTTTGTATTCTGCATTCCGATTTTATTTGAAAGAGGGATTGATATATTCCCATTTCTTGGTATCAAAATCAAATTAAGCTAGCCCAAGGTGATTTAATTTAAAATCAATTTAGAACTTAGAATCTTTTCATAAGTGAGTGTGAACATTAAACATCTACATTGAACTTCTACTCTGAATTGGTTCTTCCGGGCTGCATCAAAAGGAGAATATACATATAAGTATTTTACAGTTTTGTAAATTCTTTATTTTGGTTTCATTGAGATTATGCCAGAAAAATCTCTTTCTTTTAGGTTGTTTGAGGTGATCCAGAAAACTCAGAGTGTGGGGTTTTTGAATTGTGTAAGCCTACTTGAAAGATACAATTGTGAGGGTTTTAGGTGAACCTTGAAAACCTATTTTCATAGTGAACGCTAATATCCACTGTGTGAGGATATTAGGAGTGGAGTAGTGTAACGCCCTGAAAATCGGGGGTCGAGCATAAACTCAACTCCCGAGTTTCAACGCATCACTTATGCAATATAAAGAATGATGATTGAATGTTATTCATATTAGTGCATTAAAGATGAATGGGATTAAGCCAAAACAACATATCATACTCCAGAGACAGTTAAATTATGCAGCGGAAGATTGTGATAGATATATAAAATATATATAAACTATTGTAAGTCTCCAGAGTGTGAACATGTTACCAGGTTAAATATATCAATGTATACTCCAAAATGGACAAAATGAATATACAAAGGTGCTCCCAAAAGAGTAAACTAAAGTGTAATGGCATCTAATCAGCAACCTTGTAACCCCGTCGATCAGAAGATGGTCTACATAGACCCACTTGATAGCTGTGTAAGGAGAAACCCTCATCATCATAAAAAAAATCTGGCTCCGCTTCGTAAGCATCACCATCATCTGAAACTCAAACAGGGTCTCGTTTAGTGTTTAAACACTGTCCTGTAATGTGGGAGTGAGTGATCAACTCAGTGGAACAATAGAGTATAGGTTAACATGTTATTAATTCAGTCAAGCAGTAATGATAAAGCAGTACAATCAAACACTCCTAAATACTCTTATTAATGCAAGTATGGAATGCAGTCATCATGCATGCCCTTACCAAACCACTCTCGTGTCACACCATCTTACGTTCGCTGCATGCGTTCATCCCTCAGTGCTCCACATCTTCCAGGCACATGCAGTGCTATGTTATGAGCATGATTACTGAGTTATTATTAGTCCTTTTCATACAACATTATTGAGAAACTAAGGTACCTTCCTTATATCATCCCAAACAATGATCTATTCTAGGGTCGTCAGTCCTAAATAATCTCATACGATGATACAGTTCTAGGTCGCTATAAAGGGCTGCCAGGGCTATTACACACACTCGTTGCACCGCTCTCCCATCACCTTATCAATATAGGCCTAGTTTATACTCTGTTTACTATGAGAAGGCTCGTCGCCTCTCCGCAGATTTAGAGTATGCTCGAGGTCACTACAAAAGGCTGTCAGGGCTGTTACACGCAATCATTACACCACTCCCCCATCACCTTATTAGTGTAGGCCGACAGCTCGAATATAGTGTCCCATACCACCGTATTCGGCTCACGAGTCTAGGTTGCTCATTGGTCACTACGGGGAGGCACATCGCCCCAGCATAGGCCGACAGCTCGACCACGGTGTCCCATACCACCATGTCTGGCTCATGAGTCTTAGCGGATCGAGGTACCAAGGTTAACGGGATTACACTGGTAAGTTTGATACCTTAGGTTCAAGTAGTAGCGTCCAAACATGGTGAACATATATTAGACAGATCGGGTTACTTGACAAGCTTGACTAGCACGAGCGCACATCACATCGATCGACATGAAGTGCATAAGCACTTCGTGTGGCCTAACCACTGTCGATGACCAACATACGACCAGGTTTGTCAAACACATCCTACGTGGTGAAATGAATCTCAACCACGACTTCAAGTCTGTTACCGATTGCCTGGACTATAACATAGCCCCAATCACATTCAATTCGTAACTAGAAAGCATGTATAATAGTCAAAGTAAAATTAACAAAGTAATTCAAACATGTTATAAAGCATAATATAAACAGGAAATACAACACACGCATTTCATAAGTAATTGATTAAATTACATAACTAACATGGAGGAAATCATATACATCTCTAAGGTAGTTGAGAATCCTATCTCAATACCTACCTAAAGCACACTCATCTAAGTACTTACTCATACAAGCATTTTCATAAACACTTAGAATACACTTATTTATCATACATAACGTATATTAGTAAAAACATGTATTTGGGTGAATCCTTTCGCCGAGTAAGTATTACATAATATATAGCATGTACATACAGTAATTTATCATGGCAACCACACTTTCAAAATTTGTATGTATACAGTATGTTCTACAAATATACAGAATACACAATATGCCATAATTTGCATACGTAACTGAATCGTAAAATGAACGTCGCATTGTGCATATACAATAACACCCAAATCATGAATCTATCATTATCTGACATTGAAAGCTTTGAAAACCTTAACCTATACGTCTAAAGTCTACACCTTACGCCGTAGAAACGTATCGAACGCGATAGAATTGCTAAGTCTTCGTCCACGATAGTATAACGACCTAAATCACTAGTTATGTTAGCTATTTCGCTACTTGTATCAATTCAAACCCTAAAACAAGTTAGAGTTAGGTTTTTCTTACCTAAGAACAAAGTCGAAATCGCCGGGATAGCGATTGGAAAGTGATGGTTAAGCACGTAGATCGGCTGGAAGATTCTCTCACTTCTCTCATACTTTCTCTCTCTTTTCTCTCTTCTCACTCCTAGGGTTTCTCTCAAATTCATATGGGCTAAATGAGAGAGGGTTTAAGGTCCTTATATAGGCTAAAAACTCACCAAATTAGACTCAGGGCCATGGTATACTTAGGTTATGTCTAAATATGGACAGTTTCGTCTTAACGGAGCACTTCTGGAGTCCCCCCTTAAGCTAAAGGTCGGACTTAAGCTCACTGACTATGGATCCAGGTTGAGTTAAGTTTTCATTCCAATCGGGTTCCCAAATCACACGTGGCAGACCAGTTTCAGTTCAACGGTCACCGAAACTCGATCAGGGTTACAAGTACACGGACATGTATGGGAAATGTTCCCTGATCCGAGGGTGTATTTGGGTCAGATTCCAATGGTCTGATTGCTTATATTTGGCCCGTAAGCGACAAGTCTCAGATTACTTAAATTCAGAATTTATTTCTAATTATTTTCACGTTTCTCACACTCTTCACCCCGGGCTCAAGCGAATAGCCCTGAGACACTATCTGGATTTAATTTTCGAGATGGTTGTCAAGCCTAGCAAAGCGGTCCTAGTTATATAATTTCGTGGTAATCGGACTTTCGACGTGCGGTCCAGATTCGATACGGAATTTCAATGTGCTCCCGAGAGCAACTGGGTAATGGGATTGGTCCTAGATTTTAGGGTAACCTAGTGTCAATGATTCTACACTGGGTCTTGCAGATCGTGTTTAAAGTGATTCAAGCGAATTTCATAGCTAATCCAGTTTAACACTTAATTAACTTTGTCTAATTCCTAAAGGATTTGAGGTTTGAGAGGTTCATAAGGGGTTAGGATCTACCCCTTGCCTAAGGACTTCTAACTTTAGGTTGGAAAAAATCTGGGGCGTTACAATCTACCTGCCTTAAAAATAATTTCGTCCCCGAAATTGGCTAAGGATAAAAAGTAAAGATTTTATTATTTCTTTTGCCTAAGTTTTATGGACTTCAGGTTTATATGCGTGGTAGGGCACATACCGTCTACATTATTCTAGTTCATTTTAGTCTACCCCCCTTAAAAACTTATTTCTTTATCTCTTGCTTATACCCCAATGGTTTGGTACAAGTTATTTCTTTATCTATTTGGAGTCTTGATGGCGATTCCCCCTATTTAGAGTAAGATATCTATTTTCGATGTTTGACCAACACGGAGAGACAGTTGTAGTGGGCTTGATCCCGATACATTGATCATCTACCTGGCCAGGGTAGAAGGCTCATTGTATCCCTTCCTAGTCCTGGTAGATTCTGTCTTCTGCTCGGTCAAAGCAGTGAGTCCATTGGTAGTCGCCCAGGATTGAGAATTGGGTTAAGCCGCGAATGTTTTGCAGTTGTATATTTCAGTAACTCCGTAATCCGATCAATCTAAAAGCTTAGGGAATGCCCATCACTGAAAGGTTTCAAGTTCTTATTTCTAAGGTTGTCCTTTAGGTCTTGGTCTAAGAGAATCCTCATTATAATCTATGTCCAAGGAAAAGGTGAATTCATATCTTAATAGATCATCCCAAAGAGGTTTCCAATAGTATAGAATTGGCTAAGGTCTCTATTAACATTTGCAAATACACTAACTTTATTTATTGTAACTTAAGTCGTAACTATTGTTAAGACTATTAGTACGAATTGATTTAATACTTGAACCCTGATTGCTTTTATTCCAGTAATTTCAACGTTAACGGTCTAAGGAAGGTTTAACCCCTATTTAGTGACCATCTAGTGACCTAACCTTTCATCTAGCTTGAATCAATTTCCTTCAATCCTAGGCCAGTAGGGCAAGGGCCAACCATGCTTTTGTTGCGCAACTCTGATCCAATGGATGTATTAGCTGACCTAACTAGATTGGGTTCATAATATGCTACCCCCTTTAAAAATAGTTTCTAACCTCAAGGCTCAAGAATCTGTGTCCTGATCCGTATGTCGGAATAAGGTATGATTTAGAACCTATCCTTGACACGAAATGGGAAATACATTAGTCTGCCTTTCATCGATGATGTGTACTATGGAATTGATACCTATGGTTATAGAAAGGAGCTAAAGATAATAGGCATTGTGGTTGATTTCAAGGACGGATGTGAGTTTGTGGCAAGATGTCTAATTCTACCCAAGGAAGACCCTTTTGTTAAGGTCCCGACTTACTTTCTTTAATCATGTCTAGTTTAATACTGTAAGATAATCTATATGTTATTAGCACATAAGGGGTTGGGACACGAGAAGTTAATGGACAGGCTATCTTTCTAAGTTCATATGCACAACATGGATGCCCGAATGGTCTATGACTGGGGACCTAATTCCTAACTGTCTGTTGCTCACTTGAGAAATTTCTTGGGCCTAAAAAGAAAAGTCTCTATTGACTATACTTTCCTATCACTTCTCAAAGATGAACTACTACACTTTTGGTTGTAAGTGATCGAGCCAACACGGAAGGAAAGTTATGCTGTGGGTCTGAGCCAGATACACAAACCCTCTGTCTCGTGAGGATAGAATTTTGGTCGTATCAGTTCTTAATCCTAGTTGATCCTAACTTTCTGCTTGATCTGAGCATAGAGTTCATTGGTAATGACCAGGTTTGAGAGTTCAATTCAAACCGCGAATACCTCGCTTATATATAGTTCTCTATTCCGTGTTCCCGTTTGTAATAAGTCTTTGGGGAGGGTAAGTCTAAGGGGTGTATTGCTTTGACCTAACATTAAATCCAAGGGATCTATAAGTTTTCTCTAAGCGTGGAAAGTTTCTACGTTAAACGAGCTTCCTAAGAGTTACTAAAGAAGCCGATAAGTATTAAGGGGATTCAGCGAAAGAATGAACTTTCACTCTAACCTAATCAAACCAACTAACTAAGTCTATCTTTCAATTGTCTTAGCATAATCTGTGTTTTACATTCCTTAGTATAACCAACCACTAGTTGTAACCCAAAATCTATGCTTATCCGCTAGATGATTTCATACCCTTTCTAATACAAGAAATTGTTTATCGCTTAGGGTCAAACATTGTCTGATTGGAATTGAGTTGCCCGAACTTGAATTTAATTGTGCGCAAGCACTACACATATGTTCATACTAGCTAAGGTGGTCCTAGGGTTCGCGTTATCAATTTATTGAATGTCCTACACTGTCAAATCCTTTAAAATCTAAGAGTACCAACTTTAGTTCCAAAATTCTAAGGGACTGTTTGGCCAATGGTATTAAGTTGAATTAAATGGATTGCATTGCCAATCCCACCTCGGGATTTGGAGTGGCATGTTTGGTAGGAGGGTGGGAGGGGATTAAAATTAATTTTATAGGCTTTGAAAAATGAGCCTTGTATTGGAGAGTGTGAGATGGGATTTCTAAATCCCATAGTGATGAATTTCTAAGTGTAATTTGAAAGAAAATCCCAGGATTTACTTGTAATTGCATACATTCCAAACATGGTGTTGATAACCATGGGATACACCCAATCTAGGGACAATACCTTACACATGCATTTATTGTTACCTTTACAATTCCATCCACCTTAAACTTGCCTAATGTAGTTGGCCGAACGGGCCCTAAATGTCCCAACATGTGGAGGTTATGAAAGTTATGGGACACAAAAATATGGATTTTGTGCTCATGTGGGTGTGAGATGGTGAGGCCAAGAGGAGTGAGAGATGGGTTTAGAGGTGTAACAACTCCAACTTGTCCAGCGTTCTACACATTTGATAACAAAAGGAGTTTCATGCATTTCATTTACAAAATTTGTCACAATATAGGGAATAAAGTTCTACATGAATTATGATAGGAACGCATGCGGCTATACTAAGCCCGAACCACCAAGCACAAATACACTTTCTACCTGCTACACTACTAAGCACAGGAATCATTTAAACACAAACATCTTAAAACAGCAACGAACAAGCTACAGAGTGACGGTATGGATGACTAGGCATCCGAGTCTAGCGACGGAGGAGGGCACCTTTCCTCTTTTCCATGAGAGAAAGAAAGGTGAAGATCGAAAATATTGCCATAACGAACTCAGAGAAGACTATGAAAAGCGAAGATAAGGGGAATAGGGGTTGGAGCTTTTGGTTCTCCATGAATTTGAGCCTCAACAGAGGTTGTAAAGGCCCAAATAACAGGGATTGAAGAAAGAAAATAAAGAGATGGGATGAGTTGAGAGCTTACACAATTTTGAGCTTCAAATAAGGGATGTAAGAGTTCAAATGAGAGAAAACGGAGAGGGTAGAGGGGTAGGTATGGCTGTAAAGGGTTATGGCAGAAAATGATGAAATGGGTGAGGGGAGGTTTTTGCCAAAAATCAGGAACTTAGAAGAGAAAAGAGAGCTTGGGGGTGTGGTTTGTAAAGGAGGTAGGTGTTTGGGAGTGTTTTAGTCGATGGCCCACACACTAGGGGGTCACCCTAGGCCCTAAAAACGATCAGCCCGAGCCACTCGCCCAGCCGGGCCCGTTGACCGGCATGGGCCTCGCCACTCTCTGGACAAAGTGGCGATGCCTCGCCACTTAGGCGAGGTTTTCGTGCCCCCTAGGCCCCAAAAAGGTCTAGGTCCTACCCCGGGTCCCTCTGGAATAGTGTAGGTAGGCCCCCGACTCCGGTTTGAGTCGTTTTGGGTCGTTTCAGGAAGTTTCTGATATATAATTGTATTTACCAACTTTTGACGGCTGGGATGGGGTGAGTTGTGATCTAAACCCATCGTTTGACTGTCTAGAAGTGTTTTGGGGTTGACTCGTGCGATCACGGTTGAGTACGGACCCGAACTCGGCGATCTATTTCGGTCGGTTTCACCGTTCAATGAATTTGAAAAATCCTAAGTATGTTTCTACAATCCGTCGCTCCTTCCTAAGTCAGAGTACGTCAGTGTGCATCGTGAGACCATAACTCAGTGTTTTGATAAGAAAACAAATGTGTTTGATTTTGGGGATTTATCTTTTTCAGACATAACAGAGAAAAGTATAAAGACAATCATCACACTTTATTAATTCAAAGTTCATTTACATCCTCTAATATCCCTTGATTCTAAGATAGATTACTTAGCACAAAGAAACTATTATAAGTTCAACTGTCATAGTCAAATATAAATTTTGGTAGCATAACAGCAGTGATCTTAGTCATCCCTAGGACTTAGGAGGAATTGACGAATCGATCAACAATCTTCAAGGAGATAGAAATTCTGGCAGCATTCCGGCGCTATTTTAATCATCTCCTAAGACTCAGGAGGAATATGCATTTCTGTCGATGATTCTCCCTTTTTATTGGATAGGACGAACTTGAAGACTTGGGGGCTTCAAGCATTTTGACAGCATGACAGCCCTTTGCTGTTACAGACTGCAGAGCAATCTGTTTACGCGGTCTCACGCAAAGCATATCGTTTACGTGGTCCCGTGCAAACTGAAGGAACCCTTTGCTCATACCTTCAATCTTCTTCTTCGCTCTTCTTTCGCTCTGAAATCTTCAAATCCTCCCAAATGAAGGAGGGGAGGGGGTTTTTATAGGCATTCACACGTGCGAAACCTTAATCTTATCGATGTGGGACAAAATTACTTGGGATTCTCGTTGAGCATTCGTTATACACTTTGCAGGGACCCGCGCAATCCATATACTTTTACGCGGACCTGCGCAATCAATATTCCTTGCGGGGACCCACGCAAAGTACTCTTTGAGCCTTTCCATCATTCCCTTCCTTCATCTCTTTTCCTTAATGTTTTGATCTTCCTTTGACTCAATTCTTCTCTTATTTTATACCTCAACAGATGTCACCTTGATCCTTTCTTTGTTTTCTACAAAACCAAAGAAAAGGATAAAAAATCCTTTCTTCAAGGTTTGCGTGGACCCACGCAAACTGAAACTCGGGTACCATACTTGGGCACGAGTCTTATAAATAGTCCAGTGATTCGTCATTTGATCAGATCTCTTGAGTGTTTGTGAAATTTTTATCTCTGCATTTCTCTACCGTGCAATCGATATAGTTTGCGCAGTGCCGCGCAAAGCCTTATTATTTGTGCAAGATTTTCCCAAAGTCCTTAAGCTCTTGCGTAAACCATTTACTTTGCGTGGACCCGTGCAAAGTCCTCGCCTCTTTCACTTAGCTATTTTCTTCTTATCACTTGAACTTCTTCAATCACTTAACTGTTTCTAACATTCATTCATATCTCTCCTTTGATTTCCTTCAAACCCTTGACTCTGTTATTTCATTATGGCTCGTACTAAGAGAACCTTTCAACTCATAAATTCCCCTACTGCCCAACCTTCTCATCCTGAGTTGCCCTATACATCTTCTTATCGTCCTTCTCCTTCTTCTGATCATCCACCTTCCAAACGAAAAAAACCACCAGCAGCACTCCTACCTACTTCAAAGAACCTGTACTTCCAACCTTCAATTTTACTGGCCGTATTAAATCTTTACCATCTCCCATTCACCGATTAATAGTACTGGGAGAGCTCAAATGCCCTCCAAAACATGGTAGAGAATATGACTGGGACGAATGGTTGAAAACAACTGCCCACATCCGCACTGATAGCCAAAGACCACCTCCTCGGGAAGACACTCCTCCCGCTTCTCGTTCAAAAAAGGCTCGTCGAAATAAGGCGAAAGAATTTGAAGAAAAAATTTCAGAACACAAGAGGAAAAGGCTCTAGAACTCGTGGGACTCGGTGCGAGTTGTTGAGGGTGTCATGAAGTTTGATAACCCTCATGCAAAAGGCATGACAATAATTCCTATCAACATTTATCACCACCAGTCTATGCTTGACTGTGAGCTAAAGGATTATGTGCATGGCGAAAGACTAATGTATACTGAGTCATGGGCAACGAGAGAGCCACGCATCCTTGAAGGGATAATACAGATGAAGAAACCCCGGCAAAAGATTGGAGAAATCCATCCCATGATCTTCCTGGTACCTTTCCATAGCCCACATGACCTTTTCCCCTCACTTTTATATGAAACGATCAGACAACATTTCCGAGATCGCGCACAACTCTAGGGACAGGAAGATTTCTGCACCAGGGGTTTATTAACCGCTCGACGCTATTATTCTGACTGGGCAGAAGCTATCTTACTGAAGCACATGAGCACGCTTGCCAAAATCGGCCTTTACGATGCTATAGAAGTGACATCCAAGCATTTCTATAAGGAACCCACGGTGCTAAAAGGCTTCATCAGTACTAGTCGCCTACTACCAATTCTTTCCACTTGCCCTATGGTGAGATGAGTATAACACTTTCGGATCTTCACCGCATAGCTGGTCTTCCAATAACAGGCAGGTTCTATGATGAATTCATTCCAACCAACAAGGAGTTAGCCTTCGTGTCCTCTCCTGATCGTAAACCTTCCATATTTGAGACTACTATCGAACTTTTCAAGGAGATGGGGAAATTTTCCAATATTCACACGCCTCCTCCTTTGCAATGGCTTGCACATTTCTCCAAAGGTCTTAAGTATTTAAACTCTAAAATTAACTTATATATATATATATATATTTTTTAAGGACTTTTTCATACTTATATTTTCCTTCTTCTTATAGATTTCGCAACTGTTACTCCAAAGAGCTAATGCTGCTGCGAGACGCCATGAAGGAGAGAGCAGATTATAGTTCATTTGGGGGAACTTGCAGCTTTCTTGGCCTACTGGCTGAGCCTTGTTGTACTTCCTAGCTCCAAGTGGGCAGACGCTATTCGTCCCACAGTCTTCGTCATAGCTGGCGCTTTGGCCGAGGGCCATAAATATTCTCTTGCTCCTCTAGTATTATGCTCCATTTACAAAGCCCTTGGAGAGATAGCCATTCACGTGAAAGATCATACTCTTGGAACTTCATCATCATATACTTCATGGCACTATATCACAGGATGGCTAGGAGTTTATTTTCCTTGGACCTTTGAAGCGCCAGAGAAAGCATACGTTCATCCCTCACATCTTCCACTCTGGTTCTTCCAGCAAAGGGCAATGGCCAAGAGGGCATATGACTGGGTTGCGAATAAGATTTGGGATACTGATCAGATAGATTTCTTTCAATTCCATCTCCATCGCTATATTGAAGATACAGACATGGTAGACCAAAGAACACTCACTGCAGCAGAAAGGGCTTTCTTTCTTTCTATTTGTTCATGTAGTTTACCAATTCGAGAAGGGACAGAATTCTGGCGAGAGCCTTATTATCCCAGCCGCTTTGTTCCCCAATTTGGTTACTATCAAACCGTGCCAAAAGGTTGCGGACTTGTTACCAGAAAGATACGTTGTTGCGGAACGGGTCCTCTTAACTAGGCCATGATATGGAAGCAACTTTTGAATGGCCATGTCGATTCTTCTTTCATAATTCCTAGCTGCAAACGCGTAGTTCACACCTCATACAGTTGGATGCGGTGATGGGACTACCAGTCATATTTAGTCACCAAATGCCTACCCGTAGATTCTTCCATCTTTCTTCATCCACCCAGGCTGAAGGGCAAAAAACTAGATAGCGGGATTGGCTATATTCCAGAGAAGAGTCATGCATCCCATCGTGGGGAAATTTGTAGCAAAATATCACTAGAAGACCCCATCCATGAAATAAAGCCTATTAATACTTTGGATGGATGGTTCGCTCACGGGGTCTTAATGGAATTTGAGCAAGCTCCTCGCCACTCTATAGGTCAAGCTACGGAAAATGTCGAAGGTGCATCTTCTCCTGTTCTTGCAGAGACTGCAGCAATTCAAGAAGAACCAATTCATGATGTTCCAGTGCCTCCTTCATAACCTACTCGCCCTAGCTCATCATCTCCAATGACTAGATCAAGGGCGCGTTTACAAGCATCACCACCCGTTCCTCCAAAGGAAATGAGATAAACGTCTGTCTCTCCATCAATTAGAGAAACCACACCAGAGAGCAGTCAGGCTGCTTCTTCCAAAGGAAAGCAAATTGTTATCGAAGAAGTTGACGAAGAAACTTCAGAGGATGAAATCTTAGCCTTGTCATCAGAGAATACCGCCTCTTCGCAGTATGAGGATGACGAAGACGATGAAGGCAGCGAAGATAAGGATGACGACTTTGAGGAAGGAGAAGTCGATATTAATGGAGAGGAGGAAGCGGCTATAGAAGGCATTGAAACAGAGCTTCCTCCCACAACCTCTGAAGCTCTTCCTGGCGTTAAAACTTCTGTCAAATCTCCTGTAACCGTAGAAGAAGAAGAGGAATATTTAGACTATGGTGAATATGGATACTCACTAGGTAAAGGAAATTTAACTTTCATATGTATATTTTTATCTGCATATCTAATAGCAATTATTTATTTAGAATTGTCGTGTCTCCCTTTTTAGGTGCTCGTGTCGCTAATGTCGAAATAGGTGAGATTTTCCCTTCAGATCCTCCTGCAATAATTTCACCGAGAGCTTCTTTGGTTCCGTTGGTGGCACAGAAAGTAGTAGCTCGTGAGATTTTATTTCCAATAGAGACTGCTAACCTGCCGACTCCAACCACCAGAGACTCAAGTACAGAGGCTAGATATAGTAGAGGTTGGCCTTTCTGGGATTCAAGGAATTTCTCCTTCTGTCAATCGTATTCTGGCGACAGGTATATGTATATCGGTCATTTCATTCAAAACTGCATGTCTTATAACTTTTATCAACATATGAATATTCCTTTCTTTATACTATAGGAACTCCTTGCAGTGGAGCGGCCAGTTCTGATTCTATGGCCACTACATCCGAACTATTATCTTTTGCGAAAGTCCCTGCGCATAAGATGCTTTTAATGAGGAATTCTTTATCAGTAATAGTCCATATCTTCAAGATTCATGAGCAATGGTCAGATTTGGATATCGCTATCGAAATTTTGGAAAGTTCTACGAGGATGGCTAGAATCAGCATATCTTCTTTACGTGATTCTCTTCTCAGATTTCGTGATTCAGTAATCTCTTTAGCATCGGCAGAAAATGCTACAATTGCCCCCAAGATTTTGGAATACGGGAAACAATTGGCTTCATCTCAAGAACATGCTTCTCTAACGGCTTCCTCTATCTCCAAGCTTAAGCAAGAATATTAGATTCTTCAAGATCAATTAAAGGCTTATACTGATGAGAAAGCAATTATCCAGGATTGCATAGTAATGCTAAAAGAAGAAATTTCTCGATTGGAGATGAGGAACCATGAGAAAGAATCAGCCATTTGGGATGTTGAAGGAAGGATGCGATTGAATATTCAATCTGTTAATATAGAAAAATCTGCACTGATCCAAAGTAAGGAAGTGATCGCATCTTTGGAAGGCAAGTTAGTCGACGTTCCTGATCAAACCAAGATCATTTTTGAAGAAAAATTCAGGCATGATGCAGCCCAAGTGCAATTAAAAGAAGATTTGTGCAGGTATATGGAGGCAGTAGGAGTTGTAGAGGAACTTTAAACATGTAATTCTTGAACATGCAATTTTGTGTTCATATGCTTTTGAATCAGTAATTTATTTTGACTTCTAGAATATGCATTTATGGTAGCATTTCAAGACATTGTCTTTTTGCTGAAGAATAATCATATTACATATTATCGCAATCATATTTATCTATACAGCAATTTTATCATAATATTAATTGTAACTTTAAACCTTTTTTGCTTTATTAATGCGAGATTTCCTATGTGAGTATTTAAATTGGCGGTACTGAGTTTCAATTTAGTCAGCCACACCCAGTTTAATCTCATGAGTAGTGGAGCGTACCCACAGTTTAAGCTCTTGAGTAGTGGAGCGTGGTCTCACGTGATGGTCTTTGTAACTCTTAGGAGTTCACTAAACTTTTTATTGCCTCGTGAGTTCACAAACCGCGATCCATCGGAGGGGCTCAGAGAAGCTACCGGGGCAGTGAACTCACTTGGTTTTATGCACAGGGTTGGCCATAGTAACTCTCTAGAGTTCGCAAAGCTCGCAAGGCTACCTTTGGGGTACCAAATCTAGGGCCGCCAGTCCATCAATGAGTAGGTTTAAGCCCTTTCTTATGAGTTAGTACTGAAATCAAACCATAGATCTAGAGGGTCTTACGCACGGTTGGTCAATGTACAGCTCACACTACGGCCCCTGTTTTCTTCATCTGCAAGGTCAAGCCCATTCACGGGAGGGTACTTTCTTCTGTTCCCCGTGACGCTGTCGAAAAACTATACAGACGGCATGGGGGTTACGCATGACTAGCCTTCACGGACTTTTGGCTTTTTAGGCTCTTAGTCCTTGACTTCATCAGATGCTTGCATGGGTACGCACGATGGTCTTCACTGGCTTTTTACGGCCACTGACTCCTCGCCGCTGCCCGAATGCCGATCTTAATTTTAGGTCTTATGCGTAGCTGGCTGGTTTTTAGAGGTTGATCCTTTTAGAATTTGATCCTTTTAGAGTTTGATCTCTTTTTTTTAGAGCTTGATTTTTATTTGGCTCTTTTTAGGATTAACTCTTTTTTAGGATTTTGGCCCTTTTAGGATTTGACTTGACTAGACTGCCTTAGCATGCCTTTTAAGGCAATAATAATTGTGATCATCGTTATCGCCAGAATGATAGACGTTTCTGACTGAGATTAATACGTCATTGCTTCTGATAATATCTTCAAGAGGATCCATTTACTTTTGATAATATCTTCAAGATGATATTGATTTTGTTGAATTCATCTGGTGATGACGATGATCACTTTCTCTTTAGAACGGCGATGATTACTTTCTTTTCAAAACGGCGATGTTCACTTTCTTTTCAGAATATTTGCTGATGTAGTCGATATGCTTATGAATTTTTTCTTTATAGATTCTTTCGATAACATATGGATATGATCTCATTCCTTCTTGCCCCCTTTTAATATAGAATCATTATGCTGATAATATTCTGGATCAAAACCAGAGGCTTCTTTAGGGGTAGTATCTTTTGATGAAGCGAGCGTTGACTGGTATGTTGATACCCTGACCATCTTGATTTATAACTCTGTATGCTCCATTGGAGTATACTTCTTTTATTATAAATGGCCCATCCCATTTAGGCTCAAACTTGCCCCTTGTTCGGCGGGTGACCACTATAGGTCTTTTCAACATGAGCACTATATCCCCTTTTTTGAAGGAACGATATTTAACTTGCTTATCAAAAGCAGCCGATATTCTGGCCTAATATGACTGCAACCGCTACTGTGCTGCTAGACGTTTCTCATCAAGCAAATCTAACTCTTTCAGCCTTATTTTTACATTTTCATCATATGTTATGGACTGATGTACTGCCACTCTGAGCGATGCCACTTGTACTTCGATTGGGATGACAGCCTCTACGCCATAGATTAATGAATATGATGTTGTCCTTGTTGTTATGCGATGAGTAGTTCTTTAGGCCCATAATGCTTCCTGCAACTTTTCATCCCAATCACGTCTATTACCTGTCACCGTTTTCTTTAGTATTTTGACGATCATTTTATTGAACTCCTCTGCTAATCCATTGGCCGGAAGATAGTAAGGTGTTGAAAACAAATGTTGAATGCTGAACTTCTGACACAACTTTTCCATGCCACTGTTCTTGAAAGGAGTGCCATTATCAGTGACTATCTTCTTTGGAATACCATGACGGTATATTATTGCATGCCGGATGAAATTGACCACATTCCTCTCTTTAATATTGCGTAAAGTAACTGCTTCAGTCCATTTAGAGAAATAATCTGTCGCTGCCAGAATATACTACTTTCCTTTAGACGAAGGTGGATTTATAGGACCAATTACATTGAGTCCCCAAGCCGAGAAAGGCTAAAAAGTGACAGACTGATGTAAATCTTCCGGGGAAACTTGTATAACATCCCCATGAATCTGACATTCGTGGCATCGCTTCGCATAATCTATTGCATCTTTGAACATTGTAGGCCAATAATAACCCATTCGGTGTACTCCATGGAATAAATTTCGGCCAGCTTGATGTGCCCCACATTCACCCGAGTGTGCTTCCCGTAATATTTGGCTTGCTTCTTATTTGTCTAGGCATCGTAGCAACATTCCATTGTAAGAATTTCTATACAATACTTCACTGCATATGACAAATTTGCCCGATCACTGCTTAATCCGCTACCTTTGTGCATTATCTTCCGGTAAGATGTTATATTTGAGATAATCCACAAAAGGTTGCCGCCAATCGTCTGTCATTACTTCCAGATATGATATATAAAGCGTTCCAATGGCTTCTCCAATGACCTCTGAAGATGGTAGGAATCTTCTTTCCTCTATAGTTACTTGGAGAGGGCTTCGATTTGTGCAAGATAAAGCTACTGCCAGGCTGGCCAAAGCGTCTGCTTTTGCATTTCGGACCGTGGAATGTGTTTAATTTCCACGTGACAGAATTGTTCGAGCAACTGTTGTGCTTTCCGGTAATAGGGCAAGAGTTCCTGCTTCCTCAATTCAAATTCTGTTATTAATTGATTTATAATCAATTTAGAATCTCGGAAGATATGTAACATTTTTATTCCCATTTATTGAGCTATTTCTATTCCAATAATGAGAGCTCTGTACTCGGCCTCATTATTCGTGCACGCGGCGCCTAATGTGAAGGAGTATGGCAATAGGTCACCTTGAGGAGTAATATATATCACTCCTACCCTAGCTCCTGACGTTCGAGCAGCACCATCAAAATACATTTGCCACGAACTCTGGGATTCGGTCAACATAACTTGTTTGTCCTGAAAGTCATCGTCGATCTTTGCGCTTTCTGCCATAGGATGCGCTGCAAGGAAATCTGCCACGGCCTGCACTTCTACTGCTTTCGCCGGCTTATATGAAATAGTATATTCTGATAATAATAACATCCATTTGGCCAATCTTCCTGACAACATCGGCTTGGTCATCAAAAACTTTATCGGATCTGCTCTCGAGATCAAAGTTATGTCATGGGAGACACAATAATGTCTCAGCTTCTGTACTGTAAATATCACCGCTAAACATTCTTTCTCAATCAGAGAATAATTGCATTCTTTCCCCATCAATGTTTGGCTCAGATAATAAAGAGCAGTCTCTTTCCCGGCTTCATTTATCTATGCCAACAGAGCACCTAAAGAATTCTTAGCTACAGAAACATACAAGTTAAGTGGCTTACCTCGCACTGGGGCTGTTAGTACTGGCAGCTGCTTCAACAATTCCTTAATTGAATTAAATGCATTCTGACAGGCTTGATCTCATACAAATTCTGTCTTTCTTCATTAGCCGAGAGAATGGCTGACACCTTCCTGCGAGAATTGAAATGAAACGGCGAATATACGCCAGTTTTCCCTGCAAACTTTCAACTCCATTAGCGTTGTTGGTGGCAGCATATTTTGAATAGCTTTAACCTTCTCTGGATCAATCTCGATACCCCTATGCCATATGATGAAGCCGAGAAATTTGCCCGAAGATACTCCAAACGCGCATTTAGCTGGATTCATCTTTAGCTGCTTCTTTCTGAGTCGACGGAACACCGCTGCCAAATGTTCACGGTGCTCTTGATGATCTCATGACCTGACCACTAAGTCATCAATGTAGCATTCAACATGTTTATGCATCATATCTTGAAAGATATTTTTTATCGCCCTTTGATATGTTGCCCCAGCATTTTTAAGACTGAGTGGCATAACTTTGTAACAATAAATTCCAAGCGGTGTTCTGAATGCGGTTGCTTCTTCATCTTCGGGCGCCATTCTAATTTGATTATACCCTGCGTATCCGTCCATGAAGGACATGATAGCATACTGAGTCGTACTATCGATTAACAATTCCGTTATCGGGAGAGGAAAGTCATCTTTTGGACAAGCCTCGTTCAGATCCCTGAAATTAATGCACACTCTGACCTATCCATTTTTCTTTTTCACATGAACAATATTCGATATCCACCTAGGATACTTGACTTCCCTGATAAACCCAACTTTTATCAGTTTGTTGACCTCTTCTTCTATTAATGGCATTAGGTCTGGGTGAAATCACCTTTGTGCTGCTTTATCGGCTTCTTTTCTTTGGAGATATTTAATCGATGCATCGCTACAGAGGGTTCTAAACCCAGCATTTCTTCATACGTCTAGGCAAAGACGTCTTTGTTTTCTTTGAGAAGTTGGCCATATTTCTCAGATTCCTACTCAGGAAGACTGACGCTGATAAACGTATTCCTTAACTCTTCGTCTGTTCCCAAGTTTATTTCTCGCAGGCCGTCTATTGTTGGTTGCCCCCTGTCTTCTATTTATCTCGAAGCTATCTCAGGGTACCCGATCGTTTTAGGGTCCTGTTTTGGCATTTGTGTGGCCGTAACCATATTCACTGATGACTCTGCTCCGAGTCCTAGGAATTTCTTTCACTTTTCCTGGTCAACCCCAAGAGGGATTTGAATTCCCTTTCCGTGGTTCAGCCTCATGGGTTTATTACAATCAAAACCCATATTCCTCATGATCTTCTTGCTCACTAAACTGTATTTTTCCAGATTCTGTGATGTCAGCCTTCCGTGGTATAAATTATTCATGACTTTAGTCTTTGCTTCTATTGTAACATGAAATTCTATCGGCTCGAGGTATTTGGTACTAGCTTTGACTTGAAACCTTCCTGGAGTCGCTAAAAATGGCTTACACCTTTCAACATTAGGTAGCGGCATCGTATAATTAGACTGCAGAATTTTCAACTGTTCCATTGATAACAAGGTTAATGGCAGCTGCCCTGGTTGTCTCAGACGCTTAGGCACAAAATAGAACTTCTTCCTTACTCTCACAGTCCTAGAAGATTCTGCCCTTTCTTCTTCAACATTGTTTACTCGAATGTCCATTATGACTTCATTTTTATCATTACTTCCCATCTCTTCAGAAAACCCTTTATAATAACTGGCGTCCACGAAGAAGGACTAGGCATCTGTGTACGATTTCGCGTCGGCCATCACCTTACACCATATTCCGTCTTTACAATATTTGAAGCATTAATGCCAAGTGGAGGCTATGATGCTGTACTAATGATTCCATGGCCTTCATAGGAGAAGATTGTATGTTGTTACGATGTTTATGAGATGACATATGACATTAATAGTTAATTCTCCTACCTCCAATGTCACTGTAATCTTACCAAGTGCACGTTGTCTGTCTTGATTGAAGCCATGTATCATCATTCCACTGGGGTGCAGATCAAAACGGCGATAACCCAATTTACTTACCATCGAGAGTGGTAAGAGATTTACTGCAGACCCATTATCTATCATAATCCATTTTACTCTCTTTCCACAGATGTGACCCTCTATCATCAGTGGCCTGTTATGTTCCGTCTCACCAATCAAATCATCATCGGAAAATGAGATGACTGGTAGACAATCTGCTTGTTCATTGTGTCATTCCTATTTCATTTCTATCAGCAAAATTTCTCTGACGTTGTGATCGGACAATGCTTGGATCAAACTTTATCGAAACTTCTCTGATAACTTAAGTGTGTCATAGATGCTTAAACATGCCGGTATGCCTTTCAAATGGCTAACTACATCATAAACCATTTTTGCCGTTTCGCTCCTATTTTCATTTCTATCATCACTGTTTTGTTTTTCAATAACTTCTTTCCTTACGATTTCTGCTTTCTTTTTTACGGGGCTCGTTACCCTCTTTCCTGATCGTAACGTAATCATTACCACGTTCTTTGTCGACATTTGACCCTTTTCCTCTCTTACTTCTCTGGCTTTTTTCTGAACTGTAAATATGTTTACCGTCGCCCTCGTACTCTTTCTTGTCTTCGCCAGTTATTATCTCACCTTTATTTATCATTCACTGTATGATAAATTTCAACATATAGTAACTTTCTGTCGGGTGTCCCACTAAATGATGATAACGGCTGAAGTCTCTTTCTCTGGTCTTTGTTACATCTTCCGGACGCTTAGGTTCTAGTAACTCTAAGGTGCCGGCCTTTAGTAATTGCTTCATCATAGGAACAACATCTTCTTTATCAAAATCAAACCCTTCGTGAGAATCAAGTATTTTGAGCCTTTTCCCGTTGTATCTATTTTTTGTTTGGTTCTATCTTTCCTTTCGTTCTGGTCTCTTGTCCCTTGAGTCCCCTGTATCTTGATTTTTTTGTGTCACGATTGACGGTATTCACAGTCGTCTTGCTGGGTATTCTTCTAACAGCCTCCTGGTGAAATGCTTACATCATGCGGGTCATTAATTCTAATGCATGAGCTTTGGTGGCTAGGTCACGGAACGTCCTGATGTCGGTGCTGATGAGCCCGAACGCGATTCTCATTTCCATAGAATTCAAACACATTTTTACTTGTTCCTTTTCTTCTGGCAGTTGTCTACACGATGCCCCCAATGTTTTCCATCTGTCTATGAACTTTTCCACTGGTTTCCCTTCTCGCTACCATATGGAGGCCAATTTTGTAATGCTGACATCACGTATTGATGAAAAGAAGTTTGACATAAAAGCATCTTGCATTTGCTCCCAAGTCCGTACTGATTCAGGAGTCAAGCTGGAATACCAGCGAAATGCTTTATGTGTTAGCGACGACCCAAACAGCCTTAGGTAATACTGTGGTACTATGGAGAAATTCCCTGTACTGGTAATGAAGTGCATTAGATGTTCTTCTGGTGACCCCTCCCCGTTGAATTTCTAAAAATCTGGATGCTTGAAGTTGGCCGGAAACGGAACATCTTCGACCTCCCTCGGATAGGGTGTTCGGTATCTAAAGCGGCTAGTATGTTCTCGCTCTCTTTCTATTCTCCCGGTTTCTTCAACGACTTGTCTTATATCATCTTGTGTTATATTCCTTACTGCTGGAACGGACCCCCGCAATCCTACTCCTTGCGGACAAGAACCTTCAGGCTGACTTTCCTGTCCATTCGTTGTTCCCATCATCAGTGGAGCTGCTATTTGGGCTACGTTATGCGCCAGTGTCGTTAAGGCTTCTTTGAGGTTTTGGCACTCATCCATTAGCGCTCTTTGTACTTCTACCATCTGGTTAACACGATCTTCAGTAGTTGGCCTGTTTCCTTGACTCGTTTCGGCCATATGCACCGTGACTTCTTTACTGCTCATTGAAGTTATCATTGGAGTAAGGCGAGAGTATGTTGATGTGACGGGGCTTTCAAAGAGGGGAGATATCAGAGTCTCATTCGAGTTCTGTGTGTTCCCTGTACTGCTTTCTGTTCTCCTGTCCATTTTGTCTTTGGGGCAGCCAGAACTGAAAAATCACGGAACGCGAACTGCGGAGCTGTTCGCTCGGGATATATCGCAGGAGGAGTGAGTTCGGGGTTCTTTCTAGCTGTACTACATGTAATCGGTCCTCTGGTTCTCAGTAGAGATGAGTTTGCTCTACGACTTTTCAGATTCCTTGCTTTTACCTTACGAGACAGGACCACAGTCCAATCCCCCTCACTTTCTTGCGGTTGAGGTGAAACGGATACAACTCCAACTGTTACTTGAGTCATTTTACGCCCACTTGCAGGACATGAATCCATATGTTCTGGGGTTTGGCTTAGCATATACTCTACTATGAATCCAGTAGAGGTGAAGCGGAAGTTTACTTTCCTTATAAGGCTAGCCATCAGCTGTATTTTGTGATTGAATTCAGGTACCTTCGATAATGAAACGGACATGAAATTAGTTTGTAATGGGTTAAGTAATCCATCTTAGGGATGAAGGGGAGGATGTTCCCAGTGAGAGTCACCATTTTGGCGTCTGAGAGACGCCAAAAGTTGATAAAAGCTTTATCGCTTTCCTAATGCTAATGCTAAATAAGACAAATGTCCCTAGTGGAGTCGCCATTTTGTTTCTACAAGAAAATAAATGTGTTTGATTTGGGGGATTTATCTTATTTAGACATAACAGAGAAAAGTATAAAGATAATCATCACACTTTATTGATTCAGAGTTCATTTACATCCTCTAATATCCCATGATTCTAAGATAGATTACTTGGCATAAAGAAACTATTATAAGTTCAACTGTCATAGTCAAATATAAATTTTGGCAGATAACAACAATGATCTCAATCATCCCCTAGGACTTAGGAGGAATTGACGAATCGATCAACAATCTTCAAGGAGATAGAAATTCCGGCAGCATTCCGGCGCTATTTTAATCATCTCCTAAGACTCAGGAGGAATATGCATTTCTGTCGATGATTCTTCCTTTTTCTTGGACAGGAAGAACTTGAAGACTTATGGGCTTCAAGCATTTTGACAGCATGACAGCCCTTTGCTGTTACAGACTGTAAAGCAATCTGTTTGCGCAGTCTCGCACAAAACATATCATTTGCATTGTCCTTCGCAAAGCATATCGTTTGTGCAGTCCCACACAAACTGAAGGAACCCTTTGCTCCTACCTTCAATCTTCTTCTTCGCTCTTCTTTCGCTCTAAAATCTTCGAATCCCCCCAAATGAAGGAGGGCAGAGGGTATTTATAGGCATTCACATGTACGAAACCTTAATCTTCTCGATGTGGGACAAAATTACTTGGGATTCTCGTTGAGCATTCGTTATACACTTTGCGGGGACTCACGCAATCCATATACTTTTGCGCGGACCCGCGCAATCGAGAAAGTGCTCTTTGAGCCTTTCCATCATTCCCTTCCTTAATCTCTTTTCCTTAATGTTTTGATCTTCCTTTACCTCAATTCTTCTCTTATTTTTATACCTCAACACCCTGTAACATCTCGGATTTTTTCTAACCCGGGATTAGACGTCCTTAGGCGATGGGTCGATCCTAACACCTTATTAACTTGTCAGAACTGAATCCCACAGTCTAAAATCGCTCCTTAACCCATTTCCTTCACAAATCCCACCCTTCACTACCTTGTTCTTTCAATTTTTTTAAAGTACTTTCACCCTAGACACTATCTTAAACTAGCTAAGTAGTATAACTTGGATCACTTTAGATACAAACTGTAAAGGACTAAATACTACCTCAGACGGAAATCACTTAGGATTAAATCCTTTAGAAATTTGACAAAGTTAACTAAGTGCTAAACTAGATTAGCTATGAAATCCATTTGAATCGCTTTAAATACGATCTGCAAGACCCAAAACTTGTAAAATCATTGACGCTAGGTTCCCCTAAAATCTAGGATCAATCTCATTACCCGGCTGCTCTCGGGAGCATCTCGAAACTCCGTATCGGATCTGGACCGCACGTCGGGAGTCCGAATAATACGAAGTTAAGGAATTAGGACCGCCTTGCTGGGCTTGATAACCATCTCGAAAATCAAATCCAGATAGTGTCCCACGGCTATTCGCTTGAGTTCGGAGCGAGAGTGTGAAAACACTTATTTCTTTCCAAAATAAATATCTTGAATAGTAATCTGAGACTCGTCGCTTGCGGATCAGTTTTAAACAACCAGACCGTCAGAATATGACCAAATTACACCCTCGGATCAGGAAAAATTTCATAAACATTTACATGTACTCGGAATCTCCGATTGAGATCCACTGACCGTTGAACTGAAACTGGTCTTCCATGCGTGATCTGAAAATCTGACTGAAACGAAAACTTAATAGAACGAAGATCCGGTGTCGGTGAGCTTAAGGTCCAGCCTTTGGCTCAAGGAGGCCAGCCAGAAGTCCTCCGTTGAGCTGAAACTGACCCGTTTTGGTTATAACCTAAGTATACTTTGACCTGGAGTCTATTTCGGTGAGTTTTTAGACTATATAAGGACCTTAAACCCTCTCTCATTGCAGCCATACGAATTTAGTTTTGAGAGAGAGAAAAGAGAGAGAAAGTGTGGGAGATGTGAGAGAATCTCTCTGCCGTGCTTCCCTGCCGCTCCACGAACTCCACCGCCTGATTCTCATTGCTTTCCCGGTGAATCCGGCGTCGTTTCTAGGTAACCCTAATCTGTTTTAGGGTTGTATAGGTTGTAGGTTATGAAATAGCTAACCTGTTTCGTTCTCTAGGTTGCCAAACTCCCGTATACGGAAGCTTAGCGAACCTATCAACTCCGTTACGATTATGCGACAAAAGGTGCGGACTTTAGGTGTATAGGTTATAGTTTTCAATGCTTTCAATGTCAGATAATGATAAATTCATGATCGGCATGCAACTGCACATGTACAAAGTGCTTTTCGATTTCTGTTTCGATTAAAGATGCAAATTATAGAATTTTACATATTCTAGGTATTCGTAGAAAATACCGTATACGTATATTTTTTGGAAATGTGTTTGACATGATTATTTGTTATATGAATATATGGTATATGGATAAAATACTTATTTGGTGAATGGATTCGCCCAAATACATGTTTTACTAATATACACTATGTATGTACAAATACTATATTGTAGAAAGTACTGTATACATATGTATTTTAGAGATGTGTTTGCCATGATTATTTATTGTATAAATATACTATATATGCGTAAATTATTTGTTTGGCGAGAGGACTTGCCCTAATACATGTTTGCTAACATACACCAAGTATGTGAAATAGTGTATGTTAAGTATTTGTGGAAATGCTTGTGTGAGCAAGTGTTTGAATGTTGATGCCTTAGGAGAGTGTTGAGATGGGATTCTCAACTACCCTAGTGACATGTATGATTACCTCCATGAGGTTGTTTACTTAAACTGCTTACTTGCAATATATGTGTTTGTATTTCTACTGATGTAGTGCTTTGCAACATGCTTTATATCATGCCTTATAACATGCCTTATAACATGCCTACTGGCATGCTTGAATTACTTTGTTTATCATGCTTTACTCCACATGCTATGGATGAGAATTGATTGAGTTTGGGACTATGTCTATAGTCCAGACAGTCGGTACCAGATTTGAGATCGTGGCTGAGGTTCATATCGCCACGTGGGATGTGTTTGACAAACCTGAGTCGTACGTCAGTTGGGGACAGTGGTTAAGCCACGCGAAGTGCTTATGCATTTCATGTCGTCTAATTGATTGTGCCCTCGAGCTAGTCAGGCTCGTCAAGTAACCCGATGTGTCTAATGTATGTTCACCATGTTTGGTCGCTACTGCTTGAACCTAGGGTACCAAACTTACCAGTGAAAACCCTTTTAACCATGGTACCTCGATCTGCTAAGACTCATGAGTCGGGCATGGTGGTATGGGACACCGTGGTCGAGCTATCGGCCTATGCTGGGGCGATGGGTGATGGGGGAGTGGTGCAACGATTCCGTGTAACAGCCGTGGCAGCCCTGCCTCCCTGTAGTGACCAGTGAGCAACCAGACTCGTGAGCCGATTATGGTGGTATGGGACACTATATTCGAGCTGTCGGCCTACGCTGGCACAGCCTAGCTGTGGTCCTCAGTCGAGTTGCATCCGGGTTCCATTCTCAATAAGCGGACCGGTCGGGCTTCAAAAATAGACTGCCAGTTGGTAGAGTGTCAGTGGAGTGACTTCAAGCATACTTTAATTTTGTGGTGAGGCGACTAGCCTTCTCGTAGTAACAGAGTATAAGTTAGGCCTGTATTGATAAGGTGATGGGGGAGTGGTGCAACGATTCAAGCATGTGACCACAGTAGCCCTGCAGTGACCTAGAAACACACCATCGTATGAGATTATCTAGGACTGACAACCCTAGAATGGATCATGTTTGGGAATGATACAAGGGAGGTACCTTAGTTTTCCAATCCTGCTGTTTGAAATGGACTAATAACAACTCGGTAATCATGCTCATCATGCATTGCATGTGCCTAGAAGATGTGGAGCACTGAGGAAAGAAAGCATGTCGTGACCGAAGATGGTGTTGCATGAGGGAGTATGTTGGTGAGGGCATACATCATGTCATTCATACTTGTAGTAATAAGAGTAGTTAGGAGTGTTTGATTTTACTGCTTTATCATTACTGCTTGACTGAATTGATAACATGTTAACCTATGCTTTATTGTTCCACTGAGTTGATCACTCACTCCCACGTTACGGGACGGTGTTATACACACCAACCAGATCTGTTGAGTTTCAGGTGATGGCGATCCTTATGAAGCAGCGCCAGACTATTTCTATGATGATGAGGAGGAGTTCTCCTATCTGTATCTCGCTGGCAGGTCTATGAAGACCTGGTATTGTATTGACGGGGCTATAGTACTTGAGATAGAAGACATTACACTTCCTCACATTAGGTATATTTTAGAATTTATCTTGTAATTATTTAACCTGGTAACTTTATCACACTCTGGAGACTCACCACAGTTTTTATATGTTATTTATCTATCACAGTCTTCCGCTTGCAATTTAATTGTCTCTGGAGTATGATATGCTGTTTTGGCTTAATCTCACTCATGTTCAATGCATATATACAGTCAACATTCAATCATCATTCATTTTATTGCATAAGTGATGTTCTGGAACTCGGGAGTTGAGTTTATGCTCGACCCCCGATTTTCAGGATGTTACACATCCAGGTCCAGTTTAATCCAAATCATGCTCTGATACCATCTTGTAACACCCTGAAAATCGGGGGTCGAGCATAAACTCAACTCTCGAGTTCCAACGCATCACTTATGCAACATAAATAATGATGATTGATTGTTGTTCGCATTAGTGCATTAAAGATGAATGGGATTAAGCCAAAATAACATATCATACTCCAGAGATAGTTAAATTATGTAAGCGGAAGACTATGATAGATATATAAAATATATATACTATTGTAAGTCTCTAGAGTGTGAACATGTTACCAGGTAAAATATATTAATGTATACTCCAAAAATGGACAAAATGAATATACAAGGGTGCTCCCAAAAGAGCAAACTAAAGTGTAATGGCATCTAATCAGCAACCTTCTAACCCCGTCAATCAGAAGATGGTCTACATAGACCCACCTGATAGTTGTGTAAGGAGAAACCCTCCTCATCATCATAAAAAAAATTCAGCTCCGCTTCGCAAGCATCGTCATCATCTAAAACTCAAATAGGGTCTGGTTTGGTGTTTAAACACCATCCCGTAACATGGGAGTGAATGATCAACTCAGTGAAATAATAGAGCATAGGTTAACATGTTATCAATTCAGTCAAGCAGTAATGATAAAACAGTACAATCAAACACTCCTAAATACTCTTATTAATGCAAGTATGAAATGCAGTCTTGATGCATGCCCTTGCCAAACCACCCTCGTGCGACACCATCTTACGTCTGTGGCATGCGTTCATCCTTCAGTGCCCCACATCTTCCAGGCACATGTAGTGCTATGTTATGAGCATGATTACCGAGTTATTATTAGTCCTTTTCATACAGCAGTATTGGGAAACTAAGGTACCTTCCTTATATCATTCCCAAACAATGATCCATTCTAGGGTCGTCAGTCTTAGATAATCTCATACGATGATACAGTTCTAGGTCACTGTAAAGGGCTGTCAGGGCTATTCCACGCACTCGTTGCACCGCTCCCTCATCACCTTATCAATACAGGCCTAGTTTATACTCTATTTACTATAGGAAGGCTCATCGTCTCTCCGTAAATTCAGAGTATGCTCGAGGTCACTACAAAGGGCTGTCAGGGCTGTTACACGCAATCGTTACACCACTCCCCCATCACCTTATCAGTGTAGGCTGATAGCTCGAATACAGTGTCTCATACCACCGTATTCGGCTCACGAGTCTGGGTTGCTCACTAGTTACTACGGGGAGGCACATCGTCCCAGCGTAGGCCGACAGCTCGACCACGGTATCCCATACAACCATGTCTAGCTCATGAGTCTTAGCGGATCGAGGTACCAAGGTTAATGAGATTACACTGGTAAGTTTAGTACATTAGGTTCAAGTAATAGCATCCAAACATGGTGAACATACATTAGACAGATCAAGTTACTTAATGAGCTCGACTAGCATGAGCGCACATCACATCGATCGACATGAAGTGCATAAGCACTTCGTGTGGCCTAACCACTGCCGATGACCAACATACGACTCGGGTTTGTCAAACACGCCTTACGTGGTGAAATGAATCTCAGCCACGACTTCAAGCCTATTACCGATTGCCTGGACTATAACATAACCCCAATTACATTCAATCCGTAACCAGAAAGCATGTATAATAGTCAAAGCAGAATTAACAAAGTAATTCAAACATGTTAACAAGCATGTTATAAAGCACAATATAAACAGGAAATACAACACATGCATTTCATAAGTAAGTGATTAAATTACACAACTAACATGGAGGAAATCATATACATCTCTAAGGTAGTTGAGAATCCAATCTCAACACCTCCTAAAGCACAATCATCTAAGTACTTACTCATACAAGCATTTTCACAAACACTTATAATACACTTATTTATCATACATAACGTATATTAGCAAAAACATGTATTTGGGCGAATCCTTTCGCCAAGTAAGTATTACACATATATATAGCATGTACATATAGTAATTTATCATGACAACCACACTTTCAAAATTTGTACGTATACGGTATTTTCTACAAATATACAGAATACACAATATGCCATAATTTGCATACGTAACTGAATTACAAAATAAACGTCACATTGTGCATGTACAATAACACCCAAATCATTAATCTATCATTATCTGAGATTGAAAGCTTTGAAAACCTTAACCTATACGTCTAAAGTCCGCACCTTACGCCATAGAAACGTAACGAACGCGATACAATTGCTAAGTCTTCGTCCACGATAGTATAATGACCTAAATCACGAGTTATGTTAGCTATTTCGCTACTTGTATCAATTAAAACCCTAAAACAGGTTAGAGTTAGGTTTTTCTTACCTAAGAACGAAGCCGGAATAGCCGGGATAGCGATTGGAAGGTGATGGTTAAGCACGTAGATCGGCAGGGTAGAATAGGAGGAAGATTCTCCCACTTCTCTCACACTTTCTCTCTTTTCTCTCTTCTCACTCCTAGGGTTTCTCTTAAATTCATATGGGCTTAATGAGAGAGGGTTTAAGGTCCTTATATAGGCTAAAAACTCACCAAATTAGACTTAGGGCCATGGTATACTTAGGTTATGTCCAAATATGGACAGTTCCGTCTCAACGGAGCACTTCTGGAGCCCTCCCTTGAGCCAAATGTCAGACTTAAGCTCACTGACTATGGATCCAGGTCGAGTTAAGTTTTCATTCCAATTGGGTTCCCAGATCACATGTGGTGGACTAGTTTCAGTTCAACGGTCACCGAAAGTCGATTAGGGTTACAAGTACACGGACATGTATGGGAAATATTTCCTGATCCGACGGTGTATTTGGGTCAGATTCCGACGGTCTGATTGCTTATATTTAGCCCGCAAGCGACAAGTCTCAAATTACTTAAATTCAGAATTTATTTCTAATTATTTTCACGTTTCTCACATTCTTCACTCTGGGCTCAAGCGAAGAGCCTCGGGACACTATCTGGATTTAATTTTCGAGATGGCTGTCAAGCCCAGCAAGGCGGTCCTAGTTATATAATTTTCTGATAATCGGACTTTCGACGTGCGGTCCAGATCCGATACGGAGTTTCAATGTTCTCTTGAGAGCAACTGGGTAATGGGATTGGTCCTAGATTTTAGGGTAACCCAGCGTCAATGATTCTACACGTTTTTGGTCTTGTAGATCATATTTAAAGTGATTCAAGTGGATTTCGTAGCTAATCCAGTTTATCACTTAGTTAACTTTGTCTAATTCCTAAAGGATTTGAACTTTGAGAGGTTCATAAGGGGTTAGGATCACCCCTTGCCTAAGGACATCTAACTCCAAGTTGGCAAAAATCTGGGGCGTTACAAGTTGTGTGGCTGTTTTTCTAAACAGTTATTGTACAGACAAGTGAACCACTATAATTTCTGGTCTTGTGGTGATTGATTGAATATTTCATTTTGTGGATGTTGTAATTTCCCTTTATGTATTTGTGGAGAATGTTGTAATTTCTTTTATGCAAGTGTGGGAATATTGTAATAGCTTAGTTAGTTCCTTTGCTATTTATTTCTTGTATGTCCTCTTCAATTTGAGTTTTCATACTCACCCATGTTCTAGTAAGGTTGTCCTACAATAAACCATTGGTTTTTGGTGTCAGGTTGTCCTTAGAACCAAGTTGTATTAACCTCTCAATACTAGATTTTTGAGGTTGTTTTACATTTTCGCATTGTGGATTGTTTAAGTGCTATGTTTATTTGTTTAATTCCACAGTTTATTTTTTTAATTTGGCATAGTCCTATTCCCCCCCCTTCCTAGGACTCTTAGCTTGGCCTTTTCAGTGAGCCAAACGATGGACATCTTGGATTAGGGAGAGGATTGACTTTTCGAAATGGGGCACAAACGGCCCGATCGGGGAAGATGACCCTGTGATCATGACAGTTTTACAATGGCCGGCTAATCTACTGATCTAGTGCGTTCAACTTGTTCGGATGATGCCAAGAGTATGTGTGGTGAACCCAATGGTGAGTAAGGACCGTTGATTTCAACTCTATTTCAAAAATGGCGATGACTCACACCCATTCGACTTCTTGTCAAAATCTCATTTTGCTATGAGATTTTTGCACCACCCTAAGTTCTACGCTCAGGATCTCTCGAGAGAAGCTTCTAGATGGTGGCGAAGGGTTTAGATTATGCAAGCCCAAAAATGGCAGTTATTCCTTCCGCCTTTTTGCCAACGCAGTGACAGTTTTAGAACTGGGCGGTGATTGGGATTTACATGGTGTATATGGTCATGATCTCAGGCTTCCCTGGCTATCCGGATCACCAGCTAGATGCGTGATCGAGGAGGTTTCATCATCTCAGAAGGAGCGTCGAGTCGTGCATGCAGTTCCTTAATTCATGCGTTCTTGCGACCCTTAGGGCACAATATCCGATCAAGGTTGTGGTCAGTGGGACTGTCTGATGAAGATGGATGGTTTATGAAGATGTATGGATTTGATCTTCAAGATGATGCCAGATGGATGGTCATCTCCAGTTGACAGACGATCAACACGTTTGAGAGCTGCGTGGTGGGAAAAGTGGGGAAATTTGCACTTTTCTGCGTTTTATCGGGTCAAGCCCTGTTTGACTTGACCGTGTGCATGGTTCAGTGTTCTACGGGTGCACACAGTTTGTATTCATGCATGACCACAAAGGTGGGGTCCACACAATTGTCAGTGTGATCCACACCGTTTATTCTGCTTGGGTGGTCTATCAACGCCTTAAGCCGAAGATTTGTCGATTTTAAGGTCTTTAATGGGTCCCGATTGAGGCTTGTTACTGACGATTATAGATTCTTGGTTATCCTGACTATGATTTGAATTCTATGTTTATCGACTGATTTGGGGAATGTTTTCATGTAATTGGACCTACTATTGGAGTCTTGCTACTGGGTTCATGGCGTTGGGAAAAAGTGGTTGATCCTATACTTAAATTGAAGCTTATAATCGAACATGTGGTTCGTTATAGTTTCAAAACTGTGTTGTGGGCATGATCTGACAAGATCCTTGAACCGCTCCCAATATTGGAAGAATGTTTCATCTTCCTTTTGGGTGAAGTTCATGATTGACTTTCTGAGGGTGTTCGTTTTATGGTGTCGGAAAATTTTCTTTATGAACTCCCTTGTCATTTCATTCCATCTACCAATAAATCATGGACGTAGTGAATGCAACCACGTCTTAGCTTTCTCTTTTAAGGAAAAGCAAAAGAGTTTCAGCTTAACCATGTCCTCAAACATGTTCGAAAAATATAGAGTGTCTATGAGCTCATCGAACTCTTTCATGTGTAATTATGGATTTTGAGATTCAAGTCCATGGAATTTTGGAAGGAGTTGGATCACCCCTGGCTTGATATCCATATGTCCTGCATTTTTTAGAAAAATCATGTATAAAGGTGTGCTCATCCCCATCGGTTGTAAATAATCTCGTAAAGTACAAGGTGGGGTGCTTGACGTAACTCATTCTCATCTTGGATTTCCTCAATCCTAGGTTGAGGTGGATTTGCAGGTTAATTGGTTGGTTGATTGGCAGCCATAACTTCAGTTAACTCTGTGGATCTCAAGTGGTGTCTAATCCTGTGATGGATAGATAACCCCTCAACCAATCCTCCTTCACTTAAGAGACGTCAAGTGTTATCACGGACCCACTTAGACATGAAACACTCTCAGCCCTCAATTTCAAAATCTAACCTAAACCTAAAAGGAAAGAGGGAAATATAAATCTAGAAATAGAAGGATATAGAATTAGAAAGAAGTTACTAAATTAGAAGTTTTTATTTTGGGATCCTGTAAAAGAAAATGGAAAGTGAATTAGTTTCTAAAAAGGAACTAAGATAGCAACTTAGTTTCTAAAAACGAAAAAGGAAAGTTTCTAAAAATAAAAAGTAAGTTAGTTTCTTAAAAAAATAAATAAAAAATGAAAGGAAATTAGTTTCTAAAAATGGATAAGGAGACTTTCTAAAAAATAAAAAATTAGTTTATAATAACAAATTAGGAAAGCTTCTATCTTAGAATTAGAAAGTAACTTAGTTTCTAAAAATAGAAAAGGAAAGTTTCTAAACCTAGAATTAGAAATCTAAGTTAGTTTCTAAAATAATTCTAAAAAAACCCTAACCTGATAATAGAAAGTAGAAAAACCCTAATCTTAAACTAATTTGAAAACTAGTTAATCTCAGAAAAATGCAACCGTTAATCCCTGGCAACGACGCCGAAAACTTATTCACAACCAAACTTATTCACAACCACAAGTGTAGGGTCGCAATGTAGTAATAATCTCAGTAAGACCGAGGTCGAATCCATAGGGACTAATCTTGTGAGTATTCTGAAAGCAACAAGAAGAAGATGTAAATCTAAATCTGGAATTAAAGGGAGTAATTATGAAACTTTTAATTAGAAACTTAAGTAATCAAAGGTGGGAACTTGGGTTTCTAAGGATCCACTTGTAGTGATCAGGGAGCCCTCTTGCTTGATTCAAGTAACACAATTAAAATTGGACTCATATCCTATCCAATTGGAAAATATATCAATAAAACCAAATCTAAACTTCCATTGACCTAATTCTCAATGAAGGAGAACTATGATAATTAATAGGGATTCCATCACCAAACCATGGCTAGGAGACAATGGCAAACAACAGGATCTACCAATCTCACAATCTCAGAGCACGAGAATTGTGAAGATTAGGAAGGATTCCATAACCATACCATGCCTAAATGATGATGATGAATAACGGGACTTACTAATTCAACAATCTCAAATTAGGAAAGGAATATACTTAAAGTTATTGCAGATCTACTATAATTTGAGTAACAATAAACCATTATAAACTGAAAGTATTCCTTAAATATCAAATTAGAATTCATAGAGTTCAACATAAACATAAATTAAAACAAGAGAAACATCCCATCACGCTAAAAGCTTCACGTCTTAGCCCTAACTAAAAGGTTTAGCTAACCATAGACATGATTGAACCAAAGTCTCTTAAGAAAAATATGAAAACAACTAAGGAAGAAGAAGAAAAACTCTTGGCGATGACTTCTCCACCCTTTTGCTCCACTCCTTAAACCCTAAAAGATGCCTAGGAACTTCCTAGGGAATCCTATTTATAGTTGTGGAACTCTAACTTTCGTACCTAGTTGGAAAACTTTAGAAACCGCCTCAAATTTATTCTATTTACTAAAATAAACTTCACACTGCGCAGTTTTCCAAAATAGACTTCACTCTGCGTAATTTCACAAAATAACCCAAAGTTTCATAATATGTTTTTTCAAGACAATTTCAGGATTCATTTTATTTACTTTAAATCTTTAATTCTCTTCATTCCTCACTTAATTTTCTTAGATCTTTAGCATGTGAATTCTTCAATTTTGGTCTCTTAAGATCCATCCCTTACTTTGGTGATTATTGAGCATTAAATCCATGCTTTTAACACCCTTTTCAATCCAAGCTCTTAAATTCACCTTGCAACACAAACATGAGTAAAATAGAACATTAAGCACTATCATGTTCATAAAACTAAGATATAAATGAGAGATAATATGCAATATTTGACCCTCAACAGTCAAGAATCGCCAAGGAAAATAATGGATCTTTGTAGACTAAGATTGAAGATTTCAATACCCTAAGATTCATGAAAATCAAGTGGAGAAGGAAGGAGGTGCAGAAATTCATAGAATTTGAGCATAGATATCATCAAAGGAATTTCGATGACATCGAAGCCAATCTTTGATGACATCAAAGGATGTTCGATGACATCGAAGAGTTACAGAAAATTTGAGTTTGGTTGCCAGACAAACTGGATGCATTCTTCGATGATGTCAAAGGTTGTTCGATGACATCGAAGACAGTATTTGATGACATCAAAGACAGTATTCGATGACATCGAACACTATAAGATGACATCGAAGAATTACAAAAAAATCAAGTTTAGTTGCTGAAAAAATTGGATACATTCTTCAATGACGTCGAAGGTTGTTCGATGACATCGGATCGTTATGCAGATTTTGCGCGGACGACGTAAATTTAATACGGTTTTTTGATTTTACACGAATAAGGCTATAAATATGGGTTTCCTAAAGACTTCTAGGGATATCTTGGGTTTGGAGAAGCAGAGAAAATGGGTGGAGCCCTCTACCAAGAGTTCTTCTTCCTTTCTGTCCTAGTTTCTAATGCTTTCTTTGAGGATTATTGATCCAATCATGTTTATGGTTGGCTAGCCCTCTTAGTTGGGGCTAAGAGGTGAAGCTTGTAGCATTTTTGTAACGCCCTGAAAATCGGGGGTCGAGTGTAACTCAACTCCCGAGTTCCAACGCATCACTTATGCAACATATTTAATGATGTTTGGATGTTGTCGTTGTTAGAGCAATAAACATGAATGAGATTATACCAAAACAGTAATTCATACTCCAGATCAATTGTATAAAAGCAAGCGAAAGACTAAACTGTAAACATGTGTATGTAAAGAAACAAAATAAACGTTTCATTCTCCAGAGTATGAATCCTTCTGAGTCACCATATACATGTCTGTTTATAAACAAAATGTCAAAATAAACTAAGTACAATCCCTGTAAAATCCGTCGGTCCTGGCAGCCAAGTCGAAGCCGCCAAAGAACTGCATATAAGAGAACTCCTCCTAGTCCTCGTCATAATCAGGCTCCGCCTCCAAAGTCGTCGGCTCGCCTAAACCTGAGATAGAGTCTGGTTGGTGTGCGCAACACCTTCTCGTAACGTGGGAGTGAGTAGCTAACTCAGTGGAACCATAAAGCATAGGTTAATATGTTCATCAATGCAGTCAAGCAGTAATGATAAAGCAGTAAATCAAACACTCCTAGTTACTTTGATTAATGCAAGTATGAATGCAGGTATGATGGATGCCCTTACCGACATACTCCCTCATGCGATACCATCTCACATTCGCGGCATGCTTACATCCCACAGTGCTCCACATCTTCCAGGCACATGCGATGCATGGTGAGCATGATTACCGAGTTTTTAATTAATCCATTTCAAACAGCAGGGTTGGAAAACTAAGGTACCTCCCTTGTATCATTCCCAAACATGATCCATTCTAGGGTCGTCAATCCTAGTTAATATCAGACGATGGTGTGTTTTCTAAGTCACTGCAGAGGCTGCCAGGGCTGTTACGCACAAAGGTTGCACCACTCCCCCATCACCCCTTAAACGATTCATCACTATACAAAAACAGGCCTAGTTCATACTCTATATATCGCGGCGAACCCTAAGGCGCACTGCGACTTCAGAATATGCTCGCGGTCACTACAAAGGGCTGCCAGGGCTGTTACGCACGAAGGTTGCACCACTCCCCCATCACCTTATCAATGTAGGCCGACAACGAGAATATAGTGTCCCATACCACCATAATCCGCTCACGAGTTAAGTTGCTCATTGGTCACTACGGGGAGGCACGTAGCCCCAGCGTAGGCCGACAGCTCGACCACGGTGTCCCATACCACCATGCCCAGCTCATGAGTCTTAGCGGATCGAGGTACCATGGTTAACGGGATTTTCACTGGTAAGTTTGGTACCCTATGTTCAAACATTAGCGACCAAACATGGTGAACATACATAAGACACACGGGTTACTTGACGTGTTCGACTGGCTCGAGCGCACAACAAGTTGGGCGATATGAAGCGTAGAAGCACCTCGTGTGGCCAACTACTATCGCCAACCGAAGTATGACACGGGTTCGCCAACACATCATGTGTGGCGAAACGAATCTCAACCACAATTCCAAGTCTGATACCGGATGTCTGGACTATGGGCATAGTCCCAAGCCCAATCAATTCCCAACCATGGCATGTGAAGTAAAGCATGATACACAAGATAGTTCAAGAACACCAGCAATCATGTTATAAAGCATATTGTAAAGCATGTTATGTAACAAGTTACAAAGCATGTTAAATAGCATGTTATACAGCACTATATAAATAGGGATACAAATACATATATCTCATAAGTGAGTGGTTAGAGTAAACAACCACATGGAGGGTATCATACATGATTGTAAGGTAGTTGAGAACCACATCTCAGCACCTACCTAAGGTACTAACACTTAAGCACTTACACTCACAAGCTATTTTACAAACACTTGGAATGCACTATTTCAACATACATGACGTATGTTAGAGGAAAGTGCACTAGGGCTATCCCTTTACCAAACTAGTAATTTATATGTATACATCATATTCATACAGCAAATAATCATTACAATTACATCAGCAAATTTTATACGTATAGGGTATTTTCTAGGATACCCAATTTCAACATACATAGTGTTTACAAGGGAACTTGTAATACGGCGATTCTTTTCGCCAAGCAATTAATTTATACGCACATAATATATTTATACAACAATTAATCATGACAAACACATCGCTAAAATATACACGTATACGGTACTTCTTACAATACCGTATTTCTACATACATGGTGTATATTAGTAAACATGTATTTAGGCGAACCCTTTTGCCAAATGAGTATTTTATCCATACATCATATATCCATATAACAATTAAACATGTCAAATACATTTCCATAAAAAATACGTATACGGTATTTTATACGAATACCTAGAGTATGTGAAATTCCAAATTCTACAATTCTAATCGAAACAGAAAACGGAAAGCACTTTGTACATGTACAATTGCATGCAGATCATGAATCTACCATTATTTGACATTGAAAGCATTGAAAACCACAACCTATACACCTAAAGTCCTCACCTTGTCTCTTGGAATCTCAACAAATCAGCAAGGTTGGATAAGCTTCCGTATTCGGGAGTTTTCTAGCCTAAGGAGTGAAATCGGTTAGCTATTTCACAACATAAAGCCTTTACACTTCAAATCAGACCTAGGGTTAGGGTTTCTCACCTTAAAACGGAGTTGGTGACGCCGGAAAAATGTCAAGGAAGTGGTGGTGCAGCCCGTTGGATGATCTACAACAGTAGGAGGGAAGTACTCCCACAAATCCCAAACTTTTCTCTCCTTTTTCTCTCTCTCTCTCTAGGGTTTTATCCCAAATTCATATGGCTGTGAGAGGGGCTGTTCTAAGGCTCTTTTATAGCCTAAAACCTTCCCAGAATAGGCTCAGGTTCAAGGGTTACTGCTATTATAGGTATTTCGGCACTTTTCCAGCTCAAAAAAGTGTTTCTGGTGGCCCCCCTTGAGCCAAACGTCAGACTTAAGCTCACCACTCATGGATCTATGTGGGATTACGTTTTTGACTCGATCGGATTCCCAGATCACACGAGGCGGACCACTTTCAGTTCAACGGTCAGTGGGCTACGATCCAAAATTCCGAGTACATGTAAATGTTCCTGAAATTTTTCCCAATATGAGGGTGTAATTTTGTCTGATTCTGACGGTCTGGTTGCTTAATACTGATCCGCAACCGAATGGTGCCAGATCACTATTCTAGATATTTATTTTGTAAAGGAAAGAGTGATTTTCACACTCCCTCACTCCGGACTCAAGCGAATAGCCGTGGGACATCGACTGGACCTGATTTCCGAGATGGTTATCAAGCCCAGCGAGGCGGTCCTAAGTCCTTAACTTCGTGTTAATCAGATTTTTGATGTGCGGTCTAGACCTAATACGGAGTTTCAAGTCATTCCCGAGAGTAGCCGGGTAATGAGTTTGATCCTAACATTTAGGGTAACCTAGCGTCAATGATTCTACATGTTTTAGGTCTTGCATATCATATTTAAAGTGATCCAAACGGATTTCATGGCTAATCGAGTTTAACACTTAGTTAACTTTGTTAAATTTCTAAAGGATTTAATCCTAAGTGATTTCTGGTCGAGGTGATACTCGAACCAAAGTACAGAAATTTACGAGTCGTTATAATTTTGGGATGTTTTTCTTGTTTTAATTCTTGTTATTGTTAAACCTCTTTGATTTCTAGTTGATATCAAGGAATACTTTCAGTTTTTAATGGTTTATTATGACTTAAATTATGGTACATCTGCGATAGCTTTGAGTATCTTCTTTTCTTATTTGAGATTATGGGATTGGTAAATCCTCTTGTTTCTCATTATCTCCTGGGCATGGTTGGGTGATGGAATCCCTTCCAAATCTTCACAATTCTCCTCCTTTGAGGCTAGATCTATGAGAAGTTCAGAGATTTCACTATATCTTTCTCCAACTGGATATGATAGGACTCTAATTCTAGTTGGGATTCCTGAATCAGGTAAGGTAGCATCTCAATTGCTACAAGTGGATCCTTAGCACCCTAGTTACCTTTTGATTATTGAAATCCCTTTCATAATTACTCCCTTATATTTTAGAGTTAGTTTTAGATTTTCTTCTAGTTCTACCTCTAGTTATTTTCAGAATACGCACAAGATTAGTCCCTGTGGATTCGACCTCGGTCGCACTGAGATTATTACTACATCGCGACCTTACACTTGGGGTTGTGAACAAATTTTTGGCGCCATTGTCGGGGACTATGGTTGTGTTTTTTAGAATTTAATTACTTTTAGAACTAGGTTAAGATTAGGACTAACTTTTTGTTTTATTTTTAGGTTAGAAATATTTTTACTTTGTTTTTATAAACTAACTTTGATTCTCTGTTTTGTAGAAACCTTACCTATCATCTCTTATCCGGTAACTTTGTTCTAAAATCTCTCTCTCTCTCTTAATTCCTATTTGTTGTAGTTTTCAATTCTTAGACTTTAGGTTAAATTCTGACTTGAGGGCAGAGAGTGTTTCATGCCCAAGTGGGTCCGTGATAACAATCTACGTCTTTTGAGTGAAGAAGGATTAGTTAAACGATTGCCCATCCATCACAGGATTAGACACCACTTGAGATCCTCAGAGTCAATTGAAGTGATGACTGCTAATCAACCTGAAAATCAACCTCAACCTCCAGTTGTGGATATCCAGTTTGAGAATGAGGTGCATCATGCACCCCGCCTCGTACTTTACGAGACTATTTTCACTCGACGGGGTGAGCACACATTTCCTGCATGATCTTTCATGAGAATGCAGGACATATGAATATCAAGCCGAGAGTGATCCAACTCCTTCCAAAATTTGATGGACTTGAATATGAAAATCCATATCTACACACGAAAGAGTTTGATGAGATAATAGCCACTTTATACTTTTCGAATGTGTCTGAAGACATGATCAGGTTGAAAATCTTTCCTTTCACCTTAAAAGAAAAGGCTAAGACGTGGTTGCACTCACTACGTCCATGATCGATTGGTAAATGTAATGACATGATAAGGGAGTTCATTAAGAAAATTTTCCCATATCATAAAACGAACACCCTCAGAAAGTCAATCATGAACTTTGCCCAAAAGGAAGATGAAACATTCTTCCAATGTTGGGTGCGGCTCAAGGATCTTGTTAGTTCATGCCACAACACGTTTTTGAAACGTGACACATAACAAGTTTCTTTTACGATGGGCTGACATCTTCCATATGCCAAATGGTTGAGATAATGTGCAATGGGGAATTTATGAGTGAAGATGTCGATGATGTGTAGGACTATTTTAACAAGCTTACTGAAAACACACAATCATAGGACATCTCCCCAGAATCTAGCACCACCTCTAAGCACACTCAATTAAAGGAGAAGGGTGGAATGTATCTTTTAAAAGAGGAAGATGATGTAAATGCTAAAGTGGCTAGTCTCACAAGGAAACTCGAAGCCATGGAACTTAAAGAAGGATAAGGTTAAGGAAGTTGTTTGCGGTATTTATGCTTGCAAAATACATATAACTGAAAATTGTCCAACAATACCTGCTTTTCGAGAGGTATTGAATGAGCGATCGAATGCCGTGAACAACTACCAAAGACCTTTCAGTGGACCCACCTCCAATACTTATAATCCTAGTTGGAGAAATCATCCAAATTTTAGTTTAAGGAATGGACAAACTACTACTCAAGGAATCCCTAACCAACTCTTGAATCAAGGAAAACCTCAAGAGGAACTGGTTCAAAATTCCACACAAACTTAAGAGCTTATCCAAACATTATGAGATCTTACAAAGTTTATGCAAAAGATGGATTCACGTCTTACGGTTATAGAGAAGAGGATGCTCCCTGCCCAACCTCTCCCCAATTCTAAACTGCGATATGAAATAAGTGATCCAAGCCCTTTAAATTAGATGGAGCAAGTTAAGTCTATCACTACTCTCTATCACTACTCTTAGGAGTGGAAAGACCATTGACAAATCCATTCCGTTAAGGGCTGAAAAACCTAAGGGCCCGAAAGAAGATGAGAATGATAGACCTAGCATTGCTTCATATGGGTTAGAACCGAAACCTCAAGGCAAGCCGATTGCTCCATTCCCACAACGGTTGATTGCACTAAAACGTTTATCCAACTCTTAAGATATTCTAGAGGTGCTTAAACAAGTGAAGGTCAACATCTCTCTACTGGATGTCGTTAAAACAATTCCCTCATATGTTAAAATTCTGAAAGACCTATGCACTACTTAGAGGAGGTAGAGTATTCAAAAGAAAATATTTCTGACAGAAAAAGTGAGTGCCATCCTCAACCAAGATGTGACATAAAAATACAAGGATCCTAGTAACCCAACCATCATTTTGTGTAATTGTGAACTACCAGATCGAGCACTCAATTCTTGACTTGGAGGCAAGTGTGAATCTGATTCCCTACTCGGTTTACGAGCAACTGGGTCTTGGTGAATTAAAACTCACCTGGACCACATTACAACTTGCTGATCGTTCAGTTCGTGTACCAAGAGGGATGTTTGAGGATGTATTGATCCAAGTTGATAAATTATACTATCCATTAGATTTTATCATCCTAGACACCCAGCCCATCGCAGACATGAGCACTCAAATTCCTATTATACTTGATCGCCCATTTCTCGCTACTTCTAATGCTATCATCAATTGTAGGAATGGAGTCATGAATCCGTCTTTCAGAAATATGACATTGGAGCTCAATATGTTTTTCAAATAAACTTCATTTTTTCAAACAAGCCCTAAATGTTTTTTAAATAACAACTTTGCCTTTTTTTAAAATAAACTTCATTTTTTTTAATGAAAATCCAAATTAAGAATTTATTTTTTTTTTAATTTGCCAAATGATTTAAATAAGGAAAAATCACTTAAAATAGACCATTTTAGTTATATGTGTTGAAAATAAAATTTACTAAACAAACCCTCAATATCATTGATTTTTGAATGGGTATCTTCACCAGGGGCCTATCGTTTGTATGGTAGAGACACCATGTTGATGGGGAAGATGGGGCTACATGACAAGCTAGCATCGGTTGGGTGTAAGTGATCAATTCATTTCATGAAGAATGAAATCACTAGTAGTTGGCACTTTGGTCAGTAAAAAGGTCCCAAGTTCTCTACGATACCTAGTTTATCCAGCAGGGTATAAAACCTCTTTGCAGTCATTGTGTTGTATATGTGAAATCCTCTCCATCCATTCCATGCACTCCAAAACTTACTAGGACTGTAACATAGGGAACAATGGGGATATGATGTCAACCATCATTTTCTGTGTGGGCAAACATGGTGTGTGTTGACACCCATTTTTAGTACACTGGCATGGCAAATAAGATATCGCCACATGTCAACATTATGGGCTTAATGCTATAAGAATTGTACTCACACCCGAAGATATCTTTTACCACCCTTATCTTCGGTGATACATCAACTAGCATAAATGTGGTGGTATAAATCCATATATATGCCTTTGAGGAACAAAGCGATGAATGACACGTAACCCTAAGGCACATGATTGAAGCAATGAAAGGGAGACGTCTATAAAAGACCCACTAAAATAAGAATCTTATCACAGATCCGGATATGCTCCAAAAGGTAATCTCTTATAATCCTTCTGAAATGGGAGATTTTCCTAGAGATGTTTGATGCTCTCGCAATAATTATGGAGATTACTAAGATTTGAGGATTGGACCAATATCTGAGTGGATTGGCACTAAAGGATTGGGGACCGATCAGGATCATGTGGATACAGTCCCTTCAAATCCACAAATATTCAAGGGCACGATAGGCAGAAGGGTGGAGATGGCTCTGATTGATGTAGATTTAGATGCAGAATTTGTAAGTGCACTTGTTTGTCAAGTATGTGTGTCTATGTGTTAGTGAGTCGGTTGAACCTTAAAAGTTGAAAACTGAAGACACATGAAGAATTAGAGCATTAAGAAGTGACAAAATAAGAAAAATGATATGCCTTGGTGACTCTAACCTTAGACCCCTTTAGGTCCAAAACAACCTTAGCCTCTATATAATCCATTCCCCAATAAGTAAACTCTTATTTGATCATAATTAAAAATGATTTAGAGGTTTAGAGCTGTTGTAAAACACATAACCCAAACATTAGAATTCTAAGCATTTTTTTTATAGGATCTCGATCCCATCAATAGGTCATCGATGGGACTTGATTCAATCAAAGACCCCACTTGATGGCATCGAAGATCAAGTTAGAACTATCTAGCAGTAAAACTGCCTAAATCGAGAGTTATTCGATCCTATCGAATGGACCTTCAATTCTAATGAAGGGACCTTTGATCCTATTGACAGATCTGTTAGTTGCCCATTTTATAGCTATTGCAAATTAATTTTTTTTATATATATAAATAGGGCATTTGGTTCTTGGGCAAAATGATGATTTTTTTGTTACAATTAGAGCCTGGGTGATTCCCCATTCATTATCTCTCTCATAGATTCCAAACAAAAGAGATTCACGACACCCTTCTAGTGATTAATCACTGCAGTGAGCATTTCAAGCTCTATTATGAAGGTTTTCGTGTTCTCTCTTATTTTCTAGAGATTAGAAACAACCCTTTATGTATATCCTTGTCTATTTCTTCTAAAATACCCATCAAGTTGAATCCCTAATTGAAAAACAAGTATAACAATAGTCGTAGGTGATTCAGCCATCCTTCCATTTCCTTGGTAGTCTCATAGTTACATCATATGTAAGGTACCCGATCATAGGAGTTAAAGCTCTGCATCAAATATCTGGGAAGTACAAGTGTTCACGAACCCTAAGTGCAGGGTTGAGAAGTAGTAATAAATCCATGAGACTGAGGTCAAATCCAAAGGAAGTGGGGAACATAACCAAGGTTTTTAAAATAAATAAATAAAAGAGTAAGGATCCAGGAATCTACTCATAGCAATATCAATATTCAATTTACTGATTTAATGTATATCTCAATTGCAATCGAAGTCCTATCTTATCCAATCGGAAGATAATTCAGTTAAACCATCATTCATGTATCAAAACATATTTGAACTTCAATTGAATTGGTTCCCACATCATGCATCAAAGTATTGATTGTAGGGAATTCAAAGCATCTATCATGCCTGAAGTCAACGATAGATCAATGGATTTTACAGATCAATCCCTTGCAAAATAGATAAGAAACTATTCATAGCTTTTCTAAGCATCCAATGTGCCCGGAGTCGACAAAGGATCAAAATAAACTAAAAATACTTCTTCATTTAAACCAAATCTCAATGAATTGTTAAACATATAAACCTAATAACTTGAATCAAAGTAAAATAAGCATTAAGAATAACTATAAGCTTCATCCCTTAGCCTTATCTAAGAGATTAACTAGTCATAGCTAACTCAAAAATAAAAGAATAACTAAAATATTTACTACAACTCGTGAAAAAATCGAAGTGAAAGAACATTGTCGGCACTCTGCCTAGGACTTCTCTCCCTTTCCAAACCCTAAAAGATGATTTAGAATAGCTTAGGGACTCCTTTAAATAGTTTTTGAACTCAATCTTTCACACTACTTCGGAAAAGTTTACAATTTGACTTTAAATGTACGCAGTTACCATGGCTTCGATGGCACCTTCGATGGCATTGAACAATACTTCAATGACATCGAAGGGTGTATGAATATGTCCAACAACCAACTTGAAAATTTCATGATTTTCTTGAAGCAATTGAAAAGGGTTTGATGGAATCAAAGTTTCCTTCGATGGCATCAAAGTCCATTTCTGTAATTTTTTTGGACTTTGTTTTTTTGGCCTTGGAATTTCAGAATATCATATTTCTGGCCACGATTTTTTAGGATTCCTTTTCCTTGGTTTCTTCACTTCAAATATTCAATTGCCTTCATTCCTCACTTGGTTTTCTTGGATCTTTAGTACTTGAATTCTTCAATATTGTCCTCCATATATCCAATTCTTTGGTATCTTCTTTTAAGCTCTAAATCCATCGTTTTAAGCACATGTTCATTATAGGCTTCCGAATCACCTCGCATGACAAAAATGTATATAATTAAATCAAATCTACACTGAAATGTTAGGAAAATTAGTGTAATTGAAGGGTTGAAAGGATGAGCTACATATGTCCTAGAGGAGGGATGAATAGGACTATGCCAAATATTTCGATTCAATGCGGAATAATAAATTAAATAAACGCAATTGCGTAAAGTATTGAATTCTTGATATCAAATTGTTCTTATGACAACCTTCACCTAAAATATTTAGGTAGGACAACCTTATTTCACTATGTCTTTGAAATCAAAATATCAAACTATCGCAAGAATAAATGAAGTACAAGATATGTATAAATAATAAAAATCAATCATTACAATGCACAAAAGAATTATAGTGGTTCAGTGCTTAAACGCAACCTACTCCACTCCCAAAATTACTACTCTAGCAATTTTGGCTTTCACTATTTCAAGGTTTTCCCAGGGTCACCTTAACAACCTAATATAATTATTGTGATTTTCATGGGCTATCACAGTTAAACCCACCTTGTGATTTTCATGGGATCACCTACAAAAAAACTCGCTAAGATTTCCGAGTTATCTCAGAAAAACCCAAATTAAAATAAATATAAAGACAATACTTATCTTCGATTGGTGAGTCAAAGTCGTAACTGTAGCTTGAATGTAGTGATCTTCTTCTTGGGATGCAGATGAAGTCTTTGTATGAGTTCAACCCAAAAAGAAATCAAGGGATCTAATATATTTTCAATAAAATAAATGATACCCTAATGTTGCAAATTTGGCTCTCTATTTCTCAAGTAGAGTATGGATTACTTTATTAAAATAGTTTAAACTGACTTGAGAGAGAGAGAGAATAGAATTAGCTAAAATAAATATAAAAATTTCAACACAAATAGCTTAAGGAGATTTGGACTTTCTCTCTTTACAACTCAGTGTAGATATAAAATTTTTCATGATTTGAAGAGTATGAAAGAGCCTCTATTTATAGCCAAAGATACTGGAAGTTTGGCTCGCCCGAGGGTAGGTTGGGCTAGCCTAATTCCAAAGATTACATTCCAATGGAACTCAGATTTCGCGGGATAAGATCTTTCAAAAATTCAGCTAGCCCAAACCCAAGTTCGGCTAGCACAATTTGCCTAAAATCTGAAAATGTGTCATTGTTGGAAACTTAATCGAACCCACATCGGGCTGGCCAAACAAGCTGCGATAAAATCTTTTTAGATCTGTCTTTTCGCCCAAATAATGTAAGGTTGACCGAAGTCTTTTCAGACTGGCTGAACCAAATGTCGGGCTGGCCTAACAAAAGTGTATTTAACATAAAATATGATTATTGTTATGCATGTGTGAAATTCACCTAAGGTTTATAATGGTCAATATAGGTTTATATCACCTGATGGTCAATATAGGTTTATATAGGTTTATATCACCTGATGGTCAATATAGGTTTATATAGGTTTAGTTAGGTTTATATCACCTGATGGTCAATATAGGTTTATATCACCTGATGGTCAATATAGGTTTATATCACCTGATGGTCAATATAGGTTTATATCACCTGATGGTTGACTTATACGAAGTGTTCTGAATGAATGATCTTGTCTTAAGATGTTGAGTCTTCTATTCATATGCTTGATCAAGTTGGCAATTTATCTTTAGTCGAGCTTGCGATCCGAACAGAACTACAAAATTTGACAAACTATAATGTGCTTGAATAAAAGCACTTAGAAGGGTTAAATATACAATATTTGAGTCTTAACAGTAAGAGAAGTAGATTCAATAATAGAAGATGAAAGTGTGCCTGTGGCGTAATGAGATTATCACGATTGCGCTTTGCGAAAGCTATGTGAAGCTAAGGAATGAAGGTTATGTCCTAGAGGGGGGTGATTAGGACCTATTTAAAAATTATGTTAATTTAAAACAATAATTTCCTAACTTAAACTAATTAACAATTAAACTAAGCAAAGCAATTTAACTCTAAGGCTTTCAAACCAATAAAGGGGCCGATCACATAAACTACAAATGATGTAGAAAGAAGCATCTAGTTTATATCAAGATAGTGTATATGTGTGTGTGGGATATGCTAACTCTTAACACTAAGCATTCATCTAATCATGCATACATAATTAAGCATTCAAACACATAAGCATAATTAAACAAGTGCGCAAATGATAATCCCAAACACAATCATATATAGTGGTTCAGCTACTTACCTACTCCACTCTCGGCGGACGCACTCAACCCATGAGTGTACCAGATTTCATTATCAGAAGTCTTAAATCCGATTCACCTCCAACCTTTATAGCCTTACACAAGGACTCTAAATTTAGGCCCTACTCCCAAGCCAAGGTCCTACACAAGAACCCGAAGGTTTAGGATCTACTCCCGATCCAATGTCCTACATAAGAACCCGAAATTTAGATTTTATTCCTGAGTAAAGGTCCTACACAAGAACCCAAGGTTTAGGCCCTATATAAGAGATAAGGTCCTACACAAGAACCTAGAATTTAAACTATACTACCAAGTTAAGGTCCTATTAAAGAAGCGAATGTTTAGGCCCTACATAAAGGCCAAGGTCCAATGAAAGAGCGTAGTTCGAGTTTGGGTTTACAAACTCTTACCCTTAATCCTACACAAGGAAAGAGAGTAAAATGGACTCCTACACTTGACAACTTGTAGGATTAAGCGCCTTTTGTAGCGCCTTCTTGGGTTGCTTGATCTCCGCTCTCTCGTACTTCAATCGACTCTTCGATGCTCCCCTGATCATGATGTCACTGCTTTGTTAAGGCTTCAGCTCCAAGATCAATCACCTTGTATTTGATGCTCCTCTGAGGTAACCAAGGTGATGGGAGGTTGGTTGAATCTCTTATAACTAGTGAGAAGTAGTTTTTCATAAGGGGTTCAACTAGATGGGTCTTCTAAATGATTTGGATAATGGTATGCCAAGATTGCTTAAGTCCAATCTCCAGAAGATGGAAGGGTTTAAGAACATCTTCAATGCAGAGGTCAGAATCCTCATATGAGTGTGAATCTCAAGGAACACTGCTTAAAACACCATAAAATAAAGGTTAGGGATGAGAGGTATGATTATGGAATCACCCTACATTCTGTTACTTCAAAAACCTAGTAAAATGCCCAAGAATTGAATGCTCTTTATAAACAATTCGTGATCCAATGGTAAAAAATAAAAAAAAATGGCAGAAAATGACTCTTTCGGTGTCATCGAAGGTCCTTCCATGTCATCGAATAATCTAAACATATATGGTGATTTCTTACTGAACATATTTAGATCAGTTTCGATGTCATTGATATTTAAGTTTCGATGTCATTGAAAGCTCTTCAATGCCATCGAGAAAGTCAGAGTAAAAATCCAATGTCTTGCTAGACAATTCTAACTCTAAATCGATGTTATTGAGCTGTCTTCGATGTCATCAAACCTTAAGTCTCGATGTCATCGAAGGGACGTCGATGCCATCGTGAGAATTAGATAAAAATCAAGTTGGTTGTTGGACATTTCTGACTCCCGATCAATGTCATTGGGTAGACATTTGATTTCATTGAAGACTATTTGATGGAAGCTCAATGCCACATACATTAATTGAAATCTGCTATTTTGAACTATCTTTTACACAACAGATTTGAACCACTTCTAGCCTTATTTATCATATTTTCTTAGTCCCTTAAGGCAAATGGATGATCTATTAGGTATTCCTATTAGGTCAAGATCATCTAAAGGTATATGGGTTGTTTTGGATCAAGGCTTAGGATCACTAAGGCACATGTTTTACCTATTATTGCTACCCTGATGCTTCAACTTTGCTTGCGTCTTCCATCTTCCCTTTCAAAGGCTTAACCGACTACATGACACAATGACTCACATGATTGACAAATAAGGTACAAAAGTCAGTGCACTAACAGAAGAAGCATATCAAGAAAGGCACATCAACGAGGCTTAATCAAACATGTAAGGAAATTTTAGAGTCCATTGAGTTAGAGATCTGAAGTCATCTAGGTCGTAGGACTTTCTTTGGCAGGAGTTTACATAGGTTCTTGTGTTGCACCACCTCTAAACATGGGCGTGTACATGTTAGACTTCATGCGAGACTCCAACAAGAGTATACATAGGTGCTTAGATTAGTGCTATAGTGGTTCTTATTTAGCCAATAGAAAAGCAAGTAAGTCTCTGCGGGAGCCACTGACACGGGTGAAAATGTGTTTCACTAACATAGGTGAGTACGTGTAGATCTTTGTGTAGGACCGTCACTGACATGGGTGTGTATGTTATCCACTAACACGTAAAATTGTGGTAGAACCACTATTACTAAAGTATGAAAGTATGTCCAAATGTCCTAGAGGGGGTGAATATGACTTTTCAAAAATTATTTTCCTATAAGAACAAGTTATGCCTGACTTGGGGTGAATATGACTTTTCAAAAATTATTTTCCTATATGAACAAACAATGGCTAACTTTAAACAAAAGAGTAAAGCAAAGTAACTCTATGGCTTCCAAGCCAATAGAGGGTCAAAATAAATAGGATAATACAAGATTTATATGTAAAGAAAAAGCCTATAAGGATAGTGTATGTGATAGTGTGTGGGATGTGATTCCTATCAATACTTATACATTAACAAAATTATGCATCATAATGATCATTCGATAGACATAAATATAACTAGATCAATATACACAAAGCAATCCCAAACACAGTCATTTATAGTGGTTTGGCTACTTGCCTACTCCAATCCCGGCGGACGCACTCTCTCCTAAAGTGTATCGGATTTCACAATCTAATGGTTTTAAATCAGGTTAACCATGAACCTTCACAACCTACACAAGGTTACGAGTCCTACACAAGGACACAACTAGGAGCCTACAAAAGGTAACACGTCCTACACAAGGACAACATATTCTCCCGTCGGAGGCCTACAATGAGGTCTTGGCAAGTTTGTCACCCAAACTCTGAATCCCAATCCTAAATAAGGAACGGGCTTCAGACTCAATGAACTCCTTATGCTTACAAATATGTGAGTGAGCCCCTTTCTCGCACAATCTGAAAGTTTTCGATGTTGATGAAGAATATTCAACTCCCTTGACCCGTAACCACTTCTTATGCTTCGATCTATGCTCTGAGGTTCTGAGGTTTAGGGTTTTGTTCTTCTCTATATATATGATATGATTTTAATATATAGAGAAGGTTCTCATGAGTTATGCATTCAAGAGTTCCAATATAATGATTTGTCTATGAAAGCATTTGGAAACTCATTGAATGCTAGAGTTCATAATTCAATCCAAGTGATGAATATGAGAGTTATGGCAAGGATTGAATGATGAACTCTAAGGGGAATGATCTTTGAAGCAACTCTCTTAAACTCTCTTAAATTCTACCTCATTTTGATAAGAAGCAACCTATATATGGTATGTATAAAAGAAGAATCGCAACGGTAAAAAAATACGCAGAAATCAGTCATTATCGATGTTATCGAGTAGTTTTTTATTCCATCAAAATTTGAATTTTGATGGTATCGAGACTAATTCGATTGCATCGATTTTTTACACACATATTTATTTTTGTGTAGAATAGATTCTACTCGATTTAATCGATCAACCTTTGAATCTATTAACGTGCGCTTCGATGTAATCGAGAGGTAAAATCGATCCCATCGGATTTTCTTCCAGAAAATTACATTTGGTTGGTGGAATATTTTGTCCTGATCTTCGATGCTATCGAATTTTGAAGTTCGATAACATCAGATGGTATTCGATGTAATCGAAGTGATCTATTTACCTGGATGGTTTGTTGGACAAAATGTTCCTCAAGTTTGATGTATTTGAATATCTTTTAATTCTATCGAGAACTTACTGTCGATGTGATCGAAGGTGGCTCGATTATATCGATGAACACTTAAAGAAGGTTTTCTGTGTCGATGGAGTGCCTTGAGTCATGTCATCGAATATGGTTCGATTATATCAAAATTTGAATTTTGATATTATCGAACCTTATTCAATATTGTCAACAATTCTCAACATATGGTCATTTTGTTGTTGGACAAAATAGACCTTATCTTTGTTGCAATCGAACCATGTTCGATAGAATTGAAAATGTCTTCGATTACAAATTGATGCAATCAATTTTTTCCTGTATAGTTCATGTTTTACTCCTCTAACATTCTAAGTGTTCAACACTTGAGCTTACCAAAGATGATTTTGAATGAATTGAAGGTAAGACTAAGTTAAATGGGAGTCATTTACCTTAAGGGTTTGGTTAGGAAAGTGAGGCTTCATTTACTTGTTTGGAGCACTCAAGCTTCTTCCTGGTTGAGGTCTTAATCTTGTAATATTATTTTGAGGCTCTCTTGAAGGCTGACTCAACACTCACGTAATTTGACAAACTAGGGCACTTTCAACACGGGTGTGTATATGTAGGTTTGTGGTGAACCTGAAAACCAGTATAAAGGTTAGAGATAAATGTATGGGAAACTTCTAATATAGTGAAATCTGATACACTCAAGGAGAGTGCATTCACTGAAAATATAATAGGCAATTAACTGAGCCACTATATATCATTGTGTTTGTGATAGTGATTTGTGCACATTTCTATTATTCTTATGAGTTGAATTGTTGTATATGAATGCATGAATAGATGGATTGCATGCTTGGTGTTTAATTCAATTTCACACACTTGATATATCTATCTCACATATAATTATATTATTCGTACTCTATGTGTTATTGCATTGATTTTTACACCCTATTTGTCATTCACGTGAGTTGTCGTGGCAAGTAGTTGGTTGAGCCTTTGGAAAGTGAAGACCGAAGATAGAAGAGAAGCTAAAGCATCAAGGAAGCAATGACAGGTAAAATAGGTGCCTTAGTGATCCTAACCCTTGACCGAAAATAACCCTATAACCTGTAGATGATCTTTACCTAATAGGAATATATATTTTATCATCCCTTGGCTTTAGGAAACCAAGAAAAACATGATAAGGAAGGCTAAAAGAAGTGCAAATATATTGTGTAGAAGATAGCTTAAAACAACATATTATATGTAATGTTTGATGGCATTGAGTTGCCATCGAATGGTCATCGATGACATCGATCGAGAGTCGGGATTGTCCAACAACTAAATTGAATTTTACTATGAAATTCTCGATAGCATCGAAATCTCTTCGATGGCATCGATTGAGAGTCAGATTTGTCAAACAAAGTTTTTGGATATTTTCCACGACTAGTTCAATGGCATCAAAGCACCTTCGATGGCATCGAAGCACCTTCGATGACATCGAAGCTTGATGTTCGATGACATTGAAGGGCAATTCAATTGCATCAAAACTAGTCCAGATATGTCTAGCAAGTTTTACCATATTTTATCTGGATTTTTCTATGGCATCGGTGAACCCTTAGATGACATCGAATAAATATTTGATGACATCGAAGGACCCTTAATGACATCGACAAAGCCGTTTTCTGGCCTTTTTTTCCATTGGAGATTGAACATTTTATAAAGGACATTTGATTCTTAGGCTTGAATATGGGTTTTCGGATCAACCAAAGATAGGGTGATTCCATACGCATATCTATAACGTCTTGAAAAATTTCGTACAAAGACCTGAGTACCACCTTATGCAGAACAACTCAAGGACTACATCCTATCATGTAATTTAGACGGAATTTAGTTAAGTACTAAATAATTGGTGGATTAAGCTCAGGCCACCATTTTCACAAATGAGAAGGCTTAAAACCATGAGTACCACAGGCTCAATGCTACCTAAAGACCTAGGAAAAATCCCATGAGTCTGTCGCTTTCGGGAGTACATTGAAACCCCGTATTAGACCTAGACCGCACGTCGAGGGTCCGATGACCGCAAAACTATAGGACTAGGTCCATCTTGTTGGGCTTGACAACCATCACGGGAATCAAGCCTAGATAGTGTCCAGAAGGGCCCAACTTGAACCATGAGTGAAGTGCATGAGAAACACAAATACCTTTAGAAAATGAAATGAAACTTATGTGAATTGGGCCGTTCGCTCTCATGCAAAATTGAGGATTTTGGACCATTACTTTGTAACCAAACTTCACCCATGGGGAAAAGAAATTTTCCTGCACATATTCGTATAACTGTGGCCTCGATTGAGTAAGTATGGCCGTTGATCCGACACAAGCTCTCCACGGTCGATCGGCTTATCCGATCGCACCAAGATCGTGTCCTAGCATGGATCCATTGTCAGGGAGCATACCCTATGATGTAGATGAGTCATGGGCCTCCCTATGAGCCCTATTCGTCAGAAATAGCCGCCCACTGGGTATAAACTATGTATAAAGTGGCCCCAGGGACATTTTCATCATAACTGGGCCTATAAATAGCCTCCCACTCACCCTCTCTCTCCCATATATGAATTTTTACAAAACCTTAAGGGAGAGAGAGGAGAAAAAGAGGAGAAAATAGGAAAGAGAGAAGAGAGATTTTGGGAGATCGCTGCAGGAATTCTCTCTTATGAATCCACGCACCAAATCTCTGCCCCGTTGCTTTACCCAACCTTTTTCGGTTATGATTTTTGGTAAGAAATCCTAACCCTAATATCGTTGTAGAGATTCAGGATAGTTGTTCGTCAACCTATCTAACATGTTTCGTCATTTAGGTGCCCGACGTTCCATTTTCAGAAACGTAGGATTTGGACCGAGTCCAAGTCGAGCATCCCGACGAAAGGTGCGGACTATAAACATTTAGGTTGCAGTTATCAATGCTTTCATATTAGCTAATGATTTATGTCTGACTTGATTGCTACTGTATTGTCTTATATACGTCAATTTCTATATGATATACACATATGAACTATGATGAGTAAAAGATGCATCCCATATGTTTGTTGAATGTCTGGATGAGCATTTAAAAATGATTTGTACTTGCCATGATTACTGATATGGGATTCATCATTGTCATATGCATGTTGATCTCTCTGTATAAAGAATTGATAAAACATATGTTGTAAGTAACCTAGTCTATGTGTTTAATGAATTGCCTGAATGAGAAATTGTTGATGATCTGTATTTACTACGAGTATTAAGATATGATTCTTTACTGCCTTATGTATATGTATAATTTCCTTCATGTAATCATATTTTCATCCATGTAATTAAGTGATAAAATGCAAGTATTTGGTAACATGATCAATGCATTTGATGAAATGCCCAAATGAGGAATTCACTTGGATTGTTTGTTAAATATTAAGATGAATATCACGTGTTTGTTAGCTGCATATGAGTAGGATTGAGGCTACAATGTAGCCCAGGCAATCGGTAACAGTCACTGTTCAGGTGGTCGAATTAGTCTCGCCATATTGGGTATACTCAATGAATTCGGATTGCACGATGATTATCGACAGTGGTTAGGCCACGAGAGGTGCTTATGCGCTCCATGTCGATTAAGTCAGCATGTACCCGTACCAATCGAGCTCGCCTAACGAACTGATCAACCTATTGTGTGTTTACCATGTATGGACGTGACTGCTTGAATCTAAGGTACCCCCACCAATGTAAAGATCCATTTTAACCATGGTATCATGATCCACTAAGACTCATGAGCTGGGCATAGTGGTATGGGATATCATGTTCGTGCTGTCGACTTACGCTGGGGTGACGAGCCTCCCCGTAGTAACCGCGAGTATAAATTTCTTGTAACTTGCCTATCGTATGTGTTTAATTAGGAGTCACGACCCTACAACTTGCCTATCGTATGTGTGTTTGACTAGGAGTGACGAACCTAGATGGATCCTTCGATTCGGGTCAATGATATAAAGGGAGGTACCCTAGCTTCCCAAACTTGTTGTGTGAATAAGCTTAATTAATTACTTTGCTAACACGACCATGCATTGCACCGCATTAGTTAGGATGTGCTTAAAAGGCGATGGAGTTGCACCATTTTGAGGAAGTGTTGTCATATGTGAAACAGGTTGTCGGAGTTGCTTGTGAGGGAGCTTCGATGCGAGGGCATACATCATTACTTGCACTCCATTCTTGCATTAAAAAGAGTAGGAAGGAAGTGATTGTTATGATTGCTTTATTATTACTGCTTGATTTACTTGATAACATGTTAACTTTTACCTTATAGAACCACTGAGTTGATCACTCACTCCCTGTCACGCCCTAAACTCGAAGGTCGGACTCACAGGAATTCCGATCGCTGAGTCCCCCATTTTCAGCTCCCAGCGCTCATATACCAGATGTCGATCCTGAGATCCTACAAGGAGAATTTTTCAACGTACATTTATCTCGTAAGAAGCATAACCACAAGTTTACCCAAATCATAAAGGTGACATCATCATCACATATCCACTAATATAATCATTTGAATACAATGCTGAAAGGGAAATACATATATCGAAAATAAAAGCTCCAGAGGTTTGCTGCATGCTCCAAGCTCAACGCTGCTACAACTTAATGCCAGCTCCACATATATATCATGCATAAGCTTATAGAAAGCTTAGTGGGTGGCCAAAGTATGTGCATAAGGTAAGTGTCAGGTAAGCAATATCAGAGTAATCAGAGTAAGTGGAAATACTGACAAGCCCATAAATCGTACAATGTTAGAGTAATGCGAAAACATGCCGATAGGCTCATAAATACCATCAGCCTTATCCAGACTATGTGATATAAAAATATAATAAAAATAATATCATATACAAATGAAGCAATGTAGATCAGCTATGTAACGTGGAGATAGTAAGCCAAATGTCTGATGCCGATGATGTAATGCAATATTCAAATCCTAATGAGTCAACGAATGCTATCAGCCGTATCTAAGCCCTATAAATGCAGAACATGGAAACCCAAAATGTTAAATGCTGCGAATGAAATGACCAAGCTGGAGTGAAGTCGGGATGATAGTATGTAGTATCGCAGGCTATGGGGTCCATCACAAGGAACTTCTATCCAAACCAGTCGCATACCTAAATTTGGATAGCCAGACTCAATGTAGTAGACTCCTGATCTCAGGTTAGTTGCACGCCCAACCGATATCCTTACCATGTGAAGGTACACAATAATTAGTTGTGCACCACCAGCCCGAGTGGATAGTGAATGAATGAATGAATAAGTATGCAATCTCCTACTTAATAAGTCCACATATCAGTATGGTTCCTCTCTAAGAAATCACCGAGGTCTATTACACTCCAAACCAGATTGCCGCCCCATCGTGCACAACAAGGTGGGTGGAAGAGACCTCACTATTCGCCTACCAATATCGGGTCCGACTCATTGATAGCAGACCCATTCCTCGAGCTGGTCAGACTCAGTCTGGCATTGCCCCCTCCTCTCCGGCAGGTAAGGTCGTAACCCCTTTCAAACGGCCACAACATAGTGGGAGACGCTGCCTAACAGTATACTGCCCTCATGCGCTCATGCATCCACTCAGTCTAGACGTTGAAGCAACCTCTGGAACCAAGAGGGTTTAGGGACTTTCACCTAGAGATATCTATAGCACCCTATGTAGAACAGATTTTTGGCATACCATCTGGCCATCCACAATATGCTTGTGGAGGCTACGACCCTGATGTTGTTAGGGCATACAGTAATCATAATCACACAATACGAGATGCATGAGTCATACAGTCCAATCATGCATCAATCCTGCACATACCATGCGCTCATGTGAGACAATATTCGCCTATTAGGGAGTCTCATAACAACCGGTACTATGGTATATGTAATGATCAATCATCTCTCATAACAAACATGCAGATGATGCATATGTGCATGTATCATGATATTATACTATCACATACTCATAATAGGTATCAATAACCGACTTTGACAATCGACCTCGATAATGTAGACATTTAACCAACATTGCCCCTAAGCAATGACCCACATAGAGCCTAACATATGGTGGACCCATGGCCTCACACAAGGGCCAAATATACAACACCATCGGCCTCATACAATGGCCATATATACACCACATCGGGCCTCACCATATAGGCTTCCTATACATCACACGTGGGCCGCAAATATACATCACACGTGGGCCTTGCACATGGGCCATTAATACATCGCAATGGGCCATGACCCATGGGCCTCAGATATAACAAGTGGGCTGCATCAATGGGCCGCACCAACGGGTCTCAGATACAACAAGTGACCGCATCAATGGGCCACACCAACGGGCCTCAGATACAACAAGTGGGCCGCATCAATGGGCCGCACCAATGTGCCTCATATACAACAAGTGGGCTCCATTAATGGGCCGCACCAACTACACCATTCATCTATTTTATAGATCATCATAGAGCATTTCCCAAAAATGAATCGTATCGAAAGATCATCTGAACCACACCCTAAATAGTGGCAGAGATGATGATTGAAAGATCAACCGGACCATACCACAAATAACAGTGATGATAATGATTTTCCACCATTAAAATTCTACAGGGGCCACCATGACGTTTATTTTCCATACAATCTGTTCATAAGGTCACAAAGACATGAATAAGAGGAAAAATAAATATCATATAGATCCAAAACTTTTGTGATCCCTAAAAGATTTCAATGGTAGGCTTCTAACTCTCCATTGTTTTCTAAAGTGTGGTCCACCTGATAGATCTGCCTCATTTTTAATCTCAAGCCTTAAGACGAGCTCACTGTTTGTATGTAACACATAGATCAAGGTGGCCACTCGATAGACGGTGTGAATGTAATATACAGATCAGCGGTGGGTCCCACCGTCCAGCCACCTAGACAGTGTGGATAAGACCCGTACATCAGGTGGGATTCCTACCGTCCCAAGCAGTGGATGGTGCAGATGCACCACATACAAAGGGCCCACATGGCACCGTCCAGATGGACGGTGCAGGATATAGGATACAAGCATTAAAGGTGGGTCCCACATGGGCCCACCAGATATACCCACACACACACACACACACACACACACACACACACATATATATATATATATATATATATATATATATATATATATATATTATATAGAATACAAACATTAAAGGTGGGTCCCACGTGGGCCCACCAGATATACATATATATAATATTATATTATTATAATATTATTTTAAAAATGCCCAGCATCCAGATAGATGGACGGCTGGATATAATATATGTATTGAAGTGGCCCACCGTGCAAGCAATGGACAGTGCAGATCCACGCGCTACACATACACTGTCAAGATGGACGGTAATACACGTACATTAAGGTGGGTCCCACCTGAAATTCATATTTGTCTCATGCCATGAGACGTTCTGCAGCTAGATTGCTGCTCATGGATCCCTAGATGAACGGTTGGGATATAACACAACCCTCATGATCGACCACAGCTTGCTGACGTGCATCCAACAGGCTGCTAGCCCAGGTGAATAGATGGCGTCGATGTCACCACATAAATTATGTGGGCCCCATTTTACCAGCTATATAGTTGGGCGCCGGCCCACCGTCCATCAGATGGATAGTCTGAATAAAGAACAGATGGACGATGGGGGTATAAAACATACCACACGGTGGGGCCCATAGTACTACTGACGTCAATACATCAGTTGGGTCCCATGGAGCTTGCTGACGCTGTTAAGCAGCTATTGTTGCCGCCCCATTGTCCAGATGATGGACGGCTAGGTTCACAGATACCTCATAGTGGCCCCACGTGCTGCACTCAGCACGTCATCGTAGTGGGCCCCACGGATCATTAACACCAACAAAATAAGAAAATGGAGAGAGGGAGAAAGAGAGATCGGTTGTAGGAGGGGCCCGCCACTATGGGCCCCTCTATACATACATCAAATGGGTCCTACCACATGTGGGCCCTTAAATCACAGATCAAATAAATAAAATCACCCACCTTTTCCGCTTCTTCTTAGATCAATGACAAGCTAAGCTCCTCGGCTTCGACTTTGATGGAAAATGATGGAGATTGGATGGTTGGATTGGGTGGTAGGGAGGTGGGCCACACATGACTTCTTCCTCACCTTAGAAAACTATGGACGGTTGCTCTTAAGAGCTTGCTTGAAAAATGGAGAAATGAGAGAGAGAGAGAGAGAGAGAGAGAGGATGGGATGTGAAGAGAGAGAGAGAGAGAGAGAGAGAGAGAGAGAGGGATGGGTGTGAGTGATGAGTGAGATGTACTTCACATGTAAGGGATGGGTTGCTTTGACTTTGGAGTTGCTTTGGTAAGGGAGTGATGGGATATGTACTTGACATATGAAGTGATTGATGTGTACTTAATTGATGGGACATGTTGTAGAGATTCTCTTGGGATTGCAAATGCGCAGCGTTTTCTCGAACTGAACATGGGCCCACATCTCCTGGCTTGCATATCGCCTCGGCGCGTAATACACGGCGTCGGAACTGAGGTGACGACGTGGTCGCTAGGGTGTAACTCTCGGGTCGAGCTGACTCTTGAATACGGGATATGACTTAGGGTCGCGCACAACTGCCGATTACAGATCGCGAGTTGCTGAAATTCGACCAGGAGGACCGCGGAAGCCTACGGAACGGTATGGGCTAGGATACGGGTCTTACACTCCCACTCTGGGACGGTGTTTTAAAACACCAACTAGACTCTAATTTAGATGCAGGTGCAGATGAAGTCTATGCAATGGAGTAGGACTTCTTAGACGACAAGGAGGAATTTTCCTACTTTTAACTCTCGGGCGGGTCGATGTATACCTTGGGCCGATACGTAGGGATCATTGGGATATCTGGGCTTAGTTGGACACATTTACATTTCCATTTTTGTTCATTTTAGAACCATACATGTATATATTGGACCCAGTTACATACTCATACTCTGGATGAGGTTTTGTGAAACACCTACATGCTTAAATAGATATGTTTTAGACTTCTGCTTGCTTAACTTGATTATATCTGGAGTATGATATGTTGTTTAGTATAATCTCACGCATGCTTAATCAATAACATGGACGAACTCTGAATATCATCATCCATACTACATAAGTGATGTTCTGAATCTCGGGAGTAGAGCTTTGCTCGACCCTCAAAATTTAGGGCGTTACAATATCCCTTATCCTTAGCCTCGTTCCATTGAGTTCTAAGTTGTATCCTTTGAGATTACAACTCTAATGAGGATTCCAACCTCAACATTAAGATGTTCTTAAACTCTTTCATTTCCTAAAGATTGGACTTAAGAAATCTTTTCAAACCATTGTCGAAATCATTTAGGAGACCCATCTAGTTGAATCCCCTAGAAAAACAACTTCCCATTACTTGTATGAGATTCTATCGAACTCCCATCACCTTGGTGACCTCAAAGAAACATCATAAGAAGGTGATAGATAGTGGAGCTTAAGCCTTGGTGAAGCAGTGACAACATAATCAGAGGAGAATCAGGGAGCTAATTAAAGCATGAGAGAGCGGAGATCAAGCAACCTAAGACGAAGCTACAAAAAGGAGTCAATCCGATAAATAAGTGTCATGTGTAGGAGTTCATGTTTGTACTCCTTCCTCGTGTAGGTTGGTGTATAAGAGTTTGTGTTCAAACTCACTTGGGTTCTTTCGTAGGGCCTAAATCCGTGGTTCTTGTGTAGTACCTAAAGAAGGAATTCTGATGTTTTTTTATTTTCAAAATATCTTAATGTGAAGATGGGTTAGTACAAGAATTAAACCATCAGAAAGTAAACTTTTCTAAATGGCAAAAAGCAAATTGTCTTAAAGGATGAAAAGCAAACTATCATAATCCTAAATTCTTTGAAAGCAATAAACCTAACTAGGAAAACAAGGGAAAGCTACTTAGTCATGTCGCAAGGTTCCTCCTCCAACCAGTATCTTGATAAATTTCTCAGTAGGTTTCTTAACTGGACCTGGGTTATAAGCCACATGACGCACTTTGACGCACTCTGACTTCGGAAGGGGGTGATGAAATTTATAAATGATATTAGGACCTCAAAGTTTCACCGACGGGCGAGACTAAATACTGTAATTTAGTCCACAACGTATCTTAGATCACATGAATTGACTTAAGTCACCCCTAAGATGGATTTAGGTGGCATGAATACATGTGCGTTGGACAATAAAAATTGAACCCTATGGGCCTAAGGACCCAAACCAAGGAGTTCGGTGGGGCCTAGGGGTCCCAAGGACCAAAAACCATCCTTGGGGGGGGGGGGGGGGGTTGGTCACCGCCGGCTAGACCAGCGGGATGTGGCGGTGCACGGCCAACCGGACCAACGAGGCATGCCAGCATTGGTCCGCCGTCGACTGAGTGAGGTGGGTCCCTCCCACGTGTGGGGGCCCACTTTTACTCATACATTCCACTCTTTTATGCCATTTTACACCCCTCGTAACCATTTTCATACCACCAAACCTCTCATAAACCCCTCCTCTCTAAAATCTCTATTTCTAAACTCTTAAGTTCATCTTCTTCCTTACATTTTTCATTTCTACCCACTCGTAACGCCAATCACTCTCAATCCTTCAAATCTCTCCCTTATTATCACTCATTTGAGCACAAAATCCTCCTTTTTGTGTCTCATAAACCCCATACCTTCAAATTCACCCCATCCTCAAAGTGTTTCCACCTCCATGGCTCTTTTTGAGATTTTGACCGCCATCTTCTCTATTTCGATGCTCCTTTCCCTTATGAGAAAGAAGAGACGCCCCAGATGAGGCCAAGCCTAGTCGTCCAAGTCGCTCTAAGAAGAGGACAAGTGCCGAGACAAGTGCGAGCGCTAAACGGAGGTCAAAGCAGGACCTCAACCCTCAAATCCTGATAGAGAGGTCTCTACCGGCGGACGCTGAACTTGGTAAATTCCGTAATCGCAAGGTTATTTTCGAAGCTCATGTGGATGAGAAATTATTTGGGATATATTCAGTTATCGACCACCTCCTGGAGAACGGGTGGGGCCCCATATTTGAAGGAAAAACACATGCTAGTAAGGGCACCATGCGGACCTTCTATGCACACATAAGGGACCCAACTCTTGAGCCTCTCCAATTAACCATCCCGTTGGGGAGAACATAAACCAAGGTCGATGTGGATATCATGGCCCGTATCATAGGAGTGGAGCGTGGTGTTGTGCATGCTAGTGAGATTAATCTCGCTAGTCGATGGGAGAAAGATTGCCGTACTCGCTTCCTTTGTAGCCAACTTATTAATTGGAGGCGAGGGAACAGCCTCCCATTGACACGTATGACGGAAGATTTCTGCCTGCTCCACCATATATGCATGTACAACGTGTATCCTAGATAGAGCAACCGCATGGAATGCATTATATTTATGGTGGACTTCCTGTACCGAGTTGGACAGGGAGAAAAGGTGTGCCTGCCTACTCTTGCCTTGACTCAGATAATTAATACGACACGGTCTACTCAGAGGGATTCATCCCTCCATTAGTCGACTCATCTGTAAGATCGCCTGTAACTTCGGATTCATGCTCCACATGGACAACCTCGCCCCTGTCCATTTCTTCAATGAGACTACCCTCAACAACATGAAAATTGGCCCCAGGCAATACCAAGCCAGACTTAAAAAATTTGGGGATGAGATAGAAGAAGAGACCAAAGAAGAGAAAGGCAGTGAAGAAGAGGGAGACAGTGAAGAAGAGGAACAGGAGGAAGAAGTGGAGGCTTGGGACTCGGACTAGGAGCCTCCCACTACTCATGATGACCGCCATGACCGGGCCACCCTAGACGCCCACATGACTAAGATCGAGGAAAACCAGGCCTATTTGAAGTAGAAGTTCGACGAAAACCAGGCCTACCTGAAGCAGAATTTTAAGAGGATGCCCCATACCCTGAAGGCCCTCCAGTGCTGCATGCAGGATAAGGGAGCACCTCCGCCTTCACCAGAATCGGAGGAATAGTAGTATAGTTTGTATTTTCTTTCCTTTTTTTTTTTTTTTTTTTTTTTTTTTTTTTTTTAATAGCCTTGGATAAGCATAGTTTGGGTGTTAGGATTGGTAAGTGTTGAAGCCTTTTGTATTAAGTTTTCATGTATTCTCTGTCATAGTACATATAATACCGTATCATATGTAAATGTGACAAATTTTGTTAAATGCAATGCATGAAGCTCCTTTCATTTAGAAATGTGTAGAGTGTTTGAAAAAAATTAATGATGGACCTTATGTTGTATATGGAGAATGCCTCCTGAAACTACTCGGAACATGGCATGTCTCCCACTTGGCGGGTTGGTTGACGGGGTCCCTCTCCCAAGTGATAGCCAAACAGACCTAATTTTGGGTTCGAGTAGCGAGACAATGCCGGATTCACAACCAGCCACTGGCCCCACAAATGGGCCAATGTCGAGTGCACCACCGGTTCTATGTCAGAATTGTGCGTCTTCGTTGACGCCACACATGCCTTAGGAAGCCTCTCCCCTTGATAGGTTAGAGCAGATGATGCTCTTAATGCAACAACAATAACGGGTTTTGGCTATAAGACCTGTACCCTAGTCCGTACCGTTCCATAGGCTACCACGATCCTACCAGTCGAATTCTGGCAATCCTCGACTCGAATCCGATGTTTGTGCACGATCCTAGGCCGAGTCCTATATACCGAAATCGGCTCGAACTGAAACTTGTATCATAGTGACCACGCCGTCGCCGCGGTTCTAACGCCGCGAGTCGCGCATCGACCTGATACCCAAGGTAGAAGATGTAGGCCCGCGTTCAATTTGAAGAAAACACCCTACGATGCGGATTTTGAGGGAATCTTTCGAAAAGTCCCATCAATCAATCAATCACTCATGTCAAGTATAAGTCAAGTCACTCCATACCCAAGTACAACAACCCATACCTTTCTCTTACATAAGTAAGCCCAAAGTCAACCCTCACATCACTTCACCTCTCTCTCCACCCATCCCTTCTTACAACACATCACTCAACCCATCACTCCATCACCACTTATCATTCTCATCACCTCACTCTCTCTCATTTCTCAAATTTCCCAAGTAACCCAAACTCCATACGTCCAAGCTCTCTCCCTCTCCCAAACAACAAGTGTGGCCCATTTTCCCACTCTCTTATCTCCCATCTCAACCATCTATTCCTCATCTACTACCATCAAAAGTGTAGGCAATGAGCTAAGGAGGCCAAGGAAGCAAGGAGAGTACAAAAGGTGGGTGATCCACCGTTAATTTCCATCAAGGGCCCATTTATGATGGGACCCATTTTAATGTATGTGTTTGTGATTAAAGAGGGGCTCATAGTGGAAGGGTCCCTCCACTCCACCGATCTCTCTATCTCTCTATCCCTCTATCTCTATAACTCTCTATTTATCTCTCACTCTTTCATTGTTGATGGCCCACCCGAGGATATATATATTGTATCCATACTGTCCATTTCGTGGTCCACGCAACAACCCACTGGTGGAGCCCACCTTGTGTCCAAACCTGAATGGAAGGAAAAACACGAACATCAAGTGATCCAAACAGGTGGGCCACGTACATGTGGGACCCACCATGATGCTGTGTTTAATTCAAGCCGTCAAGCGTCTCTGGACATCAACACCATGCACTGGGTGGGCTCTTTGGACATCAACACCATGCACTGGGTGGGCCCTTCGGACATCAACACCATGCACTGGGTGGGCCCTTCGGACATCAACACCATGCATTGGATGGGCCCTTTGGACAGTGGCCCCCCTGCCAAAAATTAGTCGTATACGGAACTCAGGTGGGCCATACCATCTAAAATCATGTGAAGACATGCCTAAAACATATAAAATCACATGGTGGGGCCTACCTGAAATGTGGATGCAGCTGAAACTTGGTCTGAACCCTCAGCCAGGTGGGACGCACATAATGGATGGGTTGGATTTGTGAACCACCTTCCAGTGGGCCCCAGGTCATGTGACCTTATAAACAGTTGAATGGAAAATAAATATTACAGTGGGCCCTAGCCCCCTCCCAGGTTCGTGTGACCTTATAAACGGGTTGTATGGCAGATAAGCATCATGGCGGGCTCCCTGACCGTGACCCTATCAACAGGTTGGATGACAATAAATATCACCATGGGCCCTGGTCCACGTGACCATATGAACAGGTTGTGTGGCAAATAACATTTTCACTGGGTTCTACCCAAGGTCCATGTGACCTCAAGAATATGTTGGGTTGCAAATAAATATTACAGTGGGCCCAGTGTCCCCGTGACCCTATGAATAGTTTAGGTGGAAAATAAACATTATGTTAGGCCCTAGTTTGGGTGAAAAATAAACATTATGTTGGGCCCTAGTTTGGGTGGAAAATAAACATTATGGTGGGTCCTACTTAGGACCTACTTATGTATGTATCGTGTCCACACCTTTCATCAGCGTGGACCTCCACCATGGAATATGTGATTTATCTATACCTTCCATCCCTAAGGACCTACCATGATGCATGAGTTTCATCCAAACCATCCAACCATTCTAGAGATTATTTCAAGGCCATGTGACGAGGCCCATCTTGGTGTATTTGTGGGCCGTCCATTAAGGCCCACTTTATTTTGTATAAGGCCTATTGTTGAGGTCCATCTTGATGTATTGGTGGCCCATTGTTAAGGCCCATTTGTCATATATAATGCCCATGTTGTGGGGCCATTGTGATGTATGCAAGGCCCATGGTTTGTGGCCCATTGCAATGCACGTAAGGCCCATTGTTGCAGCTCATGGATACGGCCCACTTGATGAAGATAAGGCCCATATGATACGGCCAATTGATGTACTTAAGGCTTAATGGGTGCAATTAGGTCCATTGCAATGTGTGATTCCTCTATGGTTTATATTATAACGGGTAGTGTCTTGAGAACAATGATGGTTAGATGCCCACATTGTAAGGATGACATCGGTTAAATGTCCGCATTGTCACTCTCCTTAAGGCCCACCGATAGGCCCATACTTATACTGGGTAGGCCGTCTAGGCCCATCTTCGCTTTACTCAGAGCCCATGACTATATAACATGTTTAGTATAGACACATGATTCATGATCATACGCATCATATGTATGTCTGATATGACGAGTGACTAATCATAGCATATGCCTTCGGGCGGATTGCTTATGGGCCCCCTGATAGGCGGAGTTGCCCTACATGTTGTTGCATGTTTGGTAGGGTGGTTCATGCACTTGCATTTATGCGATCATGATTATTGTATGCCCTAGCTACATCAGGGCCAAAGCCTCCACAAACACATCATGGGTGGCTGGATTGGATATCGGAAATGTTTGGTTCTAGCATACGGCGTCATAGATGTCCTTTGGTGAAAATCCCTAAATTCGATGGTACTAGAGGATGACTCCAACGTCGAGACTGAGTAGATACACGAGCGTGCAAGGGCCGTATACCAGTAGGCCGCACCTCTCGCTGTGTCATTATCGGTTGGAAAGGGGTGTGACCTTACCCGCCTGAGTGAGGGGGCAATTTCTAGGTTGAGTTTGACCAGCTTGAGGAATTGGTCCGCTATCGATGAACCGGGCCCTATATTGGCAGGCGGATAGTGAGGTCTCTTCCACTCTCCCAGATGTGCGTTCGGATAGGGGCGGCAAGCTGGCTAGAGTGTACTAGACCCCATTGATTATCCAGACTAAGAACTGTACTGACTTGATGCTCTAGTGAGGAGTGGCATTGATATGTGGATGTGGATTGACATGCTTGACTTGCATTATGCATCGCATGGCCTTAATATGGTTGATAGCATTTATATTCTACGCTGCATAACCTTGGTACGGCTGATTACATTCATGTACTCATCAGCACGATTTCGCATTACTCTGACCTTGTATTCTGAGCACGCTTATACTGTGCACACACTTACACCACCTTCTAAGCTTTCTATAAGCTTATGCACAATTGATGCGTGCAGGTGACACTAGGACGTAGTTGTAGTCTCGCCGCGGTTGGAGCGTGCAGCCGAGTTTTAAGAGCTTTTGTTATTTTCAGTATATTGTATTTCCCTTTCATACGCCTTGTACTCAAAAGTTTTTAATCATAGTAGATTTTGTAATGGTGTTCTTGTGGTTATTGTTTGTGGGTTATGCTTTTGGTTATGCTCATTATGAATCAAATTGATTATTAGAAATCTTCCTTGTAGCATTCCGGGATCGGAACCTGGTATATGGGTGCCGGGAGCCGAGAATGGAGAACTACGGAGGCTGTCGGTGCCGAATTCAGTGATGTGGAATTTTGTGAACCCATTTTCTGAGTTCAGGACATGACAGAAGTTGGTATCAGAGCATAACTTGAGAATAACAGAGAACAGCATCACATGTTTGCTATGCGTTTAGGGTGATTAGGTTCCGAGTGCGAAACCTTCCGATTGAGTTCCCTAACGTGCAATTCTCAAGATTGATTGACGCCTTATCCTTTCCATAGGACATGCCGCCTAGGAGAGTGACTCGTTCGACTCCCACTCCACCACTTGAGGATCCAATTTTACCACCCGGGCCTCCCGTTGCACCGCTAGAGATCCCTGCTCCCCTGCATGAGGATGACGTTGCTCCGCCTGATGCCGGTGCAGATCCGACCGTGCCTGTGAGTGCCCGCAGTTACAGCAAATGTTGCAGGTTGTGACTGCTACGCTTCAGGGGCAGGGCGGGTGCCCAATTGTTTGTCCAGCTTAGACAGAGCAGGAGAGCGCGAGCGCCTTTCTTCGAGAGTTCAGACAGCTTGATCCTCCACGTATTCAGGGAGATCCAAATCCGACTGTAGCTGAGAGATGACGCTCCGATGTGGAGAAGATCTACGATACTATGTCATGTATGACCGAGCAGCAAGTCCAGTTGGCAATATTTCTTTTCCAGGGCGAGGCTGAGCATTGGTGGACCTTTGTTACCTACGTCGTAGGACCTGATCATGTCTGGACATGGGAGGACTTTATCGACCGATTTTAAGAGAAGTACTTCCTCGACCATATCCATTGTCAGAGAGCACTGGAGTTCGAGACTCTGGTGCGGGGGGACATGACTGTGGCTCAATACGAGGCTCGTTTTGTGGCACTATCAAGGTTTGCGCCATATATGGTTGATGATGAGGGGCGAAAGGCCCGTCGTTTCTAGAACGACTTATGTTACGGTTTTCGAGGCCCTGTTATTGGGCATAAGCTCTTGACTTTTCAGGCGGTAGTGCGTAGGACTCAGATTTATGAGGCCGAGTGGGCCGACGGACAGCGATCGAGATCAAAGGAGGGGTCAGAAGCGGCAGGCCCCCTCTAGTAGCTCCCAGCAGCACTAACGACTGCAGAGATACTGGATCCCCCCATCCACTGGAGCACTAGTAGCACAGTTGGCACCCCCAACAGCACCACCTCAGAGGTAGCTTTCTAACACTTACTATGAATGTGATGGGATAAGACACCATAGGTGAGAGTGTCCCCGACCTCATCAACAGCAGTTGAGAGCACCACAACAGCCTCCACAGCAGCCGAGAGTACCGCAGCAGCCTCCGCAATAGCAGCGACAGTAGATTCCACCACCGAGGCCCCCTCAGCAGTAGCACCAGCCTCCAAGGCCACAGCAGCAGAGGCAGCAGTTTCGAGCGCCTCAGTGACATCAGCAACAGCATCCTCCGAGGGGACATGCACCTCTCCAGCCAGCTCAAGCTAGATTTTATGCAGCTCATCAGGACCCTTAGACCTCCGAAGGAGTCGTTGAGGGTATACTTCCAGTCTCTTCATACATCGCATGAGTATTATTTGATTTCGATGCTTCATACTCATTCATGCCTGAGGACTTTTGCCGATTGACTGGATTACTAACAGAGTCTGCTAGTGAGGGATTGACCGTATCAACACCCTTGGGGAAGACCACAGTATTAGGCCGTTTCTGTTCGTCTTGCCCCGTTCTGGTCGGTGATATCTTTTTGCCTGCTGACTTGTTTATGTTGCCGATGACCGACTTCGATGTTATCTTGGGCATGGATTGGCTTGCCCAGTACCATGCTATCTTAGACTGCTCCGTGAGGACAGACATGTTCTGTATATCCGGCTTGCCATAGTTTCAGTTCATTGCAGAGCCCCGAGGAGAGCCATTGTCTCATTTGATGTCCTGCGCAATCGAGGAGCCTGTTGCTTTATGTATCGATCAGTTGCCGGTGGTCTGTGATTTCCCTGACGTGTTCCAGAAGATTTCGGGGTTGCCGCCATGCCGTCATATTGAGTTACAGATCGATCTTGTGTGTGGTATCGCGCCTATCTTGAAGGCTCCGTACCGTATGACACCGATGGAGTTGCGTGAGCTGCAGCGACAATTGGACGAGCTGCGTGAGTTGGGATTTATTCGTCCAAGTAGTTCACCTTGGGGAGCACCAGTACTCTTCATCAGGAAGAAGGATGGCTTGTTGAGGCTTTGCGTAGATTATCGCGAGCTCAATCGGGTCACGATTAAGAACAAGTACCCGCCCCCGAGGATATACGATTTATTTGATTAGCTGCAGGGTGCACAGTTCTTTTCGAAGATTGACCTGCGTTCCGGTTATCATCAGATTCGTGTCCGAGAGAAGGACATCCCGAAGACTGCTTTCAGGACGCGTTATGGTCATTTTGAGTTTCAAGTCATGTCTTTTGGACTGACTAATGCACCCGCAGTCTTCATGCAGTTGATGAACGAGGTCTTCCGTCCATATCTCGATCAGTTTGTTGTGGTCTTCATCGACAACATTCTGATATATTCAAGGACCCGTGAGGATCATATGCAACATCTAGAGATCGCATTGTAGACCCTTTGTGCCCACCAGCTATATGCGAAGCTGAAGAAGTGCGAGTTCTGGCAGGAGGAGGTGAAGTTCCTCAGTCACGTGGTGACTAGGGAGGGTGTCGCAGTGGACCCCTCGAAGGTTGAGGCAGTGCGTCAATGGAACCAGCCCACAACTACATCTGAGATCCGCAGTTTCCTTGGTTTAGCAGGATACTATCGACATTTCATAGAGGGCTTCTCTCATATCGCGACCCCGATGACCAGGTTGATTCGGAATGACACAAATTTTGTTTGGACTGACGCATGTGAGCAGACATTTGTGGAACTGAAGGACCATCTGACATCCGCTCCTGTCCTCACTCTTCCCTCTGGGAGTGATGGATTTGTTGTATTTACTAATGCCTCACGTATTGGTTTAGGTGTTGCCCTGTGCAGCACGGCAGACCTGTAGCCTTCGCGTCTCGCCAGCTCAAGGTCCATGAGCTGAACTACTCCATGCATGATTTGGAGATGGCAGCAGCTGTCTTCACACTGAAGGTGTGGAGGCACTATCTCTATGAGGTCAGGTTCGAGCTCTTCTCCGATCACAAGAGCTTGAAGTACTTATTCTCTCAGTCTGAGCTGAACATGAGGCAGAGACGTTGGATGAAACTTCTGAAGGATTATGATTTTGACCTCCACTACCACCTAGGCAAGGTAAACGTGGTGGCGGATGCCCTCAGCCGTCAGCCATGAGGCCTGGTGGCACATATGATTATTCAGGAGTGAAGGATGCTCGAGGATATAACAAAGTATGACTTTGATTTTGGTCTGCAGTCTTCTATCATTCAGCTATCGAGCCTGCTGATTTAACCCTCTCTTGTCGCAAGGGTGATCGAGGCTCAGCAGACAGATGAGTTGTTATAGGATTACCGAGAAGGGGCAACATCCGAGAGTTAGACAGATTGGTAGATTGGTTCTAATGGTGGACTTCGCTTCAGAGGCCAACGTTGTGTCCTGGATATTCCAGAGTTGCGCAGAGATCTTATGACCGAGGCACATCGATCGCGGTTTTCTATCCACCCTTGCTCAACGAAGATGTATCATGATATGAGGAGACAATATTTCTGGGCGGGGATGAAGCGCCAGATTGCCAGTTTTGTGGCCGAGTGTGATACATGCCAGCGTGTCAAGGCCGATCATCAGAGACACCATGGTTTATTGCAGTCGTTGAGCGTCCCGACATGGAAGTGGGAGCATGTATCTACCGATTTTATCATGGGTTTACCGAGGACTCAGCGTGGTCATGACGCCATCTGGATCGTCGTTGATCGTCTGACGAAGTCGGCACATTTTCTTGCCATTCGTGCGACTTGGCCTTTGGACCGGCTTACGAGATATTCATCGAGGAGATTGTAAGACTGCATGGCATTCCAGTCTCGATCGTTTCTGACCAAGACCCGAGGTTAACATCTCAGTTCTGGAGGAGCATTCAGAGAGTTATGGGCACTAATTTACAGGTCAACACCGCGTATCATCCGCAGACCAATGACCAGACTGAGAGGGTCAACCAGATCCTTGAGGATATGCTTCGGGCCTGTGTGATTGACTTCGGATGTAACTGGGATGAGCATCTGCGATTGGCTGAGTTCGCATACAACAATAGCTATCAGGCGACCATTGGCATGGCTCCTTTTGAGGCATTGTATGGTAGACCATGCAGACTCTGAGTTGTTGGACCGAGGTTGGAGAGCGGCATCTCTTAGGTCCCGAGCTTGTGTAGGAGATATTAGATGCTATTGATATGATCAGGCAGAGGATGCGCATAGCTCAAAGCTAGCAGAAGAGTTTTGTTGATCGCTGGCGTCATCCCTTGGAGTTTGATGTAGGGGACCATGTGTATCTCAAGGTCTTGCCCATGAAGGGCGTGGTTCGATTTGGAGTAAGGGGCAAGTTTACCCTGATATTCATTGGACCTTTTGAGATCACTGAGCGCATTGGAACTATAGCCTATCGGGTTGCCTTACCACCTCAGTTGTCTGGCGTCCACAACATTTTCCATGTCTCTATGTTGAGGAAGTGTAGGTCAGACGTAGTTCTTGTTATTGGTTGGCAGCCGTTGGAGGTTCGTGAGGACGCTTCTTACATTAAGCAGCCAATTCGTATCCTTGATCGAAAGGAGCAAGTCCTCCAGACCAAGGTCATACCCTTGGTGAAAGTTCACTGGGGTCACCATTCTGTTGATGAGGCGTCTTGGGAGCATGAGGCTGAGATTTGAGAGCTCTATCCCCATTTCTTTGATGATTGATTGTATGTTGTATCTTGTATGCTGTCTTCGATTTTATATGATGATGCCTTGTTTCTTCTTCTATTATGAGTTATGTTTCCTTGCAGTGATTGAGCAAATTTCGAGGATGAAATTTTTATTTAGAGAGGAGAATTATAAGACCTGTACCCTAATCCGTACTGTTTCGTAGGCTTCCGCGATCTTACCGGTCGAATTTCGGCAATTCTCGACCCGAATCTGACATTTACGCGCGATCCTAAGCCGAGTCTTGTATACCAAAGCCGACTCAAATCGAAACTTGTATCATAGCGACCATGCCGTCGCCATGGTTCTAACGCCGCGAGTCGCGCACCGACCCGATACCCAGGGTAGAAGATGTAGGCCCGCGTTCAATTCGAAGAAAACACCGTGCATTGAGAATTTCGAGGGAATCTCTACGAAATGTCCCATCAATCAATTAATCACTCATGTCAAGTACAAGTCAAGTCACTCCATACCCATGTACAACAACCCATACCTTTCTCTTACATAAGCAAGCCCAAAGTCAACCCTCACATCACTTCACCTCTCTCTCCACCCATCCCTTCTTACAACACATCACTCAACCCATCACTCTATCACCTCTTATCATTCCCATCACCTTACTCTCTCTCATTTCTCAAATTTCCCAAGCAATCCAAACTCCATACATCCAAGCTCTCTCCCTCTCCCAAACAACAAGTGTGGCCCATTTTTCCACTCTCTTATTTCTCATCTCAACCGTCCATTCCTCATCTACCACCATCAAAAGTGTAGGCAAGGAGCTAAGGAGGCCAAGAAAGCAAGGAGGAGTGCAAGAGGTGGGTGATCCACCGTTAATTTCCATTAATGGCCCATTTATGATTGTACCCATTTTAATGTATGTGTTTGTGATTAAAGAGGGGCCCATAGTGGCGGGGTCCCTCCACTCCATCGATCTCTCTATCTCTCTATCCCTCTATCTCTCTAACTCTCTATTTATCTCTCACTCTTTCATTGTTGATGGCCCACCCAAGGATATATATATTGTATCCATACTGTCCATTTCGTCGGCTATGCTACAACCCACTAGTGGAGCCCACCTTACTGTCCAAACCTTAATGGAAGGAAAAACACGAACATCAAGTGATCCAAACAAGTGGGCCACGTACATGTGGGACCCACCATGATGCTGTGTTTAATTCAAACTGTCTAGCGTCTCTGGACGTTGGACGTGAGGCAGGGGTGGCTAAAATGGACTACGTGTACTAACATGGGGTGTACTTAAGAGCTAACAAAAAAAAAGGTGCTTTTGGGTTGGGCCGCTTATGTAGGCCCCACCTTGATGCATGTATTTAATCCAAGTCGTCCACCCCTCTCCTCAGATCATTTTAGACGTTGGGCCAAAATATGAACCCAATCCGATGTTCTGGTGGGCCATAACATAAAGCTTAGTGTTTGCTACCATTAAAACTCACTTAATGATTTTACACAACGAAACATACCCAAATTTTGGCTTGTTTCATCGGTCTTGAGCCACATAATGCAAAGGCTGGGTCGGATTTGTTTGAGTCGGGCCCCGCCTATCAAAAATCGTAGGAAAACAAAAAAAAAGGGAATTGAGGAAGCAGCGCCTGCTATTGCCATTGTCAACGCAGGCAGTGCATGCGGCTACATGGCGGGCAGGTGGACAGCTGAGCCTCACAGCCTTAGCTGTGGGCCCCCATCATGATGCGTTTCGGACATCAACTCTGTGCACTGGGTGGGCCCTTAGGACAGTGGCCCCCTGCCAAAAATCAGCCGTATACGAAACTCAGGTGGGCCATACCATCAAAAATCATGTGAAGACATGCCTAAAACATATAAAATCACATGGTGGGGCCTACGTGAAATTTGGATGCTGCTGAAACTTGGTCTGAACCCTCAGCCAGGTGGGATGTACATAATGGATGGGCTGGATTTGTGAACCACCTTCCAGTGGGCCCCAGGTTAGTGTGACCATATAAATAGTTGAATGGAAAATAAACTTGGCGGCCCAGGTTAGTGGGGCTACATGGCGGCCCAGGTTAGTGGGTCCCAGTCCCCTCCCAGGTCCGTGTGACCTTATAAACGGGTTGTATGGCAGATAAACATCACGGTGACCCCAGGTTAGTGCGGCTACATGGCGGCCCAGGTTAGTGGGCCCCAGTCCCCTCCCAGGTCTGTGTGACCTTATAAACGGGTTGTATGGCAGATAAACATCACGGTGGGCTCCCTAACCGTGACCCTATCAACGGTTTGGATGGCAATAAACATCACCATAGGTGTAACATCCCGGGTTTTTGCCAATATGGAATTAGACGTCCTTAGGCAATGGGTTGCTCCTGACACCTTATTAACCTGTCAAAACTTAATTCCACAGTCTAAAATCACTTCTTAACCCATTTCCTTCACAAATCCCACCCTTCACCACCTTGTTCTTTCAATTATTCCAAGTACTTTCACCTTAGACACTATCTTAAACTAGCTAAGTATTATAGCTTGGATCACCTTTTGTACAAACTACAAAGTCATAGGTACCACCTCGGACAGAAATCTTACAGGACTAAATCCTTTAGAAATTTGACAAAGTTAACTAAGTGTTAAACAAGATTAGCTACGAAATCCACTTGATCCACTTTAAATACGATCTGCAAGACCCAAAACTTGTAGAATCATTGACGCTAGGTTACCCTAAAGTCTAAGATCAATCTCATTACCCAGTTGCTCTCGGGAACACATTGAAACTCCGTATCAAATCTAGACCGCACATCGGGAGTCCGAATAATACGAAGTTAAGGACTTAGGACCGCCTCGCTGGGCTTAACAACCATCTCAAAAATCAAATTCAGACAGTGTCCCACGGCTGTTCGCTTGAGTCCAAAGCGAGGAATGTGAAAATACTTGATTTTCTTTAAAAATAAATATCTCAAATAGTAATCTGAGACCTATCGCTTGTGAATCAGTATTAGGCAACCAGACCGTCTGAATCTGACCCAAATACACCCTCGGATCAGGAGAAATTTCATGAACATATCCATGTACTGGTCCACCATGCGTGATCTGAGAAGCCGACTTGAAAGAAAACTTAACTAAACCTAGATCCTGTGTTAGCAAGCTTAAGTCTGACCTTTGGCTCAAGGGGGGCCGCCAGAAGTCCTCCGTTGAGCTGAAACTGGGCCACTTTGCCTATAACCCAAGTATACCTTGACCTGGAGTCTATTCTGGTGATTTTCTAGCCCATAGATTTTCTAGCCCATACAAATTTGGGAGAAAACCTAGGAGAGAGAAGAGAAAAAAGAGAGAGAAAGTGTGGCAGTAGTGGGAGCATCTCTCTGCCTTGCTTCCCTACTGCTATTAGTGCTTAACCACTCCATTCCAATCGCTTTCTCGGTGATTCCAGCTCCGTTTTTAGGTAAGAAACCCTAATCCTAATCTGATTTGGGGTGTTGATAGTTGTAAGTTATGAAATAGCTAACCTATTTCATTCTATAGGTTGCCCAACTGCCGCATACGGAAGCTTAGCAAACCTTTCGACTCTGTTATGATTCTACGACAAAAGGTGAGGACTTTAGGTGTATAGGTTATGGTTTTCAATGCTTTCAATGTCAAATAATGATAGATTCATGATCTGCATACAATTGCACATGTACAAAGTGCTTTCTGTTTTCCGTTTCGATTAAAGACGTATAATATGGAATTTTACATATTTTAGGTATTCGTAGAAAATACCGTATACGTATAAATTTTGAAAATGTGTTCGTCATGATTATTTGTTGTATGAATATAATATATATGGATAAAATATTTAGTTGGCGAAAGGACTCGCCATAATACATGATTTGCTAATATACACTGTATGTATAAATAGTGTATTTTAGAAAGTACCGTATACGTATAAATTTTGGAGATGTGTTTGCCATGATTATTTGTCGTGTGAATATATTATATATGCATACAATACTTGCTTGGTGAAATGACTCACCCTAATACATGTTTTGTTAATATACACTATGTATGTTGTAATAACGTATTCTAAGTGTTTGTAAAAATGCTTGTGAGAGTAAGTGTTTGGATGATAGTGTCTTAGGTAGGTGTTGAGATGGGATTCTCAACTACCTTAGAGACATGTATGATTTCCTCCATGTTGGTTGTTTACTTTAACCGCTTACTTATGAAATATGTGTGTTTGTATTCTTGTTTGTAACATGCTTTATAACATACTTTATAACATGCTTGTTAACTTGCTTGAATTACTTTCTTTAATATGTTTTACTCTACATGCTCTAAATAAGGATTGATTGAGTTTGGGACTATGCTTATAGTTCAGACAATCGGTACCAGACTTGAGATCGTGGTTGAGATTCATTTCGCCACGTAAGATGTATTTGACGAACCCGAGTCGTACTTCAGTTGGCGACAGTGGTTAGGCCACGCGAAGTGCTTATGCACTTCATGTTGTTCAGTTGATTGTGCGCTCGAGCTTGTCGAGTTAGTCAATTAACCCGATATGTCTAATGTATGTTCACCATGTTTGGACGCTATTACTTGAACCTAGGGTACCAAACTTACCAGTGAAAATCCCGTTAACCATGGTACCTCGATCTGCTAAGACTCATGAGCCGGGCATGGTGGTATGGGACACCGTGGTCGAGCTGTCAGCCTACACTGGGGCCACGTGCTTCCCCGTAGTGACCAGTGAGCAACCAGAGTCGTGAACTGAATACGGTGGTATGGGATACTGTATTCAAGCTGTCGACACCTATGGCGAGAGCCGAATATGGTGAGACATGTTTTCGTGCTGACGGGCGACGAGTCCTTCGTAGTGTCTTTGAGTATACTCTACAATTTATGATTGGCAATGAGCCCTTCGCAGCAACTAGAGCATGAGTTGAGCCGAGTACGGTGAGACCTGTATTCGAGCTGACGGCCAGCGATTGAGCCGAGTATGGTGAGACCTATATTCAAGCTGATGGCCAGCAATTGAGCCACATACGGTGAGATCTGTGTCCGTGCTTACGGGTGACAATCCCTTTGCGATGCCTTCGCGATGCCTCTCGAACCATAATATCGTATGAGATTATCTAGGTTTGACAACCCTAGAATGGATCATGTTTGGGAATGATACAAGGGAGGTACCTTAGTTTCCCAATCCTGCTATTTGAAATGGACTAATAACAACTTGGTAATCATGCTCATCATGAATTGCATGTGCCTGGAAGATGTGGAGCACTGAGGAATGCAAGCATGCCGCGAACCTAAGATGGTGTCGCACGAGGGAGTGTGTGGTGAGGGCATCCATCATGACTGCATTCATACTTGCATTAATAAGAGTAGTTAGGAGTGTTTGATTATACTGCTTTATCATTACTGCTTGACTGTTTTGATAACACGTTAACCTATGCTTTATTGTTCTACTGAGTTAATCACTCACTCCCACGTTATGGTATGGTGTTGTACACACCAACCAAACTTTGTCTGATTGCAGATGGTGATGCTGCAAGGCGGAGCCGGACCTTTACATTGACTATGAAGCTTGCTTGTATTGGTTGTTTTCTGGCGGCTTCATGTGAGCCATGTCTTGAATGACGGGATTAAAGGGATGTTGTCTAGATGACACTACACATTTGGTATAATTTAAAATTGTACTTGTAATTATTGAACCTGGTAATGTTATCACACTCTGGAGACTCACCACAGTTTATATATTTTACATATCTATCATAGTCTTCCGCTTGCAAATTTAACTGTCTCTAGAGTATGATATGCTGTTTTAGCTTAATCTCACTCATGTTCACTATTCTAATACAGACAACATTCAATCATCATTCATTTTGTTGCATAAGTGATGCGTTGAAACTCGGGAGTTGAGTTTATGCTCGACCCCTGATTTTTAGGGCGTTACAATGGGCCCTGGTCCACGTGACCATATGAACAGGTTGTGTGGCAAATAACATTTTCAATGGGTCCTACCCAAGGTCCACGTGACCTCATGAATAGGGTGGATTGCAAATAAATATTACAGTGGGCCCTAGGTCCATGTGACCCTATGAATAGTTTGGGTGGAAAATAAACATTATGTTGGGCCCTAGTTTGGGTGAAAAATAAACATTATGATGGGCCCTAGTTTGGGTGGAAAATAAACATTATGGTGGGTCCTACTTAGGACTCACTTATGTATGTATTGTGTTCACACCTTTCATCAGTGTGGACCTCCACCATGGAATATGTGATTTGCCTATACCTTCCATCCCTATGGATCTACCATGATGCATGAATTTCATCCAAACCGTCTAACCATTCTGGAGATTATTTTAAGGCCATGTGACGAGGCCCATCTTGGTGTATTTGTGGGCCATCCATTAAGGCCCACCTTACTTTGTATAAGGCCCATTGTTGAGGTCCATCTTGATGTATTAGTGGTCCGTTGTTGAGACCCACTTTGTCATATATAAGGCCGATGTTGTGGGGCCATTGTGATGCATGCAAGGCGCATGGGTTATGGCCCATTACAATGTACGTAAGGCCCATTGGTGCAGCCCATGGATACGACCCACTTGATGAATATAAGGCCCATATGATATGGTTAATTAATGTACTTAAGGCCCAATGGGTGCAATTAGGTCCATTCCAATGTGTGATTCCTCTGTGGTTTATATTATAATGGGTAGTGTCTTAGGAACAATGATGGTTAGATACCCACATTATAAGGATGATGTCAGTTAAATGTCCGCATTGTCACTCTCCCTAAGGCTCACTGATAGGCCCATACTTATATTGGGTAGGCCGTCTAGGCCCATCTTCGCTTTGGTCAGAGCCCATCACTATATAACATGTTTAGTATAGACACATGATTCATGATCATACGCATTATATGTATGTCTGATATGATAAGTGACTGATCATAGCATATGCCTTCGGGCGGCTTATTTATGGGCCCCCTGATAGGCGGAGTTGCCCTACATGTTGTTGTATGTTTGGTAGGGTGGTTCATGCACTTGCATATGTGTGATCATGATTATTATATGCCCTATCTACATCAGGGCCAAAGCCTCCACAGACACATCGTGGGTGGCTGGATTGGATACTAAAAATTTTGGTTCTAGCATATGGGCACCATAGATGTCCTTGGGTGAAAATTTCTAAACTCGATGGTACTAGAGGATGACTCTAATATCAAGACCGAGTGGATACACGAGCGTGCGAGGGCTGTATACTAGTAGATCGCGCCTCCCATTGTGTCTTGGTCGGTTGGAAAGGGGTGTGACCTTACCCGCCTGAGTGAGGGAGCAATTTCTAGGTTGGGTTTGACCAGCTTGAGGAATCGGTCCGCTATCGACGAGCCGGGCCCTATATTGGAAAGCGGATAGTGAGGTCTCTTCCACTCTCCCAGTTGTGCGTTCGGATAGGGGGGGCAAGTTGGATGAGTGTACTAGACCCCGGTGATTATCCAGACTGAGAACCGTACTGACTTGATGCTCTAGTGAGGAGCTGCATTGATATGTGGATGTGGATTGACATGCTTGACTTGCATTATGCATCGCATAGCCTTGTTATGGCCGATAGCATTTATATTATACACTGCATAGCCTTGGTTTGGCTGATTGCATTCATGTACTCATCAGCATGATTCCGCATTACTTTGACCTTGCATTCTGAGCACGCTTATATTGCGCGCACACTTACACCACCCTCTAATCTTTCCGTAAGCTTATGCACGATTAATGTGTGAAGGTGACACCAGGACGCAGTCGTAGTCTCGCCACGGTTGGAGCGTGCAGCCGAGTTTCTGGAGCTTTTATTATTTTCAGTATATTGTACTTTTCTTTCATACGCCTTGTACTCAAAAGTTTTTAATCATAGTGGATTTTATGATGGTGTTCTTGTGGTTATTGTTCGTGGGTTATGCTTTTTGTTATGCTCATTACGAATTAAATTGATTATTAAAAATCCTCCTTGTAGCATCCCAAGATCGGAACCTGATATATGGGTGCCGGGAGCCAAGAATGGGGTACTACGAAGGCTGTTGGCGCCGGATTCAGCGATCAGGAATTTTGTTAGCCCGGTTTCCTAGTTTGGGGTGTGACACTAGCAACTATAGCTAGGGCCATCGCACAAAACATGAATGTGTCCCTGCCAATGCCACAGATACAGGCTACTGGGACTATGACTGCAAGTGGCCTTTTTGAGCGCTTTCAGCGCCTCTGTCCTCCCACTTTTTTCTGGTTCTCATAAACCCGAGGAGGCCGAATATTGGTTAGATAAAATATCCAAGATGCTAAGGCCATTACACTGCTTTGAAGCGGAACATGTCGAGCTTGTGACTTACATGTTCGAAAAGGAAGCCAGCCCGTGATGGGACAGTGTCCTATGAACTGCTCCCACAGGATTTGCGTAGACGTGGGATGAGTTCGAGGTACACTTCCACGAGAAATACTTCCCCCTCACTTATCGTAATGAAAAAGAGGGTGAATTCCTCTGCCTCCGACGAGGGGGAATGACAGTGGCAAAATACAAGAACCGTTTCACAGAGCTGGCAAGATATGCTCTTTTGATTTTGGCAAATGAGCCGATGAGAATGCGGTGATTTTCAAGAGGGCTGCGGGCTGATATCCACACCAAGATGTGTTGCACTAACATCTCCAACTATGCTGAGCTAGTGAACATGTCCCTGTGAGTTGAGCAGGATGGTTAACGGGTGTCTCAAACACGCTTGCCAATGGGCCTAAGCCATAGGCCTAAATTACAGAACCATTTGTTTCTCGGCAAAAGGCCGTGTGTGAACTCGCTTCCAAGACCAATGGCTCCGCCGGCTTAGCAGAGGCGATCCGATCTTTGGTGTACCCATTGTAACAAAGTGGGTCATACTGACCCCTTCTACTTTACTGAGATGAAGGATAATAATGGCTACACACTGCCTCAGAGGGTCAACAGCTAGCCACCACATGCTATTTCAGCTTCACCTCTGCGATCTGTAGCACCGATATGACCATACAACTAACCTCTTGTATCTCATAATAGGCCACCTTAACGACCTATGATAGCGTCGCCTAACTGCCCGCAACAAGCTCACGTACATGCACTCACTGCCGAAGCATCTGAATCAGCAGTTGCAGTACTACTAGCCTTTGAAGTCACTGCCCACATCCAAAGTACACCAGTATTTTTGTTAATGGACATCGGGTCCACAGTTTCAATGATATCATACTCTACAGTCAAGTGATTAGGGTTGGACACTACCCCTATGGTTGGGGTGCGAGTCATCGCCGTAGTAGTACCTTCTCAGACGCCACTAAGCTTTGTAAGAGTTGCTCGATAGACTTAGGGAGCAGATTGGTGTGCATTGACTTGATTGTAACCAAGATATATCATTATGACGTCATCCTCGGCATGGATTGGCTCACCGAAATGAATGCAGAGATTGATTGTGAAACTAGATTGGTGACAACCCATGGGCCAGAGGGAACGACCTTCACCTTCCCCGTTCAGGTCAGTTGTGCTTATCGCATTCATTGTTGCGCTTCCCTATTGGACAATTGTGATGGTCTGTCCCTTGGAGACACGCCAGTAGTCTAAGATTTCACCGACGTATTTAGAACGATCCCTTGACCACCTCCTCAATGCGAGATCAACTTTACCATCAACCTTGTGTTAGGTGCGACACCTATCTCCTTACCGACGTACCGCATGCCTCAGTATGAAATGGAGGAATTGAGGAAACAAATTGATGATTTATTGGACTCAAGTTTTATACGCCCGACCGTATCTCCTTGGGGAGCTCCTGTGCTGTTTGTGAAAAAGAAGGATGGATCACTACGGTTGTGTAAAGACTACCGCAGGCTAAATCACGTGACAGTAAAGAAAAAATATCCTCTGCCTAGGATAGATGACCTGTTCGACCAATTAAAGGGGGCTCAGTAATTTTCTAAGATACACTTACAGTTCTAGTATTATCAGTTGCGCGTCAGGAATGGTGATGTACAGAAAACAACTTTCAGGACAAGCTTCGAGCAATACAAATTCCTCGTGATGCCGTTTAGACTTACAGATGCACTGGCCGTATTCATGGATACAATGAACTGGGTGTTTCGGCCGATTCTTTACCGATTCGTCATCGTATTCATAAACGACATCTTGATATACTCAAAGAGTTGGAAAGATTACAAAGAACACCTATGAGTAGTCCTCGATACTCTTAGGCAAAATTAATTGTTTGCACAGTATCGAAAACGCGACTTCTGGAAGGAAGAAGTCAAGTTCTTAGGACACGTGATTTCCAAAGAGGGAATTGTTGTGGACCTTGCCAAGGTGACCACGGTACAAGACTGGGAGCAGCCCAGCTCAGTTACATAAGTGAGGAGTTTCCTCAGACTTGCCGGCTATTATCACCAATTTATTAAAGATTTCTCCAAGATACCTCGACCATTGTCCCAACTCACTCAGAAAGATCTTAAATTTGTTTGGAATGAGAAAGTAGAGGAAGCCTTTGAAGAATTAAAGGACAGCTCATGTCTACGCCTGTGTTAGTACTGCCAGAGTAGGGGATCAAATATACTATTTACATCGACGCCTCTCGAGTTGGTTTGGGGTGTGTACTTATGCAGGAGGATAGGGTGATCGCCTATGCCTCACGACAATTGAGGAAACACGAAGAAAATTACCCCACTCATGACCTGGAATTGGCGGCAGTCATTTTTTCGTTAAAGCTTTGGAGACATTACCTCTACGGAGAGGAGTTCAAGCTCTTTTGTGACCATAAGAGCCTCAAGTACATCTTTACACAGAGAGACCTGAATATGAGGCAACGCCGTTGGATGGAGACTTTAAAAGACTTCAAGTTTGAAGTCTCTTACCATCCTAGCAAGGCCAACCTTGTGGCCGATGCACTGAGCTGCAAGAAAACTATAGAATTTGCAACCCCACTGATGGTAGGAGAGTGGCACATGGTGGAGTTCGTGCAAGATTTCAAACAGAGGCTGATAATGGAGGAGCCATTCGAGAGCGTCGCACACTTCCACGTGCAACCACTTATTGATGACTGAATCATTGTGGCTCAAAAAGAAGATGAGTTATTATTAAAGATGAGAGAGCTTGCAAGCGACAACGAATAATCAGAATGGAGGATTGGTTTGGATAGAGATTTGCGATATCATGGCCGCCTATGCATCCTGAACCTTCACGACTTGAGGAGAGAAGTTTTAGAGGCCGCTCACAATTCAAATTTGGTGATGCATCCGGGTAGTTCAAAAATGTATAAAGACGTGAAGTGTTCGTACTGGTGGGACAACATGAAGGCCCAAATAGCAGATTTTGTGTCCCGATGCCTCACATGCCTAGAAGTCAAGGCCGAGCACCACCGACCCCATAGTTTACTTCAGCCCATGCCCATATCTGAGTGGAAGTGGGATTTCATATCTATGGATTTCATATCCGGGTTACCAAAGACGAGAAAGGGGAATGACTCCATTTGGGTAATTGTGGACCAGTTGACGAAATTGTGTCAGACTGAGACACGATTCACATTTATGTTTTGGACTCGAATACAAGAGGCGATGGGGGTGAATCTGAAGTTTAGTACTGCGTTCCACCCACAGACCAATGGCAGACGGAGCGGGTAAATCAAATACTCGAGGACATGTTACGAGCATGCTACTTGACTTTAAGGACAGTTGGGATGACTGTCTCCCTTATGCCGAATTTTCTTATATCAACAGTTTCCAAACAAGCACTGGCATGGCTCCTTACGAAGCCTTATATGGATGCCTATGTCGGACTCCGCATTGTTGGGCGAAAGTTAGCGAGAAGAGCTTGGTTGGCCCAGTCTATTTCAGGTGACCTCAAAAAAGATCGATATTATTAGGCGTCAACTCCTTACGGCCCAAAGTAGGCAGTTGGAATTTGAAGTTGAGGACCATGTATTCCTTAAAGTTTCCCCAATGAAGGGAGTACTTCATTTTGGCAGGAACGGGAAACTCACACCGAGATTCATTGGCCCATTCTAGATTTTAGATCAAGTGTGTGTGGTGGCATACCGTCTCGCCTTGCCAACACTACTCACAGGCATGCATAACGTGTTTCATGTATCGATGCTGAAGAAATTGAAATGGCCAAGCTATATGTCCTAGAGGGGGGGTGAATAGGACTATGCCAAATTTAAAATAATTACAGCGGAATTTAAATAACAAGATAGCCAAATAAAGTAAATCAATCCACAATGCTTAAATGAATAGCAACCTCAATAAACAAGTATTGAGAGATTGATACAAAAGTTGTTCTAAGGACAACCTTACATCAAAAACCAAAGTTTATCGCAAGACAACTTGATTTCTAGAAAGATCTTTGTATCAAGAACTCAAACTTTCTACGAATAATCAAATTGAAACAAAACAGAGGAATAAAATGTAATTGATTGTTTTAGGGACAACCATACACCATAGAAATGGCAGGGCAACCTTACTAGAACAATTTAGAGAATCTAAAGCTCAAACAAATAAAGGAATAACTTGAAATAAATTGCAGAAATTTAAATCTAAACTATTACAACATTCCCCACTGAGCTTGAAATTAAAATGATTACAACATTCACATCCACATACATTCCACAAGGGAATAATCAAATATAGGAAAATAAAGCACACTTCCACACAACATAAGGAGTTATAGTGGTTCACCTGTGTGTACACCAACTATTTAAGAACAGCCACACAAAATGCTACTCTACTCCTAATATCCTCACACAGGGGATATTAGCTTTCACTATCAAGTAGGTTTTCAAAGGTTCACTCAAAACCTTTATAAATGTGTCTTTTTCAAAGGGCTTACACAATTCAAAAAACCCTCACTTTTGAGTATTCTGGCTCTCCTCAGATAACCAACAGCTTTGAGATCTTTCTGGCTTAACCTCAAATAAAACCAAAATAAATGAATTTACAGTAAATGTAAAATACCTGAGTTTCTCCTTCGATGTAGCAGCCCAAAAAGAACCGAGTTGGAGTAGAGATTTGAATGTTCAAAATCAATGTTCAATACTCACTTTATAATGGTTCTAATTTCTAATAGATTTTAAATTAAAACAAATGGGCTAGCTTGAATTGATTTTGATTCCAGTAAAAGGAAAATAAAACTTCCTCTTTACAGATTAGATTGGAATGCAAGAAACAAAATCAATTAACAAAGCTAAAGAAAGAGAATGTTAAATAAGCACACTTAGCTTTAAACAGAGCACAAATTTATCTCTTAGAAGGCCGAATTAAATTAGCTTGAATGGTCTATTTAATTATGAGATTCGTGCTCTATTTATAGTGTGAATAAATCACGTCTTCGACTGGTCTTAAGTTGTTATGACTGGTCGAAGATCTAACAGATATTTAAAAATTCAGGCGCAATAAGATAAGATGGTTTCACAACTGGTCGTAGGGCACCTTCGACTGGTTGTAAGGCACCTTCGACTGGTCGAAGGTCACACAGGACTGGTCGAAGTAAAATACAAATCATCGCTGTAGTTTGAGTTGAAAGTCTACGACTGATCGAAGAACCAGTTGACACTGTTCCTACGACTACTCGAACAGTCCACAGAACTACTCGAAGCCTAATAGAAAATATCTAAATTTTACAACAAACTTACAACTGATCCAGGAAATCCTTAGACAGGTCGAAGCAGTGCTAGGATTAGTCGACCAAAGTCCAGGACTAGTCTTAGAACAGGCCAAACACACATATATAAAATATATGAATTGTGTATCTAAAATGGCCTACTCTAAAGGTCAACCTATGGTTAGTCAAACCTCAATAGTGAAGTAAGGACATTGAAACTTAAGGACCTTGAAAGTAGTGAAGCTTGAAGTCTTGATGTAGTTCAAACTTGAAAGCATATTCAGATCTTGAGATTAAACTTGAAAGCTTCTTGAGATCTTGAGATTGAACTTGAAAGCTTCTGAGATCTTGACTTGAGAGCAGTGCTTGTCCATTAAAGTTGATCTTAAGTAGTGTTTTGATCTTCACATATGCAAGCTTCATAACAGTGTCTTTGGCACCATAAATTTGACAACGAAAGGGCTATAAACAATAACACTTACAGAAATATGTTCCTGACCCTACCCATATTATCAAGTGGGAGCAAGTGCAGCTAAGAGAAGACGTTACTTATGTACTGTGGCCCACATGTTTCTAGATGGGAAGGAACCAATGCTGCGCAGTAAGGTCATCCCACTCGTGAAAGTGTTATGGACACACGACACCGAAGAGGAGGCTACTTGGAAAACGGAAGCTGAAGTCCGTAAGAACTACCCACAAATCCTCAAGGAGTACGAAAAGGTACTAATTTCAGGGATGAAAATTTTCTTTAAGGGGGGTATATTGTAACGTCCTAGAAAAATCCATACAAAGACCTGAGTACCACCTCAGGCAGAACAACCCAAGGACCGCATCCTGTCATGTAATTTATATGAGATTTAGTTAAGTACTAAATAATTGGTAGATTAAGCTTGGGCCACCATTTTCACAAATGGTACTAAAAACATGAGTACCACTAGCTCGATGCTACTTCAAGACATAGGAGAAATACCATGAGCCTGTCGCTCTCCGGAGTACATTGAAATCTCGTATCAGACCTAGACTGCACGTCGAGGTTGCGATGACAGCGAAACTATAGGACTAGGTCCGTCCTACTGGGCTTGACAACCATCGCGGGAATCAAGCCTAGATAGTGTCCAAAAAGTCCTAACTTGAATCATGAGTGAAGTGCGTGAGAAACGCGAATACCTTTAGAAAATGAAATGAAACTTAAGTGAATTGGGTCATTCGCTCTCATGCAAAATTGAGGATTTCGGACAGTTAGTTTGTGACCAAACTTCACCTATGAGGAAAGGAAATTTCCCTGCACATATCGGTATCACTGTGGCCCCGATTGAGTAAGTATGACCGTTGATTTGACACAGGCTGTCCACGGTCGATTAGCTTATCCGATCACACCAAAATCGTGTCCTGGCATGGATCCATTATCAGGGAGTGTACCCTATGATGTAGATGAGTCATGGGCCTCCCTATAAGCCCTATTCGTCAGAAACAGCCGCCCACTGGGTATAAACTATGTATAAAGTGGCCTTGGGGCCATTTGCTTCACAATTGGGCCTATAAATAGCCTCTCACTCGCCCTTTCTCTCCAATATACGAATTTTAAAAAACCCTAAGGGAGAGAGAGAGGAGAAAAAGAGGAGAAAAGAGGAAAGAGAAGAGAGATTTTGGGAGATTGTTGCAAGAATCCTCTCCCATTAATCCACGCACCAAATCTCTACCCCGTTGCGCTACCCAACCTTTTTCAGTTATGATTTTAGGTAAGAAATCCTAACCCTAATATCGTTGTAGAGATCCAACATAGTTGTTCATCAACCTAGCTAACTTGTTTCATCATTTAGGTGCTCGATGTTCCATTTTCGAAAAGGTAGGATTTGGACCGAGTCTGAGTCGAGCATCCCTAGGAAAGGTCCGGACTATAAACGCTTAGGTTGCGATTATCAATGCTTTCATGTTAGCTAATGATTTATGTCTGACTTGATTGCTACCATATTGTCTTAGATACGTCGATTTCTGTATGATATACACATATGAATTGTGATGAGTAAAAGATGCATCCCATGTGTTTGTTCAAATGTCTAAATGAACATTTGAAAATGATTTGTGCTTACCATGATTACTGATCTAGGATTCATCATTGTCGTATGCAGGTTGATCTCTCTATATATGGAATTGATAAAACATAGTTGTAACTAACCTAGTCTATGTGTTTAATGAATTGCTTGAATGAGAAATTGTTGATGATTTGTATTTACTACGAGTATTAAGATAGGATTCTTTACTATCTTATGTATGTGTATAATTTCCTTCATGTAATTATATTTTTTTCCATGTAATTAATTGATAAAATGCAAGTGTACATGATCGATGTGTTTGATGAAATGCCCAAATGAGGAATCCATTTGGATTGTTTGTTAAATACTGAGATGAATATCACATGTGTTTGTTAACTGCATATGAGTAGGATTGAGGCTACAATGTAGCCCAGACAATCGGTAACAGTCCCTGTTCAGGTGGCCAAATTAGTCTCGCCACATTGGGTATACTCGATAAATCTGGGTTGCACAACAATTGTCGGCAGTGGTTAGGCCACGAGGGGTGCTTATGCGCTCCATGTCGATTAAGTTAGCGTGTCCTCGTACCAATTGAGCTTGCCTAATGAACCGATCGACCAATTATGTATTTACCATGTATGGACGCAACTGCTTGAATCTAAGGTACCCCTCACCAATGTAAAGATCCACTTTAACCATGGTACCATGATCCGCTAAGACTCATGATCCGAACATGGTGGTATGGGACACCGTGTTCGAGCTATCGGCCTACGCTGGGGTGATGAGCCTCCCCGTAGTGACCTATGAGTAACTAAGACTCGTGAACTGGGCATGGTGGTATGGGACACCGTGTTCGTGCTGTCGGCCTACAATGGGGTGACGAGCCTCCCCTTAGTAATCGTGAGTATAAATTTATTGTAACTTGCCTATTATATATGTTTAATTAGGAGTGATGACCCTATAAATTGCCTATCGTATGTGTGTTTGACTAGGAGTGACTAACCTATATGGATCTTTCGATTCAGGTCAATGGTATAAAGGGAGGTACCCTAGCTTCCCAAACTTGCTATATGAATAAGCTTAATTAATTACTTGGCTAACACGACCATGCATTGCACCGCATTAGTTAGGATGTGCTTAAAATACGATGGAGTTACACCGTTTTGAGGAAGTGTTGTCATATGTAAAATAGGTTGTTAGAGTCGCTTGTGAGGGAGCTTCGTTGCGAGGGTATACATCATTACTTGCACTCCATTCCTGCATTAAAAAGAGTAGTTAGGAAGTGATTGTTATGATTGTTTTATTATTACTACTTGATTGACTTGGTAACAAGTTAACTTTTGCATTATAGAACCACTGAGTTGTTCACTCACTCTCACTCTGGGACAGTGTTTTAAAACACTAACCAGACACTGATTTAGATGCAGGTGTAGATGAAGTCTATGCAATGGAGCAGGACTTCTTGGATGAGGAGGAATTCTCCTACTTTCAACTCTCGAGTAGGTCGATGTAGACCTCGGGCCAATACGCAGGGATCACAGAGATATTTAGGCTTAGTTGGACACATTTACATTTCCAATTTTGTTCATTTTGGAACCATACATGTATATATTGGACCCGGTTACATACTCATACTCTGGATGAGGTTTTGTGAAACACTTACATGCTTAAATAGATATGTTTTCGAATTCTGCTTGCTTAACTTAATTATATCCGGAGTATGATATGTTGTTTAGTATAATCCCCCGCATGCTTAACTCAGTAACATGGACGAAATCTGAATATCATCATCCATAATGCATAAGTGATGTTCTGAATCTCATGAGTAGAGCTTTGCTCGACCCTCGAAATTCAGGGCGTTACAATATCCCTCATCCTTAGCCTCGTTCCATTGAGTTCTAAGCTATATTCTTTGAGATTACAACTCTAATGAGGATTCCAACCTCAACATTGAGATGTTCTTAAACTATTTCATTTCCTAGAGATTGGACTTAAGAAATATTTTCAATTCATTCTCCAAATCATTTAGGAGACCCATCTAGTTGAATTCCCTAGAAAAAACAACTTCCCATTACTTGTATGAGATTCAATCGAACTCCCATCACCTTGGTGACCTCAAAGAAACATCATAAGAAGGTGATAGATAGTGGAGCTTAAGCCTTGGCGAAGCGATGACAACATGATCAGGTGAGAATCAGGGAGCTAATTGAAGCACGAGAGAGCAGAGATCAAGCAACCCAAGATGGAACTACAAAAAGGAGTCAATCCGATAAATAAGTGTCATGTGTAGAAGTCCATGTTTATACTCCTTCCTCATGTAGGTTGGTGTACAAGAGTTTGTGTTCAAACTCACTTGGGTTCTTTCGTAGGCCTAAATCCATGGTTCTTGTGTAGTACCTGAATAAGGAATTATGAGGTTTATTTTTTTAAAAGATCTCAATATGAAGATGGGTAAGTAAAAGAATTAAACCATCATAAAGTAAACTTTCCTAAACAATAAAAAAATAAATTATCCCAAACGGCAAAAAGTAAACTATCCTAAATGGTGAAAAGCAAACTATCATAATCCTAAATTCTTCGAAAATAATAAACTTAACTAGAAAAAATAGAGGAAAGCTACTTAGTCATGTCACGAGGTTCCTCCTCCGGCCAGTATCTTGATAAATTTCTCAGTAGGTTTCTTAACAAGATCATCCAAAAGCCTTTTTTGCAATAGGCTTGGATGTCGTGGAGCATGATTTTTCAGAGAAATTTGTAGGCCTAAAAAAATCGTCAATGAATCGCTTGAGGTACTCAAAGTATATATGATTCACTTGTGATAGACAAATTTTCAAAGTTAGAGCAATATGGTGAATCAGAGACTACAAGTAATTGAAATTCAGAAAAATTCTCAATAGGTGATGTAGCCTCAACACATTCTGAAGTTTTAGACTTAGGTTCAATTTTCAGCTCCTCTTCCTTTGATGGTAAATATTTAGGATCTGTGGAAGGAGGTTCTTCAAAGTAAGGGTTCTCTCGGTCAATAACAACTACTTAGGCATTGTTCTGCAAGGCATCCATTATTTCTTTTATCATGGGGTCATTTGAATCTGTAAAATATGCTAAGCAATCTTTCAGAGAGTTGAGATAGTCAGTTGAGAGAGGCTCATTTTCCACATTGAGATCTGCGATGAAATGCCCAATAATTCCTTCGTCTTCTCTTAGAATAGTGGGAAACATACTCTCTTGCTCTTCACCATTGTGAGAGTTAATCATCACCAGATACATCTCGCCCTACCCTACATAGACAGATTGTGGATCAGTAGGCGCGTTGACATGAAGACTTTGTTCATTGATACTACAAGTAGAGGCACTATATCATCAAGGGTTGACAGCTCAGATGGTAGCCTTAACTGGGTGGTTCCAAATTCCAGAGTCATATCGAGCGACTCATCCATCTCCCTAATCATATTATAATATAAATTAGGGGAGTCGGCTGAACATGCCTCAAAAGAGTCCTGCAATTCACCTGGAAGAGACTCTTCCTCCACATTTAAATCAACCATGTCATATGAGTGGAGTAAAATTTCCTGTATCTCGTGATCACTTTCCTGAACCATAATTGAAGTCGATTCAGTAATCTTGGGTTGTAAACTCATGATTCTCATCCCAATACTTATCATCATCCAATTCAATATAGTTCACAAGTGGGATAAGATCACTTACCTCACACTATTTTTCTAGGTTGAGTTGAGACTCGAATAAACTAGCCCCTTCCTCCTCATTGAAACCAAGTTTATCAGTATCACTATATTTGAAAACTAACAGTGTCTCTTGATCATTCCTTTGGACAGTCACCGAGATCGACTCTTCAGGGAATTGAACCGTATGCTCATTAACAAAATTCAACTCCTCATTATCAATTTTAATATATTCCACAAGCGAGTTAGGATCACTCTCCTCGCATTGTGTTTCTAGATTGGGTTGATGCTGGGTAACCTAACTTCTTCCTCCTCATTGAGGTGTGACTGACGTTCTAGACTGGTTGATTTAATCAATTCGATTGATTTTTCAATGGCTACCAATGATTGCATGAGATATTGATTGAATTGCTCTTGTGCATCCATGAGTTTTTGAAGTGAATCCTCTTGGATTGCTTCTAGTTGGATTTCAAAAGTAGGGGATCTAAGAGAATGTTCACTATAATCCCTTGTTGGTGCATCTTTCTAATGTTGATGTTTCCATTGATCATAGTCGTACAGGTCAAAAGAAGGAGAGTCTAATGGTTGTTGGTATATATTATCACCCATAATATAATCACGCATTGTTTTCTTCTTGTCTAATGGGTAATAATAGCTCCCACTCCCATAATCACGATGACCCCAACAATCAAGTAATGTTTTCTTAATCCGTGGGGTGTAATTATTCTCTAGCAGATGATCACATAAGGACTTCTTAACTAGTGGAGCATTGTATTCCAGTTGGTTCTCGATGATATTTTTAAAATTTTTTGAGACATGGGTTGTTTCCTATCATAATCATAATACGTCCTTTCCTAATATCTGTTAGCTATCTCATCGTACTGACTTTCTCACTCTTGCATATACATGGTGAAACCCTAATCCTTATCCTAATCCTAAAATAAAATAGAAGAAATTCCTACAACAATAAGAAATCTAGAAATAGAAAGATAGACAATTAGAAAGAGGTTACCAAATTAGAAGGTTCTATGTTAAGATCCTGCAAAAGAAAAAGGAAAGTAAATTAGTTTCTAAAAATAGAAATAGAAAGTTGAGTTAGTTTCTAAAAACAAATTAGGATAGTTTCTAAAAACGAAAAAGGAAAGTTTCTAAAAATAAATTAGGAAAGTTTCTAAAAAAAGCAACCTAGTTTCTAAAAATAAAAAAGGAAAGTTTCTAAAAACAAATTAGGAAAGTTTCTAAAAAAGTAACCTAGTTTGTAAAAATAAAAAAAGAAAGTTTCTAAAAATAAATTAGGAAAGTTTCTAAAAAAGCAACCTAGTTTTATAAAATGAAAAAGGAAAGTTTCTAAAAATAGAAAAAGGAAAGGAAATTAGTTTCTAAAAACGGATTAGGAAAGTTTCTAAAAATTAAAAATTAGTTTCTAAAAATAAATTAGGAAAGTTTTTATCCTAGAATTAGAAAGTAAATTAGTTTTTTAAAAAAAAGGAAAATTTCTAAACCCAGAAATAGAAAACTAAGTTAGTTTCTAAAGTAATTTTGAAACAATCCTAACCTAAAAATAGAAAGTAGAAAAATCTTAATCTTAACCTAATTCTAAAACTAATTAAATCTAGAAAACGCAACCATCAATCCCTGGCAATGGTGCCAAAAACTTGTTCACAACCTCAAGTGTAGGGGTCGGAATGTATTAATAATCTCGGTAAGACCGAGGTCGAATACTCAGGGATTGAAACTTGTACGTTTCTGAAATTAACTAGAAATAAAACTAGAAGAAGATGTGAAACTAATTCTGAAGTATTTGAGAGAGTAGTTATGAATAGAGTAATTAAAACTAAGAATTTAAAGATGAGAACTAGGGTGCCAAGGATCCACTTGTAGTGATCAGGGAGCCCTCTTGCTTGATTCAAGTAACACAATTAGAATTAGAGTCCTATCCTATTCAATTGGAAAATATATTAATAAAACCAAATTTAAACTTCCATTGACCTAATTCTCAATGAAGGAGAACTATGATAATTGGCATGGATTCCATCACCACACCATGTCCAGGAGACAATGGCGAACAACAAGATTTACCAATCCTATAATCTCAAAGTAGGAGAATTGTGAAGATTAGGAAGGATTTCATCACCCTACCATGCCCAAGGGACAATGGTGAACAACAGGACTTACTAATTTCACAATCTCAAATCAGAAAAAGAAAATACTCAAAGCTATTGCATATCTACTTTAATTTGAGTCATAATAAACCATTAAAATTTGAAAGTATTCCTTAAATATCAAATTAGAATACATGGAGTTCAACATAAACATGAATCAAAATAAAAAAAACATCCCATCATGCTACAAGCTCCACCTCTTAGCCCTGGTTAAGAGATTTAGCCAACCATAGACATGATTGGACTAAAGTCTCTTAAGAAAAAACATGAAAACAACAAAGGGATAAGAAGAAAAACTCTTGGCGACAACTTCTCCACCATTTTACTCCACTCCTTAAACTTTAGAAGATGCCTAAGAACATCCTAGGGAGTCTTATTTATAGTTGTGGAACTCCAACTTTCGTACCTGGTTGGAAAACTTTAGAAACCGCCTCAAATTTATGCAGTTTGCTAAAATAGACCTCACTCTGCGCACTTTTTCAAAATAGACTTCACTCTGCGCAATTTCACAAAATGACCCAGAGTTTCAAAATATGCTTTTTCAGGATGATTTCATGATTCCTTTTCTTCACTTCAAATATTTGATTTTCTTCATTCCTCACTTAGTTTTCTTGGATCTTTGGTATGTAAATTCTTCAATCTTGGTCTCCTAAGATCCATCAATTGCCTTAGTGATTCTTAAGCATCAAATTCATGCTTTTATCACCCTTTTCAATCCAAGCTCTTAAATTTACCTTGTAACACAAACATGAGTAAATTAGAACATTATGCATTATCATGTTCATAAAACCAAGATATAAATGGGGGATAATATGCAATATTTGACCCTCAACAATGTGTACGATACCAATCTAGCTATCCTAACCTTTCATCCACTCTCCAACACAAATCTAACCGTTGGGAATAATCTTCATTCATAGATCAAGCCATCTGACCATTGATTTTGAGATAGGATCATCACATACCCAAGCATTCTCACTTGTCCATCACAACCAACCGTTCAGTCAACTATTCACTGCTAGGTAAAGATATCTGACCGTCCACTCTGAATTTGGACCACCTAATCATAGTAAACTAGTTACTTGATCTCAGCATCCACTCGTACACATATCAAATCAAGATTCTGATATGTTTATCTTGTTCATAACCTATGAATATACTTAACCCACCATCAAAACTACAATATGAGAAACTTACACATGTGAACAAGCCACTTGAATATAACAGTATACATGTTATACCTATCGATCACTCCAAAAACTCACTTATGATCATCCGTTCACAAAACTGACTGTACACCCACTTACATACATGATTAGAGTACTATGATCGGAACCATGGATTAAGGATGATTGGGACCATGGATTTACAAAGCATATTCATGCAAGGCATAAGAGGTTTAATCCAAATACTAATCTTGGGTCGAGATTTTCATTTAAGGGGGGTAAATTGTAGCATCCCGATTTCATATATCTAATTATACGTACACCTAGACATATATATCCACATCACAATGAATATAGGGAAAAATTAAACCAAATGAATCAATGTAAATGGTACAAGTAATTAAATTTTGAGGACAAAATTTTATTTAAGGGGGATAAATTGTAACACCCTAAAATTTTCAATACCCAAGTGTTGAAAGTTCTCGAGTAGTACAATTAAATTTAATTTAATATATATATATATGTATGATACCAATCTAGCAATTCTAACCTTACATCTATTCTCTAACATGAATATGATCACTGGGAATCATCTTCATCAATAGATCAAGCAATCTGACCATTGATTTTAAGATAGGATCATTATATACCTAAATATTCTCACTTGTCCATCATAACCGACCACTCAGATATGCACTGCTAGATAGAGACATCTAACCGCCCACCTTGATTTTGGACCACTTGATCGTGGTAAACTAGCTACTTGATCTCTACATCTACTCGTACACACATCAAGTGGAGATTCTGATCCATTCATCACCTATGAATATACTTAACCTCCCATTGGAACAACAATTTGAGAACCTACACACGTGAACAAGACACTCGAATCTAATGATACACATGTTTTACCCCCTAATTACTCCAGAAAACCACCTTTTATTCTTCCGTTTACAAAACTGACTATACATATACTTATATACACTGTTAGAGTACCAACCATCTTTTAATTTTAACATGTCATTTAACCATCCATTTGTTGCTTGATATATGTACATTCCCTTAATTACGTTGATGAATAGTTCCTTATTCATAATGATTTAGATATAAGTTATTTTATAAGAATTACCTAGAAACGTTCCTACAACCATTTAGAATCATTAGATTTCCCAAAACTCTCATATCAGCAATAATTACGAAAATGTTATTAACCTAGACCCCTGAATTCTAGATCATATGGTTCCCACAATCCACTTGATGTGAAAATTTATACCATGCCTATGTATCATAAATTAATCATACATGTCAAATTTCAGCCCGTAGATCATTAAAAAAGTAACCCAATTGACAAATCAGCCCCTTAACTGTTGATTTTAGTGTCCATCGAGTGAAGAAGCACCGTAGGTAGTTGTAGTAGGATATTTCCCTTCATATAAACAACTTGGATTGCCCATAATATGGACCAAGTGTAAAATATGAGAACCCCACTTTGGTAGGCTTTTTCTTAGGTGCGAAGTTATCATTATGAGGCTTATCAACTCCTTTTAAATCTGGATCTTCTGATTTAACCACTTCCTTCAGTCCATCGCAACTCAAATTTGGAACACAATTTGGTCTCATATGACTACGAGGTTATACAAAATTTAGACCCCGATCTATGATCCTACATCGTTGAAGGCTAAAACCAGTTCCTTCTTTTTGGTACAAAAGGTAAAATTTTAGATTTAGGCTTTTTCCACCATTGATTAACCACCAAATTTTGTCCAACCATTTGTCTATCCTGACTACAAATTTTCTCCAAAATTAGGACCTGATCATTATTTGTGGACCGTTAATTGAGATCAAGTTCGTTTTGGCACCCGTTAAAAGAATTTTCAATATAGGCCATTCTAAATTTCAGATCACCAAGAACATCATATACGTCGGCTCTATTCGATGACTTTGATATAATGAATGAATTAGATTTAAAGAAAGGTCATCAGAAAAAGAAAAATTAGAGAAACTCAATCCAAGTGGGATGTGAAACACACCCCTCTTACAGGCCCACTCCTTTTAAAAAGGAGTGTGTGTTCCCCCCTCCTTTCACACGCCTAATCTCCCAACACCAAGGAGAGAGAGAGAGAGAGAGAGAGAGAGAGAGAGAAAAAGAAAGAAAGAAAGAAAAAGAAAGAGAATGAGAAAGAGAAGGAGAAGCCTAGACACCCTCTTCCCTCTCCATATGTATGGTGTCTCCCTTTTACTCAAGCGATGTCGTAATTCATGTAGAGGCTTTTCATGTAAAAGCTTTCCTGCATGGATATTTACCTAGAGTTTAGATCTAAGGCTAAAATGAGGGATTCCTTTAATACTGCGTGAAAAAGGGGAAAATAAGATGAATTTTAAGACAGTTGTGGACCGTATGCAAAACCCCTTGGTTTAAAGACGGCTATGAACCGTTTCTAAAATTTCAGACGGCTCTTAACCATCTTTAATATGAACTAAAATTGTCTTACAAATGTTTGGGCCAAGGAGGGTGTGTATATATTATGAAAAGATCAAGTGGGTCTGCTACTGGATTGTGAGTCCAGCAGCAACCCAAGATAAAGAGTGCTTCCATAATCGGGCGATCCAAGGCTTGGACGGCCTGGATCAAACATGCGTTAAGGTAGGTTCCACATACATGCACATTGAGCCTTAAATAAATGGCCTAGGGTCTATGGTGGGCCATTAACTATCCATAGAGAAACCTATGGGCCTACCTTAGGATCACCTAGGAGGACATCCAACCCCAACTAGTTTCCAAGAGGTAGCCCACCACCACTCATATAATGTAAGGTCTAAAGCCCAAGCAATGCATGGCCTAATGGTCCATACACCAAGCTCAACTCATAGGCCATATAGTGGGCCCTCAAGTAAGGTTTGGGCCCAACCACGAAGGTCATAATTCCACATATTGTGGTGGGCTTCATGGGCAGCCTAGTAGTTCATTTACATGGGCAAGTTTGCATTTAACACAAACGAGTTGGGCCTCACCTTTGGCCCAAGTACAAGGTCAATTTAGTGGGCAGCTAAGGGCCCAACTTTTTGTTTATTATTGCCCCTAAGCCCATCACGATAGATAGGAGAGTATAGGCCCAAGATCAATGGGCCTATCTAAAAGGACTTAGTCCTTAAGGCCTAATAACCATCACAAAGAGAGCAGCCATATACATTATATCACATAATGGACCCTAAGGAAATGACCCAAAAACAAGAGCTACCTAATTCATGCATAATGGTGGACTTACAGAGCAGCCCATAAACCCAAGAATACACATGGGCAAGGCCTAAAACTGAGAGTGTGAACCTTACCACATCAGCCCAAAGGTTTAGCAAGGCCCTCCACAAAATGCATCAATGTGGGCCTTGCAAGTCAGCCCATAATTAAACACTTCATGAGGGCATCAAGGCCCATTAATACACATGATCAGCTTATAAACAGCTCATTGGGTCCGTAAATCAATAAGGTCAGCCCTTGCACAATCTTGGGCTCAAGAAAGAAATTTCCAGCCCATTGAGCCTATAAAACTATCAAAAATTCTGGTTAAGTCTAGCCCACAAAACCACCATAAAGGTGGGCCTCAAGGGGGCACTCATTAAGTCCAAAATGTCTAAGGAAGGAGGGCAAAGAGTGTGTGCAACACTCCCTTAAATCTGGTGGGCCGCCACGGCTCCAAAAGATCAACTATGCAGCAAATTTGGGCCCTTACTGGAATTCTAGCCCACCCAATTCCTGGGCTAGCTGAAATCTAGAAATTTATTTAATTTAAATGGGTTACTGACCCATGGTGACCCACACGTATCATAGTGGGTCCTACTAGATAAGAAGGGGGGTATACAACACTTACTTCAAGTGGACCATGTCGTTAGAATGCAGGCCCGGCAGCCCAAGGTAGGGGCGTCCCATGGTGGGTTGTCCTACAGGCCTGGATATTTGACACAAAACTGATCCAAATTGCAAGTCGTACCACGGTCGATACAGGGACTCGATGGCCCTGAAAATTTGCAGGGTGGTCCTTCGATGGGTGGGCCACAACTCCACCAAATTTTGAGATTTTTGGATAACTAAAGTTATTTTAAGTAATTCAAATAAAACAGTCTGTCTAGAAAATCAGATTGACCTAGACGTCCCAACGTGGTGGGCCAGTCCGGCCCTTGTCATTGTATGCACAAGAGTCCATTAGCCTAAAACATTTGTAGGTGGGTCTCACCATGGGTAGAACATCTCCCTGTAAATTTTCATAATTTTTAGATACTCAAAAGTATTTTAATAAATTTTGGAGTTACAATTTGTCCTGGGTTAAATGTTGCTGGAAATAACTGTCCTGAATTTGGGCCATCCAAATGGGTGAGTTCTGGGCTTCCAAAATTCCTAAAATTTGGACCCAAGGTCACTTATCAAGTATAAAACAAGGTGGGACCTAGAAATATTGCCCACCTTCTGAGAAAATATTTTTAAAAATTTATTTTTTATGAAACTATGCTGCTTGACTGCACAACATAAATTTCTTGCAACCCACTATATTGGTCCACCCTTTTGGATGCCCAAATGGGGTCCATTGGCCTTAAAATTTTGTAGGTAGGTCTTAACATGGGTGGGGCACATATCTGTAAAATTTTAGAATTTTTGGGGAAGTAAAAGTATTTTATTTAACTCCTGCAATTTGAAGATAACAAGGTATTTTAAAAAAAATCTGCTGCTGAAACAATGGTGTTGCCCCTGACTTGTGCACCCCATTAGAGTGGGCCCAGGTCTGTCAAAATTTGAGAAAATGTAAGGCCAACCTTCCTATATAAGCATACAACAAGGTGGGGTCCATAAAGGTGGCCCACCATTTCAAAATCATGCTGATATTTATGTTTTTCCAGCAAAGTGTGGTTAGACAGTCCAGAAAAAATCTAGATCGTCCACCCTCCTTGGCCCACCCTTTTGGGTGATCAAACAGGGACAAATGAATGTGAAACTTAACATGCTCTAGGTGGGGTCCACACCTCCAGAAATAATCAATTAATAGAGGTAAAACATCCTCCCAATCAGTCCATAAACTATGTCAAAAATAACCCAAAAACACTCCAGAATTTTTCTAGACAGCAAGGTATATCTTTAAATAACTGATCATAACAACTGATTAAAGGGAGAAATACCCCACAAGATTAGTGTTGTGGTCTACCTCAGTGGGCCCCACAAACTTCCAGAAAAAACCACTTCACAAAATCCCATTGTATGCATCCAAATAGGAGCAAATAGGGTGTCAACGTCCAATGAATGCACAACATGGGCGTCCACCTTGCTTGGATGGTTTGGATATTCCAGGGCCCCTAAGTGGGCCACACGCATTAGAAATAAAGGATAAATTTAAGGGGAAAAAGGAAAAATTCGGCCATAAGGGAGGGTCTCCACCACTATTGAGGTCCTCCCTTCATCACAACAAATATATGTCATGCATTAAATCACATATAAAGTAGATCTAACTCCATGCATGTATTAGGAATCAATCATATGGTGGCGATGCCTTCTCCCACCAAAAATCTATGGTCTAGATGACCCCTACATGACATGTATCAAAAGAAAATGCCATGATTGTGTCCATGGAGAATGGCCACATTCGTGGATCATGCATGCAAGGAAATGGGCCATTGGCCTCAATCATGGAGACATGAGGGACCTTCATCATCATTTAATGTGTCCCACAAGTCTCTAAAGATGAGAAAAAAAAGAATTTAAGAGCACCCACCTTGCTTGGATCTTCAAAGTTCTCGATGCATTGAAATCCTAAGGCTTCAAGGACAATGGATGAAGGGTCAAGATGGGAAATACCCCACAAGGCCCGTTTGATAAACTTTTGGCTCGTTTGAAGGGTCCACAAACCATTTTAGACAGTCAAAATCCATCGGTAAGTATAGATAAAAGACAGTTATCGACCGTTTGGAATAAAAGACGGTCCTTAGATGTCTTATAAGCAGTCATCTGAGACTGTCAGAGACTGTCTGCATTAGAGACGGTCCTTAGCTGTCTTATAGTGGTCATCTGAGACAGTCAGAGATCGTTTGCATTAGAGACAATCCTTAGCTATCTTATAGTGGTCATCTGAGAAAGTTAGAGACCATCTGTATTAGAGAAGGTCTTTTAACTTTCTTAAAGTGGTCATTTGAAACAGTCAGAGACCATCTGCATTAGAGACGACCATTGGCCGTCCTCTAGGCCCAGAACTGCCTTACCCTTCCACTGCAATGACTCTCTCATTCAAAGTAGAGCATGCCTTAATGTGGGGTTACTGTGGGGGCCACTTCGATGTACATATTATGTATCTAAGCTGTCCATTAGTTTCCCACTCTACATCCTTCTTATTTTATTAAAAATCGAGATTTTAGGAAATGAAGTTCGAAAAAAAAAATGAGATTAAAAAAATTGAGATTTTGATAAATAATTGACATTCTAAAAAGAAAATTGAGAAGTTAAAAAAAAAAATAGGAACGAACTTTGAATAAAGTTGATAATTTGTAAAAATAATTAGATTTTCCAAAAAAAAAATGATATTTTGAAAATATTAAAAAATTTGTGAAAATTTTGACAACTTTGAAAAAAAATAATATTTTGAAAAAGAAATTGTGATTTTGTATTTCAAAAAAAAAAAAAAATGAAAAGTTCAATAACAAAAAGTGAGATTTTGGTGATGTGTTGTATATCCATCCCGTCCATATGTTTCTCCTGGCCATTTTTGGGCGGGGTATAAAAAAAGTGTAGGTTTAAATCTTAAGTGGACCGCACCACCTAAAAGAGTGGTAATATAGTGCCTTGCTATTAAAAATTATAAAGAGCTTGTCATAAGGTTTTAATAGTGTTTGTTTGCAATCCAACTTGTTGATAATGTAAAGAAGATCTGGATGGAGGGAAACTACAAAGATCAAATTGATCCAAAACTTTCGTGGCCTTCAAAAGGTTTCTAATGGTTATTCATCACCTTTTCAATTGGTATGGCCCACCTAAGATTACCGAGTTCTTATGATTTGGAATCACATCCTAAAATATGATGGAAAAATATATGGACGGTATTGATATACACAAAATATATTAAGGTAGGTTCTACACAGTTAGGATAACACCCATGAAGGAGTTACCTAAATAGTGAATGATACTATAAGGTCGATTTCATGGGAACTTCCTATGAGGTCAATCTGTGTGGGCCCTACCATCATGTGTGTAGAACATCAATACCATGCATTTAATGTGTCCCCTTTAGGTTATGGGATATCCCAAAAATTTGTCGTACATGAAACTCAGGTGGGCTATAGCATCTAAAACTGTGAAGATATCCCTAAAGGATATAAAAGCACTCGGTGGGGCCCATGTGAGTTTTAGATGTGACTGAAACTTGGTCCTCCCCATAATCCTACATAATGAATGGGCTAGATCGGTGAACCACATCTAAGTGGGCCTAATAAATGATTATGAATGTTTTAATGGGAGGGTAACCCCTCTCAACTATAGTATGTGGTGTGGCCCACCCAAGTCAATGTACTTTATTTTTAAGCCATAGAAACAATGGAATGGTGCATCTCACGGATGGGGCAGATCCAAAGTTCAAGTGGACCCCACAATAGAAAAGAGTGTGATAGTTGTAAATGTTATGTCGGTTGTCAAATTTGTGGTGCCAAAATCACTGTTATATAACTTGCATAAGTGAAGCTCTCTCAAAGATCAACATTCATGAACAAGCAAAGCTCACAACAAGCAAAGCTCACAAGTACAAAGATCAACCTTGACTGCAAGTATTGCTCACAAGACAAGTCTCAAGAATGCAAGACTTCAAGAAGTGTATAAGGCCGTTCGTAAAGAACTCAAGATACTTTCAAGGTTGAGCTATATCAAGATTTCAAGATTGAACTACATCAAGACTTCAAGGCTTAAACTTCAAGGTCACTTATTCCTAATGTTTCAATGTCCTTACTTCACGATTGGGGTTTGATTGACCTTAGGTTGACCTTAGGAGTAGGCCATTTTGGATACATAAGTTATATGTTTAAGTTACATGAGTTTGAGCAGTTCTAAGACTTGTCCAAGGCTTTCTTCGACTAGTCTTAGATTTGCTTCGACCAGTCTAAGAAATTCCTCGATCAGTTGTGAGTTTGTTACAAAATTCGGATATTTTCTGTTAGGCTTCGACTAGTCCAGGAATCTGTTCAACCAGTCGAAGGAACAGTGTCGACTGCATCTTCGACCAGTCGAAAGTCTTCGACTCAGAATCCAGCGATTAAATATAGGGTCTTCAACCAGTCGAAGGAGACCTTCGACCAGTCGTAGAACGGTCAAAGCTTATCACGCCCGACTTTTTTCAAATCTGTTAATTCTTCGACTAGTCGAAGAGCTCCCTAGATCAGTCGAAGACGCGATCTGCTCACCTATAAATAGAGCATGAATCTCAAAAGAATTCAGTGAATTAATTAATCCATTCAAGCCAGTCTTCGTCAAACTTCTGAGAGATAATTCAGTGCTCCATCTAAGCTAAGTGTGCTTATTTAATATTCTCTTTCTTTAGCTTTATTTAATTGATTTTGTTTCTGCTATTCCAATCTAATTTGATAAGAGGAATTGTTATTCCCTTTCTTTAGAATCAAAATCAATTAAGGCAAGCCCTATTTGGTTTAATTTAAAATCTATTAGAACTAGAACCATTGTAATTGAGTACTGGACATTGAACTTGGACATTCAATCTTTTACTCTGACTTGGTTCTACCGGGCTGCTACAACGAAGGAGATAATCAGGTATTTTACATTTAATTATAAATTCCTTTCTGTTTTGATTTCTTTCAAGATTTTCCAGAAAAATCTTGTTGTATTGGTTATCTGAGGAGAGCCAGGAAAACTCAGAAGTGGGGTTTTTTTTAATTGTGTAAGCACACAGATAAAGACACAATTGTAAAGGTTTTGGGTGAACCTGTGAAAACCTATTTTGTTAGTGAACGCTAACATCCCCTGTGTGAGGATATTAGGAGTGGAGTAGCATTCTGTGTGGCTGTTGTTTAACAGTTGGTGAACACACAGGCGAACCACTATAATCCCTTGTGTTGTGGTTGAATGATTTATATTTCTAATCTTTAATTATTTATTTGTGGGATGTATGTATGGTGGTGATGTTGCAATCATTTAATTCAAGCATTGTGGGAATTTTGTAATAGTTTAGAATTTATTTTCTGTTATTCCTTTATCAGCTTGATATTCAATTTCCTTTAAAGTTGTTCCTGCAAGGTTGCCCTGCCATTTTTATGGTGTATGGCTGTCCCTAGAACAATACATTTATGATTACAATTTATTTCAGTTCAGTTTGTGTTTATTTCTATATTCCTCTTTGGTTTGAGATTTGATACAAAGATCTTTCTAGAAATAAGGTTGTCCTACCATAAACTCTGGTTTTTGGTGTAATGTTGTTCTTAGAACAACATTTGTATCAACCTCTCAAGATCTGAATTTTGAGGTTGTTTTTACTTTCCTGCATTGTGATTTATTTTGGTTATCATATTCTTTTTAATTCCGTTGTTATAAGTTTTATTTGGCATAGTCCTATTCACCCCCCCCCCCTCTAGGACATATAGCTTGGCCTTTTTAAGTGGTATCAGAGCCTAATAGCTCTTTTTTTTCTTGGATTTAATTCCTGAGCTAACAATTTAAGCTATTTAAGATGTCAAATTTTGATAACCTGTCAGTCACTAGGCCTCCACCCTTTGATGGCTCTAACTATGCCTATTAGAAAGTCAGAATGAAGATCTTCCTCAAATCAACGGATGAGAGTGTGTGGCAAGCCACAGTGACTGAATGGAATCCTCCTATCATGGAAGTTACTGGGGTTGACGGTTCAAAATCTATGAAAGTCACACCATATTACCAATGGACCACACTTCAGAAAAGTGAGAGTAGTGCAAATGCTAAAGCACTAAATGCAATCACTTGCGCACTATCACCGGATGAGTTCAAAAGAATCATTTCATGTGATACTACAAAGCAAGCTTAGGATATATTAGCAATGACACACGAGGGTACTACAATTGTTAAAAAATCTAAAGTCCAACTCCTCACAACCAGATTTGAAGAAATTCATATGGAAAAAAATGAAATGTTTATGGACTTTTACACTAGATTGAATGACATTGTAAACTCAATGTGGGGTCTTGGCGATAAAATCCCAGAAAGTAAAGTGTGTGCAAAGATATTACGCTCACTTCCTGAACGGTTCAATTCTAAAGTAACCGCGATCCAGAAACTTCGTGATACAGATAATATGAGGGTAGAAGAACTAGTTGGTTCTTTACAAACTTACAATTTAAACTTTAAAGCTCCTAAAGGTAAATCTATCGCACTAAAATCCTCTAAATTTAATTCAGAAGAAAATTCTGATTCAGAAGATGATATGGCACTTTTAGGTAAGAAATTTTACAAGATTTTCAAAAGTAAGAAAAGGGTTGATTTTCAAAAATCAAATGATAAAAAGAAGTTTAGACCCAAACCTTGAAAATCTTTGAAAGATAGTCAATGTTACAACTGTCAAGAATATGGCACTTAACAAATAGATGTCCTAAAAAGGACAAACCCAAGAAGAAAGGTATGTTGGCTACATGGGATGAATCATCTGATTCTGAAGCTTCTTCTGAATTAGAAGATTCTGAAACTGAGTCGGGCAATGAAGTTAAATCTCTTATGACTCTGGCCAAATTCACATTTTCAGATAATGACTCAACAAGTGAAGAAAATCTAAGTAGTGAATGTGAAAATGAAGATGATCTTCAAGACGCTTACAATGCCCTATATAAGGAAAGTTGTGAAATTGCTGTCAAACTTAAACTTTAAAAAGAAAAGTTTTCTAAACTCAAAGAATGTTTTGAATCACTTGTCTTAGAAAAATCACAAATTTCAGATTGTTTTGAAAAATTAAAATGCGATTTGGAATTCAAAAACTCCCTAATTGTTGATTTGAAATCTGAAATTGAGAACTCAAAAATAAAGTATCTTCTCTTTTGAGTCTAAAGGACACATGGAAATATGCCTAAGGTAATCCAAAGTTAGAAAAAACTTTTATCCAGATCAAGAAAATGTGGCGATCTATCCGGGTTGGGATATGATAAAAATTTATCTCCTAAACAAAAGTATACTCCTCCTAAAGGAGAGTCCTCAAACTCAAAAGGGAAAAGTACTTATCAAGGTTTTTCTAGAAATTCAAAAACTCTTCAAAAACCTAGAAGCAGCCATGTCAACATTAATCAGAAATGAAATCCACTAGTTGAAAAGATAGTTAAAATCTAACTCTATAGGTTATTCTTACAACTATAAACAAAAGAAGACCAACTATGTTCCTAAACCCAAAACAGTTATGAAATGGATTCCTAAAGTTGCTTGCTTGGTTGCTCACACTACTTTCAAAGCAACAAGTCATTCAAAGTGGTACCTAGACAGTGGATGCTCCAGGCATATGACATGTGATAAAGCTTTATTCACGGATCTAAAAGATATGACTGATGGTTCAGTCACATTTGGTGATGGTAGCAACTACAAGATTATAGGCCAAGGTATGGTTCAACTTTTTAATCTTCCTATGTTTAAAAACGTTTTATATGTTGAAGGCTTAAAACATAACTTGCTTAGCATATCTCAAATATTTGATAATAACCATAGTGTTTGGTTCTCTAATCAAAGCTGTGAGATACTAAATAATAAGGGTTCTGTAATATTAACTGGACATAAAACGTCTGAAAATTGCTATATTATTAGCGAATCCAGCTCATCTAATCAAACATGTTACATGGTCTATACAGACGAGACTGATTTATGGCACAAACGTCTTGGACATGTACATTATCGAAATTTATATAGATTGAGCAAACGAGAACTTATAAGAGGTTTACCCAAACTTCAGAAATTAGATAAAATATGTGGTGAGTGCCAGATAGGCAAACAAACAAGGAACTCACATAAAAAGGTGAATTCAAATACCACATCAAGACCACTCGAACTCCTCCACATGGATCTAATAGGACCTACTAGAACGGAAAGTCGTGGTGGAAAAAAGTATATCCTGGTAATAGTTGATGACTTTACCAGATTCACATGAGTAGTCTTCTTAAGGGATAAATCCGAAACCCTTGAAGAAGTAAGAAAAGTTCTCAAAAGGATTCAAACTGAAAAATCTTCTCAAATCAGTAAGATTAGTAGTGATCATGGATCTGAATTTGAGAATAGCAATTTTGAGAACTTCTGTACCGACCAAGGAATATTACATGAATTCTCAGCTCCCAAAACTCCACAACAAAATGGAATTGTGGAAAGAAAGAATAGGGTGCTTCAAGAAATGGCTAATGTCATGTTGAATAGCATGAAACTCTCTAAAAATCTTTGAGCTGAAGCAGTCAACACAGCTTGCTATATTATTAACCGAGTCTACACTAGCAAAGATAATAATAAAATGGCTTACGAATTGTGGTTCAATAAAAAGCGTACTGTTAAATACTTTCGAGTTTTTAGTAGCAAGTGCTATATTTTACGAGATCGTGAAAATTTGGAAAAAATTGATACGAAGAGTGATGAAGGGATTTTTTTAGGATATTCCTTAAATAGTCGAGCTTATAGGGTTCTGGACAAAAGAACTGGTGTGATTCAAGAGTCCATCAATGTTGTCATTGATGAACACTTAAACACGCCAATCCCTAATTCAGATAATGATGAAGTTCTAATCATTGATAAACCCAATACTTCATCGAATCAGATTGATTCTGAGTTGAGGACTGTTAAAGATCATACAACCACACAAATTCTTGGAAACCCTCTCACCGGTGTTCGCACCTGTAGATAATTTGAGGATATATGTAATTATGTATGTTTTACATCCCAACTAGAACCATCTAACATAAAAGAAGCTCTTGCTGATGAGAACTGGATTGTTGCGATGTAAGAAGAACTTAACCAATTCGTAAGAAATGATGTTTGGTATCTCGTACCAAGACCTAAAGATAAACACATCATTGGAACAAAATGAATTTTCAAAAATAAGTCTGATGAGCGTGGAAATATAATTAGAAACAAGGCTAGACTAGTGGTACAAGGTTATACTCAAATTGAAGGAATTGATTTTGATGAAACTTTTGCACCAGTAGCACGTCTTGAATCTATCAGGATATTTATATCCATTGCATGTTTTGGAAAGATAAAGATCTATCAAATGGATGTGAAAAGTGCTTTTCTAAATGGTGATTTACATGAAGAAGTCTATGTTGAACAGCCAATGGGTTTTGAAGATCCCAAAAATACTGATCATGTGTATCGGCTTAAAAAGGCACTTTATAGATTAAAACAAGCACCTAGGGCATGGTATGAGAAACTAACAAAATTTCTTTTAAGTCATAATTTTCAAATGGGATCTGTTGATAAAACTCTGTTTGTTAAAAAACATAATGATCATATCTTAATGGTACAGATTTATTTTGATGATATCATTTATGGATCAACTTGTACTGACTTGACTACTGAGTTTGCAGATTTGATGAAATCACAGTTTGAAATAAGCATGGTTGGGAAATTGACTTATTTCCTTGGATTGCAAGTAAAGCAACAACCTAAAGGAATATTCATTTCTTAATCTAAGTATGCTTTGAATCTAATCAAGAGATTTGGATTTGAGAATGACAAGAATTTCGTTACTCCCATGAGTACTACCCTGAAACTCTCAAAAGACTCTAATAGTAAAAATATTGATTCAAAACTTTATCGGAGTATGATTGGTAGTTTTTTATATTTAACTGCTAGTAGACCTAATATTTTTCTAAGTGTTGGTATTTGCGCAAGATATCAATCTGATTCAAAAGAATCTCACTTGATTGCTGTCAAACGGATTATTAGATATGTCGCAAGTACTGTAAATCTCGGTCTCTGGTATCCTCATGAGACTAGTGTCCAATTAGCTAGGTACTCGGATGCTGATGGGCTGGTAATCTAGATGATAGAAAATCAACCAGTAGTGGTTGCTTTTACAATGGAAATTGTCTAGTTTCCTAGTTTAGTAAGAAACAAAATTCTATATCACTTTCAACAGCTGAAGCTGAGTATATCGCAGCTGGTAATGCATGTACACAGCTTGTTTGGATGCAACGAATGCTAAGTGATTATAGAATTAAACAAGATTCTATGTTATTACATTGTGATAATTCCAGTGCGATAAATATTTCAAAAAATCCTATTTAGCATTCTCGTACTAAGCACATTGACAAGCACATTGACATTAGATTTCATTATATTTGGGAATTAGTAGAAGAAAAAGTTATATTTTTGGAATATATTCCTACCGAAGATCAACGAGCTGACATTTTCACAAAACCTCTCGATAAAAGCAGGTTCAAAAAGATGAAATTTGATCTTGGCATGTGCATTTTAAAATGATTATTTATGCTTACTTGTATCATGTGTATATATTTGCTAGGTTGAATTCTAATTTTTGTATAATTTGCAAGAAATATGAATTTTTGGACATTCTTCGACCAGTCATGAGTATACTCGACCAGTCGATCTTCGACCGGTCGTAGATACCCACGACCAGTCGTAAATCTCGGGAATCACTTAAAAATTTGGGGATTTTGCTTTCTTCCTCATTCCTTTTTTTTTCTAAGGAGTCGAGCTTTGACTTGTCGAACCCACTGTTCTTGTTCTTCAAGGTTAGTGTTCCATATACATTTTTCTTGCAAATCTGTGTCTAGATTGTTTCCTTTTCTAACTTGAAGCTTTCTATTTTGAATTTCATTGAGATTTGGGGTTTAGATTATGAAAAATCTGTTTTGAGTAAACCCACTTCTCAATCCTTTGCAACTTCTTATTTCCTTGTTATCGTTGTTGCAAATGGGTCTAGAGATAGAAAAACTACTTCCCGTGGTCCTTCTTCTTCCTTCAGATTGACCATTATCACTAAACGTTATCTTCTTGTTCCCAATGATGATCCATCTTATGTTATGGAAATTAGATCACGTAATGTTATTGTTGAACATCCTGTTGATATTAATCATATTGCACCTTTTGACATCCTTCCTATGCTTGAAGTAGTAGGTCGGGTTAACTTATTACATTGGGGTGGGCCAGCATATTGGTCCATTGCACAATCCATGTTTGCATGTATTAGTGCTTTCTCACAGGATAATTTAACTTTTAAAATATCTACTAGTGAAGGGCCTTTTGACATTGATCGTCATTTAATTTCAGACCTTATGGACATTCCTATGAATAATGAGGGTATTCCTATTCATAATTTGACTGATAAACCCTCAGTTTCTGAAAAACGTATGCTCACTAGAGACTTGTGCAACATGGATGTTCATTAGACTCATAAAGGGAATGTGCTTGCCGCTAGGTATTTGTTACCCAAATACAGAGTTTTCCACAAAATCTTTGTGTCTAATCTGTATCCTCGTTCGGGTAATAAAACTGACTTGACCTCGTTTATGGTTCGTGTTCTTCATGCTATTGCCAGCGATACTCAGATTTGTTTACCATCCTTAATCTGTCATTTTATTTTTCAGTTTCGACTCCATCCTGGTCATAGTGACATTCCTTTTGCCTATTTAATGACTGTATTGGCTACACATATGTTAGTCGATATGCCGGTTGATGAGGCACCTATCCATCATCTGATTTTCAATAATACTAATATTAATAAGATGAAGTTGGAATTACCTCCTGAACAGGGTGGTGATGGTGGTGGTGGTCATGAAGAAGCTGGTGATGACATTAATATGGATGACATTTTTGAGGAACTAGATTCTGATTCAACAAATGATCCAGATTTTGAACCATCTGATGTTGATGTACTTCTGAGTGCATTGGAGGATAAAGTTGAGAATATAAATGTAAATATGGAAAACATGCCGGTTGCTCATGACTTACAATTCAAGTACATGCGCAAATATCTTAGGCGATTGAATAAAGGCATGCACCAACTTGATTCCTCTATTCCTGCTCCGTCATCTGGTTCTGGTTCTGATTAGTTTATATGGGATTTCTAGTCTGTAATAACTTTATAACTTAGCACTAGGTTGACTGATTTTGAGTTGGATATTATCTTTGTTTTATGTTGGGTATTCGTTCTATGTGAAACAATGCTGATTTTGAGTTGGATACTATCTGGTTTTCTGCTATAATCTCGTAACTCCTCATATTTACTCTCATATATCCCTTTATTTAGTTCTCCTTCCTTGTTGTTTACTTTGTCATATTGTGATAAAAAGGGGGAGAATGGTTTGTTCCTAACGATGTGATTGTGAGAGGAGTAGCATTGGTTATGTTACTCAGGGAGAGTATGTTTGAACTAGTTGAATGAACTGGTTGAATGTTGAATGTTGAATATTGAATATTGATTTGCAGGTATGCTAGTTAATATTAACTGGTTCAAGATTCTTTAACCAGTTGTTTTACTTTATGTTTATCTTGGTTATGTGTTTTGTCACTAATTTAACAAAGGGGGAGATTGTAAGTGCTATGTTGGTTGTCAAATTTGTGGTGCCAAAATCACTGTTATATAACTTGCATAAGTGAAGCTCTCTCAAAAATCAACATTCATGAACAAGCAAAGCTCACAACAAGCAAAGCTCACAAGTACAAAGATCAACCTTGACTGCAAGTATTGTTCACAAGACAAGTCTCAAGAATGTAAGACTTCAAGAAGTGTATAATGCCGTTCGTAAAGAACTCAAGACACTTTTAAGGTTGAGCTATATCAAGATTTCAAGATTGAACTACATCAAGACTTCAAGGCTTAAACTTCAAGGTCACTTGTTCCTAATGTTTCAATGTCCTTACTTCACGATTGGGGTTTGATTGACCTTAGGTTGACCTTAGGAGCAGGTCATTTTGGATACATAAGTCATATGTTTAAGTTACATAAGTTTGGACAGTTCTAAGACTTGTCCTAGGCTTTCTTCGACTAGTCTTAGCTTTGCTTCGACCAGTCTAAGAAATTCCTCGATCAGTCGTGAGTTTGTAACAAAATTCGGATATTTTCTGTTAGGCTTCGACTAGTCCAGGAATCTATTCAACCAGTCAAAGGAAAAGTGTCGACTGCATCTTTAACCAGTCAAAAGTCTTCGACTCAAAGTCCAGCGACTAAATACATGGTCTTCGACCAGTCGAAGGAGACCTTCGACCAGTCGTAGAACGGTTAAAGCTTATTGCGCCCGATTTTTTTTCAAATCTGTTAATTCTTCTACTAGTCGAAAAGCTCCCTAGTTCAGTCGAAGATGCGATCTGCTCACATATAAATAGAGCACGAATCTCAGAAGAATTCAGTGAATTAATTAATCCATTCAAGCCAATCTTTGTCAAACTTCTGAGAGATAATTTCGAGCTCCATCTAAGCTAAGTGTGCTTATTTAATATTCTCTTTCTTTAGCTTTATTTAATTGATTTTGTTCTGCTATTCCAATCTAATTTGATAAGAGGAATTGTTATTCCTTTTCTTTGGAATCAAAATCAATTAAGGCAAGCCCTATTTGGTTTAATTTAAAATCTATTAGAACTAGAACCATTGTAATTGAGTACTGGACATTGAATTTGGACATTCAATCTTTTACTCTTACTTGGTTCTACCGGGCCACTACAACGAAGGAGATAATCAGGTATTTTACATTTAATTGTAAATTCCTTTCTGTTTTGGTTTTTTTCAAGATTTACCAGAAAACTCTTATTATATTGGTTATCTGAGGAGAGCCAGAAAAACTTAGAAGTGGGGTTTTTTTAATTGTGTAAGCCCATAGACAAAGACACAATTGTAAAGGTTTTGGGTGAACCTGTGAAAATCTATTTTGTTAGTGAACGCTAATATCCCCTGTGTGAGGATATTAGGAGCGGAGTAGCATTATGTGTGGCTATTGTTTAACAGTTGGTGAACACACAGGTGAACCACTATAATCCCTTGTGCTGTGGTTGAATAATTTATATTTCTAATCTTTAATTATTTATTTGTCGGATGTATGTATAGTGGTGAATGTTGTAATCATTTAATTCAAGCATTTTGGGAATTTTGTAATAGTTTAGAATTTATTTTCTGTTATTCCTTTATCCGCTTGATATTCAATTTCCTTTAAAGTTGTTCCAACAAGGTTGCCCTGCCATTTTTATGGTATATGGCTGTCCCTAGAACAATACATTTATGATTACAATTTATTTCAGTTCAATTTGTGTTTATTTCTATATTCCTCTTTGGTTTGAGAATTGATACAAAGATCTTTCTAGAAATAAGGTTGTCCTACCATAAACTTTGGTTTTTGGTGTAAGGTTGTCCTTAGAACAACATTTGTATCAACCTCTCAAGATCTGAATTTTGAGGTTGTTTTTACTTTCCTGCATTGTGATTTATTTTGGCTATCATATTCTTTTTAATTCCGCTGTTATAAGTTTATTTTTAGCTAGGACATATAGCTAGGCCTTTTCAATAGTGATACCCACTATTGAAACCTTCTTAGGGTAGACCATGATCACCACAAGAAAATAAGCCTTTAGCCACAATTTTTTAGTGTCAGTTGAAAAAATGGAGGTTAAAAGTTTATTTTTCGCCTCAGTTCTAAAAGTCTGTTATTTTACCTCGGTTGTTACAAAAAAAAGGTTAAACATTTACTATTTTGTCTCAGTTGTTGAGAAACCGAGGTTAAAAATTTACCATTTCACCTCAGTTGGTGAAAAATCGAGAGAAACAGTGTGAATTGAAAATCTACCGTTGAAAAAATATTGAGGGACACAGAAGTTTTGGATCAAGGTTATTTTTGTGTTTTCCCTTTCATCCATGTTTTTATGATCTTGTGTATATAAGTTGGATGACAAATAAACATCAATGTGTGGCCCAGCAAAGTTTCAACGGTGGAAATCATTATTCCCACTGTTTCGCTATGGTATGGTCGACTTTAGCTTTGGATACGGTTCAATTTTGGTCTCAACCACTTAAACAAGTTGGAAAAATAGATGAACGGCGTGGATAAACCACGTACATTCACATGGGGCCTACAAAGTTTACTCAGTATGATAAGAGCGTACTAACTCCTTACGCAATTCAATTTCCTCTCGACCCTCCTCTCTCTCTCCGACCCTCTGTCTTTCTCCACTCTCTTTCTCTATCTCTCTCTCTCTCTCTCACGCCCTAATCCTCTCTATCCTCTCTCTCTCTCTCTCTCTCTCTCTCTCTCTCTCTCTCTCTGCCCCTAACCTCTCCCTCCCTCCCTCTCTCTGTCTCTTTGGATCTTAAGGAGGGCGTGCGTGGGTAGGGAGGGTGTCGTTTCGGCTTCCTCCCTTCTTTGGATCAAACACAGTGAGAGGGAGAGAGAGGTTAGGAGGCGAAAGGAGGAAGCTGAACCGACACCCTCCTTACCCGCGCATGCCCTCCTTAAGATCTAAAGAGGTACCAATCTCTCTCAATCTCTCTTAATCTCAATGCTGATTTATGGATTTGGGAGTTTAGTAATTTGTGGATTCTTGATTCGATGTGGAACCCCATTTAGAGATTTGGGGATTTTAGGGCTTATAGATTGAATGCAGACCCCAAATCGGGGGTTTTTTGATATTACAAATTAGGAATTTTGGGATTTTAGAATTTTAGGGATCTTAAGGATATTTGGAAATGGGGATTTCTCACTTATCCTTCTAGAAACTTCGGTTTGATTTCATCAATAAGTGCAAAATTTCATGATATATGGTGCAACCAAATGCACCTTTTATAAAGGGGCCAATGGAGAGTGTAGATAAATGGATTGGATAGTCCAAGTGCCCCACTGCAATAGGAGAACTATAGCTCCGAGAGCACCTGAGCATCTCTAAAGGAAAAGGTGCCTCTTTTTTTTCTCTTTTTTTTTTTCTTTTTCATTGTTTTGTTTGTTTGTCTATTTTTATTTATTTATTTATTATTACTTTTTTATAAAATTAGCATCAACCGATCCCAACCGTGCACATTCAGTGGGCTGAAGCAGTACTGAAGTCTAAACCATTTCGACAACGTGTGGATGGTACCAGGGGCAAGGTTCTGATCTAAGGTTCCATAGTCTGCTGATAGTATCAGTTCCCGATTGTACAAATCTCTATCTTGAAGTTTTCATCAATGGAGAGAGAGAATCACACCACATCCTTCCTACAAATCTCTATCTTTAACATGTTATTCCGATGTTAAGCCCTTGATGCAGGTTGCTGTCTACACAAGTGAAGAGTGTGGGTTTAAAATTTACCAGGTAATAATGCATTGTCTATCCCCCACTTGCACACACAAACACACAAACTTGCCTTTATCTGAATTATGCATTCATGGTGCTTATGTTATAACTAAAATGGGTTTTGTAGATAGTAATTGGTTTTTCTCCAACAAAAATTTGGGTTTTTCTATTTGTGTTTCCTAGTTTTTACTGTTATGGGAGTAGAGTTTTGCTGCTGCCCTTTTATTGTTTGTCTTGATAAAAGCCCATCTTTCTTTTATCATTTTGCTTTCCTTTGCCCACCATATGAATTGTTTTCTATCCATCTCTCTCTCTCTCTCTCTCTCTCTCTCTCTCTCTCTCTCTCTCTCTCTCTCTCGTTCGCTCGCTCTCTCTTGATGCAGGGGAGGACGTGAGGTCGAGCACCATATTCCTCAAGAGGATAACTACTCCGAATCCACAGAACTTCTCTAGACTCCTCACAGAGACTTCTCGAATCCAAAAGAAAAGAAAGCAGAAAATAGAATTAAATTCTAATAAATTCGAAATTGAATAATGAATGAAAAAAATGAGTTCACAACCCTTTAAATAGGGGTACTAAGCAATGGGAAAGAAATTAGAATCAAACTACAACTAAAACTCGGAGAAATCACGACTTACTATAAATAGTAAACTTACTATTTATAGACGGTCGTGATGTCTACTAGTGCGTAAGGTTTTCGGCCAAAAATAGTAAGTGTCCTATTTGGCTTCACCAAACTGTTCTCCTAATTATTCTAAGTTCTTTTCACGTTGGGCGCAACTCTTAAAGCCCGATGGATGAAGAGTTATAATCAAACTAAGACTTACTATTTATAGTAAAAACGAAATTAAAACAGGGAAACGACTATCGATCCATGGGTTTTTTTCAATTCCAGGAGTTGTAACCTGGTACAGCTAAGTTGGTTGGCTAAAGTAGCTTGTTCTACCCCAAAATCATATATTTTACGTTAGGTAACTCATTCCGGATTGTGAGATATGCTCGATTTAAGGTCCGATGGCTTGGATCACTTCTGTCGTTGACCGGGCCTTTTTTGATCCATCTTGGCCATGAAATTGTCTGCGACTCACTCTGCATCAGTCCCCTCCACTTTAAAAGAACTCGTCCTCGAGTTCTCATCCCGCACTGGCTCATGATACTCGGTCAGGTCCGCGACGTTGAAAGTCCATAAGATCACCATGTTATCTGGAAGATCAACAACATAAGCATAGTCATTGATCTTTTGGATGATTGGTATCGGTCCAATCTTTTTATTCTTCAACTTGTTATACGTTTCGGTCGAAAATTGTTCTTTGCACAGATGAACCATTACTTGATCGCCCACCTCAAACACTTTTTGTCACCGATGCTTGTCCGCTTGCTCCTTGTACTTTTCATTCGAGGCATGTAGCTTGGTTTGTACCTCCGCATGAATGCCCATGATCTTGTCAGCTATATGTTTTGCTGCAATGCTCATGCCTATGAGCTTGAGCAGAAGGACCAAGTCTAGTGTGTGGTGAGGTACTCATCCGTAAATAACTTGAAACGGAGATTTCCCTGTCGAGCGAGTCACTATGTTGTTGAATGCAAACTCTACTTGAGACAAAGCCAAATCCCACTACTTCAGTTTTTCTCCTGAAATACATCGAAGGAGGTTTCCCAATGTGTGCTTCACAACCTCAGTTTGACCTTCAGTCTGTGGATGATAGGCGCTGCTGAACTGAAGTCGTGTATCGAATCGAGTCCACAAAGTCTACCAAAAGTGGCTTATGAACTTTGTGTCACAGTCAGAAGTAATAGTCTTGGGAACCCCGTGTAGTTGCACAATTTCTCTGAAGAATAGATTCGCCACATGTGTTGCATCGAGAGTCTTCTTGCATGGAATAAAGTGCGCTATCTTAGAGAAACGATCTACTACCACGAACACCGAATCCATGCCACGTTGTGTTTGTGAGAGACCAAGTACAAAGTCCATAGATAAATCCTCCCAACGGCTGTCAGGCATAGGTAATGGGGTGTAGAGACCCGTAATATGAGATTGCCCCTTGGAGGTCCGACAAATATAGTAACGTTGGACTGCCTTTTCCACATCACGTACCAATTGAGGCCAGTAATACCGTTCGTCCACAAGAGCTCGTGTCTTGTCTCACCCAAGGTATCTACTTAGGCCACCTCCATGTAGCTCTTGTATTATCTGTTCCCTTAGTCAACTATTTGGGATGCACAATCAATTTCCCTTGAAAAGGAACTCATCTTGCATATGTAAGTCGCCGGGGTGACCTTCTTAGCATCTAACCCATGCGTCCTTGAAGTCGTCATCATTGGCATATATGTCTTTGAGGCGCTTAAACCCGACAACTTCATTGCTCATAGTGACTAACAAAGTTGCACGGTGACTTAGTGCATCCGCTACTTTGTTCTATTGCCCTGACTTATGTTTTAGTACGAACATGAATTCCTACAGAAATGAGATCCATCTAGTATGCACATGGTTAATGTTAGCTTGACTATTAATGAATTTGAGAGTTTGATGGTCTGTGTAAAGTATGAATTCCCTTTGAGTCAAGTAATGTCGCCAGTGTCGCAGTGACTAGACCACCGCGTATAACTCGATCTCATATGTAGACCACTTATTGCGTGCATCATTAAGTTTCTCACTATAGAAGGCTACCGACCTACCTTCTTAAGACAAGACTCCCCCAATTCTGACATATGAGGCATCACATTTGACCTCAAACAGTTTGTCGAAGTTGAGAAGTACAAGAATTGGGGTCGTGGATAATCTGCACTAGATTTCGGTAAAGCGCCTGTCAGCTTCGTCAGTCCACTGAAACTGCCCTTTCTTCATGCAATCAGTGATTGGTGACACAACGGTACTGAAATTTTTCACGAACCGACGATAGAATATTGTCAGTCCATGAAAACTTCGCACTTCGTAAATATTTGTGAGAACCAGCCATTCTTTGATTTCCTTCACCTTTTCCTCATCCACGCGAATGCCCATGGATGCTACGACAAAACCCAGAAACAATAGGCTATCAATCATGAAGCTGTACTTTTTTAAATTGAGATACAGTTTATTTTTTGTGAGCACTTGAAGGACCATCTTGAGGTGTTCCATATGGGTGGTTTCGTCTTGACTGTATATCAAAATATCATCGAAATAAACCACAATGAACCGCCCAATGAAAGGTTTCAGAACTCGGTTCATCAATCTCATAAATGTGCTAGGTGCATTCGAAAGACCGAAGGGTATGATCATCCATTCGTATAATCCTTCCTTGGTCTTAAAGGTCATTTTTCACTCATCACATGGCCGTATTCGAATCTGATGGTAGCCGCTCCTTAGGTCTAATTTAGAAAATATTTTTTCACCCTATAGCATGTCCAACATATCGTCCAACCGTGGTATAGGAAACCTGTATTTTATAGTGATTTTGTTGATAGCTCAGCTGTTGACACACATGCTCCAACTCCTATCTTTCTTTGGAGTTAATAGAGCTGGCACAACACATGGACTCATGCTTTCTCGAATAAGATCCTTACGGATCAACTCCTCTACTTGTCCCTGCAAAATCTCGCATTCATTCGGACTCATTCGATAATGAGGACGATTAGGTAAACTGGACCCAAGGACAAGGTTGATATGGTGTTAGATATCCCACATAGGGGGTAACCCATTTAGACGGTCATCGTGCCAGATTTCTTTAAATTCATGTAGCAGGGGCCTTAGTCTTTCAGGGATGATGGTAGGCTCGAGTTCTTCCCATTTTACAATTAATGCATAAGTCTGTCCTGTTTCTTTGAATTCTTCCACGAAATCCCGTATGGTTAAGGAAAAACGGCCCTCTACTTTAGAAGTTTTAGGTGGTCCCTCTAGATCTATAGGGGCAAATATGGTCTTCCGCCCATCCTTGACGAAGATATATATGTTATCACGCCCTTTATGAGTGGCATCACCGTCAGATTGCCAGGGCCGACCAAGTAGTATGTGATATACTTCCATGTTAAGTACATCGCATACTACTTTATCCTTATAATGTTTGCCAATTGAAAAGGGTATGATGCACCGTTCAATTACGTTTGTTTCACTGACCTTCTTGATCCAACAGATTGTATATGGAGAGGGATGATGCTCCGTTTTTAATTACAAATTTTCTACCATGACCTTGGATATGATGTTCGCGCTGCTCCCACTATCAATGATTACATCACAAACCTTTTGATTCATCGTACACCTAGTGCGGAAGATGTTATGCCATTGTAGATGCACTTCTTTTCTTAGTGCATACAATAGTCGCCTCACGACGAGCGACTCACCGTGATCTTGCTGAATCCAACCTGAATCATCTGCCTCATCCTCGATGGTATGCTCTTGTTCTTTAATGTCTAGATCTTCATAAGCATTATCAGTACTACCATCATTTATGGCAAGGTTTGCCACTTTTCGCTGGGGACAAGTATTTGATAGGTTGCCCGGTTGGGCACAACGATAGCAGTTGTCGGGCCTTGTCCGAGCATAGGGGTTTGGAATTCTACTCGGACCAGTAGCAGTCAATACGCCCCTTTGGGGTCTAGCCTGATCTCGGTTCTCAGATGTAAGTGGTTGAGTGTGTGCTCCTACGGGCTCCTTCCCCTTGAGCTGTACAGTTCCATGGGGCAGACTTGCCACCGGGATCCTTGCAGTAGGATAGGTCTGTGTGTTAAGACGTTCAAATTACTCTTCTGCCCGAGTAGCCAACTTGATCGCATCATTCATCGTCCAGACCGACTGCATCTGGACCCGATCCTAGATAGCCATACGCAATCGATCGTTGAATCGGGCGACTTGCTGCAATTCAATCTTGACCAAATCGTTATGCACCGCCAAGCAGTAAAATTCTTCTACGTATTCTCTCACCGACCGACTACCCCGTCAATTATTTTGGTATTGTTGTAATAATACCTGATTGTAATCGCTAGGGAGGAATCGGGTACGTAGTAGCTGCTTCATCTGCTACCAGGTGTGGATTGGTGCTTTCGTCTGCCTGGTTCGCGCGAGTTACAGTTGTTCCCACCAAGTTGAAGCTCCTCCTTTCAGCTTATAAGCCACAAGCTTAACTTTTTTTTCTTCAGGGATGTCCATATAGTTGAAAAATCGCTCAATCTCAGAAAGCCAATCGAGGAAATCCTTAATGTGTAGTTGGCCATTGAATCTAGGAATATCAACCCGCATCTTGAATTCTCAATCCGTTCGATCTACTCGATCGCCGCCATGTCTAGGGTGTTGGAAGATTATGTTGTTGATTTCCTCCTCACTGGAGCCCCCTTCCTCAGGAATGACCCTTGGATGCACTATCAGTACTATCTTACAATCAGGGCGATTACGACTTTCAGCTATTGGAGATGGAGGATTACCACCTGGAACACGGAGTTGCCTTAGGTTTTCTGCCAAGAGATTTGCTATGCAGTTGATGGAAGCCTGCAACCCTTGCATGACTTGCCGATTCTCTTGTTGCGCTACTTCGAAAGTTGCTGCTGTTAAAGGTAAATTCCCTAGAACACCACCCATGAGATCATTACCCAACCCGTCATTATAAGCCATCGATCCGAGGAGAAACCTCGCTCTGATACCAAACAGGCATAGGGGAGGATGTGATGTCGAGCACCGTCTTCCTCAAAAGGATAACTATTCCGAATCCACGGAACTTCTCTGGACTCCTCACAGAGACTTCTCAAATCCACGAGAAAAGAAAGCAGAAAATAGAATTAAATTCTAATAAATTCGAAATTGATTAATGAATGAATAAAAATGAGTTCACAACCCTTTAAATAGGGGTACCAAGCAATGGGAAAGAAATCAGAATCAAACTACAACTAAAACTCCTAGATATCGCGACTTACTATAAATAGTAAACTTACTATTTATAGACGGTCGTGATGTCTACTAGTGCGCAAGGTTTTCGGCCTAAAATAGTAAGTGTCCTATTTGGCTTCACCAAACCGTTCTCCTGATTATTCTAAGCGCTTTTCACATTGGGCGCAACTCCTAAAGCCGGACGGATGAAGAGTTATAATTAAATTAGAACTTACTATTTATAGTAAAAACGAAATTAAAACAGGGAAACGACTGTCGATCCAGGGTTTTTTCGCAATTCCAGGTGTCATAACCTGGCATATCCAGGGTGGTTGGCTAAAGTAGCTCGTTCTACCCCAAAAACATATATTTTACGTTAGGTAACTCATTCCGGATTGTGAGATACGCCCGATTTAAGGTCCGATGGCCTAGATCACTTCTGTTGCTGACCGGGCCTTTTCTGATCCATCTTGGCCATGAAACTGTCCACGACCCACTTTACATCATCTCTCCCCCACAATGTCAACACCACCACACCATACCAGCCAACACAACCCCTGAGTTGTAGAACTTCTATCCAAACAAGGCTGAAAAACCAAACAATTGGTGGGATCTAAACTAAAAATCAGAACCCAACAAATCTTAAAAACACAATCGGATTTGGTTTCAACCAAATAATCCAATATGTATGCAGGCACATAGGATGTATTTATGCATTTATACTCTTTTTATAATAAGAACAGGAAATAATCGATGAGGGATGCTTTTGCCTTCAAGTTGCATACGAATCAGAAATTGTAAACTGAACAGCACTGAGCAGTTTAGCTGTGTCATTCACTTACCTTTGAGTTTCAGGAAAGATGAAAAAGAGATAGGCGGAATGGTAAGTACATAAACAGATAGTTGAGTGCATTTTTTGTTTAATGTGTTACTAACCTGAAACTCAAATAGATGTTTTGCAGATTTCTTTAGATCTCCAATATAATGAAGAAACTACTTTAACATCACCTTGATATATATATGACATCATAACTGGAACTAACTTTTGTTGTAAACATCAGGTTGTTGCTAATTCAGCCATCTGTTTCTGATGTTGGTATTACAGTAATACAAATATGGGGTAATCTTTTTTACCAGAATTAGAGGAAAATAAGATGTTGAATTGAGTAAGAATTGGAACTTATGTTTTTTTTTTTTAGCGAGAGAACAGGTGAGAAGATTAGTGTTGAAGAAACCCAAAGCAAAGCTTGGGAGTTTGAACTGCCCAAATGCTCATTTGAATACAAGTGGGTCCACCTTTCTCCACATGTGATGTGAGTCAAGCCGCTAGATCAGGTCCTTTTCAATGACCCAAAATGTTTTATGTGATGGGCCTCAACATGGTTGAAAACAAGTTTTTTTTTTAAAAAAAACTTTTTGGTTAGCTAGGTGTGTTAGTTTGGTATGCTTCGTCTTTGTTGTGGTTTTTAGGTGAAACCATGTGAAAAAGAGGATTTATATGTGGAGGAAATTTATGTTTTTGCTCAGCCAATTAACTGCACAGGTGGGGCTACCTTTTGGCAATGTGGACCATTCATCTGGTGCTGCCAATTTAGATGGTACATGCTGCAAAACATTTATATCTTACATAACTAAGTTATTCAAAGAGAATCAGTGGCTGAAATGGGAATGGAGTTGTTGCTTGTTTGAGATGTTTATGGATTTCTTTGAGATGAAGTTCCTGAGCTACTGACTTGAAGGGGTTACCCCTTTTAACAGGTATTCAAGCCTGAACCTAAAGGAAGTATAGGGATTTCGGAAAGTTGAAGCTGAGGTTCGTTCTTACTTTGGTGGTCGCTGGCATGGAAACAGAATTTGGACTGGTTGAGAAATGGTTTTTCTTCGTGTAACATGAAGCATAATTTGGGCTCTTTCATAGCACTATCTCCTTTTTGTCGTTTGGGCTTTGTTGATTTTTTATTTGTCACTATTGTCTTCCTCTTGATTAGAACATAATGACAAACTACGAGCACAAACTCATACTAGATGACCACTTGCTACAAGTTTGACCAAAAAAAAAAAAACCAACATCTGAGAGAAAGTAAAATCACCCTCACTTATGCAGCGACTAGCCCACTGCACATGTGGCATACATGCATGCCAAGACTCACTTGAACCCAAATATCAATTGAATGTGCTTCATTTGGATCTCTATGTATTTGTATTAAGTTTCCGTTACTGTGTATCCATTTCTTATTTCCTTACGGCTTTTGGTGCTGGTTATTTTGAGAACCAGATGGAGAAGTGGATGGGAGCCTGCGTCTTATAATAGAAGAAAAGGTCAATGGTTTTGAGCAAGACTGGCTTGGTAAATTTGACATGCATCTTTGACAGGTCAATTCATTCAACAAGAAGTTACTGGAAGCAGAGGAAGAAATCAAGCTCCTCGAGGAAAATCACAAGACATGATGAGATTTCAGAAGCAAGGGTAAGTCCTCTAGACATTAAAAATGGGAGTTTGAGACGCGATGTTTTGTGAGGATTAGATAGGAAGTTGTCTTGTTTAATTAGAAGTATCTACTGAACTTCTCCGCTGTTTCTGTCATCATGTTGCTGAGTTATCCATTCCATCCTAATGTGAATGATGGATACTAATTTAAGGATTAGAAGTAATCCCTTTGATAAAATTGATGGCTTCTTTAAACAAAAAAGAAAAAAAAAGAAAAAAAAAGAAAAAGAAAGAGAAGTGAATGGGTGCCTGTGACTGCATTGTAACGAAGGTATGTTAGTGTGTATTTCTTTATTGTCGTCATTTTTTGTATCTCTCCTTCTATATGATCTGTTTTAGTTCATGCTATTGTAGACACTGAAAATCTGCGTTCATGCTGATTTGTATATTATGTTTTGGTGGTGGGGGTGATTAGGTTGATTTGTGAATGTTGGAGTCGCCACTAGCCAATTAATCTCATAATCCCGCGATTACATAAGGTTGGAGAAATTCAAAGACTCTCCTACCTTAGATTGACTCGTGGTCTGCGATCCGAGATTCCGTGTAAGGGACCTCGGTTACAAAGAGGAAAGGTGTTAGGCACCATCTTTGCTCGTACGAACGTACGGTCTCTACTTTGTATGGTAAAATAATCTCAGGGGATGGATGATGTGATCGAGATAGGACTAGGCACACACATGGACTTCTGATGCAGCAAGATCCGAGATTTCGGCAAGCCATAGAGCATACGTCCAATGGCGTGTCTAGAAGGCGAATGTGATGATGCTTATACAAAGAGGTAAGAAAAATGGACTAGATCACTAGGAATTTCTGATGTGACAGGATTCGGTGTACGGTAAGTCATAAAGCATACGTTCACTAGAGATCTAGAGAAGCAGAGGGGATTAAGTAGGGAATAGATATCATGATGAATGCTTGTATGTAAAATGAAAAGATCTTTAGCTTAAACTTGAATAGGCTAAGACATGGGTTGCACCATGATCAATCCAGGGTAGACTTAAGGTTTAAGATGGCTGGGAGGAGGCTAAGGGGTAGCTGAAAAATCTGAACTTTAAGGCTCAGGAGCTCCTTCTCACCTTCACTCTCTTCCTCTCTCTCTCTCTCTCACTTGGATTTTTAGGAATAGAAAGTTGTTGTTGAAATGTGAAGAGGAGGAGGCTATTTATAACCTTCTCCAATGGTCATATGAAATTATGGGGTTTAGGAGGGGTAAAAGCTGATGTGGCAAGTTATGGTTGGTTAAGGATAGAGGAATGCCATGTGGCGCTCTCTCATTGGCTCTTAGGGTTAGTAAAATAGTAAATAATGGAGGCTGGAAGGTTAAATCCTTGAGAAAGTTTACTTTCGGGCCAATAGACAACTGTTGCTCGGAGGACACACGAGTCCGGCCAGTGGAGGCAATCGGATTACCGCCGACGGTAGTCCAACTACCGTCAGGCTGGGTTTAGTCTGAAACTGGTGTGGCTTGCTCCGCGTACATGTTTTGAGAGGAAGCGGCAGTTTGACTACTGCTCGGGTATAATTTCTCCCAAAATTTAGCCGGTGGGTCCTTTTTAAAGTCCTGAGAGCGTAACAATGTCCATTTTGGATATTTGTCTTGAAATGGCTCAAAATCAGCTCGATTGTTACCTAAAACTAGCCTGAGAAATGGGTTGATTGTGGGTGAAGGTTTGTGTATGCTTTGGCTTGAATGATGGATTGTGATGGCTCAGGTTTGATTGGGGTTTGGATCACAGTTCTCGGATTGTCCTAACTTTCTCAAGATATTAACCTGGGTGGGGTGTCTACATATGCCCCTCTTTGACCGAGATTGCGAGCAACCGAGCACCAAAGCGAGTGGACACCCCACCCTTCTAGTCAGAAAGGATAGTGATTTGAATTTGTTGCCCACCATTATATTATTATTAGCTAATTGTTTGGAAAAGAGACGACTTGCATATATCATGAGGGTTGAGAAAAATGTTGTGATTGTCCCTGCGCATTTGTGCGGCATTACGGGTCACCAATCACAACCCTTTCACATCAGATTGTTAATAACATTGGAGGGTAAGTATGAAAGTAGGTCCTCTACCCATTCGTGTGGCTTTACGAGGATTCATGTACTGTTTGATCTATCATTTCCTTTGCTACGTAATCACCCTAGGAGTGTTTGTTCCATTTGATCGTCAAAGTGGTTACCTGCCCTCTGCGCTCGTGCTGCGTTACGAAAAACTCACTACGCCAACTTGGACTCGATCAAATTTTCTAAACATCCCAGACTAGGTATGTGCAGGTAATCTTTTGCAATGCGGTCTGCTGATTCTGATACTTTGGTTACAATGGATTATTGTCACTTTAAGTTTGATTATTCTTTCCAGAGATAGATCCATTCATTTCTACTAGCATTTGTATGACTGTCCACATATAGAGATCGGGCCAGTCATACATGTATCATGTATGGATTTGATCATCCTTTAGGAAAATCGAAAGAGATCGAATCTTATTTAGCTGTTTGCACAGACCACAACTGGAGAATATGGAAGATTCCTCAGTGTACTGCGTGTCGTGTGCGTTTTCTGCAAATTTTTAGTTTTAAAATTATCCTCTTTGGAGCTAGACTCCTTAGGGATTTTATTTGAAAATATTCGTTCGATCTCGCGGGTGGGCGTGGTCGTTCGATTTTTATTTGTACAAGTTAAGTAAACAGTCGCATTGCCTCCACTGATGAGTTGGCAAGGCTAACAGTTTTTATTTGAGATATTTTTCAAAATTTGAAACATCCGTCCGATCTCGCAGGAGGACGTCGCCGTCCATTTTTTTATTGTACAAGTTAAGTAAACAGTTGTGTTGCCTCCATTGATGAGCTGGCGAGGCTAACGGTTTGAAATATTTTTGGTTTTTTGAAAGATCCGACCAATCTCGCGGGAGGGCGTCGTCGTTTGGTTTTTATTGTGCAGTGATCTGGATTGAATAGTCAGATGGCCTCCACTGATGAATTAATGGGGCAATTGGGGAACATGGGCCTAATTTGGACATGTGGGCCTAGGACCGTGGGCCTTGAAATTGGGTTTGTGTAGTGGGCCTTGCTTTAGATATGTGGGCTTAGTAAATGGGCTTGAAAACATGGTCTTTAAACCATGGGCCTTTGAACAATGGGCTTGGTGGGCTTTCGACATGTAGGCCTTGTGAACTTTGAACTTGTGGGCCTTGCGGGTTTTGAAATGTGGGCCTTTGGGGCTGTGAACTTGTGGGCCTTGTGAGCATTGAAATGTGGGCCTTTGGGGCTTTGAACTTGTGGGCCTTGTGGGCTTTAAAATGTGGGCCTTTGGGGCTTTGAACTTATGGGTTTTGAAATGTGGGCCTCTTGGGCTTTGAACTTGTGGGCCTTGTGAGCTTCGAAATGTGGGCCTCTTAGGCTTTGAACTTGTGGGCCTTGTGGGCTTTAAGATGTGGGCCTGTGGGGGCTTTGAAATGTGGGTCCCTTGGGCTTTAAATTTGTGGGCCTTGTGGGCTTTGAGATGTGGGCCTGTGGGGGCTTTGAAATGTGGGCCCCTTGGGCTTTGAACTTGTGGGCCTTGTGGGCTTTGAGATGTGGGCCTCGTGGGCTTTAAGATGAGGGCCTTGTGGGCTTTGAGATGTGGGCCTCTAGGGCTTTGAAATGTGGGCCTCATGGGTTTTGAAATGTGGGCCTTTGGGCTTTGAACTTGTGGGCCTTGTGGGCTTTAAAATGTGGGCTTTTGGGGCTTTGAACTTGTGGGTCTTGTGGCTTTGAACTTGTGAGCCTTGTGGGCTTTTGACATGTGGGCCTTTGGGGCTTTGAACTTGTGGGCCTTGTGGGCCTCTGGGGTTTTTACTTTGACTTTGTGGATCCCCGACTTTGTTTGCTGCTTGTCCTATATAAACATGTATGTTTTTATTTTTGTTCTTATAAAGGAAGGAAAACAATGTACTTGTAAAAAATATGTTTTAAAGGAATTTTTTGTGCCAAATTTGTCAGTTTTTGGTTGCGTTTGAACTTGTGCCTAGATGGTGGATCAGAATATTGAACTTAATCCACGTCGAATTCGGTATTCTGAGTTGTTTAATAGGGATTCCGATTCCTTTAGAGTAGCACATACTAGGATCATGCCCCTTGGATTTGGGTAGAGTTTGACTGAATTCTGATCCGGGACTTATCTTTTCCTTATGCTTCTTCACTTTGCTTGTTGCCTTGGCTTCTCCTGTTCCTGTACTTTTTGTTCTCTAGCCATTTTTGCCCGTAGCGCCTTTTTAGGTTTTCACCATACTGACTTTCTCGTCATTTTTTGCTCATGGCGTCCTTTCGGATTTTCACCTTGTCCCAAGTTTTTGCTCTTGCTTGTCCCTTGGCAGCTGTGCTCTTTTTACCCTTGGTGCCTTTTCAAGTTTTTACCAAGTCCGCTACATGCCCACTGTTGTTACTCGAGGAGCCCTTTTGGGTTTGCACCTCGCCCATTTTGATTAGGCACGTTACTTTTCTTTTGATTTCTCTTTTTCTTGTACAAAGGCGGGAGGCTAGACTCCCTTCATTACCGGCCGACTGGTGAGCTGCCTAACTTTGTCTTCAGTCACGATCGTGAAGCTGTTGACATTGGGTTAAACTATCCTGAAGGGAAATGGGTTGGTGAATTGTGTTCTCACTCATTGGGTTCGACTCTTCTTTTCTTTTCTTTTCTTTTCTTTTTTTGGATTGCGCGCTTTATTCATCCATTTTTTAACCCATTATTAATTTTTTTTGGAACACTTATTAGAAGGAAGGAATGATGATGGAATGTACCTTAGGATGCTAACATCTTGTCGTTTGACTTTAGCTTTACGATTGTTGTTGTTAACATAGTCAGGTTGGATTATCCATGATAGATATTTACGTTATTGGCGTTGATGGGCTCTGGAAGATCTTTGCCCCTAATGATGGTGAGACGAAGGGCACCTCCCAGAAGAACCTCGCAGATGATCAGCGAACCGTCTCAGGATGGCTTGGAGTTGCCCCCTGGATCTAGTAGGCACAATGATAAGATGTGCATGATTACCATGTTGCTAACCTTTCTTTCTGACTTGCTTGTCATTGGTCCTAGCGATCGTCGTGTGCTTTATGTTTGCGAGATGTAGTTGCTTACATCGAGCTTACCACCAATCCTTTTCCTTGACTTCTTTTTCATTCGTACCGATGATGTAGGATGTTGTCGCCGCTCGCTTTCATTTGACCTAAGAATAGACTCATGATCATTGGATGCCTTTGGGTTCATTCTTTCGATGATGTCCACACCCCATAATGATGAAGGGCTAGAGTGTTGTCATGTTATAAAGACTCGAAGCATGCATATGGATCCGATAGGCAAGCTTTGAATATTTGAAGCATTTCCTGACATGCTGCAATAATTTATCTTCATCGTTCATCAGTAGGACTCCATCGTAGACTTCAAGCATGATCTTGACAGCTTTGCTTGATGTGCTTGACTTCAAGCTTCATAGCAGATGGTGTATGACTAGCTCTTCATTCGATCTGAGTAAGGCTCCATAAGAGAACCCAAAGTTAGATAGCCCCGGGCCTTAGGAATTCTGTCATTGTCTGCTTGTAGTGACGAGGCGAGGATCTCTTGATGCATACTGTTCTAGGGAGCTTAAGGGATCCTAAGTACACAATTTCAAAATCATCCATGATGACATTGGCCTTTGTTTCGAGCTTTTTGAGTGAATCCTCTAGCTTGAGAGTTGAATCATCATTTTCCCCATCCTGGGCTTCGTCCACATCCATGAGTTTGAAGTTTTAACTCCATATCGAAATCATGTGAGTTGACTTTAAACTTGGGTGTTGTAATAGACACATTTAGCACATTATTGCTCGTGAGTTTTGAAAGATTTTTTTGTGTTTGAGAAATTTTTGATTTATTTTTTGGATTTTGACAAGTATTTGAATTTTTTGGTATTTCGAAAATATCTAGTGTTTTTGGCTTTTTGAGAATTTTCTGATTTTTTTTTTTTTTGAGAAGGACGGCGATGTGAACTAAGGATTGCTTGATTCGGCTTAGGGAGCGAAACACTATTTACTTTTATTGTGCCGTCTTGGGGAGTGCGAACCAGCAATTGCCCCGCACTCCCTACCCTTATGAGGCAGGGCCAGATGGATCAGTAGGTGGGCCCTCATCGTCATGCCCAAATGTCGTGATGAATTGGGATTGGGATTTGAATTGGTGTTGGATGTCACTTTCCTCAGCTTATCCTCGATGCATTATGAGTCTTTGGATTCTTCCTGCTCAGGTGGGATCTAGACTGTGATCCAGTCAATCAAGGGCAATTCTTGCCCCTTGCCTAAGTCCTTTTCAAACAGCCTAGTTGGGCTCATTTTATTCATTTGATCCTCCAGGGTGGATCTCGGCCTGCCTACCGGATGGATGATCCCTTCTTTGATGGATTTGATTGATGTATAGCTGAAGAGATCATCCTTCTCTTGCCGACTTTGCCCTCCTTCGGTCCATCTGTGCTTTGGTACCTCATCCTTAGGAAGTTGATATCCCAGTCCTGTGATACCTATGTTTTCTTGATATTCGAGCTGATAATAAAAATGTTGGTGCCCGACTGAAGGGATGACATAGTTTGATCCGATGAGACATGCAAGAAGTATGCAATTTAAAGTCTCAAACTCGAGACTATGGTATAGGATGTTCACATTGGAGCATTGTATGTCTATGATCGGGATATCTAGCTTTTAACGGCTAACCACTTCTATAAAAAAGGTTTGTTCGGGATCATCCAGAATGGCCAGCGCCTTTTCTCTAAACATGTAGTTGGTCTTTTGGTGAAGAGTCGAAGAGAGAGCCTTGACTATATGGATCCAAGACTGATCAGGGAGGAGATGAATGAAGTTATGATGTCAAAGACCTGAAAAGTGATGATTGATGCTTTGGGGCTAATCGAGATCTTGACGTTAATCTCTTCCTCGACCTTTCTCCTAGAGGCAGGAACCACTAATCCTAAAATCTTCTCTTGAAGGATTGAAGACTGAGTAGATCTAGGTAAATCATTTTGAGTACCAGAATGTTCTTCCTGGAAAGTTACTGCATGATTGAAGTTGAGCCCTGATTTTGCTAGGGTATGTGGTATGTTGATCGGGGAAGGAGATTCTTCTTGGAGCATGACAGTTGGAGTAGGGGTCGGATAGGCAAATGATGCCCCTTGCAAGATAGAGGATGTATGGAATGGATTGATTGGGCATGCCTCTTGTAGACTTGGAGGCATGGAGATTGGACTGACTGGAGATGCCCCTTACATATCTAAAGGCATAGATATTGGACTAGCTGGGTATGCACCTTGAAGAGTTGGGGGCATTGGTGTTGGGTTGGCAGTGATTGTATGGATGGACTAAACTGGATGGCAAGGTGATTCCCCCTGGATGACATTAGTGGTAGGGGTGCCCAATGAGGTGGGGCATACTTGATACGGCAACGGGGGATTCTGGAGGGTGTAATTGGTGGTGGCAACAGCAGAAGAGGTAACAATAATCGTTTGGTTGTCAATTAGATCTTGGACCGCATGCTTCAGGGTAAAACAATGGTCCGTTGTGTGGCCTAGGGATTGGTGGTATGCACGGTACTCATTCTCATTATAGTTTGGTAGGAGCCTAGGCAGTACCGGTGTAAGTATTTGCCTTTGGACTAGCGCGGCTAATATCTCATTGTAAGTTTGGGCTATTGGTGTAAACTGCCTAAGTTCCCAGGCCATCCTCATCTGCTGACCATGATTGGGGTACTGGGGAATCTCCTTTTGCTGTTGTTGTTGTCATTGTCCCTCTTGAGGAGCAAATTGAGCACCTTGGGTAGAGGCGATGAGATTGTCTTCTTCTGTTGGATGGAGGTCAGGAACATTTCTATTAATGTTCTCATATCCAGTAGACCTTTCTTCCCTCATTAGTTGTACTGGGGAGGCTTGATGAGGCCACCAAGGGGAGATTGTCCCAACCCTTATTCCGACTTCGACTCGTTCCGCAGCACGGATGAGTTGGGTAAAGTTGGCATATGGATAGGAGACGAGGTATTCAGAGATACTCGGGTTTGCCGAGTGGATGATTATGTAGATTTGCTCCTTGTTATTAATAGGCATTTTTATTCTAGCGGCCATGGCCCGCCACTGTCCAACGTAAGTTGACAATGACTCATCATTCCTCTACCTTAGGGCAACAAGATCCACCCTTTTGGGTGCTACATTAAGATTGTACACGAAATGATCAATGAAAGCTTGGGAAAGTTGTTTTCAAGTTTTAATTCGATGGTAGTTTATTGATGTGTACCAATCTAATGCATCGCCTTTCAAGGATTTTTAAAACAAACAGATCAATGCTCCATCATTACCGCCATAATATTTAGCTCTCCATAGAATGCTCTTAAATGGTCCATAGGACACCTCGTACCATCATACCTTTTGAATTTTGGTACCTCAAAACCTCAAAGTTTTGAGGTACCATTGCATCAGGGAAGGGACAAAGATCCCTGAACTTGGTGAATGGGAGATCCACCCCCTGCTGTTTCCATAGCTTCCTCTATATATCTTGCAATTACTCTCAGAGCTCTTCAATTTCGGAGGGACTGGTCGAGAGGGGTTTTGCCCCTTAGAATTGATACGATCTCTTATTAGGATGAAGATGCGTGGGAGGGTTGCTCCTGTTTGTATGTTGGGTGAATTCTACATGAAGAGGGAGAACAGGATTTACTGGAGAAATGAGGGAGAAAGTAAGAGGAGTTTGTGGGATTGAGCTGTTCTGGACACTAGGCTATGCTGCCTTTGTGTTTGATATGGCACTTGGTACCAGGCGAAGTAGTAACTCCTACAATGCCTTGAAGCTTTGAGACATCTCATTTAAGGCTGTTGTGACTGGAAAATCTATTGGAGCTGTCAGAGGTGTCGGCACCGGTGCCTGTGCTGATACCAGTGCCAATGCTGATGCTTCAGGAGCTAGCAGAGCTGTCAGCTCTTCTTCGTGGGTAGCCATAGCTGCATGGGATCGAGTAGTCGTAACTCGGATTAATGCCTAGACAAGTGTAAGCCAAAGATTGATGTTTTGTTTTTGTTTGTTTGTCTTGCGACTGTTATTTTATTTTTATTTTTTTGGTTTGTTTTGTATGAATGCGATAATGAATGTCCCTTGAGATTGTAATATCACACGTTTTCGAGTCGGGTCTCAGCTAATGTGCTCTGAAAAAATTTCCAGTAGAGTTGTCATTCTGTAGACACTGAAAATTGGCGCCCACGCTGATTTATATGTTATGTTTTAGTGGTGGGGGTGATTAAGTTGATTTGTGAATGTTGGAGTCACCACTAGCCAATTAATCTCATAATCCCACGATCGGCTAGAACCCACAAAATACGTAAGGTTAGAGAAATCCGAAGACTCTCCTACCTTAGATTGACTCCTGGTCTGTGATCCAGAATTTCGGGTAAGGGACCTCGGTTACAAAAAGAAAAGGTGTTAGGCACCCTCTCTGCACGTACAAACGTACGATCTCTACTTTGTGTGGTAAAACAATCTCAATGGATGGATGATGTGATCGAGATAGGACTAGGCACACACATGGATTTCTGATGCCGCAAGATTCGAGATTTCGGCAAGCCACAGAGCATACGTCCAATAGTGTGTCTAGAAAAATGGATTATATCACTAGGAATTTCTAATGTGACAGGATCCGGTGTACAGCAAGTCACAAAGCACACGTTCACTAGAGATCTAGAGAAGCAGGGGGGTTGAGAAGGGAATAGATGTCATGATGAATGCTTGTATGTAAATGAAAAGATCATTGGCTTGAACTTAAATAGGCTAAGACATGGGTTGCACCATGATCAATCCGGGCTAGACTTAGGGTTTGAGATGTTTGGGAGGAGGCTAAGGGGTAGCTAAAAAATCTGAACTTTGAGGCTCGGGAGCTCCTTCTCACCCTCACCCTCTTCCTCTCTCTCTCTTGGATTTTTGGGAATAGAAAGTTGTTATTGAAATGTGAAGAGGAGATGGCTATTTATAGCCTTCTCCAATTGTCTTATGGTAATTGTGGGGTTTAGGAGGGGTAAAAGCTGATGTGGCAAGTTATGGTTGGTTGAGGAGAGAGGAATGCCACGTGGCGCTCTCTCATTGGCTCTTGGGGTTGGTAAAATAGTAAATTATGGAGGTTGGAAGGTTAAATCCCTGAAAAAGTTAACTTTCAAGCTAAGAGACAGCTGTTGCTCGGAGGACACACGCGTCCGGCGAGCGAGAGGTAAACGAATTACTGCCGGTAGTAGTCCGACTACCGCTCGGGCTGGGTTTGGTCCGAAACTCATGTGGTTGGCTTCGTGGACATTTTTTTAGAGGAAGCTATAGTTTGACTACCACTGAAACTTGTGTGGATAGCTCCGCGCACATTTTTTGAGAGGAAGAGGTAGTTTGACTACCGTCGGTGGTAGTCGAACTACCGTCGGCAGTAGTCGAACTACCGCTCGGGTACAGCTTCTCCTGAAATTTAGCCGATGGGTACTTTTTTGGGTCCTAAGAGCGGAACAAAGTCCGTTTTGGATATTTAGCTTGAAATGTCTCAAAATTGGCTTGATTGTTACCTGAAAATGGCTTGAGAAATGGGTTAATTGTGGGTGAAGGTTTGGGTATGCTTTGGATTGAATGATGGCTTGTGATAGCTCAGGTTTGGTTGGGGTTTGGATCACGGTTGTCAGATTGTCCTAGCTTTCTCAAAATATTAGCCTGGGTGGGGTGTCTACAGCTATTTTGAGGAATCTTTCTTTTTTCATGCAATCTAAACAACAAAAATCTTAAAATCAAAAGTGAACATTTCTTTTCCCTCCAATTTCACATGTCTAAATAGGCTGTAAAACACCACTTGTTGATATGTGCTAGTTGTGAATGCAGGTAAAATGGGTATTGGAAAATGTTTCATGCATTGGAATAGGGACTTAGATTCCATAGCAACCCCTCAGCACCAACATCAATGCTGGAAAATACTTATGGGCCCTACTATGATGTATGTGTTTTACCATGCCATCTCATTTTACCAACTCATTTTGAGGTATGAGCCTAAAAAGAAGGTGTCACGCCCCAAACTCAGAAAAACCGAGCTCACAAAATTCCCGATCACTGAATCCGACACCAATAGCCTCCATAGAATCCCATTCTCAGCTCCCGGCACCCATTTACTAGGTTCCGATCCTGGGATCCTACGAGAAGGATTTTCAACATCAATTTGATTCGTAATGAGTATAACTATAAGCATACCCCACGAACAATAACTACAAGAACACCATTATAAAATCCACTATGAAAAAAAACTTTAAGGTATAATGCGTATAAAGGGAAATACAAGACAATAAAGCTAAAACTCTGGAAGCTCTGCAGCACACTCCTGCTCTTGAACTATTACTGCCTAGTGTCACCTACACGCAACTGTCGTGCATAAGCTTATAGAAAGCTTAGAGGGTGGTGAAAGTATGTGCATATGGTAGAAATGTAAGTTTGCAATATTAGAGTAATGCAGAAATGCCGGTAAGTCCATGAATGTCATCCGCCGTACCAAGGATATACGATACAAGGCATGAGTGCTATCAGCCATATCAAGACCATACGATGCAAGGAGTGAATGATGTCGGCCATCCCAGGGCCATGCGATAAAAGATGTAACTCAAGCACACCAGTCCTCATCTGAATCCATATGTCAATGCAACTCATCACTAGATCATCAATTATCAGTATAGTTCCCACTCTGGATAATCACTGGAGTCTAGTACACTCTACGCCATCTTGCCGCCCCTATCAGAGCGCACAATTGGGTGAGTAGAAGAGACCTCACTATCCGCCTGCCAATATCGAGCTCGGCTCGTTGATAGTAGACCTAATCCTCAAGCTAGTCAAACTCAACCTAAAAATTGTCCCCTCACTCAGGCGGGTAAGGTTACACCCCTTTCCAACCAAACATGACAAAGTGGGAAACGCAGCCTACTTGTATATGACCTTCGTGCGCTCATGTATTCACTCGGTCTCGACGTTGGAGTCATCCTTTGGTGCCATCGGGTTTAGGAATTTTTACTTAAAGATATCTATGGCGCCCCGATGCTAGAAACAGTATTTTCGGTATCCAATCTGGCCATCCACGATGTGTCTGTGGAGGCTACGACCCTGATGTCGCTAGGGCATAAAATAATCACAATCATACAAATGCAAAGTGCATGAATCACACGGCCCAATCATGCATCAATCATGCGCATACTATGCACTCATGTCGGATAACCTCGCCTATCAAGGAGTCCCATAAACCACCTGCACTATGGTATATGCAATGGCCAATCACATCTCATAACAAACATGCAGATGATGTGTATGAGCATGTATCATGATGTTATGATGTCACAAACTCGTAATCGGAGCGGTAGCCGGTATCGATAATCGACACCGATAATCAACCTCGACGCAAGGCGAGGTCCATAGATGGACGATCGATGATGGATCAATTAAAATCAATGGGGCCCAAGCGTTTGGGTAACCAACTAGATAATGAGTAGAATGGGCCTAACAAGGCCAAAGGGAAGGTCACAATGTGGATGGCCAACCATCATTGCCTATCAATGTTGACCTTTAACTAACATTGCTCCCAAGGAATGGTGCTCATAGGGCCAATCGTATAATGGGGCTAATATACATCATCATGGGCCTCGCTTATGGGGCACATATGCATCACATTAGGCCTCACTAATGGGCCAATATATATATATATATATATATATATATATATATATATATATATATATATATATATATCACATCAAGCTGAATCAAATGGGCCAAATCAGATGAGCTGATTCAAATGGGCTGAATCGGATGGGCTGATCAAATGGGCCGAGTCAATTAGGCCGATTAAATGGACAGAGTCAATTGGGCTAAATTAATTGGACCGATCAGATGGGTCGAATCAATTAGGCTTAATACACATCACTATGGGCCTCTACCCATGTGCTCCAAATACATGACAATGAGCCTCAACCCATGGGCTCCAAATACGTCATATTAGGCCTCTCAAATATAACAAGTAGGCCGCATTGTTTGGGCCGCAACATTCATCCATCTATAGAGATCATTTTAGAGCATTATCTAAACAATGAATTAGACCAGAAGATCATCTAGACCATACTACAAATAACAGTGGTGATAATGATTTCCACTGTTAAAAGTTAGAGGGGCCCACCATAGCATTTATTTTCCATCCAATCGGTTCATAAGGTCACAAACACCTGAATTGAGAGGAAAAAAATAAATATCATATTGGTCCAAAACTTCTGTAACCCAAAAGGGGTTTTAATGGTAGACGTTCAACTCCACTGTTTTTTTAGTGTGGTCCACCTGATAATTAGATCTATCATATTTTTTAGTATCAAGCTTGAGATATGCTAGCCAAATGGATGGACGGGTGGATAGTCCTCAGCATCAGGGTGGGCCGCTGGATGGCATGGCTAAAACATATACATTAAAGTGGGATCTCCACCGTCCTAGTCAGCGGATGGTGGAGATGAACAATCTAGATGTTACACATACCCCATGATCAGACCCTCTTCCTGGCGTCACCACAGCAAGTAGGTGCGACCCACAGAGTTGCTGACGTCAATGCAGCAACCCCACAGTTAGTGCGAGGTACGCCAATCAATCTGCTTCTATCTGTGTCCTGGATTGGATGGTGTGCATAACCACATATTAAGGTGGGCTCCACCGTCCATAGTTGGACTGTGGATGAATGGATGAAATACATGCATCTGGTGGGTTCCACGTGGAAGTGGCCGACCATCGCATCTCTTTAAATATAATATAATATATTATATAATATTATATATATTGTATCCCACCGTCTAGATGAATCTGAACAGTGCAGATTTTTTTATATTAAAGGTGGGTTCCACGTGGAAGTGGCCCACCAACATAAGGTACTATATTATATTATATAACAATATATTATATTTATTTATGTATACGTATGTGTGTGTATGAGAGGGAGAGAGGCTAGCGTCCAGACCCTTAGACGCTTGATGGATAGCTGGATGGAAGAAGCACATCCATTATGGTGGGCCTCATAAGAATGGACGGTCTGGATGACCCCACGCCACATGGTAGCCCCACGTCCAGTGGGCCACATTGTGGAACAAGCTGACTTTGTGTTTCCTTTCATCCAGGCCCGTCCAAATGGATTGTCAGGTGGGCTCACTCGGTGGACGGCATTGTTGAAATACTTCATGGTGGGCCACACACACACACACCATCCATACAAGAGAGAGAGAGAGAGAGAGAGAGAGAGAGAGAGAGAGAGAAACGGTGAGATGGAGGGACCTTGCCACTATGGGCCCCTCTTTCATATAATGCATTCATCAAGTGGGTCTCACAACAAGTGGGCCTTATAAACCAAAATCAGCCGTGGATCACCCACCTATTGGCCTTCTTCTTTAGCTCATTCGACTGGTATGCTCTGTGCCTTCAATTTTGATGGTGGTTGATGGAGAATGAATGGTTGAGACGAGAGATGAGAGGGTGGGCCGCACTTGGCTTTAAGAGAGAGCTTGGGGAGTTGGACGTTGGATTTTTTTAATATTGCTTGTGAGTGAAGAGAGAGAATAAGAGAGAGAGAGAGAGAGAAGTGAGGGGATGAAAAGAGATGGAGTGATGGGTGATGGATGGAATGATGGAGTTGTAAGAAAGGGATGGGTGGAGAGAGAGAGAGAGAGAGAGAGTTGACTTTGATAATGGAAAAGGGATGGGTTGCTTGTATTTGTGGCATGGTGTGTACTTGACTTGATTGATTGATTTATTAATTGATTAATTAATGGGATAGGTCGTAGAGATTCTCTCAAAATTCGTACACGCGGTGTTTCTGAGAGAACGTGGACCCACATCTCCTGGCCCGGGTATCAGATCGGTGTGTGAGTCTTAGCTTTGGAACTGTGATGATGGTGCGGTCGCTAGGGTACAAGTTTCAGGTTGAACCAATTTTGGTATGTAGGACTCAGCTTAAGATCGTGCACAAACGTCGGATGCCGATCGACGGTTGCCGAAATTCGACCAAGAGGACTACGATACGGGCCTTACAGCTTTCCCCTCAAAAAAAAATCATTCTCAAAATTTACACAATCATCGCAACTAGACATAACTCATAAAGAAGAGGAAACATAACATCATCATATAAAACCGGAGACAGCATATAAAATACATTATATAATCAATCATCAAAGAGATGGGAATAGCGCTCTTGAATCTCAGCCTCGTGCTCCCAAGACGCCTCATCAATAGAATGGTGACCCCACTGAACCTTCACCAAGGGGATGACCGTAGTCCGGAGGACCTGCTCCTTCCGATTAAGAATATCAATTGGTTGGTCAATGTAAGAAGCATCCTCGCAAACCTCCAATGGCTGTCAATCAATAACAGGAACTATGTTTGACCTACACTTCCTTAACATAAAGATATGAAAAATGTTGTGGATGCTAGACAACTGAGATAGCAGGGCAAGCCAAGAGGCCATGACTCTAATGCGCCCAGTGATCACGAAAGGTCCAATGAATCTCAGGGCAAGCTTGCCCTTCGCTCCGAATCATACCATGCCCTTCATGGGCGAGACATTGAGATACACTCTGTCCCCAACATCGAACTCCAAGGGACAACGCCGACGATCAGCAAAACTCTTCTCCTGGCTCTGAGCTGTGCGCATTCTCTGCCTAATGATACAATAGCCTCTGACGTCTGCTGCACAAGCTCGGGACCTAGGAGACGCCTATCTCTAACCTCAGTCTAACAACTCGGTGATCTGCACTGTCTGTCATATAATGCCTCAAAAGGACCCAGGCTAATGGTCGCCTGATAGTTGTTTTTGTATGCGAACTCAGCTAATCGCAAAAGCTCATCATCAGTACCCCTGAAGCCTATCACGCAAGCCCGAAGCATATCCTCAAGGATCTGGTTAACCCTCTCGGTCTGACCATCAGTCTGTGGATGGTATGCAGTGTTGAGCTGCAATACAGTCCCCATCGATCTCTGAAAGCTCCTCCAAAACTGAGACGTGAACCTCAGATCTTGGTAAAAAATAATCGAGACTGGAATGTCATGCAGTCTTACAATCTCCTCGATGAATAACTTCGCAAGCCAGTCTAAAGACCAGGTCGTACGAATCATAAGAAAATGTGCTGACTTTGTCAGGCGATCCATGACAACCTAGATGACGTCATGACCGTGCTGACTCCTCGGCAAGCCCATAATGAAATCTGTTGACACGTGCTCCCACTTCCATGTTGGGACACTCAATGGCTACAATTGACCAGGGGGTCTCTGATGATCTGCCTTAACACGCTGGCATATGTCACACTTGGCCACAAAACTGGTGATCTGGTGCTTCATCCCCTCCTAAAAATATTGTCACCTCATTTCATGATACATCTTTGTCAACTTAGGGTGGATAGAAAACTCTGATCGATGTGCCTCGGTCATAAGATCTTTGCACAACTCAAGAATATCTGGGACACATAATCGGCCTCTGAAGTGAAGTCCACCATTAGAACCAATCTTCTAATCTATCTGACTCTCAGGTGCTGCCTCTACTCGGTAATACTGTAATGACTCGTCTATCTGCTTAGCCTCGATCAACCTCGCAACAAGAGAGGTTTGAATCGATAGATTCGATAGCTGAACGATAGAAGACTGCAGACGAAAAATCGAAGTTATACTCTGCTATATCCTCGAGCATCCTCCACTCCTTAATCATCATGTGTGCCACCAGGACTCGTGGCTGACGACTGAGGGCATCTGCCACCACGTTCACCTTGTTTGGGTGGTACTGGAGGTCAAAATCATAGTCCTTCAGGAGTCCCATCCAGTGTGTCTGCCTCATATTCAGCTCGGACTGGGAGAACAAATACTTCAAGCTCTTGTAGTCGGAGAAGAGCTCGAACCTAACCTCATAGAGATAGTGTCTCCACACCTTCAATGCAAAGACGACTACTGTAAGCTCCAAATCATGCATGGGGTAGTTCACCTCATGGACCTTGAGCTGAGGAGACGTAAAGGCTACAGGCCTACCGTGCTGCATCAGGACAGCACGTAAACCAATATGTGAAGCATCGGTAAATACAACAAATCCATCACTCCCAGAGGGAAGAGTGAGGACAGGAGAGGATGTCAGACGGTCGTTTAGCTCCACAAATGCCTGCTCACATGTGTCAGTTCAAACAAAATTTATGCTCTTCCGAGTTAACCTGGTCAATGGGGCTATGATACAGGAGAAGCCCTCGATGAAATGCTGGTAGTAGCCCGCCAAACAAAGAAAACTACGGATCTCAAACATAGTCGTGGGCTGGTCCCACAGACGCACTGCCTCAACCTTCAAGGGGTCTACTGTGATACCCTCCTTCATCACCACGTGACCGAGGAACTTCACCTCCTTCTGCAAAACTTGCACTTCTCCAGTTTTGCATATAGCTAGTGGGCACAGAGGGTCTGCAATGGGATCTCCAGATGTTGCAAATGGTTCTCAAGGGTCCTCGAATATATCATAATGTCGTCGATGAAGACCACAACAAACTGATCGAGATATAGATGGAAGAGATCGTTCATCAACTCCATGAAGACAACGGGTGATCTGGTCAGTCCGAAGGACATGACCTGAAACTCAAAATGACCATAACGCGTCCTAAAAGCCGTCTTCAGGATGTCCTCCTCTCGGACCCAAATCTGATGATAACCGGAACGCAAGTCAATCTTTAAAAAGAACTGTGCACCCTGCAGCTGATCAAACAAATCATCTATCCTTGGGAGCGGGTACTTGTTCTTGATCGTGACCCGGTTAAGCTCGCGGTTATCCACGTAGAGCCTCAACAAGCCATCCTTCTTCCTGACAAAAGTACCGGCGCTCCACACGGAGAACTAATCGGACGGATGAATCCTAACTCACACAACTCATCCAACTGTTGATGCAACTCTCGCAACTCCATCGGTGTCATACGATACGGGGCCTTCGAGATAAGCGTGACTGTCCTTGCAGAACAGTCCAAGATGGCGCAGTACTCAGCAAGCCAATCCAGGCCCAAGATAACGCCGAAATTTAACATCAGCGGCACAAGTAAGTTAGCAGACAAAGAGATATCACTGACCAAAATAGGGCAAGACGAATAAAAACAGCCCAATACTGTAGTCTTCCCCAAGGGCGTCGATACTGTCAATCCCTTACTAGTAGACTCTGTCGATAATCCAGTCGATCGATAAAAATCCTCAGACATGAATGAGTGCGAACCACTGGAATTAAATAATACTCGAGCGATACATATAGAGATGGGAAGAATACCCTCCACAACTCCTCTAGATGATTGCAGATCCTTCTAATTAGCGTAAAATCTAGCCTGAGCTGGTTGGGGAGGTGCATGTGCCCTCTTAGGGTGCTGCCACTGTTACTATCACTAAGGCGGTCGAAACTGCTATCTCTGTTGTTGTGGCCTCGAAGGCTGGTGCTGATGCTACTGCTGGGGGGCCTCAGTGGTGGGACCTGCTATTGCTGTTGCTATTGCGGAGGCTATTATGGTGCTCACAGCTAATGTTGTGGAGGTTATTGTGGTGCTCTCGGCAGCTACTTCTGAAGTCAGGGACAGTCCCACCTATGACGTCCTATCCCATTGCATCCATAATAGGTATCAGAAAGCTGCCTCTAAGGTGATGCCGCTAGAGGTGCCGATGGTGCTACTAGTGCTCTGGCTAATGGGTGGCTCCGGTATCTCTGTGGTTGTCGATGTTACTGCTGTTGGGAGCTACCAGATGGGGCCTGCCTCTTCTAGTTTTTCCTCTGATCGCGATCGGTCTACGTGCCGGCCCACTCAGTCTCGTAAATCGGAGCCCTTTGCACTACCGCGTGAAATGTCGGGAGATCATGCCCAATAACACGTCCTCAAAGACCATAAAGCAAGCCGTTCTCAAAACGGCGGGCCTTCCGCCCCTTGTCATCAACCAAATACAGTGCAAACCTCTATAACGCCACAAAACGGGTTGTATACTATGCCACAGACATGTCTCCCTACACTAAGGTCTCGAACTTTAACGCTCGCTGCCGACAAACATGGTTAGGGAAGTGCTGCTTCTCGAATCGATCTACAAAATCATACCATGTCCAGACGAAGTCGAGCCCTACAACACGGGTAATAGAGGTCTACCAGTGCTCGACCTCACCCTGGAGAAGAAATACTGCCAACCGGACTCGTTGTTGGGTCGTACATGCCACAGTATAAAAAATCTTCTCCACATCAGAGCACCACCTCTCGGTTGCTGTCGAATCTGGCTCGCATTGGAAATGCATAGGATCGAGCTGTCTGAACTCTCAAAGATGGGTGCTTGCACGCTCCTACTCTGCCTAGGCTGGCAAAACAACTAGGTGTCTGCCCTGTCCCTGAAGCGCAACCATCACGGCCTACAATATCTACTATAACTGGGAGGCACTCACAGGTACGGTCAAATCCGCACCGGTCTCAGGTGGAGGAATGACATCCTCAGGCTAGGGAGTAGGGATCTCTGGTGGTGGAGCGGGAGTCATTGGTGGTAAAGAGGGAGTCTCAGGTGGTTGAGCAGGAGTCGCTCAGATCGCTCTCTTAGGCGACATGTCCTATAGAAAAGAACAAAGGCGCCTATCAATCCTTGAGAATTCTCGAAGGCATGTTAGGGGACTAAATCGGAAGGTTACGCACTCGGAACCTAATTGTCATAAACTCATACTCAGTATGTGATGTTGTCCTGAATTGTTCCCAATTTATGATCTGATACCAACTTTTGTCATGCCTCAAACTCAGAAACTGGGCACATAAAATTCTTGATCACCGAATCTGGTGCCGATAGCCTCTATAAAACCCAATTCTCGGTTCTCGGTACCCATTTACTAGGTTCTAATCCTGGGATCCTACAAGGAGGATTTTCAACATTAATTTGATTCGTAATGAGCATAACCATAAGCATAACCCACAAACAATGACCACAAGAATACCATCATAAAATCCACTATGAACAAAAAGTTTAAGGTACAATGCATATGAAGGGAAATACAAGACAATAAAGCTAAAACTCTGGAAGCTCTGCAACATGCTCCTACTCTTAAACTGTTACTGCCTAGGGTCACCTGCATGCAACGGTCGCGTATAAGCTTATAGAAAGCTTAGAAGGTGGTGAAAGTGTGTACATAGGTTAGAAATGTAAGTTTGCAATATTAGAATAATGTGAAAATGCCAGTAAGTCCAAGAATGTTATCAGCCGTACCAAGGCTATGTGATGCAAGGCGTGAGTGCTATCGGCCATATCAAGACCATGTGATGCAATGAGTGAATGATGTCGTTCATACCAGAGTGAGAACTATACTGATAATTGATGCTCTAGCGATGAGTTGCATTTATATATGGATTCGGATGAGGATTGGTGTGCTTGAGTTACATCTTGCATCACAAGGCCCTGGGTGAGTAGAAGAGACCTCACTATTCGCCTGCTAGTATAGGGCCTAGATCGTCAATAGTGGACCTAATCCTCAAGTTGGTCAAACTCAACCTAGAAATTGCCCCCTCACTCAGGCGGGTAAGGTCACACCCCTTTCCAATCAACCATGACACAGTGAGAAACGTGACCTACTGGTATACGGCCCTTGTGCGCTCATGTATCCACTCGGTCTCGATGTTGGAGTCATCCTCTAGTACCATAGGGTTTAGGTATTTTCACCCAGGGACATTTATGGCGCCTTAATGCTAGAAACAATATTTCTGGTATCCAATACGGCCATCCACGATATGCCTGTGGAGACTACGACCCTGATGTCGCTAGGGCATATAGTAATCACAATCACACAAATGCAAAGTGAATGAAGCACATAGCCCAATCATGCATCAATCATGCGTATACCGTGAGCTCTTGTGGGATAACTCCGCCTATCAGGGAGTCCCATAAACCATCTGCACTATGACATATACAATGGTCAATCATATCTCATAACAAACATATAGATGATGCATATGCGCATGTATCATGATGTTATGCTGTGAAAAACTCGTAATCAGTAGCGGTAGCCGGTATCGATAATTGGCACCGATAATCAACCTCGACGCAAGGCAGGGCCATAGATGGACAGTCGATGATGGATCAATTAAAATCAATGGGGCCCAAGCGTTTGGGTTAACGCACTAGAGAATGATGAGAATGGGCCTAACAAGGCCATAGGGAAGGTCATAATGTCGACGTCCAACCATCATTGCCCACCAATATGGACCTTTAACCAACATTGCTCCCCATGAATGGCACTCATAGGGCCAATCGTATAATGGGCCCACGACCTCATACAAGGGCCTAATATACATCATCGTGGGCCTTGCTTATGGGACATATACGCATCATATTAGGCCTCACTCATAGGCCAATATATATATATATATATTACATCGGGCCGAATCAAATGAGCCGAATCAGATGGGTCGATTCAAATAAGCCGAATCAGATGGACCGATTCAAATGGGCTAAATCAGATGGGTCTATCAAATGGGCTGTAACGACCTGAAAAATTTCCGTACATTGGGTCGAGTACCACCTCGACCAGAAATCACGTAGGATTAAATCCTTTAGAAACTTAACAAAGTTAACTAAGTACTAAACTCGATTTGTCGTGAAATCCGTTAGGATCGCTTTAAATACGATCTGCAAGACCCAAAACTTGCAGAACAAGTGACGCTAGGTTACCCTAAAGTTTAGAATCAAACTCATTTCCTGTCTGCTCTCGGGAATGAAACGAAACTTCGTATTAGGTCTAGATCGCACATCGAGAGTCCGATTAACCCGAAGTTAAGGAATTAGGACTGCCCCACTGGGCTTAACAAACATCTCAAAAATCAGCTCCATCCGATGTTCCATGGCCATTCGTTTCGATTCGGAGCGAGGGAGTGTGCAAAACACTATTCCCATCCAAAAATAAATATCTGGAATAGTGATCTGGCATCATTCGTTGACGCGTCAGTATTAAGCAACCTGACCATCAGAATCAGACCAAATTACACCCTCGGATTAAGAAAAATTTCAGGAACATTTACATGTACTTGGAATTTCTGATCGTGGCCCACTAACCGTCGAACTGAAAGTGGTCCGCCACGTGCGATCTGGGTATCCGAACGAGTCAAAAACGTAATCCCAAGTAGATCCATCGATGGTGAGCTTAAGTCTGACGTTTGGTTCAAGGAGGGCTACCAGAACTTCCCTTTTGAGCTGGAAAAGCGGCGAAAATCGTATATTAGCAGTACCCCTTGAACCTGAGTCTAATTTCGTAATATTTGTGGCTATAAAAGGAGCTTAGAACAGCCCCTCTCACAGCCATACGAATTTTGGAGAAAACCCTAGAGGGAGAGAGAGAAAGACTTGGAGATTGTTGCCGATTTCACTCCTCCTGCTTTGGACCTTTACACGGCCTACACCGCTTCATTCCAGGTGTTTTCCCGGCGTATTCCATCTCATTTGAAGGTAAGAAACCCTAACCCTAGGTCTGATTTGAAGTGGGATCGAGGTGGGATGTGTACCGACTAACCGATTTCGCTCTTTAGGCTAGAAATCTCCCGTAAACGGAAGTTCTACTACGCTTGCTGATTTGTTTCGTTTCCAAAGGCAAAGGTGAGGACTTTAAGTGTATAAGTTACGGTTTTCAACGCTTTCAATGTCAGATAATGGTAGATTCATGATCTGCTTGCAATTGCACATGTACAAAGTGCTTTCCGTTTCCTGTTTCGATTAACGTTGTGAAATATGGAATTTCACATATTCTAGGTATACGTAGAAATACCGTATACGTATTTTTTTTGGATAAATGTTTGACATGTTTATTTAATGTATGATTATATAATATATGAATAAATTACTAGTTTGGCGAAAGGAATCGCCAAAATATATGTTCACTTGTAAATGCGTCGTATGTTGAAATTACGTATTTTAGAAATACCGTATACGTATTTCTTTTGGAATAATGTTTGACATATATATTTAATGTATGATTATACAATACATGATTAAAATACTAGCTTGGCGAAAGGAATCGCCGCAAGCTATGTTCCTTTGTAAACACTATGTATGTCGAAATTGGGTATACGAGGAAGTACCCTATACGTATAAAATTTGCTGATGCGATTGCCATGTTTAATTGCTGTATGATTATGATGTATATGTATAAAATACTAGTTTAGTAAAGGGACAACCCTAGTACACACTTCTCTAGCATACGTCATGTATGTTGAAATAGTGCATTCCAAGTGTTGGTGAAATCACTTGTGAGTGTAAGTGCTTAAGTGTTAGAACCTTAGGTAGGTGCTGAGATGGGATTCTCCGCTACCTTAGAGTCACATATGACACTCTCCATGTGGTTGTTCACTCTAACCACTCACCTATGAACTCTAAGTATTTGTATCCCTATTTGCATAAATGTTTTATAACATGCTTTTGAACATGCTTTGTAATTTGTTTATTACCATGTTTCATGATATGCGTTGTAACATGATTACTAGTGTCCTTGAATTACCATGTATCATGCCGTATTTCATATGCTATGGTTAGGACTTGACTGAGCTTGGGACTATGTTCATAGTCCAGCATCCAGATCGACTTGAAGATGTGGTTGGGATTCATTCCGCCATGCATGATGTGTTGGCGAACCCGTGTCGTACTTCGGTTGGCGATAGTGGTTGGCCACACGAGGTGCTTCTGCGCTTCATATTGCCCAACTTGTTGTGCGCTCGAGCCAGCCGAACACGTCAAGTAAACCGTGTGTCTTATGTATGTTCACCATGTTTGGTCGCTAATGCTTGAACCTAGGGTACCAAACTTTACGGTGATAATCCCGTTAACCATGGTACCTCGATCCGCTAAGACTCATGAGCCGGGCATGGTGGTATGGGACACCGTGGTCGAGCCGTCGGCCCACGCCGGGGCTACGTGCCTCCCGTAGTGACCAAAGTGAGCAACTCAACTCGTGAGCCGATTATGGTGGTATGGGACACTATATTCGCGCTGTCGGCCTACATTGATAAGGTGATGGGGGAGTGGTGCAACCTTTGTGCGTAACAGCCCTGGCAGCCCTTTGTAGTGACCGCGAGCATATTCTGAAGTTGCAGCGTGCCTTAGGATTCGCCACGATATATAGAGTATGAACTAGGTATGTTTCTGTATAGTGATGAATCGTTTAAGGGGTGATGGGGGAGTGGTGTAACCTTTGTGCGTAACAGCCCTGCAGTGACCTAGAAAATACACCATTGTCTGATATTAACTAGGACTGACGACCCTAGATTGGATCATGTTTGGAAATGATATAAGGGAGGTACCTTAGTTTCCCAATCCTGCTGTTTGAAATGAATTAATTAAAAACTCGGTAATCATGCTCATCATACATCGCATGTGCCTGGAAGATGTGGAGCACTGTGGGATGTAAGCATACGCGAACGTGAGATGGTGTCGCCTGAGGGAGTATGTCGGTGAGGGCATCCATCATAACTGCATTCATAATTGCATTAACCAGAGTAACTAGGAGTGTTTGATTTACTGCTTTATCATTACTGCTTGACTGTATTGATAACATGATAACTCATGCCTTATCGTTCCACTGAGTTAGCTACTCACTCCCACGTTACGGGACGGTGTTGCGCACACCAACCGGACTGTCAGGGTTTAGGTGATCCGACTACTCGGGAGGCGAGCCCGATTATGACGAGGACCGGAGGAGTTCTCGTATATGCGGTCATTGGCGGCTTCGACTAGGCACGGGATCGATGGGATTTACAGGATTGTACCTAGTTTATTTTGACATTTTATTTATATAAACAGACATGTATATTGTGACTCGTATGATTCATATTCATACTGGATAATGAATCGTTTATTTTGTTTCTTTACATACATATATATACGATTCGGTCTTCCGCTTGCTTTTATACAACCGATCCGGGAGTATGAATTATCGCTTTGGTATAATCTCATTCATGTTTACTGCTCTAACATAGACAACATTCAAATATCATTAAACATGCTGCATAAGTGATGCGTTGGAACTTGGGAGTTGAGTTACACTCGACCCCCGATTTTCAGGGCGTTACAAGTTGGTATCAGAGCATGATTTTGATTAAACCGGACCTGAGTTATGTCCCCACTACGTACGCTGACGCATTATACTTAGGAGGGTGCGCAAATCTAGCAACAGTCTTAGGGTCTCCCGATTTTGCCGTTCGGCGAAGTTCATTGCAAATGGACAGTTTGATCGAGTGCGTACTCGATCCCGACCACACTTATGGACCCCAAGTCACTCCTAGATCGTCTAATGATGTGTCCAGGTCACAATCCACCAACAATTAGTCGTTAAAAATCAGGAAAAATCAGATTATATCAGAAATGTACCGGAACTGACCGTTCTAGAACTGAAATGAGTCCGTGGGCCCCCACGACTAATCCATCAAGGGTTCAGACCAAAACAGGGTGCATTTGGCACCCTGGGAGTGTGGCAAACAGGGTCAAACTGCGGCGGCGTGGTTCCGGCCAAGCCCGACCGCGGCGGCGCCGCGGCACCGGCGGTGGAACGCGGTCCTGATTGCTTTCCCATGAAGCGAAGCGTGGGGCTGGTCGGCCCAGCCCCCTCTAACCCTTGGCACGTGCCATTTTGGCAATAGGTTAGGTTTTAAGGGGCTGGAACACCCCTTTCTCTCATTTCACCCCCTTTTCAAGCACCTTCACCTCCATTTCCGATTTTGCTGAAAACTCATCCCTCCAAACCTTCAATCCTTCCATTTCCTTCCATAACTCATACACCCCTACCTTCCACAACAGCCCCAGCTTCCTCCTTTCCCCATTTTCACAAGTTGGAGCTCTCATACCCCTCCTTGGAGCTCAAAATCGGGTAATCTACTAACCCATTCTATTTTCTTCTTGTTTCTTCTTCATTTCCTACCTCTAGAGCTCCTTCCACACCTGTTGGATTGTTGATTGTGGAAGATAAAAGAAATCAGCCCCTTTATTTCCCATTTTGGAAATTTTCCATGGCCCTCCTTGGTGTGGTGGCTACCATTTTCTCCATTTCCTCCATCCTATCTTTCATGGGAAAGAGGAAAACCGCGGCCGATGACGCCGGCCCAAGTAGGCCAGCCCATTCCTGAAGGAGATCCGACGTTGGGGCCGGCACAAGCACCGTGCGGGAGTTTAGGTCGAAGCGAGACCTGGATCCTGACCACCCCGCCAGAAATGCTTATCCGATAGGCATGGAATATGGGCGCTTCGCGGGCCGTAAGGTTGTGTTTGAAGCTCATGTGGATGAAAGGATGTTCGGGCTACACCCGATGATGGACCACTTGGTGGATATCGAGTGGAATTATATTTTTGAAGGCGAGTCTCCCGCATGTGAGAACACGGTCCGCGCTTTCTACGCTCACATCGTGGACTTATCAGTAGAGCCTCTTCGCCATCGTCTCGTGAGGGGCATAAGGCGCACAATCACTGTGGATAAGGTGGTTCGAATCACGAAGATTTCGCTTGGTCAAGTGCATCCTAATGATGACTTCTCTAGAAGTGCGCGGGAAAGGGATCGCCGTACGTGATTTCTCTGTGGTCGCTGGGTTACTTGGAAGCGAGGAAATTGTATTGCGGCGACAAAGATGTCCGAAGACTTCCATTTGCTCCATCACATCTTCACATACAATGTATACCCACGGTGGGGTAACCGCACGGAATGTACTAGGGTGATGGTGGACTTTCTGTACAAGATGGGACGCTGGGACAACATATGCCTGCCCACATTCATCCTATCCCAGATAGTTAATGTTGTTCGTTCTGCCAGGAACGATCTTTCGCTCCCATTTGGCCGACTGATCTGCAGGATGGCTCGTGATGTAGGCTCTGATTGAATATGGAGGATCTTGCACCAGTCCGAGTCATAAGTGAAGCGACACTCAGGAATATGAAGATCGGCCCCCAACAGCGGCAAGCCCGACTCGACGAGTCTGGAGATGAGTCGGATAGCACCGGCGAGGAGAGTGTTGACCTCCAGGCTGAGAGTGATGAGGAGCGTGGTGATGACATACAGGAAGAAGAATCTGAGCTGCTCAGGACACAGAGGAGAGTTCACCCCCTGCGGCTCAGGAGCATGGTGTGGATCGAGATACTTTTGATGCGCGATTGGCCCGTCTTGAGGAGAGGCAAGCCGCCTTGCAGCAAGAGGTTGGACAAGTTCGGGCTGAGATTGGTCACGTTCGAACCAAACTTGAAGAGAATGAAGCCTACATGAAGAAGAGTTTCAAGAAGATGTCTCGTACGTTGAACGTCATCCTGTGCTGTGCGCAGGATAAGAATGCTCCTCCTCCACCGCCTACTTCGGATGCTTAGTCATCCATGTTGTTGTATGTTGCGTTTGCTTTAGTTGCCGCGATAGGCGGTTTGTGCTTTCGTACGGATGTTGTATTAGGTAGTAGCGTGTTCTCAGTGTTTAATGTGTGGATGTATTGGTTATCATGTGATTTCCGTCATGATTCATGTAAACTCTGTAATCCATGTATTATGACTAATTTTGGGTGAATGAAAGGCATGTAGCCCCTTTTGTTTTGATTATGTGTGGAATGCTTAAAGTGCTTTATAATGTGTGTTATGCTGTATCTCACCAATGCTGTACCCTGTGTTGTATAATGCATGCCGCGACAGTATACGCGGAGCACCGCATATCTCCGTCTGACTGGCTCTATGGACCAGACTCCTTCTGGTAGTAGCGGTCCTGCGGACCGTGGGTTTGGTTCTGATCAGCCCCCTGCTGGTCCTGCTGGTGGATTGCCACCTTACACGCCCTCGGTCCGTGAGCAGTTTTGGCCGTCATCTTCTCGCAAAGATGACTCCCTGTGTCGCTCCGCCGACCGATAGATTTGAGTACCGATGTTGATGATGCATCGCCAGACAGACACAAGAGAAGAAGAAGAAGCACTAGTAGCTTATGGCCACTATCGCTGAGGCCTTGTCCCATGGTGGTAGTGCGACTCCACCTACGACATCTGCTTGTCCTGCCGGGCACCCGGAGCCTCCTGTTCAGTGTGAGGATGTGCCTCTGCCTTCACCCGTGGTGCCTCCTGCTGGAGATGTCAGCACACACAGTCTACTCGAGCGATTTCAGCGCTTGAGGCCTCCTTCATTCATGGGTACTCATAGACCCGAGGAGGCAGAGTTTTGGCTTGACCGCATCTCTAAGATGCTTCGGATGCTGCATTGCTCAGAGGCAGAGCAGGTAGAGCTGGCCGCTTTCATGTTTGAGAGGGAGGCCAGTTTATGGTGGGACAGTGTGTTGCGGTCTGTCGCAGCAGATTACGTATGGACCTGGGAGGCTTTTGAGTTCCGGTTCCATGAGAAATATTACCCGCAGACTTACCGACATGAGCGGGAGGATGAGTTTCTGCGCCTCAGGCAGGGAGGCATGACGATTACAGAGTACGAGCACCGCTTCACAGAGTTGGGCCGCTTTGTCCCGACTATACTAGTGGACGAGCAGATGCGGATGCGTCGATTTTCTTTGGGCTTGCGACCGGAGATACGGTCGAAGATATGCTGCCTCAGTATACCTACCTATGCAGCACTGGTTCACATGTCTATGACGGCAGAGCAGGATGTGGACCGGATGGCCTGATCTCGTGGTGCTATGGTTGCGAGGCCACGACAGGAGATATAGAGTAGGCCTATCCTAGGCAAGAGGCCTCGTGTTGACTCGCCTCCTAGGATCGCAGCGCCAGGGGCTCAGGTGAGGCGCCCTGTTGTGACCTGCACGTACTGCAGGAAACAGGGTCATCTTATCAGGAGTTGTTTCGCGCGAATGAAGGACAGTGGTTTCTCTCCGCCACAGATGTTGGGCCATTCTCGCCCACAGGCCATATCAGCTCCACCGCTACAGACGGCTCCTGCACATCCTTCCTTCCGACCTCCTGTGCCGCGCTTCAGGCCACCACAGCGACCCTTGGCTCCTCAGCCGAACCGCTAGCACAGGCTCGCTTTCATACTCTTGTGGCCGAGGCACCGAGACGTCGGTTTCAGCTCCGACGGCTTTCGAGGGTACGGCTTTTATTCATGGCACTCCTGTTTCTTTGTTGGTAGACACTGGGTCCACCACTTCTATTGTTTCTTGTGGGGTGGTGAAACGCCTATCTTTGCATACGATTCCCACTAAGGGAATGAGACTCACTACGGCTACCGGGACCTGTTCGGATGTCACACGATTATGCGAGGGTTGCTCGGTAGTTTTGGGTAGCAGCACAGTGCTCGTCGACCTCATTGTTGCTCCACTATGGCACTACGACGTTATCCTTGGTATGGATTGGCTCACCAGGATGAGGGCGGAGGTAGATTGCGATACTCGGATCGTAACGGCCTATGGACCTGACGGTACAGCTTTCACGTTCCCTGCAGTCGGGCCTGGCCTGTCGAGTTGATTGTTATCTTTGCTTTGCTTGTGCCGATTGATGGTCCGACAAGTAGATAGTACGCGGTGGTTCGAGAATTTGCGGGCGTGTTTGAGACTATCCCCGGTTTACCTCCTCGGCGTGAGATTGATTTCACGATTGACCTTACGCTCGGTGCGACGCCCATCTCGTTGCCGACTTATCGTATGCCTCCATGTGAGATGGAGGAGCGCTGTGCGTATTGATGGACTTGTAGAGAAAGGTTTTATTCGGCCTAGTGTGTCTCCTGGGGAGCACCGTGTTGTTCGTGAAGAAGAAGGACGGTCGCTACGGTTGTGTATTGATTACCGTAGGTTGAACCAGTCACGGTGAAAACAAGTATCTCCTTGCCCCAGATTGATGATCTGTTCGATCAGTTGAGGGGGGCGAAGTATTTCTCGAAGATTGATCTTCAGTCAGGGTACCACCAGTTGCGCGTGAGAGAGGAGGACGTGCAGAAGACAGCCTTCAGGACGTGCTTTGGCCACTATGAGTTCTTGGTGATGTCGTTCGGTCTGACGAACGCACCAGCCGTGTTCATGGATCTGATGAACCGGGTATTTCGGCCTTTCCTCTACCGATTCGTCATCGTCTTTATCGATGACATCTTGATATACTCCACAAGTCGGGAGGAGCACGAGGAGCACTTGCGAGCGGTATTGGATACACTGAAGAAGAACCAGTTGTTTGCGCAATACAAGAAGTGCGACTTCTGGCAGGAGGAAGTCAAGTTCTTGGGACATGTAGTGTCCAAGGATGGGATAGTAGTGGACCTTGCTAAGGTAGCTGCGGTTCAGGATTGGCAGCAGCCTGAATCGGTTACTGAGGTGAGGAGTTTCCTTGGTCTGGCTGGGTACTACAGACGTTTCATTCGGGATTTCTCGAAGATCGCCAGGCCATTGTCTCAACTGACTCGGAAGGACCTGAAGTTCGCCGGAATGAGAAGGCGGAGGCGCTTTTAAGGAGCCGAAGGACAAGTTGACGTCCGTCCCCGTGCTAGTATTGCCGAGCAAGGGGTGAAATACACGGTATATCCGACGCGTCTCGCGTTGGTTTGGGTTGTGTCCGATGCGAAGGATAGGGTGATTTCGTATGCCTCGAGACAATTAAGGAAGCACAAGGAGAATTACCCTACACATGACACGGAGTTGGCGGTATCATCTTTGCATTGAAGCTCTGGAGACATTACCTCTACGGTGAGGAGTTCGAGCTTTTCTCGTGACCACAAGAGCCTTAAATACATATTCATACACGTGGGATTTGAATATGAGACACAATGCCGATAGATGGAGACCTTGAAGGACTTCAAGTTCGAGGTTTCTACCATCCCGGCAAGGCGAACCTTGTGGCAGACGCGTTGAGCCTTGAGCCGCAAGAAGGTGATTGCATTTGCGGCACCGCTGATGATAGCCGAGTGGGGCATGGTAGAGTTTGTGCGGGACTTCAAGCAGAGACTCACTGTCGAGGAGCCATTTGAGTGTGTTGCGCACGTTCGGGTGCGGCCACTTATTGACGACAGGATTGTTGAGGCCCAAGAGGGCGATATACTACTGTCCGAGCTTCGAGAGCAGGCTAGCGACGCCATGGACTCCGAGTGGAGAGTCGGTTCTAATGGGGGTTTACGATTTCGTGGCCGCCTATGTGTTCCAGATGTGCCTGACTTGAGACGCGAGCTTCTCGAGTCTGCCCATAACTCGAAGTTTGCGATGCATCCTGGTAGCACGAAGATGTACCAGGATATGAGACGGACGTATTGGTGGGATAACATGAAGGCCCACATTGCTGAGTATGTGTCTCGATGTCCGACGTGCCAGCCGGGTCAAGGCGAGTAACATCGCCGACCTCTCGGACCGCTTCAGCCCATGCCTATAGCGGAGTGGAAGTGGGACTTCATCTCCATGGACTTCATATCAGGGTTGCCGAAGACGAGGAAGGGGCACGATTCCATTTGGGTGATTGTGGACCGGTTGACCAAATCGGCCCATTTCCTCCCTATCAGAGTTACGAACTCCGCAGACGAGCTGGCTAGATTGTACATCAGGGAGATCGTCCGTCTGCACGGGGTTCCTTTGGAGATCGTGTCGGACAGAGACAAGTGGTTCACATCTATCTTCTGGACTCGTATCCAGGAGGCGATGGGTGTGAAGTTGAAGTTCAGTACAGCGTTTCATCCTCAGACTGATGGGCAGACAGAGCGGGTGAATCAGATTCTGGAGGATATGTTGCGAGCATGTGTGTTGGACTTCAAGGATAGTTGGCATGACTGTCTTCCGTACGCAGAGTTCGCCTACAACAACAGCTTCCAGGCGACTATTGGCATGGCGCCATATGAGGCTCTATATGGTCGACCTTGTAGGGCACCGCACTGTTGGGCAGAGGTTGGAGAGCGTAGCCTGATTGGCCCGGAGTTGGTTCAGGCGACTATAGAGAAGGTAGACATTATCAGGCGTCGATTACTCACAGCGCAGAGCAGGCAGAAGAGTTACGCCGATACGAGGCGGCGACCGCTGGAGTTCGAGGTCGGTGATCATGTGTTCCTTCGGGTTCCCCTATGAAGGGAGTCCTTCGGTTTGGGAAGAAGGGAAAGCTCACACCGAGGTTTATCGGTCCTTTTCAGATACTGGATCGAGTGGGTGATGTGGCTTATCGGCTCGCCTTGCCTACACCACTTGCTTTCGTACACAACATATTTCATGTATCTATGCTGAAGAAATACGTTCCTGATCCTTCGCATATCATCAGATGGGAGCAGGTACAGTTGAGCGAGGATGCTACATATGAGTTGCGCCCGACGCGCATCCTTGACAGGAAGGAGCAGGTACTACGTAGCAAGGTCATCCCACTTGTGAAGGTGCTTTGGACACATCATTCCGAAGAAGAAGCTACCTGGGAGACTGAGACTGAGGTCAGGAAGAACTACCCTCAGATTCTCGAGGAGTACGAAAAGGTATAAATTTCGAGGACGAAATTTTTTGTTTAAGGGGGGTAGATTGTAACGACCTGAAAAATTTCCGTACATTGGGTCGAGTACCACCTCGACCAGAAATCACGTAAGATTAAATCCTTTAGAAACTTAACAAAGTTAACTAAGTACTAAACTCGATTTGTCGTGAAATCCGTTAGGATCGCTTTAAATACGATCTGTAAGACCCAAAACTTGCAGAACAAGTGACGCTAGGTTACCCTAGAGTTTAGAATCAAACTCATTTCCCGTCTGCTCTCGGGAATGAAACGAAACTTCGTATTAGGTCTAGATCGCACATCGGGAGTCCGATTAACCCGAAGTTAAGGAACTAGGACTGCCCCACTGGGCTTAACAAACATCTCAAAAATCAGCTCCATCCGATGTTCCATGGCCATTCGTTTCGATTCGGAGCGAGGGAGTGTGCAAAACACTATTCCCATCCAAAAATAAATATCTGGAATAGTGATCTGGTATCATTCGTTGACGCGTCAGTATTAAGCAACCTGACCATCAGAATCAGACCAAATTACACCCTCGGATTAAGAAAAATTTCAGGAACATTTACATGTACTTGGAATTTCTGATCATGGCCCACTGACCGTCTAACTGAAAGTGGTCCGCCACGTGCGATCTGGGTATCCGAACGAGTCAAAAACGTAATCCCAAGTAGATCCATCGATGGTGAGCTTAAGTCTGACGTTTGGTTCAAGGAGGGCTACCAGAAATTCCCTTTTGAGCCGGAAAAGCGGCGAAAATCCTATATTAGCAGTACCCCTTGAACCTGAGTCTAATTTCGTAATGTTTGTGGCTATAAAAGGAGCTTAGAACAGCCCCTATCACAGCCATACGAATTTTGGAGAAAACCCTAGAGGGAGAGAGAGAAAAGAGAGAGAAAGACTTGGAGATTGTTGCCAATTTCCCTCCTCCTGCTGTGGACCTTTACACGACCTACACCGCTTCATTCCAGGTGTTTTCCCGGCGTATTCCGTCTCATTTGAAGGTAAGAAACCCTAACCCTAGGTCTGATTTAAAGTGGGATCGAGGTGGGATGTGTACCGACTAACCGATTTCGCTCTTTAGGCTAGAAATCTCCCGTAGACGGAAGTTCTACTACCCTTGCTGATTTGTTTCGTTTCCAAAGGCAAAGGTGAGGACTTTAAGTGTATAAGTTACGGTTTTCAACGCTTTCAATGTCAGATAATGGTAGATTCATGATCTGCTTGCAATTGAACATGTACAAAGTGCTTTCCGTTTCCTGTTTCGATTAACGTTGTGAAATATGGAATTTCACATATTCTAGGTATACGTAGAAATACCGTATACGTATTTTTTTTGGATAAATGTTTGACATGTTTATTTAATGTATGATTATATAATATATGAATAAATTACTAGTTTGGCGAAAGGAATCGCCAAAATATATGTTCACTTGTAAATGCGCCGTATGTTGAAATTACGTATTTTAGAAATACCGTATACGTATTTCTTTTGGAATAATGTTTGACATATATATTTAATGTATGATTATACAATACATGATTAAAATACTAGCTTGGCGAAAGGAATCGCCAGCAAGCTATGTTCCTTTGTAAACACTATGTATGTCGAAATTGGGTATACGAGGAAGTACCCTATACGTATAAAATTTTGATGAGATTGCCATGTTTAATTCTTTGTATGATTATGATGTATATGTATAAAATACTAGTTTAGTAAAGGGACAACCCTAGTACACACTTCTCTAGCATACGTCATGTATGTTGAAATAGTGCATTCCAAGTGTTGGTGAAATCACTTGTGAGTGTAAGTGCTTAAGTGTTAGAACCTTAGGTAGGTGCTGAGATGGGATTCTCCGCTACCGTAGAGTCACATATGACACTCTCCATGTGGTTGTTCACTCTAACCACTCACCTATGAACTCTAAGTATTTGTATCCCTATTTGCATAAATGTTTTATAACATGCTTTTGAATATGCTTTGTATTTTGTTTATTACCATGTTTCATGATATGCGTTGTAACATGATTATTAGTGTCCTTGAATTACCATGTATCATGCCGTATTTCATATGCTATGGTTAGGACTTGACTGAGCTTGGGATTATGTTCATAGTCCAGGCATTCGGTATCAGACTTGAAGATGTGGTTGGGATTCGTTCCGCCACGCATGATGTGTTGGCGAACCCGTGTCGTACTTCGGTTGGCGATAGTGGTTGGCCACACGAGGTGCTTCTGCGCTTCATATCGCCCAACTTGTTGTGCGCTCGAGCCAGCCGAACACGTCAAGTAAACCGTGTGTCTTATGTATGTTCACCATGTTTGGTCGCTAATGCTTGAACCTAGGGTACCAAACTTACCAGTGATAATCCCGTTAACCATGGTACCTCGATCTGCTAAGACTCATGAGCCGGGCATGGTGGTATGGGACACCGTGGTCGAGCTGTCGGCCTACGCTGGGGCTACGTGCCTCCCCGTAGTGACCAGTGAGCAACTCAACTCGTGAGCCGATTATGGTGGTATGGGACACTATATTCGCATTTGTCGGCCTACATTGATAAGGTGATGGGGAGTGGTGCAACCTTTGTGCGTAATGTACCACAGCGCCCTTTGTAGTGACCGCGAGCATATTCTGAAGTTGCAGCGTGCCTTAGGGTTCGCCGCGATATATAGAGTATGAACTAGGCCTGTTTCTGTATAGTGATGAATCGTTTAAGGGGTGATGGGGGAGTGGTGCAACCTTTGTGCGTAATAGCCTTGGTAGCCTCTGCAGTGACCTAGAAAACACACCATCGTCTGATATTAATTAGGACTGACGACCTTAGATTGGATCATGTTTGGAAATGATATAAGGGAGGTACCTTAGTTTCCCAATCCTGCTGTTTGAAATGAACTAATTAAAAACTCGGTAATCATGCTCATCATACATCGCATGTGCCTGGAAGATGTGGAGCACTGTGGGATGTAAGCATGCGCGAACGTGAGATGGTGTCGCCTGAGGGAGTATGTCGGTGAGGGCATCCATCATAACTGCATTCATACTTGCATTAACCAGAGTAACTAGGAATGTTTGATTTACTGCTTTATCATTACTGCTTGACTGTATTGATAACATGATAACTCATGCCTTATCGTTCCACTGAGTTAGCTACTCACTCCCACGTTACGGGAGGTGTTGCGCACACCAACCAGACTCTGTCTCAGGTTTAGGTGATCCGACTACTCTGGAGGCGGAGCCCGATTATGACGAGGACCAGGAGGAGTTCTCGTATATGCAGCCACGGGCCGGCTTCGACTAGGTCGCTGGGACCGATGGGATTCTGAGGATTGTACCTAGTTTATTTTGACATTTTGTTTATATAAACAGACATGTATATTGTGACTCAGAAGGATTCATACTCTGGATAATGAATCGTTTATTTTGTTTCTTTATATACATATATATACAGTTCAGTCTTCCGCTTGCTTTTATACAACTGATCTGGAGTATGAATTACTGCTTTGGTATAATCTCATTCATGTTTACTGCTCTAACACAGACAACATTCAAATATCATTAAACATGCTGCATAAGTGATGCGTTGGAACTCGGGAGTTGAGTTACACTCGACCCCCGATTTTCAGGGCGTTACATGGGCCGAGTCAATTGGGCTGATCAAATGGGCCGAATTAATTAGGCTGATCAGATGGGTCAAATCAATTGGGTCGAAACAATTGGGTCGAATTAAATGGGCCGAATCAATTGGCCCTAATACACATCACTATGGGCCTCTACCCATGGGCTCCAAATACATCACAATGGACCTTAACCCATGGGCTCCAAATATGTCATATTACGCCTCCCAAATACAACAAGTAGGCCACACTGCTTGGGCCGCACCATTCATCCATCTATAGAGATCATTTTAGAGCATTATTTAAAAATGAATCAAACCAAAAGATCATCTAGACCATACCACAAATAATAGTGGTGATAATGATTTCCACTGTTAAAATTTAGAGGGCCCACCATAGCATTTATTTTCCATCCAGTCGGTTCATAAGGTCACAAAGACCTGAATTGAGAGGAAAAAAAAAACAAATATCATATTGGTCCAAAACTTCTGTAACCCAAAAGGGGTTTCAATGGTAGACGTTCAGCTCCACTGTTTTTGCAGTGTGGTCCACCTGATAATTGGATCTGTCTTATTTTTTAGTCTCAAGCTTGAGAGAAGCTAACCAAATGAATGGACGGCTGGATAGTCCTCAGCATCAAGGTGGGCCGCTAGATGGCGTGGCTAAAACATATACATTAAAGTGGGATCTCCATCGTCCTAGTCAGCGGACAGTGGAAATGAACGATCTGGATGTTACACATAACCCATGATCAAACCCTCTTGTTGGCTTCACCACAACAAGTAGGTGGGACCACAGAGTTGTTGATGTCAATGTAGCAACCCCACAGCTGGTGCAAGGTATGCCAGTCAATTCGCTTCTATCCACATCTTGGATTGGAAGTTGTGCATAGCCACATATCAAGGTGGGCTCCACTGTCCATAGCCAGACGATGGATGAATGAATGAAATACATGCATCTGATGGGTTTCACATGGAAGTGGCCCACCAGTATAAGGTAATATAATATAATATATTATATTATATTATAATATATTATATTTATATATGTATACATGTGTGTGTATGAGAGGGAGAGAGGCCAGACGCTGGATGGATGGCTGGATGGAAGAAGCACATCCATCATGGTGGGCCCCACAAGAATGGATGGTTTGGATGACCCCACGCCACACGGTGGCCCCACGTCCAGCGACCCACGCTGTGCAACAAGCTGACTTTATGTTTCCTTTCGTCCAGGCCCATCTAAATGGACTATCAGGTGGGCCCACTCGGTGGATGGCATTTGTGAAATACTTCATGGTGGGCCACACACACACACACACACACACACCATCCATATAAGAGAGAGAGAGGAATGGTGAGATGGAGGGACCTCGCCACTATGGGTCCCTCTCTCATATAATGCATTCATCAGGTGGGTCCCTCAATAAGTGGGCCTTATAAACTAAAATCAATGGTGGATCACCCACCTATCGGCCTTCTTCTTTAGCTCCTTCGACTCGTATGCTCTGTGCCTTCAATTTTAATGATGATTGATGAAGAATGAATGGTTGAGATGGGAGATGAGAGGGTGGGCCACACTTGGCTTTGGGAGAGAGCTTGGGGAGTTGGATGTTGGATTTTTTTGGTTGCTTGGGAGTGAAGAGAGAAAATGAGAGAGAGAGAGAGAGGGAAGTGATGGGATGAAAAGCGATGGAGTGATGGGTAATGGGTGGAGTGGAGTTATAAGAAAGGGATGGGTGGAGAGAGAGAGAGAGAGTTGACTTTAGGAATGGGAAAGGGATGGGTTGCTTGTACTTGTGGCATGGTGTGTACTTGACTTGATTGATTGATTGATGGGATAGGTCATAGAGATTCTTTCAGAATTCGCACGCACGACATTTCTTCAGAATGAACGCGAGCCCACATCTCCTGGCATAGGTATCGGATCGGTGCGCGAGTCACAACGTTGAAACCGTGGCGATGGTGCGGTCTCTAGGGTACAAGTTCCGAGTCAAGCCAATTTTGGGATGCAGAACTTGGCTTTGGATCACATGCAAACGTCGGTTAAGGTCGAGGGTTGGCAAAATTCGACCGAGAGGACTGTGGAAGCCTATGGAATAGTACAGTCTATGATACGGGCCTTGCAGAAGGCAGATTCAAATCTTAAGTGGACCACATCACAGGAAAGAGTGATGATTGAACATGCACCATTAAAAACTTCATAAAGTCCATTGTGAGTTGATTAGCTCACATAGACCTTAATGATGGCAAAACAAAAATATCAGCTTGATCCACAAGTACTTTTGTTCTGTTTATTGATTACACTTATGTTCTGCTTTTTATTTTTAGTCTTGGTCACCATTTGTTGTTGGCTTGGAAAATTCTAATTCTAATAAGGGTGCAGCTTTCAGAAATTACACAGATTTTTAGCTCTGGTAGCTAATCGTCAGTAGCCTTCATTGTCAAAAGATTCATTCAAGTCACATGTTCCATGGAAGAATATGGTCAGGCATATCATCATGTGATTTTTTATATTTTTCCTTTTTCCCTTTTAATTTTTTTAAAAAGAAGAAGACTGCATATACTCTTTAACAACACTGTTTCTTGCCCAAGTCCTATAATTGCACTTTGGACAAGCTTCTGTTGAAAAGTAAAGGATAGCAGAGGAGGTTACATCATTGTTAAAATTGTGTTGATATTGACACCATCCCCTCTGAACGGTCAGTTAAGAATTTTCATTTAAAAAAAAAATTTGCACTATAGTCAAAATTATAGTTAGATTTGTTTATGTGAACAAATTTCTTAAATTTGTACTATAGTCAAAGTGTCCAGATGCACCAATTTGTACAATGGAGATCAATCACGATAATCAACCTTCACATTAAGGTAACAAATATTATATATATGTTTTTTTTTTTTTTTTTTTTTTTTTTTTTTTTTATAGTTTGTTAGTGTCAGCAAGGAAACTTCTCTCTTGTGCATGGAGTTTATAGGAACCCAATTGTCTCATGATCCAGACCATAGCACCAGTGTCTATCATCATTGATGGATGGACCATGTTCAAAAACTATTATTAGTTAGACAATTCTTGCCTTTCGTTCATTGACATGCAAATACATGGTTGAAGAGATGTAGACGAACTATCCACATTTAAGGGGCAAAAGGCTAATGATCGGATGATAAGATGTTTCAATTTGGATGGGGACATCATGCACCATCAAGAATTTCCTGATAATCCACTCTTATTTTCATTTCAAACAATGTTATGGCCAAAGACATTCACTAATGATGGGATTACAATCCATCAAAGAGCAATACAAAACAAAATATCAAGCTAACAACATCTATAGAAGTGACATGTAAATTGTCCGACAGTTCATGTTAGGATTTCTACTAGTCAGATGATCATAGCCACTATTAACTTTTGGATGTTGAACATGTTTACAATTGGTTGGACTTTTCCCTAATCACTGCCAATTATAGGACTTTTCAAGCAAGTTAGGCTTCACTAATTTAACCAGTCAACAACCCGAATATATCCATCTTTTGTGTTTTCTCCATTTAGGTGTCTAATTATTGACCTCCAATACCTGACACATGGTGTACCTAGTTCTTAATACTAAATATGCCTTTTGTTTTCTTGCAGGCCTATAATGGTAGGACTAGATGAAATAGCAATTGTTGTTTCATTATGGTCAGGAATCCCAATTCAGCATCTCAATGCAAATGAAAGGATGCTTCTAGTGTCTCGATGAGCAGCTTAGGAAACGTGTGATTGGCTAAGATGATGTCGTCGATGCCATCTCTCCCGCATTGGGCTGAAGGACCTTGACAGACCCATTGTAGCAATGCTCTTCTGTGGCCCAACTGGAGTTGGGAAGTGTAACGCCCTGAAAATCGGGGGTCGAGTAGTAACTCAACTCTTGAGTTCCAGAAGATCACTTATGCAACAAAATGAATGATGATTGAATGTTGACTGTATTAGAGTAGTGAACATGAGTGAGATTAAGCCAAAACAACATATCATACTCCAGAGACATTTAATTTTGCAAGTGGAAGACTATGATAGATAGATAAAATATATAAACTATGATGAGTCTCCAGAGTGTGATAACATTACCAGGTTATATAAATACAAGTACAGTTCTGAAATATACCAAATGTGTAAGTTCACTGGCTTCTATCCCAGTACCATAGCCCCGACAATACAGTACCAGGTCTTCAGAGACCCGCCAGAGAATTTCATGATAGGAGAACTTCTCCTCATCACCATAGAAGTAGTCCGGCTCTGCTTCATAAGCATCGCCATCATCTGAAATTCAACAATTCTGTTTGGTGTGTACAACACCGTCCCGTAACGTGGGAGTGAGTAGCTAACTCAGTGGAACAATAAAGCATAAGTTAACATGTTATCGATGCAGTCAAGCAGAAATGATAAAGCAGTAAATCAAGCACTCCTAGTTACTCTGATTAATGCAAGTATGAATGCAGGTATGATGGATGCCCTCTCCGACATACTCCCTCATGCGACACCATCTCACGTTCACGCATGCTTACATCCCACAGTGCTCCACATCTTCCGGGCACATGCGATGCATGATGAGCATGATTACCGAGTTTTTAATTAGTCCATTTCAAACAAATGAGGATTGGGAAACTAAGGTACCTCCTTGTATCATTCCCAAACATGATCCATTCTAGGGTCGTCGGTCTAGTTAATATCGAGACGATGGTGTGTTTTCTAGGTCACTGCAGAGGTCGCTGTGGAGCATTACGCACAAAGGTTGCACCACTCCCCATCACCCCTTAAACGATTCATCACTATACAGAAACAGGCCTAGTTCATACTCTATATATCGCGGCGAACCCTAAGGCGCACTGCGACTTCAGAATATGCTCGCGGTCACTACAAAGGGCTGTCAGGGCTGTTACGCACAAAAGGTTGCACCACTCCCCCATCACCTTATCAATGTAGGCCGACAACACGAATATAGTGCCCATACCACCATAATCGGCTCACGAGTTAAGTTGCTCACTGGTCACTACGGGGAGGCACGTAGCCCCAACATAGGCCGACAGCTCGACCACGGTGTCCCATACCACCATGCCCGGCTCATGAGTCTTAGCGGATCGAGGTACCATGGTTAAAAGGGTTTTCACTGGTAAGTTTGGTACCCTAGGTTCAAGCATTAGTGACCAAACATGGTGAACATACATAAGACAGATCGGGTTGCCTGACGAGCTCAGCTAGCCCGAGCGCACAACAAGTTAAACGACATGAAGTGCATAAGCACTTCGTGTGACCAACCACTATCGCCAACCGAAGTACGACTCGAGTTCGTCGAACACATCTCACGTGGTGACATGAAACTCAACCATGATCTCCAATCTAGTACCGATTGTCTGGACTATAATCATAGCCCCATGCATAATCAATTGTCATCCATAGCATGTGGAGTAAAGCATTATAAACAAAGTAATTCAAGCATGATAAATAAAGTAATTTAAACATGCTAGTAGGCATGTTATAAGCATATTATAAAGCATGATTTAAAGCATGTTGTAACAAACACATGTATTGTAAGTAAGTGGTTTAGGTGATCAACCTCATGGAGGTAATCATACACGTCGCTAGGATAGTTGAGAATCCAATCTCAACACCCTTAAACATTACAATTTACTAACTACTACTCATTCAGACATTTTAACAAACACTTTAAAATACAGGAATCAACATACATGACATATGTTGATCACATAGGTATAAGGCCAAATCCTTTCACTAGGGAGTTACCCCAATCATAACACGCATACACCCATGACGGATAGTCATGGCAAGCAGGAAACCAAGTTCCATATTCATTCAGTCATTTCCACAACCACTTGGGCCACACATTTTAGCATATATAGTGTGTATTGGCCGTGGCGTGATTTAGGGTAAATCCTTTCGTCAAAGGGGTATTGCCAATACAACAATCAATTATCCGTGACAATTAGCCATGGCGAGCACGAATGAGAATTCTATACTCATTCAGTCATTTTCACAACACTTAGAATACACTATTACAACATACATGGTGTATGTTAGCAAAACATGTATTAGGGCTATCCTTTAGCCAAGTGAGTATTTTATCCATGTATAATATATTACTACAGCAAATAATCATGATAACTATATCTCCAAAATTTATACGTATACAGTATCTTCTAGAATACGCATTTTCAACATACATAGTGTATACAAACAAACATGTATTACGGCGATTCTTTTCGCCAAATAAGTAATTTATCCATATGTCATATAATCATACGACACACAATCACGGCAAACACATTTCCAAAATTTGTACAGAAGCGGTATTTCTAGTATACGCAATTTCAACATACATAGTGTTTTCAAGTGAACATAGATCTCGGCAATTTCTTTCGCCAAGCTAGTATTTTATTCATATATTGTATAATCATATATTAAATAAATATGTCAAACATTATTCCAAACAAAATACGTATACGGTATTTCTAACATACACAATTTCAACATACGTCGCATTTACAAGTGAACATGTATTTTGGCGATTCCTTTCGTCAAACTAGTATTTTATTCATATACTATATATTCAAACATTAAATAAACATGTTAAACATTTTCCCAAAAAAAATACGTACATGGTATTTCTATGTATACCTAGAGTATGTGAAAATCCATATTTTACAACGTTAATCGAAACAGGAAACGGAAAGCACTTTGTACATGTGCATTTACACGCAGATCATGAATCTATCATTATCTGACATTGAAAGCGTTGAAAACCGTAACTTATACACTTAAAGTCTTCACCTTTGCCTTTGGAAACGAAACGAATCAGCAAGGGTAGTAGAACTTCCGTATACGGGAGATTTCTAGCCTAAAGAGCGGAATCGGTTAGTTGTTACGCAACCTACATCGATCCCACCTCAAATCAGACCTAGGGTTAGGGTTTCTTACCTTCAAATGAGACGGAAACCGCCGGGAAAACACCTGGAATGAAGCGGTGTAGGCCGTGTAACAGGCCAAAGCAGGAGGAGAGAAATCGGCAACAATCTCCAAGTCTTTCTCTCTCTTTTCTCTCTCTCCCTCTAGGGTTTTCTCCAAAATTCGTATGGCTTTGAGAGGGGCTATTCTAAGCTCCTTTTATAGCCACAAACATTACGAAATTAGACTCAGGTTCAAGGGGTACTGCTAATATAGGATTTTCGTCGCTTTTCCAGCTCAAAAGGGAAGTTCTGGTGGCCCTCCTTGAACCAAACGTCAAACTTAAGATCACCATCTATGGATATATGTGGGATTACGTTTTTGACTCGATCGGATTCCCAGATCACACGTGGCGGACCACTTTCAGTTCGACAGTCAGTGGGCCACGATCAGAAATTCCAAGTACATGTAAATGTTCCTGAAATTTTTCTTAATCCGAGGGTGTAATTTGGTCTGATTCTGACGGTCGGGTTGCTTATCTTGACACCGACGTCAACGAATGATGCCAGATCACTATTCCAGATATTTATTTTGGATGGAAATAGTGTTTTTCACACTCCCTGGCTCCGAATCGAAACGAATGGCCATGGAACATCGGATGGAGCTGATTTTTGAGATGATTGTTAAGCCCAGTGGGGCGGTCCTAGTTCCTTAGCTTCGGGTTAATCGGACTCCCGATGTGCGATCTAGACCTAATACGAAGTTTCGTTTCATTCCCGAGAGCAGACGGGAAATGAGTTTGGTTCTAAACTTTAGGGTAACCTAGCGTCAATGATTCTGCAAGTTTTGGGTCTTGCAGATCGTATTTAAAGCGATTCAAACGGATTTCGTAGCTAATCTGGTTTCGCACTTAGTTACTTTGTCTCATTTCTAAAGGATTTAGTCCTAAGTGAATTAAGTAGTGGTACTGTGCCTTTGGAGTTTGTATATAAAGTGATCTAAGTTATACTACTTAGCTAGTTTAAGATAGTGTCTAGGGTAAAAGTTCTTAGAAAAATTGGAAGATCAAGGTGGTGAAGGGTGAGATTTGTGAAGGAAATGGGTTCAAAGGCGGATTTAGACTTTGGGATTCAGTTCTGACAAGTTAATGAAGTATTAGGATCGACCCATTGCCTAAGGTCATCTAATCCCAGGTTGGCAAAAATCCGGGGCGTTACAATCTACCCCCCTTAAAACAAAATTTCGTCCCCGAAATTGCCTAAGGGTAATAAGGAAATATTTCTATTATTTCATTTGCCTAAGACTTATTGATTTCGAGTTCCTACGCGTGGTAGGGTATATACTAGTCTGGTTCCTTTTAGTCTACCCCCCTTAAAACTTAATTCTTCATCCATTTCTCATACCCTGATGGTTTGCTACCATTTATTTCTTTACCTATTTGGAGTCTCGACGACAATTCCCACAATTTAGAGTAAAATAGCTGTTTTCAATGTTTGACCAATACGGAGAGACAATTTTAGTGGGCTCGATCCCGATACATCGATCATCTACCGAGCTAAGGTAGAAAGCTCATCTTCCAAATCCTAGTGGATCCGAGTCTTCTGCTCGTCAGCAGTGAGTCTGTTGGTAGTCGCACAGGATTAAGAATTGGGTCAAGCCGCGAATGTTTCGCAGTTGTATATTTCAGTAACTCCGTAGTACGATCACTCTAGAAACGTAGGGAATGTTCATCATTGAAAGGCTCAATTTGTCTATTCTAAGGTTGCCCTTTAGGTCTCAGTCTAAAAGAGTCGTCGTTATTATCTATGTCAAAGGAAATGGGGAATCAGGTCTTACTAGATCATCCTAAAACATTTTCTCATATTAGGGCAGGCTAGGGCTTCTATAATGTTCGTATTCGACGAGCACCGTTTCGATCCTGGGCCAGTGGGGTAGGGTCCACCGCGTGTCCGCTGTGCCGCCCAGATCAAAGAGATGCAATAGGTGACCTAACTAGAGCGGGTTCATTATATTCTACCCCCCTTAAAATTTATTTTCGCCCTCAAGGCTCAAGATTTATGTCCTGCTCCGTATATCGGAACAATGTGTAGTTTAGGATCTATCCTTGACATGAAATGGGATGCGAACTCCCACTACATTGGTCTTCTTTTCATCAATGTTGTGTATTATGGCATTGATACCTATGGTCATAGAAAGGAGCTAAAGATGAAGGGTATTGTGGTTGATTCGGGGTCAGGTGTGAGTTTGTAGCGAGATGCCTAATTCTACCAAGAAATTTTGTCGCGGTCCAGACTTATCCTATTTAATCATGTCTAGCTTAATAGGCAGGCTATCTTTTTGCGTTCATAAGCACAATATGTATGCCGACATGGCATGTGATTTAGGACCTGATTCTTAACTATCTGTTGCTCACTTGGGAAATTCCTTAGGCCTAAAAGGAAATATTTCTATTGGCTATATATTCTCACACTTCTCAAAGACAAAGTTATAAACTTTTGGTTGTAAGTGGTCAAGCCAATACGGAAGAAAGTTGCGTAGTGGGTCCGAGCCAGGATACATAGACCTTCTGCCTCGCGAAGACAGAAAATCATCGTATCAGTCCTTAATCCTAGCTGATCCCGACCTTCGCTTGATCGAGCATAGGGTTCATTGGTCACTACCAGGACTGAGAATTTGATTCAAACCGCGAATACCTCGCTAATGTGTAGTTTCTCTGCCCCGTGTCCCCGATTGTACTAAGTCCTTGAGAAGGCAATTCTGAGGGTGTATTGATTTGATCTAGCATTAAATCCAAAGGATATATAAGTTTTTTATGAGCGTGAATAGTTTCTATGTCATACAACCTTCCCATGAGCTATTAAAGGAGCCTATGAGTATTAAGGGGTCCGACGAAGGAGTGAGGTCTCACTCCAACTGTAACGACCTGAAAATTTCCATACATTGGGTCGAGTACCACCTCGACCAGAAATCACGTAAGATTAAATCCTTTAGAAATTTAACAAAGTTAACTAAGTACTAAACTCAATTAGCTATGAAATCCGTTAGGATCGCTTTAAATACGATCTGCAAGACCCAAAACTTGCAGAACAGGTGACGCTAGGTTACCCTAAAGTTTAGAACCAAACTCATTTCCCGTCTGCTCTCGGGAATGAAACGAAACTTTGTATTAAGTCTAGATCGCACATCGGGAGTTCGATTAACCCGAAGCTAAGGAACTAGGACCGCCCCACTGGGCTTAATAATCATCTCAAAAATCAGCCTTATCCGATGTTCCACGGCCATTCGTTTCGAATCGGAGCGAGGTAGTGTGAAAAACACTATTCATAAGCCAAAATAAATATCTGGAATAGTGATCTGGCATCGTTCGTTGACGCGTCAAGATAAGCAACCTGACCGTCAGAATCAGACCAAATTACACCCTCGGATTAAGAAAAATTTCAGGAACATTTACATGTACTTGGAATTTCTGATCGTGGTCCACTGACCGTCGAACTGAAAGTGGTCCGCCACGTGCGATCTGCGTATCCGAATGAGTCAAAAACGTAATCCCACGTAGATCCGTTGATGGTGAGCTTAAGTCTGACGTTTGGTTCAAAGAGGGCCACCAGAACTTCCCTTTTGAGATGGAAAAGCGGCGAAAATCCTATATAAGCAGTACCCCATGAACCTAAGTCTATTTTCGTAATGTTTGTGGCTATAAAAGGGGCTTAGAACAGCCCCTCTCACAGCCATACGAATTTTGGAAGAAACCCTAGAGGGAGAGAGAGAAAAGAGAGAGAAGGACTTGGAGATCGTTTCCGATCTTCCTCCACCTGCATTGGCTTGCTACACGGCCTACATCTCTCTATTCTAAACGTTTTCCCGGCGTATTCTGCCTCATTTGAAGGTAAGAAAACCTAACCCTAGGTCTGATTTGAGGTGGAATCGAGGTAGGATGTGTACCGACTAACCGATTCCGCTTTTTAGGCTAGAAATCGCCCGTAGACGGAAGATCCATCACCCTTGCTGATTCGTTCCGTTTCCAAAGGCAAAGGTGAGGACTTTAAGCTTATAAGTTACGGTTTTCAACGCTTTCAATGTCAGATAATGGTAGATTCATGATCTGCTTGCAATTGCACATGTACAAAGTGCCTTCCGTTTCCTGTTTTGATTAACGGTGAGAAATATGGAATTTCACATATTCTAGGTATACGTATAAATACCGTATACGTATTTTTTTGGATAAATGCTTGACATGTTTATTTAATGTATAATTATATAACATATGAATAAAATACTAGTTTGACGAAAGGAATCGCCAAATTATATGTTTACTTGTAAATGCGCCGTATGTCGAAATTACGTATTGTAGAAATACCGTATACGTATTTCTTTTGGAATAATGTTTGACATATGTATTTAATGTATGATTATACAATACATGATTAAAATACTAGCTTGGCGAAAGGAATCGCCGAAATCTATGTTCCTTTGTAAACACTATGTATGTCGAAATTGGGTATACGTGAAAGTACCCTATACGTATAAAATTTGCTGATGTGTTTGCTATGTTTATTTGCTCTATGAATATGATGTATATGTATAAAATACTAGTTTTGTAAAGGGACAACCCTAGTACACACTTCCTTAGCATACGTCATGTATGTCGAAAGATTGCATTCCAAGTGTCGGTGAAATCACTTATGAGTGTAAGTGCTTAAGTGTTAGAATCTTAGGTAGGTGCTGAGATGGGATTCTCGGTTACCTTAGAGTCGCATATGACACTCTCCATGTGGTTGTTCACTCTAACCACTCGCCTACGAAATGTAAGTATTTGTATAATTATTTACATAATGCTTTATAACATGCTTTTGAACATGCTTTGTGACTTGTTATTAACATGCTTCATGTTATGCTTTATATTATGCTTGCTAGTGTTCTTGAAGTACCATGTTATCATGCCGTATTTTACATGCTATGGTTAGGATTTGACTGAGCTTGGGACTATGTTCGTAGTCCAAGCATCCGGTATCAGACTTGAAGATGTGGTTGGGATTCGTTCCGCCACGCATGATATGTTGGCGAACCCGTGTCGTACTTCGGTTGGCGATAGTGGTTGGCCACACGAGGTGCTTCTGCGCCTCATATCGCCCAACTTGTTGTGCGCTCGAGCTAGCCGAACATGTCAAGTAAACCGTATGCCCTATGTATGTTCACCATGTTTGGTCGCTAATGCTTGAACCTAGGGTACCAAACTTACCAGTGAAAATCCCGTTAACCATGGTACCTCGATCCGCTAAGACTCATGAGCCGGGCATGGTGGTATGGGACACCGTGGTCGAGCTGTCGGCCTACGCTGGGGCTACGTGCCTCCCCGTAGTGACCAGTGAGCAACTCTACTCGTGAGCCGATTATGGTGGTATGAGACACTATATTCGCGCTGTCGGCCTACATTGATAAGGTGATGGGGGAGTGGTGCAACCTTTGTGCGTAATGTACCGACATGACCCTTTGTAGTGACCGCGAGCACTACTCGAAGTTGCGGCGTGCCTTAGGGTTCGCCGCGATATATAGAGTATGAACTAGGCCTCATTTTCGTATAGTTGTATCGTGATGAATCGTTTAAGGGGTGATGGGGGAGTGGTGCAACCTTTGTGCGTAACATGCCACTGTCTGCCTCTCGCAGTGACCTAGAAAACACACCATCGTCGATATTGCGGGACCGACGACCCTAGATTGGATCATGTTTGGATATGATACAAGGGAGGTACCTTAGTTTCCCAATCCTCGCTATTTGAAATGAACTAATTAAAAACTCGGTAATCATACTCATCATGCATCGCATGTGCCCGGGAAGATGTGGAGCACCGTGGGATGTAAGCATGCGCGAACGTGAGATGGTGTCGCTTGAGGGAGTATGTCTGAGAGGGCATCCATCATACCTGCATTCATACTTGCATTAATCAGAGTAACTAGGAGTGTTTGATTTACTGCTTTATCATTACTGCTTGACTGTATTGGTAACATGATAACTTATGTCTTATCGTTCCACTGAGTTAGCTACTCACTCCCACATTACGAGACGGTGTTGCGCACACCAACCGGACTGCCTCGTGTTTAGGCGATCGAGCTATTCTCGGGAGGCGAGCCGATTACGACGAGGACCAGGAGGAGTTCTCGTATATGCAGTTCGCTGGCGGCTTCGACTAGGCTGCCGGGACTGATGGGATTTTCAGAGATTGTACTTAGTTTATTTTGACATTTTGTTTATGTATATTGTGACTCAGAAGGATTCATACTCTGGATAATGAATCGATTATTTTATTTCTTTACATACATATTTATACAGTTCAGTCTTCCGCTTGCTTTTATACAACTGATCTGGAGTATGAATTACTGCTTTGGTATAATCTCATTCATGTTTACTGCTCTAACACAGACAACATTCAAATATCATTAAACATGTTGCATAAGTGATGCGTTGGAACTCGGGAGTTGAGTTACACTCAACCCCCGATTTTCAGGGTGTTACAAGTTGGTATCAGAGCATGATTTTGATTAAACCAGACCTGAGTTATGTCCCCACTACGTACGCTGAGGCATTACACTTAGGAGGGTGCGCAAAATCTAGCAATAGTCTTAGGGTCTCCCGATTCCGCCGTTCGGCGAAGTTCATTGCACATGGACAGTTTGATCGAGTGTGTACTCGATCCCGACCACACTTATGGACCCCAAGTCACTCCTAGACCGTCTATTGACGTGTCCAGGTCACAATCTACCAAAAATGAGTCGTTAAAAATCAGGAAAAACCAGATTATATCAGAACTTTGCCGGAACTAACCGTTTTGGCACAAAACTGAGTCCGTGGGCCCCCACGACTAATCCGTTAAAGGTTTGGACCAAGCCAGGGTGCATTTGGCACCCTAGGAGTGTGATGAACAGGGCCAGACCGCGGCGGCGCGGTTCCGGCCAAGCCCGACCGCGGCGGTGCCGCGGCACCGGCGGCGGACCGCGGTCCGGTCAGCTTTCCGGCGAAACTCCAAGCTTGGGGTTGGTCGGTTCAGCCCCCCCTACCCCATGGCACATGCCAAATGTCCATTTGATTAGGTTTTAAGGGGCTGGAGCTCCCTTTTCTCCCATTTCTCCTCTTTTTCAAGCACCCCACCTCCATTTTCGATTTTGCTGAAAACCCATCCCTCCAAACCTTCAATCCCTCCATTTCCTTCCATAACTCACACACCCCTACCTCCCACAACAGCCCTAGCCTCTCCCTTTCCCCATTTTCACAAGTTGGAGCTCTCATAACCCTCCTTGGAGCTCAAAATCGGGTAATCTACTAACCCATTCCATTTTCTTCTTGTTTCTTCTTCATTTCCTACCTCTAGAGCTTCTTCCACACCTGTTGAATTGTTGTTTGTGGAAGATAAAAGAAATCAGCCCCTCATTTCCCATTTTGGAAAATTTCCATGGCCCTCCTTGGTGTGGTGGCCACCATTTTCTCCATTTCCTCCATCCTGTCTCTCATGGGAAAGAGGAAAACCGCGGCCGACGACGCCGGCCCAAGTAGGCCAGCCCATACCCGAAGAAGATCCGACGTTGGGGCCGGCACAAGCACCGTGCGGGAGTTTAGGTCGAAGCGAGACCTGGATCCTGACCACCCCGCCAGGAATGCTTATCCGATAGGCATGGAATATGGGCGCTTCGCGGGCCGCAAGGTTGTGTTTGAAGCTCATGTGGATGAGAGGATGTTTGGTCTACACCCGATGATGGACCACTTGGTGGATATCGGGTGAAATTATATTTTTGAAGGCGAGTCTCCCGCATGTGAGAACACGGTTCGCGCTTTCTACGCTCACATCATAGACTCATCACTAGAGCCTCTTTAGTTTACTGTTTCTGTGAGGGGCATAAGGCGCACAATCACTGTGGACGAAGTGGCTCGAATCACGAAGATTCCGCTTGGTCAAGTGCATCCTAGTGATGACTTCTCTAGAACTGCGCGGGAAAGGGATCGCCGCACGCGATTTCTCTGTGGTCGTCGGGTTACTTGGAAGCGAGGAAATTATATTGCGGTGACAAAGATGTCTGAAGACTTCTATTTGCTCCATCACATCTTCACATACAATGTATACCCACGGTGGGGTAACCGCACGGAATGTACTAGGGTGATGGTGGACTTTCTGTACAAGATGGGACGCTGGGACAACATATGCCTGCCCACATTCATCCTATCCCAGATAGTTAATGTTGTTCGTTCTGCCAGGAACGATCTTTCGCTCCCATTTGGCCGACTGATCTGCAGGATGGCTCGTGATGTAGGCTACAGATTGAATATGGAGGATCTTGCACCGGTCCGAATCATAAGTGAAGCAACACTCAGGAATATGAAGATCGGCCCCTAACAGCGGGCAAGCCCGACTCGACGAGTCTGGAGATGAGTCGGATAGCGCCGGTGAGGAGAGTGTTGACCTCCAGGCTGAGAGTGATGAGGAGCGCAGTGATGACATACAGGAGGAAGAACCTGAGGCTCAGGACACAGAGGAGAGTTCACCCCCTGCGGCTCAGGGGCAGGGTGTGGATCGAGATACTTTTGATACACGATTGGCCCGTCTTGAGGAGGGGCAAGCCGCCCTGCAGCAAGAGGTTGGACAAGTTCGGGCTGAGATTGGTCAGGTTCGAACCAAACTTGAAGTAAATGAAGCCTACATGAAAAAGAATTTCAAGAAGATGTCTCGTACGTTGAAGGTCATCCTGTGCTGTGCGCAGGATAAGAATGCTCCTCCTCCACCGCCTACTTCGGATGCTTAGTCATCCATATTGTTGTTTGTTGTGTTTGCTTTGGTTACCGCGATAGGCGGTTTGTGTTTTCGTTCAGATGATGTATTAGGTAGTAGCATGTTTAGGGTTTGATGTAGTAGATGTATTGGCTATCATGTAATTTCCGTCATGATTCATGTAAACTCTGTAATCCATGTATTATGACAAATTTTGGGTAAATGAAAGGCATGTAGCCCCTTTTGTTTTGATTATGTGTGGAATGCTTAAAGTGCTTTATGATGTGTGTTGCTGTATCTCACCAATGCTGTACCCTGTGTTGTATAGGGCATGCCGCGACAGTATACGCGGAGCACTGCACATCTCCGTCTGACTGGCTCTATGGACCAGGCACCTTCTGATAGTAGCGGTCCTGCGGACCGTGGGTTGGGTTCCGATCAGCCCCCTACTGGTCCTGCTGGCGGGTTGCCACCATACACGCCCCCGGTCCGTGAGCAGTTTCGGCCATCGTCTTCTGTGTAGCATGACTCCCAGGCTGCTCCGCCGACCGATAGATTTGAGCAGCTGATGTTGATGATGCATCAACAGCAGATACAGCAGCAGCAGCAGCACCAGCAGCTTATGGCCACTATCGCTGAGGCCTTGTCACATGGTGGTAGTGCGGCTCCACCTACGACTCCTACTTGTCCTGCCAGGCACCCTGAGCCTCCTGCGCAGTGTGAGGATGTGCCTCTGCCTTCACCCGTGGTGCCTCCTACTGGAGATGTCGGCACGCGCGGTCTACTCGAGCGGTTTCAGCGCTTGAGGCCTCCTTCGTTCATGGGCACTCATAGGCCCGAGGAGGCAGAGTTTTGGCTTGACCGCATCTCGAAGATGCTTCGGATGCTGCATTGCTCAGAGGCAGAGCAGGTAGAGCTGGCCGCCTTCATGTTTGAGAGAGAGGCGAGTTTATGGTGGGACAGTGTGTTGCGGTCTGTCGCAGCAGACTACGTATGGACCTGGGAGGCTTTTGAGTTCGGTGTCCATGAGAAATACTACCCGCCGACTTACCGACATGAGCGGGAGGATGAGTTTCTGCGCCTCAGGCAGGGAGGCATGACTATTACAGAGTATGAGCACCGCTTCACAGAGTTGGGGCGCTTTGTCCCGACTATACTAGTGGACGAGCAGATGCGGATGCGTCAATTTTCTTTGGGCTTGCGACCGGAGATACGGTCGAAGATATGCTGCCTCACTATACCTACATATGCAGCACTGGTTCACATGTCTATGACGGCAGAGCAGGATGTGGACCGATTGGCCCGATCACGTGGCACTATGGTTGCGAGGCCACGACAGGAGATACAGAGCAGGCCTATCCTAGGCAAGAGGCCCCGTGTTGACTCGCCTCCTAGGATCGCAGCGCCAGGGGCTCAGGCGAGGCGCCCTATTGTGACCTGCACGTACTGCGGGAAACAGGGTCATCCTATTGGGAGTTGCTTCGCGCGGATGAAGGACAGTCGGTTCTCTCCGCCACAGATGATGGGCCGTTCTCGCCCACAGGCCATATCAGCTCCACCGCTACAGACAGCTCCTGCACATCCTTCCTTCCGACCTCCTGTGCCGTGCTTCAGGCCACTACAGCGACCCTTGGCTCCTCAGCCGAACCGCCAGCAGCAGGCTCGCGTTCATACTCTTGTGGCTGAGGCACCTGAGACGTCGGTTTCAGCTCCGACGGCTTTCGAGGGTACGGCTTTTATCCATGACACTCCCATCTCTTTATTGGTGGACACTGGGTCCACTACCTCTATTATTTCTTGTGGGGCGGTGAAACGCCTGTTTTTGCATACGATTCCCACTAAGGGAATGAGACTCACTACGGCTACCGGGACCTGTTCGGATGTCACACGATTATGCGAGGGTTGCTCAGTAGTTTTGGGTAAAGACAAGTGCTCGTCGACCTCATTGTTGCTCGCCATTTGTGGCACTACGACGTTATCCTTGGCATGGATTGGCTCACTAGGATGAGGGCGGAGGTAGATTGCGACACTCGGATCGTGACGGCCTATGGACCTGACGGTGCAGCTTTCATGTTCCGGTGCGGGTCGGGCCGCCTGGCCCCGTCGAGTTGATTGTTATCGCTTTGCTTGTGCCGATTGATGGTCCGACAGTAGATAGTACGCCAGTGGTTCGAGACTTTGCAGGCGTGTTTGAGACTATCCTTGGTTTACCTCCTCGGCGTGAGATTGATTTCACGATTGACCTTACGCCTGGTGCGACGCCCATCTCATTGCCTACTTATCGTATGCCTCCATGTGAGATGGAGGAGCTGCGGACACAGATTGACGTACTTGTAGAGAGAGGTTTTATTCGACCTAGTGTGTCTCCTTGGGGAGCACCTGTGTTGTTCGTGAAGAAGAAGGACGGGTCGCTACGGTTGTGTATTGATTACCGTAGGTTGAACCAGGTCACGGTGAAGAACAAGTATCCTTTGCCCAGGATTGACGATCTGTTCGATCAGTTGAGAGGGGAGAAGTATTTCTCGAAGATTGATCTCCAGTCAGGGTACCACCAGTTGCGCGTGAGAGAGGAGGACGTACAGAAGACAGCCTTCAGGACGTGCTTTGGGCACTATGAGTTCTTGGTGATGTCGTTCGGTCTGACGAACGCACCAGCCGTGTTCATGGATCTGATGAACCGGGTATTTCGGCCCTTCCTCTACCGATTCGTCATCGTCTTCATCGATGACATCTTGATATACTCCACGAGTCGGGAGGAGCACGAGGAGCACTTGCGAGCGGTATTGGAGACACTGAAGAAGAACCAGTTGTTTGCGCAATACAAGAAGTGCGACTTCTGGCAGGAGGAAGTCAAGTTCCTGGGACATGTAGTGTCCAAGGATGGGATAGCAAAGTGGACCTTGCTAAGGTAGTGCGGTTCAGATTGCGCCACCGAATCGGTTATCGAGGTGAGGAGTTTCCTTGGCCTGGCCGGGTACTACAGACGTTTCATTCGGGATTTCTCGAAGATCGCTGTGCCATTGTCTCGGTGACTCGGAAGGACTCGAAGTTCGCCTGGAATGAGAAGGCGGAGGCACCTTTTAAGGAGCCGAAGGACAAGTTGACGTCCGCCCCTGTGCTAGTATTGCCAGAGCAAGGGGTGAAATACACGGTGTATACCGACGCGTCTCGCGTTGGTTTGGGTTGTGTGTTGATGCAGAAAGATAGGGTGATATCGTATGCCTCGAGACAATTAAGGAAGCACGAGGAGAATTACCCTACACATGACCTGGAGTTGGCGGCTGTCATCTTTGCATTGAAGCTCTGGAGACATTACCTCTACGGTGAGGAGTTCGAGCTTTTCTGTGACCACAAGAGCCTTAAATACATATTCACGGAGCGAGATTTGAATATGAGACAGCGCCGATGGATGGAGACCTTGAAGGACTTCAAGTTCGAGGTTTCCTACCATCCCGGCAAGGAGAACCAGGCGTGACGCGTTGAGCCGCAAGAAGGCGATTGCATTTGCGGCACCGCCGATGATAGCCGAGTGGGATATGGTAGAGTTTGTGCGGGACTTCGAGCGGAGACTCACCGTCGAGGAGCCATTTGAGTGTGTTGCGCACGTTCGGGTGCGACCACTTATTGATGACAGATTGTTGAGGCCCTGTGGGAGGGCGATACACGGCCGTCTCGAGCCGAGAGCGAGCTAGTGACGCCGTGGACTCGAGTGGAGAGTTGGATCCGATGGGGTTTACGATTCCGTGGCCGCCTATGTGTTCCGGATGTGCTCGACTTGAGACGCGAGCTTCTCGAGTCCGCTCATAACTCGAAGTTTGCGATGCATCCGGTAGCACGAAGATGTACCAGATATGAGGCGGACGTATTGGTGGGATAACATGAAGGCCCACATTGCTGAGTATGTGTCTCGATGCGACATGCCGGCAGGTCAAGGCAGAACATCGCCGACCTCCTGGACTGCTTCAGCCCATGCCTATAGCGGAGTGGAAGTGGGACTTCATATCAGGGTTGCCGAAGACGAGGAAGGGGCACGATTCCATTTGGGTGATTGTGGACCGGTTGACCAAATCGGCCCATTTCCTCCCTATCGAGTTACGAACTCCGCACGAGTGGCTAGATTGTACATCGGGAGATCGTCCGTCTCTACACGGGTTCCTTTGGAGATTGTGTCGGATGAGACACGCGGTTCACATCCATCTTCCGGACTCGTATCCAGGAGGCGATGGGTGTGAAGTTGAAGTTCGATACGGCGTTTCATCCTCGGGACCGATGGGCGTACAGAGCGGGTGAATCGGATTCTAGAGGATATGTTGCGAGCATGTGTGTTGGACTTGAGGACGGTTGGGATGACTGTCTTCCGTACGCGAAGTTCGCCTACAACAACAGCTTCCAAGCGACTATTGGCATGGCGCCATATGAGGCTCTATATGGTCGACCTTGTAGGGCACCGCACTTGTTGGGCGTAGGTTGGAGAGCGTAGCCCGATTGGCCGGAGTTGGTTCGGGCGACTACGAGAAGGTAGACATTATCGGCGTCGATTACTCACAGAGCAGAGCGCAGAAGAGTTACGCCGATACGAGGCGGCGACCGCTGGAGTTCGAGGTCGGTGATCATGTGTTCCTTCGAGTTTCCCCTATGAAGGGAGTCCTTCGGTTTGGGAAGAAGGGGAAGCTCACACCGAGGTTCATCGGTCCATTTCAGATACTGGATCGAGTGGGTGGTGTGGCGTATCGCCTCGCCTTGCCTACACCACTTGCTTCCGTACACAACGTATTTCATGTATCTATGCTGAAGAAGTACGTTCCTGATCCTTCGCATATCATCAGATGGGAGCAAGTACAGTTGAGCGAGGATGCTACATATGAGTTGCGCCCGACCCGCATCCTTGACAGGAAGGAGCAGGTACTGCGTAGCAAGGTCATCCCACTTGTGAAGGTGCTTTGGACACATCATTCTGAGGAGGAAGCTACCTAGGAGACTGAGGCCGAGGTCAGGAAGAACTACCCTCAGATTCTCGAGGACTACGAAAAGGTATAAATTTTGGGGACGAAATTTTTTGTTTAAGGGGGGTAGATTGTAACGACCTGAATATTTCCGTACATTGGGTCGAGTACCACCTCGACCAGAAATCACGTAGGATTAAATCCTTTAGAAATTTAACAAAGTTAACTAAGTACTAAACTCAATTAGCTATGAAATCCGTTAGGATCGCTTTAAATACGATCTGCAAGACCCAAAACTGCAGTAATGTGTGACGCTAGGTTACCCTAAAGTTTAGAACCAAACTCATTTCCGTCCCCGCTCTCGGGAATGAAACGAAACTTTGTATTAGGTCTAGATCGCACATCGGGAGTCCGATTAACCCGAAGCTAAGGAACTAGGACCGCCCCACTGGGCCTAACAATCATCTCAAAAATCAGCCTTATCCGATGTTCCACGGCCATTCGTTTCGAATCGGAGCGAGGTAGTGTGAAAAACACTATTCATAAGCTAAAATAAATATCTGGAATAGTGATCTGGCATCGTTCGTTGACGCGTCAGTATTAAGCAACCTGACCGTCAGAATCAGACCAAATTACACCCTCGGATTAAGAAAAATTTCAGGAACATTTACATGTACTTGGAATTTCTGATCGTGGTCCACTGACCGTCGAACTGAAAGTGGTCCGCCACGTGCGATCTGCGTATCCGAATGAGTCAAAAATGTAATCCCACGTAGATCCGTTGATGGTGAGCTTAAGTCTGACGTTTGGTTCAAAGAAGGCCACCAGAACTTCCCTTTTGAGCTGGAAAAGCGGCGAAAATCCTATATAAGCAGTACCCCATGAACCTAAGTCTATTTTCGTAATGTTTGTGGCTATAAAAGGGGCTTAGAACAGCCCCTCTCACAGCCATACGAATTTTGGAAGAAACCCTAGAGGGAGAGAGAGAAAAGAGAGAGAAAGACTTGGAGATCGTTGCCGATCTTCCTCCACCTGCATTGGCTTGCTACACGGCCTACATCTCTCTATTCTAGACATTTTCCCGGCGTATTCCGCCTCATTTGAAGGTAAGAAAACCTAACCCTAGGTCTGATTTGAGGTGGAATCGAGGTAGGATGTGTACCGACTAACCGATTTCGCTCTTTAGGCTAGAAATCACCCGTAGACGGAAGATCCATCACCCTTGCTGATTCGTTCCGTTTTCAAAGGCAAAGGTGAGGACTTTAAGCTTATAAGTTACGGTTTTCAACGCTTTCAATGTCAGATAATGGTAGATTCATGATCTGCTTGCAATTGCACATGTACAAAGTGCCTTCCGTTTCCTGTTTTGATTAACGGTGAGAAATATGGAATTTCACATATTCTAGGTATACGTATAAATACCGTATACGTATTTTTTTGGATAAATGCTTGACATGTTTATTTAATGTATAATTATATAACATATGAATAAAATACTAGTTTGACGAAAGGAATCGCCAAATTATATGTTTACTTGTAAATGCGCCGTATGTCGAAATTACGTATTGTAGAAATACCGTATACGTATTTCTTTTGGAATAATGTTTGACATATGTATTTAATGTATGATTATACAATACATGATTAAAATACTAGCTTGGCGAAAGGAATCGCCGAAATCTATGTTCCTTTGTAAACACTATGTATGTCGAAATTGGGTATACGTGAAAGTACCCTATACGTATAAAATTTGCTGATGTGTTTGCTATGTTTATTTGCTCTATGAATATGATGTATATGTATAAAATACTAGTTTGGTAAAGGGACAACCCTAGTACACACTTCCCTAGCATACGTCATGTATGTCGAAAGATTGCATTCCAAGTGTCGGTGAAATCACTTGTGAGTGTAAGTGCTTAAGTGTTAGAATCTTAAGTAGGTGCTGAGATGGGATTCTCGGTTACCTTAGAGTCGCATATGACACTCTCCATGTGGTTGTTCACTCTAACCACTCGCCTACGAAATGTAAGTATTTGTATACTTATTTACATAATGCTTTATAACATGCTTTTGAACATGCTTTGTGACTTGTTATTAACATGCTTCATGTTATGCTTTATATTATGCTTGCTAGTGTTCTTGAAGTACCATGTTATCATGCCGTATTTTACATGCTATGGTTAGGATTTGACTGAGCTTGGGACTATGTTCGTAGTCCAAGCATCCGGTATCAGACTTGAAGATGTGGTTGGGATTCGTTCCGCCACGCATGATATGTTGGCGAACCCGTGTCGTACTTCGGTTGGCGATAGTGGTTGGCCACACGAGGTGCTTCTGCGCCTCATATCGCCCAACTTGTTGTGCGCTCGAGCTAGCCGAACATGTCAAGTAAACCGTATGCCCTATGTATGTTCACCATGTTTGGTCGCTAATGCTTGAACCTAGGGTACCAAACCTACCAGTGAAAATCCCGTTAACCATGGTACCTCGATCCGCTAAGACTCATGATCCGGGCATGGTGGTATGGGACACCGTGGTCGAGCTGTCGGCCTACGCTGGGGCTACGTGCCTCCCCGTAGTGACCAGTGAGCAACTCTACTCGTGAGCCGATTATGGTGGTATGGGACACTATATTCGCGCTGTCGGCCTACATTGATAAGGTGATGGGGGAGTGGTGCAACCTTTGTGCGTAACAGCCCTGGCAGCCCTTTGTAGTGACCGCGAGCATACTCTGAAGTTGCAGCGTGCCTTAGGGTTCGCCGCGATATATAGAGTATGAACTAGGCCTCGTTTCTCGTATAGTTGTATCGTGATGAATCGTTTAAGGGGTGATGGGGGAGTGGTGCAACCTTTGTGCGTAATGACCGGCGCAATTTCTCTCGCAAAGTGACCTAGAAAACACACCATCGTCGATATTAACTAGGACCGACGACCCTAGATTGGATCATGTTTGGATATGATACAAGGGAGGTACCTTAGTTTCTCAATCCCGTTGTTTGAAATGAACTAATTAAAAACTCGGTAATCATACTCATCATGCATCGCATGTGCCTGGAAGATGTGGAGCACTTGTGGGATGTAAGCATGCGCGAATGTGAGATGGTGTCGCTTGAGGGAGTATGTCGGAGAGGGCATCCATCATACCTGCATTCATACTTGCATTAATCAGAGTAACTAGGAGTGTTTGATTTACTGCTTTATCATTACTGCTTGACTGTATTGGTAACATGATAACTTATGTCTTATCGTTCCACTGAGTTAGCTACTCACTCCCACGTTACGGGACGGTGTTGCGCACACCAACCAGACTCTGTCTCAGGTTTAGGCGATCCGGCTATTCTGGAGGCGGAGCCCGATTACGACGAGGACCAGGAGGAGTTCTCGTATATGCAGTTCCCTGGCGGCTTCGACTAGGCTGCCAGGACTGATGGGATTTTCAGAGATTGTACTTAGTTTATTTTGACATTTTGTTTATGTATATTGTGACTCAGAAGGATTCATACTCTGGATAATGAATCGATTATTTTGTTTCTTTACATACATATTTATACAGTTCAGTCTTCCGCTTGCTTTTATACAACTGATCTGGAGTATGAATTACTGCTTTGGTATAATCTCATTCATGTTTACTGCTCTAACACAGACAACATTCAAATATCATTAAACATGTTGCATAAGTGATGCGTTGGAACTCGGGAGTTGAGTTACACTCGACCCCCGATTTTCAAGGTGTTACACCAACCTAATCCAGCCCAGTAATTAAGTCCATCTTTCAACTAACTTGCAATTATCTTAGCATAATCAGTCTTTTACGTTCCGTAGTAGAACCAGTAGTCTAGTCTCAATTTATGAATAGTGGTAATCTATTAGTCTATACTTACACACTAGATTTCAGATCATTTCTAATACAAGAAATTATTCATCGGGTAGGGTCAAACGTTGTCTAAGTGGAATTGAGTTGTCTGTACTTGACGCTCGAGCTTTTCACACATGCTCACACCAGCTAAGAAGATCCTGGAGTTTGTATTATTAATTTGTTGGATTTCCTATATGGTCAGGTCTGTCAAGACTAGGAGTATCGCTCTAGGTCCAAACTCTATGGGCCTATCTATCAAACAACCATTTACTCCAAAAGCTTAAGCTATCAGAGTGCGGTGGGTTAATGTATATCAAGGGACTTTATCACTTCAACACAATTTGGCCAGTGGCCTTAAGTTGTATTAAATGGGACCGCATTACTAATCCTACCTTGGGATTGGGTGTGACATGGTTGGTAGGAGGGTGGGAGGGGATTAAATTTTATAGGCCTGGGAAAATGAGCCTGGTGTTGGAAAAACGTGAGATGGGATTTTCCATACCCCACGATGGAAAATTTTCTAAGTGTTATTGGAAAGGAATTCTCGAAATTTTACTCTTAATTACGTACATTCTAAACATGGTGTCGAAAGACATAGGATACACCCAATCTAGGGGCCATACCCAACATATACATTTATTATTACTTTCACAATTCTATCCACCGTAAACTTACCTAATGTAATTTGGCCAAACGGACCCTAAACGTTCACAAATACCTAAAACATTCTACCAGCTACTACACCTATCATCAGGAAATCATAACCACCCTAAGATAGTAGCCCACGCAAACTACAAGACAACATATGGATGAGCTCGGATAGAGCCATGGAAAATGAGGATAACGGAAATGGGGGGCTGGAGTTTTTGGTTCTCCATGGACTTGAGCCTCAACAGGGATTGTAGAGGCCAAAAAGGTAGGGAATGAAGAAGGTAAAAGGGAGAAATGAGATAGGTTTGAAGGTTGCACGAATTTGAGCTCCAAGTGAGGGGGGGTGGGAGCTCACATGTGAAAGAGAGGGGAAGGGTAGGAGGTTAAGGCTGTTGTGATGGATGGGAGTGCATGAATCATGGCCGAATATGGTGGAATGAAAGGTTGAAGGAAAGATTTGAGGGAGAAAATCGGAAATAGAAGGGGAGGGCGTTTGGAAGGGAAGATGTGAGAGAGAGGGGCTCCAACCCTAAAAATCCCAAACATTGGCCAAAATGGCACGTGCCAGGGGGTAGGGGAGGTCGAGCCGACCAACCTGGGCCTCGGACCCACGCCGGAAAACCGTCCGGACCGCGGTCCGCCGCCGGTGCCGCGGCGCCGCCGCGGCCGGACTTGGCCGGAACCGCGCCGCCGCGGTGGGGACCTGTTTCCCACATGCCCAGGGTGCCAAATGCACCCTGGTTCAGTCTAGGGGGTTAGTGGATTAACGTGGAGGGGCCCCCGAATCCGATTCGCTCCATTTCGGGTAATTTCGGGATAATCGGACATAACTTGCAATCCGGAATGAGTTATCTGATGTAAAATATATGAATTTGGGGTAGAACGAGCTAATGAAGCCAACCAACCCGCTATGTCGGGTTGCGCAGCCCGAAATTGCGAGAAAACCCTCCAATTGGCAGCCATTTTCCCATTTTAATTTCGTTTTGCTAAAAATGATAGTTTTAGTTTAATTACTCTTCATCTATTGGGCTTTAGGAGTTGCGCTCATCGCGTAAAGAGCTTAGAATAATTAGGAGAATGGTTTGGTGAAGTCAAATAGGACACTTACTATTTTTGGCTGAAAGCCTTGCGCACTAGTAGACACCATGACCTTAGTAAGTCGCGAATGCTAGGAGTTTTAGTTGTAGTTTGTTTCTGATTTCTTTACCATTACTTGGCATTCCTATTTAGAGGGTTGTGAACTCAATTTTTCTTTTGACATTCATTAATCAATTTTGAATTTATTAGACTTTATTTCTAGTTTCTGCTTTCTTTCCTCATGGATTCGAGAAGTCTCTGCGAGGAGTCCAGAGAAGTTCCGAGGATTCGGAGTAGTTATCCTCATCACGCCTATCCTATATTCTACCGATGGTCAACGGTTAAGGTGAAGTGGATTGTAATCTAGACTCATTGATAGACGACCTAGGAATGTTTTAAGGTCGACCCGTGCGACCATGGTTGAATACAAACTCGATTTCGGCGTTCGTTTTCAGTGAACTAGTCGTTAAACGGAACAGGGATGTCTAAGACTGTTCTTACATTCCGTCGCTCCCTCCTAAGTCAGAGTGCGTCAGTGTGCATCGTGTGACCATAACCCAGGTCCGGTTTAATCCAAATCATGCTCTGATACCATCTTGTAACGCCCTGAAAATCGGGGGTCGAGTAGTAACTCAACTCTCAAGTTCCAGAACATCACTTATGCAACAAAATGAATGATGATTGAATGTTGACTGTATTAGAGTAGTGAACATGAGTGAGATTAAGCCAAAACAACATATCATACTCCAGAGACATTTAATTTTGCAAGCGGTAGACTATGATAGATAGATAAAATATATAAACTATGATGAGTCTCCAGAGTGTGATAACATTACCAGGTTATATAAATACAAGTACAGTTCTGAAATATACCAAATGTGTAAGTTCACTGGCTTCTATCCCAAGCATTCATAGCCCCGACAATAAGTACTGTGTCTTCGAGAGACCCGCCAGAGAATTTCATGATAGGAGAACTTCTCCTCATCACCATAGAAGTAGTCCGGCTCTGCTTCATAAGCATCGCCATCATCTAAAATTCAACAATTCTGTTTGGTGTGTACAACACCGTCCCGTAACGTGGGAGTGAGTAGCTAACTTAGTGGAACAATAAAGCATAAGTTAACATGTTATCGATGCAGTCAAGCAGAAATGATAAAGCAGTAAATCAAGCACTCCTAGTTACTTTGATTAATGCAAGTATGAATGCAGGTATGATGGATGCCCTCTCCGACATACTCCCTCATGCGACACCATCTCACGTTCGCGCATGCTTACATCCCACAGTGCTCCACATCTTCCAGGCACATGCGATGCATGATGAGCATGATTACCGAGTTTTTAATTAGTCCATTTCAAACAGCAGGATTGGGAAACTAAGGTACCTCCCTTGTATCATTCCCAAACATGATCCATTCTAGGGTCGTCGATCCTAGTTAATATCGAGACGATGGTGTGTTTTCTAGGTCACCGCAGAGAGTCACTGCCTGTGGTCATTACGCACAAAAGGTTGCACCACTCCCCCATCACCCCTTAAACGATTCATCACTATACAAAAACAGGCCTAGTTCATACTCTATATATCGCGGCGAACCCTAAGGTGCACTGCGACTTCAGAATATGCTCGCGGTCACTACAAAGGGCTGTCAGGGCTGTTACGCACAAAAGGTTGCACCACTCCCCCATCACCTTATCAATGTAGGCCGACAACACGAATATAGTGTCCCATACCACCATAATCGGCTCACGAGTTAAGTTGCTCACTGGTCACTACGGGGAGGCACGTAGCCCCAGTGTAGGCCGACAGCTCGACCACGGTGTCCCATACCACCATGCCCGGCTCATGAGTCTTAGCAGATCGAGGTACCATGGTTAAAAGGGTTTTCACTGGTAAGTTTGGTACCCTAGGTTCAAGCATTAGTGACCAAACATGGTGAACATACATAAGACAGATCGGGTTGCCTGACGAGCTCAGCTAGCCCGAGCGCACAACAAGTTAAACGACATGAAGTGCATAAGCACTTCGCGTGGCCAACCACTATCGCCAACCGAAGTACGAGTCGAGTTCGTCGAACAAATCTCACGTGGTGACATGAAACTCAACCACGATCTCCAATCTAGTACCGATTGTCTGGACTATAATCATAGCCCCAAGCATAATCAATTGTCATCCATAGCATGTGGAGTAAAGCATTATAAACAAAGTAATTCAAGCATGATAAATAAAGTAATTTAAACATGCTAGTAGGCATGTTATAAGCATATTATAAAGCATGATATAAAGCATGTTGTAACAAACACATGTATTGTAAGTAAGTGGTTTAGGTGATCAACCTCATGGAGGTAATCATACATGTCGCTAGGATAGTTGAGAATCCAATCTCAACACCCTTAAACATTACAATTTACTAACTACTACTCATTCAGACATTTCAACAAATACTTTAAAATATAGGAATCAACATACATGACATATGTTGATCACAGAGGTATAAGGCCAAATCCTTTCACTAGGGAGTTACCCCAATCATAACACGCATACACCCATGACGGATAGTCATGGCAAGCAGGAAACCAAGTTCCATATTCATTCAGTCATTTCCACAACCACTGGGGCCACACATTTTAGCATATATAGTGTGTATTGGCCGTGGCGTGATTTAGGGTAAATCCTTTCGTCAAAGGGGTATTGCCAATACAACAATCAATTATCCGTGACAATTAGTCATGGCGAGCACGAATGAGAATTCTATACTCATTCAGTCATTTTCACAATACTTAGAATACACTATTACAACATACATGGTGTATGTTAGCAAAACATGTATTAGGGCTATCCTTTAGCCAAGTGAGTATTTTATCCATGTATAATATATTACTACAGCAAATAATCATGATAACTATATCTCCAAAATTTATACGTATACAGTATCCTCTAGAATACGCATTTTCAACATACATAGTGTATACAAACAAACATGTATTACGGCGAATCTTTTCGCCAAATAAGTAATTTATCCATATGTCATATAATCATACGACACACAATCACGGCAAACACATTTCCAAAATTTGTACAGAAGCGGTATTTCTAGTATACGCAATTTCAACATACATAGTGTTTTCAAGTGAACATAGATCTCGGCAATTTCTTTTGCCAAGCTAGTATTTTATTCATATATTGTATAATTATATATTAAATAAATATGTCAAACATTATTCCAAACGAAATACGTATACGGTATTTCTAACATACACAATTTCAACATACGTCGCATTTACAAGTGAACATGTATTTTGGCGATTCCTTTCGTCAAACTAGTATTTTATTCATATATTATATATTCATACATTAAATAAACATGTTAAACATTTTCCCAAAAAAAATACGTACACGGTATTTCTACGTATACCTAGAGTATGTGAAAATCCATATTTTACAACGTTAATCGAAACAGGAAACGGAAAGTACTTTGTACATGTGCATTTACACGCAGATCATGAATCTATCATTATCTGACATTGAAAGCGTTGAAAACTGTAACTTATACACTTAAAGTCCTCACCTTTGCCTTTGGAAACAAAACGAATCAGCAAGGGTAGTAGAACTTCCGTATACGGGAGATTTCTAGCCTAAAGAGCGGAATCGGTTAGTTGTTACGCAACCTACATCGATCCCACCTCAAATCAGACCTAGGGTTAGGGTTTCTTACCTTCAAATGAGACGGAAACCGCCGGGAAAACACCTGGAATGAAGCGGTGTAGGCCGTGTAACAGGCCAAAGCAGGAGGAGGGAAATCGGCAACAATCTCCAAGTCTTTCTCTCTCTTTTCTCTCTCTCCCTCTAGGGTTTTCTCCAAAATTCGTATGGCTGTGAGAGGGGCTGTTCTAAGCTCCTTTTATAGCCACAAACATTACGAAATTAGACTCAGGTTCAAGGGGTACTGCTAATATAGGATTTTCGTCGCTTTTCCAGCTCAAAAGGGAAGTTCTGGTGGCCCTCCTTGAACCAAACGTCAGACTTAAGCTCACCATCTATGGATCTACGTGGGATTACGTTTTTGACTCGATCGGATTCCCAGATCACACGTGGCGGACCACTTTCAGTTCGACGGTCAGTGGGCCACGATCAGAAATTCCAAGTACATGTAAATGTTCCTGAAATTTTTCTTAATCCGAGGGTGTAATTTGGTCTGATTCTGACGGTCAGGTTGCTTAATACTGACGCGTCAACGAATGATGCCAGATCACTATTCCAGATATTTATTTTGGATGGGAATAGTGTTTTTCACACTCCCTCGCTCCGAATCGAAACGAATGGCCATGGAACATCGGATGGAGCTGATTTTTGAGATAATTGTTAAGCCCAGTGGGGCGGTCCTAGTTCCTTAGCTTCGGGTTAATCGGACTCCCGATGTGCGATCTAGACCTAATACGAAGTTTCGTTTCATTCCCGAGAGCAGACGGGAAATGAGTTTGGTTCTAAACTTTAGGGTAACCTAGCGTCAATGATTCTGCAAGTTTTGGGTCTTGCAGATCGTATTTAAAGCGATTCAAACGGATTTCGTAGCTAATCTGGTTTCGCACTTAGTTACTTTGTCTCATTTCTAAAGGATTTAGTCCTAAGTGAATTCTGGTCGAGCTGGTACTCAGGCCTTTGGAGTTTGTATATAAAGTGATCTAAGTTATACTACTTAGCTAGTTTAAGATAGTGTCTAGGGTAAAAGTTCTTAGAAAAATTGGAAGATCAAGGTGGTGAAGGGTGAGATTTGTGAAGGAAATGGGTTCAAAGGCGGATTTAGACTTTGGGATTCAGTTCTGACAAGTTAATGAAGTATTAGGATCGACCCATTGCCTAAGGTCATCTAATCCCGGGTTGGCAAAAATCCGGGGCGTTACAGGAAGACTGAACTCACAAAAGCTTTTGGTTATTTTTTATATTTTTCTCCAGGTTTTTTAATATATATATACAAAATGTGCTTATAGGATTACCTAGAACCGGCAATTTCTCACTTTCATGTTACTTGGTACATTGATTCACTTTCTTTGAAATTGCATATCTTTTGCAAGAATTGTTTAAAGAGTTATCACATGTCAATTTCTGTTTCTATTAGATTTGGATGCTACCTGTTTCTTTTAATTTTTGGTTCTTTCTTATGCTAGAATATTGGCTTCAGTATGCTATGTTACATGAGTGCTTCAACTGGACCTTGGTACCTGGATCAAGGTACGGGTATGAGTGGTATGGCTCTTTTGGGTCCTCTCAAAGGTTCATATTCTCTTGTTACTAGATAAAATACATCACAGAGCTTTTTTATATTTTCAGCAAGATCCCTTTGTTGGGGGGACTAGTAGTCTTCCTGAGAATCCCGAGACACATGAAAAGGGATACCTTTTTGAGATAAAAACCTTATCCCAATTAATTGGGCTAGCTATATGAATCTTGTTCCATCATTCCACTATCAAGGGACATTTATGCATACTATTTTTATTTTAAGCTAGCACATCATTGCTATCTGTTCCCTTCACTTTGTTCTTCTTTTGGCATGGTCACATTCACATAATCCATGCCCATGTTGTGAAAAATACTCTTACTCAATAATTTTTGATTGACTGTTTTATTGAGATTACTGGAGTAAATGTGAGTTTGGATACATTCAAGGCCAAAAAGGCATTTCCTATGCGTATAATTCGTGAGGTTGGTCTATTCTTTTTTTATTTTCCCTGACACAATAGGCCACACACACATTTGCTTCTGTTAGTAGTTTAATTTGTTCTTGTTGTTATTCTCTATTGGGTGCAGATCCTTCCAGAAATGATTGATGTGACAATCTGCATGTAAATGGAAGACATTTTCCCACCCTTTTAGTCCCTATCAATGGATAGCTTCTACTATTGTACAACCGTCCACATGAAGTGGCCGACGCATTGTTGCGGATGAGGATGTACATGTGGGACAATAATAGCACATCATGTTGAGAATTATTGCAGCTGTCATACAGTGTATGCCCACTTTCGGATGGCACATGTTACACATACATTGTCACTAAAAACATGTTCCTTGGAACTTAAGTTGATGAGACAATCTGCATCCATTACTTACCAGCTAAATGACATTTATTCTTTTCTTCTAGTCTTGAGATCAGGTGAAGCTGTTTATACATAGCCATTTTCACTACAATTTTTCATTGGCCAAAAACTGTTTCTTAAGCTAACATTCATTTTAAGATTCTTAGATATTGTTGTGTTGGTGTCAAAGATGGACATGGTGTCTAATGCTTCAATTTATCCATACTTGGCATGGAGTCATGTGTACATGTCCGTTGTTATAAATCTTGGGTAGCTAGTGGAAAATAGCTAATTTTTTTTTTTTCTGACATTGTTGTAGGAGGCAGCCATGATACGATTGGATATGAGGTTGTTGTATTTGTCCCCTTGAGAAGACACAGGTACATCTCCTTTTCTTATGTCATTATTAGTAGGCAACAAATTCTCTTTCTTTTTTCCTTTCATTTCTTTTTTAGTTATCAAACGTCACACTTGGATGGTCAGAATTTTGTGTTGAATGTAATTTTTGGTCTATCCCATCCATGAAGTAGCCTGCCAGATCAGAAGTCCCAATCACCACAAGTTTGTCTCAAGTATTCTAAGAAGGGATTTGATAGAACTTACTACAAGTGCATTAACATCTAATACTATTCTATTTCTTTGCATGATAACATTGTCGTATTTATGGACCCTTGTGCTGCAATTCGGGTTCTCATCGTCATTGGACTCTTATGTTTGAGAATCAACGAGGTATCCCTTTAACACATGCCTCTTTTTACAAAGCTTTAATTTTTATTGTTGTTTCTAGTAACTTGAATTAGAATAATTTTCTTTATTATTTCCTTGTCTACTTAAATGAAGCTTTTATTTAAGCTTAACAATTCTTCTTAATTCTTAATTATAACTATGTTTTGTCAGTTGAATATTTTTTTATTAGATGAATGAACACAAAAAGAAAATTGTTGCCAAATTTTTTTTTTATGCTAGAAATTTTTTGACGTCTTTAGGTCATCCATATTTTTCTAAAATATTAAAATTTGAGACGGTCCATAACCGTCCTTTTTTAAAGGCGTTAAATGCACACTAACGATGGCCACAGGCCATCAATGATTTAGATGGTTTGTAAAAGTCTAACATTAGAGACGGTCCATAATAGCCCTTTTATTGTCCATCTTTAATAACGGTCCATGACTATCCTTCTTTACTGACGATCCATAACTGTCCTTTTAACATTCATCTTTAATGAGTCCTTTTACCGTCAATCTTTAATGATGGTCCATGACCATCCTTTAACTAATACGATGCAGCAAAATAGGACGGCCCATGCAACGGTTCAAAATCATCATTTATTGAAATTTGAGATGGTTTTCGGTTGACCATTTTTCATTGTTTTGGCATAGAGTAAGTTTACATTAATTTGAGTTAGTATGATTTATCTTGTCCTTTTACATGCTATCATATTACTATGAATCCTCCTTTCAATTATTTGATTTACCACCATCAATTATTTATCCTTTAGGATTATGGTTAATGTATGATTTTAATTATGCGTGATCTTTATGAATTTATGTCAGGCTATGGATACAAGCCTTGCCCTTCCCCTTTACCAATTTTATTGAGTTAACCATTATTATTCTTCTATTTTTTTAAGTTAGCCATTGTTACTCTTCTCTTTTGTTGAGTTAGCCATTGCTACTATTCTCTTATATTGAGTTAGCCTATCGCTACAGTTCTCTTTTATTGAGTTAGCTTATTGCTACTCTTTCCATTTATTATGTTAGCCTTGTGCTACCTCACTTTAGGGCTTGGGTTTGTGTCTTGGAATTCCAAAACTCTCATGATTCAATTTATTTTCCCTATAGTACAAGTGATGTGTTAAAGGTATCACAACTATTGATTCAAATACGATATGGGTAAAGACCCTCTTGGTTGACGCCACTACAAAAAAAAAACAAGGCAACGCTGACGGCTAAAAACCATTGGCAATGACCTTCCCCGATGGCTAAAAGTTGTCAGATGGTCTGTTGTGAAAGGGGGCCTCAGCGTTGCTCACCGACGGCTAAAACCGTCAGTGTTTCTGATGGCTGAGGGCGATGATTTTAGCCATCAACGTTTTTTATGGCTAAAATCATCGGCGTTCCCGACGACTAAGGGCGATGGCCAAAACCATTGACGTTTTCGACGGCGAAAGCCATTGGCTTTTCCGATGGCTAAGTTCGACGGTCAAAGCCGTCGGCATTTCTCATTAATTATTTTTTTAAAAATGAAAATTGATTGCTAAATCAACTCACATATCCAAAACTAGATATTCCCATTTCTCCAAGCCTTAAATGAACCAACCTATTTGAGAAGGTAAGTCTACACAAGAAAATGAAGAAATCAAAATCAAATATATCATCCAAATTCCAAATAATTGGATTGGATATTTCAGTCAATATGTCTCAGTATACTTTAAAAAGAATAATATAAAATGTCCTCCATGTAATAGTCATTAAAAATAACTACAAATACAAGAAAACTTTGATCAGCAGAGTCCATGTATTGATAGTTTCAAAGTAGAAAAGAAACAGAACTTGCTCATTTTATTATTCACCTTTCCTAAGGCGAACTGCTGTCAAAAAGAAACACAGTCAATGCAGTCTGTTCTAGGACCATCGCGTGTTATGATAGTCTCAAATGTGCCTGTAGTTGTTGTTGCGCCAATTGGATATTTGTTGTTGCGCCAACGATAAAGAGCTTAAACTGTTCTCCATTGCTTTGGAGTAATGGTTCATCTCCAACACCATTATACCTATAAATTGTTCTGTTAGTAGAAGGTACATAGATTGCAAAATATAATTGCTATTATCTTTATTAACATGGAAAATGTACATTAGCATCCTTGTCTTGTGTGAAGGAAAAGAAAAACCATGTATCTTTCATGTGTGTGAGATATATTGGAGTTAGCTTATTATTCAAACCTTTTTGGGTTCCACCGTATTGCTTATATGTAATCCAAACTACTAATAAAGTGGATCAACAGTTCATAAGGTGATTCCAATTGGGATGAACCGAAAGAATTTTTTTTAGCTTAATTTAAAACTTTTGTGGACGACCCACCTATCTGTCTCAAGACAAATCACTGGAGATCGAGCTGCTTATGAATGGAACATGCCCCAAAAATATACTTCCACCAGATGATCTTGATTTTCTGATAGGTGGCCTAAAATTTGAGGGTTTAGCCAATGGTCTGCATAATAAGAAAAATATTCATCAATTGCATGGATAGGAGTTTTTATGGGGGAAATTTCGTGGGGGGGGGGGGGGGGTGGGGGGGGGTGGGGGATGACCTAGTCATGTCATGTGGGTTCTGGGTTCTACCAAATGGATGGCCTCAATCGTAAGAAAGGTGGGCCTAACTATACAGTCATTAGAAGAACATGAAAGGCAGTTTAATTTGGTTAAGTATTGTATATTTCTTGTCCAGTGGCTTAGCGATAAGATAAGATGACAGCATCATACTTTTTTTCTTTTTTTCTTTTTTTTTTTTTGCATTACATTTTCCATCTAAAAAGAGGTAAAAATATGAAGAGATTGATAGAGTAGGATATGATATTCTATGCTCGCAAAATGTTCCAGGTGTGATAGAGATACACGCCAGTCATCAGGTGCCTGAAAGGAGGCCAGCCTGTTCATCAAGTAAGAGAAGTGTGTGTGTGTGTGTGTGTGTGTGTGTGTGTGTGTATATATATATATATATATATATATATATATATATATATATAACTGGTGTTAGAAAGGATCATCAACAATGATGTGCATATGTGGGTTATGTGATGACAATACTAGCCTGATTTTGGACCACTACAAAATAGGGCCTACTTGATGAACCCATACATGCTGATTAGGACATTTACATGCAAGATAAGAAACCCTACTCTTTCAAAGAGCCTTTGTAGCAGAGTAACAGTTGGATTTAATTTAAACAATGGTTGTTTAGAAAACATGTGAAACAAAAAAGCAATATGAATGCCTGCAAAACATGGAAGTAACAGGAGAAAATTTAAAGACATCTCACAGATAAGAGTGAGAATAAGGTAGTTGATAGTGACATTCTAAAACAGAGCCAGCGTAAAGTAAATGAGCAGTAACAAATGATGTACAAGGATGGAAGGAATTCAACCACTATAAAGCCTGTTGAGAAGTGGAGCCACATGCGCGGATTTCATGTCGCAAGTCCTTTCGCAACTGGGATGCGAAAGGAGTTTCACGGATTTTATGTCACAAGTCCTTTTGCAACTGGGATGCGAAAAGGGGTTTCCCGAATTTCATGTTGCAAGTCCTTTCACAACTGGGATGCGGAAAGGGAAGTTGCTAAAACTAAATTGGGGTCCCTAGGGCTATTCTAGGGTTAAGGTGAATATTAGAAAATTATTCTAAGGTGTGGGCAAAGGATTTTCTCTGTACTTTCAAGGGAGAGGTTAGTATATTGCCTTGTAATCTTCGTTTCTCTTCATAGTGGAATTTTGCATCCATGGTTTTTTACCCTAGTTTGGGGTTTTTCCATGTATATCTTGTCTTGTGGTTTGTTTAAATGCTTTGATCTATTTCTACTTTATATTTCTTCTTATTTATTGTTTATGGGTGAGGCCTGTGATTGGATCTAGGCTCACTGCGTTTGTAACGCCTTGAAAATCGGGGGTCGAGTATAACTCAACTCCCGAGTTCCAACACATCACTTATGCAACATAGATAATGATGTTTAAATGTTGTCTGTGTTAGAGCAATAAACATGAGTGAGATTATACCAAAACAGTAATTCATACTCCAGATCAATTATATAAAGGCGAGTGGAAGACTGAACTGTATATATATGTGTGTAAAAGAAACAAAAATCATTTCATTTTCCAGAGTATGAACCCATCTGAGTCATCATATACATATATCTATTTAATGTTCAAAAAGTCAAAAATACATCTAAGGATGTAACCCCAGCAAATCTCGTCAATCCGGCACTCTAGTCGAAGCCGCCAGAATACTGCATAAATGAGAACTCGTCCTGGTCCTCGCCATAGTCCGGCTCAGCCTCCTGAGTTGCCAGCTCATCTAAACCTGAGACAGAGTCTGCTTGGTGTGCACAACACCGTCCCGTAATGTAGGAGTGAGTAGCTAACTAAGTGGAATAATAAAGCATAGGTTAACATGTTATCAATACAGTTAAGCAGTAATGATAAAATAGTAAAATCAAACACTCCTAACTACTCTTATTAATGCAAGTATGAATGCAGTCATGATGGATGCCCTCACTGACATACTCCCTCATGCGACACCATCTTCGTTCGCGGCATGCTTACTTTCCTCAGTGCTCCACATCTTCCAGGCACATGCAATGCATGATGAACATGACTACCGAGTTGTTATTAGTCCATTTCAAACAGTAGGATTGGGAAACTAAGGTACCTTCCTTGTATCATTCCCAAACATGATCCATTCTAAGGTCGTCAGTCCTAGACAATCTCATACGATGGTGTGTTTCTAGGTGACTGCAAGGGCTGTTACGCGGAATCGTTGCACCACTCCCCCATCACCTTATCAATACAGGCCTAGCTTATACTCTGTTACTACGGGAAGTCTCGTCGCCTCACCGTAGATTTAGAGTATGCTCGAGGTCACTACATAGGATACGGTCAAGGCTGCCAGGGCTGTTATACGGAATCGTTGCACCACTCCCCCATTACCCATCAAGTAGTGTAGGCCAACAGCTCGAATATAGTGTCCCATACCACCATAATTGGCTCACGAGTCTTGTTGCTCACTGATCACTACGGGGAGGCACGTGGCCCTAGCGTAGGCTGACAGCTCGACCACGGTGTCCCATACCATCATGCCCGGCTCATGAGTCTTAGCGGATCGAGGTACCATGGTTAACGGGATTCCACTGGTAAGTTTGGTACCCTAGGTTCAAGCAGTAGCGACCAAATATGGTGAACATACATTAGACATAACGGATTACTTGAGGGGCCTGACTAGCTCAAGTGCACAATCAATTGAACGACATGAAGTACATAAGCACTTCGTGTGGCCTAACCACTGTCGCCAACTGACGTACGACTCGGGTTCGTCAAACACATCTTACGTGGCAACATGAATCTCAACCATGATCTCCAATCTGGTACCGATCGTCTAGACTATAGACATAGTCCCAAACTTAAGCAATCCTTATTCATAGCATGTGGAGTAAAACATAATAAACAAAGTAATGCAAGCATGTTAACAAGTATGTCATAAAGCATGTTATAAAGCATGTTAGAAAGCACTACATAAATAGGAATACAAACACATATATTGCACAAGTAAGCGGTTTAAGTAAACAGTCTCATGGAGGAAATCATACATGTGTCTAAGGTAGTTAAGAATCCTATCTCAACACCCTCCTAAGGCATCAACATCCAAACACTTACTCACACAAGCATCTTCACAAACACTTAACATACACTATTTCAACATACTTAGTGTATGTTAGCAAACATGTATTAGGGCGAGTCCTTTCGCCAAGCAAGTATTTTACTCATATAATATATTTATACAACAAATAATCATAGCAAACACATCTCTAAAATATATATGTATACGGTACTTTTTACAATACCGTATTTCTACATACAGTGTATATTAGTAAACATGTATTTGGGCGAATCCTTTCACCAAATAAGTATTTTATCCATATATCGTATATTCATACAACAAATAATTATGTCAAACACATTTCCAAAATTTATACATATGCGGTATTTTCTACGAATACCTAGAATATGTAAAATTTCATAATCTACATCTTTAATCGAAACAGAAAACAGAAAGCACTTTGTACATGTGCAATTGCAAGCAGATCATGAATCTATCATTATCTGACATTGAAAGCGTTGAAAACCGTAACCTATATACCTAAAGTCCTCACCTTATACCGTGGAATCGCAACAGATCAGCTAGGTTTTCCAAGCTTCCGTATTCGGTAGTTTGGTAGCCTAAAGAATGAAATAGGTTAGCTATTTCATAACCTACAACCTACACACCCCAAAACAAATTTAGGGTTAGGGTTTCTTACCTCAAAATGAAGTCAGTATCGCCGGGAAAGCGAGGAGAAATAGGTGGTGGTGCTTGTGTAGTGGCAGGGAACGATAGTAGGGAGATTCTCCCACTTTTCTCACTATTTCTCTCTCTTTTCTCACTTCTCTCTCTAGGGTTTTCCTCAAATTCGTATGGCTGTGAGAGAGGGTGTTCTAAGGTCCTTATATAGCCTAAAACCTCTTCAAACTAGACTTGAGGACAAGGTATACTTAGGTTATAACCAAAGCAGTGTTATTTCAGCTCAACAGAGGATTTCTAGCAGGCCTCCTTGAGCCAAAAGTTAGACTTAAGCTCACTAACCTTGGATCTACTTGGAGTTAAGTTTTTGTCTCAGTCGAATTCCCAGATCACGCGTGGAGGACCAATTTCTGTTCAATGGTTAGCGGGTCTCGATCCGAAATTTTAAGTACATGTAAATGTTTATGAAATTTTTCCTGATCCGAGGGTGTATTTGGGTCAGATTCTGACGGTCTGGTTGCTTATAAATTGACCACAAGTATCAAGTCTCAGATCACTATTCCTGATATTTATTTTGTAAAGGAAATATGTGTTTTCACACTCCCTCACTCCAGACTCAAGCGAACAGCCGTGGGACACTGTCTGGGTCAATTTCCAAGATGGTTGTCAAGCCCAGCGAGGCAGTCCTAAGTCCTTAACCTCGAATTATTCGGACTGCCGATGTGCGGTCCATACCTAATACGAAGTTTCAATGTGTTCCCGAGAGCAGTCGGGTATTGAGTTTGATCCTAGATTTTAGGGTAACCTAGCGTCAATGATTCTACAAGTTTTGGGTCTTGTAGATCGTATTTAAAGCGATTCAAATGGATTTCATGGCTAATCTAGTTTAGCACTTAGTTAACTTTGTCAAATTTCTAAAGGATTTAATCCTAAGTGATTTCTGGTCGAGGTGGTACTCGAACTATTGTACGGAAATTTACGAGTCGTTACAATCTACCCCCCTTAAATAAAAATTTCATCCTCGAAATTTGTACCTTTTCGTATTCCTCGAGAATCTGAGGGTAGTTCTTCCTGACCTCGGCCTCAGTCTCCCACGTAGCCTCCTCTTCAAAATGATGCGTCCATAGTACCTTCACAAGTGGAATGACCTTACTACACAGTACCTGCTCCTTCCTGTCAAGTATACGTGTCGCACGCAGCTCATATGTAGCATCCTCGCTCAACTGTACCTACTCTCATCTGATAATATGTGAAGGATTAGGAACGTACTTCTTCAGCATAGATACATGAAATACGTTGTGTATAGCTGCAAGCGGTGTGGGAAAAGTGAGACGATAAGCCACAGCACCCACTCGATCTAGTATCTAAAACGGACTAATAAACCTCGGTGTGAGCTTCCCCTTCTTCCTGAATCGAAGGACTCCCTTCATAGGGGAAACTCTGAGGAACACATGGTCTCCAACCTCAAACTCAAGCGGTCGCCGCCTCGTATTGGCGTAACTCTTCGGCCTGCTCTGTGCTGTAAGCAGTCGACGCCTGATGATGTCGACCTTCTCTGTAGTCACATGTACCAACTCCAGGCCAATCAGACTACGCTCGCCAACCTCAGCCCAACAATGCGGTGCTCTGCAAGGATGACCATACAGGGCCTCATATGGTGCCATACCAATACTCGCCTGGAAGCTGTTGTTGTAGGCGAACTCTACGTAAGGAAGAGAGTCATCCCAACTATCCTTGAAGTCCAACACACATGCTCGCAACATATCCTCTAGAATCTAATTCACCCGCTCTGTCTGCCCATCAGTCTGAGGATGAAACGTCGTACTGAACTTCAACTTCACACTCATCGCTTCTTGGATATGAGTCCAGAAGATATATCTGAACCGAGTGTCTCTGTCCGACACGATCTCTAAAGGAACTCCATACAGATGGACGATCTCTCTGATGTACAATCTAGGCAGCTCGTCTGTAGAGTTCGTGATTTTGATAGGGAGGAAATGGGCCGATTTGGTCAACCGGTCCACAATCACCCAAATGGAATCATGTCCCTTCCTCGTCTTCGGCAACCCTAATATGAAATTCATGGAGATGAAGTCCCACTTCCACTCTGCTATGGGCATGGGCTGAGGCAGTCCAAGAGGTCAGCGATGTTCTACCTTGACCTGCTGGCATGTTAGACAACAAGAAACGAACTCAGCGATGTGGGCCTTCATGTTATCCCACCAATATGACCGTCTCATATCCTGGTACATCTTCGTGCTACTAGGATGCATCATAAGCTTTGAGTTATGGGCAGACTCGAGAAGCTCATGTCTCAGATCAGGTATGTCAGGAACGCATAGGCGGCCACGGTATCGTAAACCCCCATCTGTGCCCACTCTCCACTCAGAGTCCTCGGCGTCACTAGCTTGCTCTCGAAGCTCAGACAACCGCATTTCACCCTTTTGGGCCTCGACAATCCTATCGTCAATAAGTGGCCGCACACGAACGTGCGCGACACACTCAAATGGCTCCTCCACAGTGAGTTTCTGCTCGAAGTCCTGCACGAACTCTAGCATATCTCACTCTGCTATCATCAGCGGACCACAAATGCTATAGCCTTCATACGGCTCAGCGCATCTGCTATAAGGTTCGCTTTGCCCGGATGGTAGGAAACCTCGAACTTGAAGTCCTTCAAGGTCTCCATCCATCGGCGTTGTCTCATATTCAAGTCTTGCTGTGTGAATATGTACTTAAGGCTCTTGTGGTCGCAGAAAAGCTCGAACTCCTCTCCGTAGAGGTAATGTCTCCAGAGCTTCAATGCAAAAATGACAGCTGCCAACTCAAGGTCATGTGTAGGGTAATTCTCCTCATGCTTCCTTAATTATCTCGAGGCATACGAAATCACCTTGTCCTTCTGCATAAGGACACAACCCAAACCAACGCGAGACGCGTCAGTGTATATCATGTACTTCACCCCTTGCTCTGGCAATACTAGCACAGGGGTGGACGTCAACCTGTCCTTCAGCTCCTTGAAAGCTACTTCCGCCTTCTCATTCCAGGCAAATTTCAGGTCCTTCCGTGTCAACTGAGACAATGGCCTGGTAATCTTCGAGAAATTCTGAATGAAGCATCTGTAATACCCTACCAGACCAAGGAAACTCCTCACCTCGGTAACCGATCTAGGCTACTGTCAATCCTGAACTACGGCTACCTTAGCAAGGTCTACTGCTATCCCATCCTTGGACACCACATGTCCGAGGAACTTGACTTCTTCTTGCCAGAAGTCGCACTTCTTATACTGCGCAAACAACTAGTTCTTCCTCAAAGTATCCAACACCGGTCTTAGGTGCTCCTCGTGCTCCTCCTGACTCGTAGAGTATATCAGGATGTCATCAATAAAGACGATGACGAATCGATACAGAAATGGCCGAAATACCCGGTTCATCAGGTCCATAAACACGGCCGGTGCGTTCGTAAGACCGAACGACATCACTAGAAACTCGTAGTGCCCAAAGCATGTCCTAAAAATTATCTTTTGCACATCCTCATCTCTGACGCGCAGCTGATGATACCCTGACTGCAGATCTATCTTCGAAAAGTTCTTCGCCCCCTTCAACTGATTAAACAGATCATCTATCCTGGGCAAAGGATACTTGTTTTCACGGTGACCTGGTTCAACCTACGGTAATCAATACACAACCGTAGTGAGCCATCTTTCTTCTTCACAAATAGTATAGGTGATCCTCAGGAAGACACACTAGGTCGTATAAAGCCCTTCTCTAGCAACCCATCAATCTGTTTCCTCAGCTCCTCCATCTCACATAGAGGCATACGATAAGTCGGCAATGAGATAGGTGTCGCACCAAGCGTAAGATCAATGGTGAAGTCGATTTTGCACCAAGGTGGCAAATCAGTAATCATCACAAACACACCTGCAAAATCCTGAACCATAGGCATATTCCTCAATGTGGGACCATCAACCTGCTCTAATAAGGTAGCGTAATTACTGATGAGGTAATACCAACTGACCTGTACTGGGAAAGTAAAGACCATGCCGTCAGGTCCATGTGCTGTCATGATCCGAGTATCGCAATCGATCTCGGCCTTCATCTCCATAAGCCAGTCCATGCCGAGAATCACATCGTAATGATGGAGCGGTGCGACCAACAGGTCGATAGTCACTGTCCTGATCCCTAGGTCTATCGAACAACCTCTACACATCGTAGTGGAGTCTGAGAAAGTCCCCGTGGCAGTAAGGAGTCTCAACCCAGACATAGAACTAGTCTTCAACCCTAGCCTCTTGACCGTAGCACATGATACAATAGAGATAGTAGACCCGGTGTCCACCAAAAGAAAGACTGGAGTACCTTGCACATGTGCAGTAACCTCAAATGCCATAGGTGCTACGTCCGATCCCTCGGATGCCTTAGCTGCAAGTGAGTGTACTCGAGCTCGCTCGCCGCTCGTGTGGTCAGAGAACCATGGGCCATTGAGGCAGCCTGAAACGAGGTGCAGGTGGTCTGAAGGATGGATGTGCAGGTGCCGTCCGAAGTGGCGGAGTCGATATAGCATGTGGGCAAGAAAGAACGATCATCTGCGGCGGAGAGAACCCATTATCCTTCATCCGTGCGAAACAACTCCAAATAGAAGGACCCTGTCTCCTACAATACGTACAGGTCACGATAGGGCGCCCCATCGAAGCCACAGGCACTGCGATTCTGGGAGGCAAGTAAGCACGAGGCCTCTTACCTAGGAAAGGCCTGCTCTATACCTCCGGTCGTGGTCTCGTAACCATAGTACCACGAGAATGGGCCAGCCGATCAACATCTTGCTCGGCCATCATAGACAGGTGAACTAGCTCCGCATAAGAAGGTATACTGATGTAGCACATCTTCGACCGTATATTAGGTCGCAAACCCCTAGAAAAATGATGCATCCGCTTCTACTCATCAACCAGGATGGTCGGGACAAAGCTGCCTAGCTCTATGAAGTGGTGCTCGTACTCAGTAACCGTCATGCCTCCCTACCTGAGGCGTAGAAACTCATCCTCCCGCTCATGTCTGTAGGTCTGTGGGTAATACTTCTCATGGAACCGGAACTTGAATGCTGCCCAAGTCCACACATAGTCCATTGCGACAGACCGCAGCACACTGTCCCACCACAGACTGGCCTCCCGCTCAACCATGAAAGTGGATAACTCGACCTGCTATGCCTCAGTACAGTGAAGCATCCGTAGCATCTTGGAGATGCGGTTGAACTAAAACTTAGCCTCCTCGGGTCTGTGAGAACCCATTAACAAAGGAGGCCTCAAGCGCTGGAATCACTCGAGTAGGCCTTATAAGTGTTATGGTCTCATGCTTCTTTGGTTGTCAAATTTTGATGTGTCAAAACATCTATCTGTGTCCTGTGCTTGTATGATGATTTATATGAATTCAAGACACTGCATAAATACTTCAAGAAGCTACAAGTTAAACTTTTCAAGAAGCTACATATTGAAGTTCAAGAAGCTACATGTTGAAGTCTCAAGAAGCTACAATGTTGATGTTCAAGTCTTAAGAAACAACTCATGACTTCAAGACTAATAAGCAATGCATGAAGTAGTTGTTATGTTGATGAAGATCTCAAGTTTGAAGCTACAACAAGTTCAAGATCTCAAGCCTGATATGGTTTAAACAATCTACCTTCGTTGAATGGTTGAAGTTCAATGTCCATACGACATGATTTAGGTTTGAATGACCTTAGGTTGACCCTTTAAGTAGGTCACTTTGGATACATAAATCAAATATTTATTTTACATAAGTTTGGTCTATTCTACGACTGGGTCCTAGCTCTTGTTCGACCGATCCCGGCATTGGTTCGACTAGTCCAAGAAATTCCACGACCATCCTAAGTAGTTGAAGATTTTTCGATTTTTTGGTACACCCACGACCGATCCTGGAGGTCCTTCGACCGGTCGTAGGTGTGGTTGACTCGTCCACGACCGGTCGTGGAGCTACGACTCAAAGTCCAAGAACGTAATCTATGGTCCTACGACCGGTCGAAGGATCTACGACCGGTCGTAGGTGACCCACGACTGGGCCGTAAGTTACTCACGACCAGTCGTGGAACGACTTTCAAAGATCGCGCTTAATTTTTCAAAAATCTGTTAGAGCTACGACCAGTCGAAGGTTTCTAAGACCAGTCGTAGGAACGATTTTTGCTTCTATAAATTGAACACGAAATTCAGAGTTTTCACACTTCAACTCTATTTAATTCAAGAATTTTCAAGTGATCACTCTGAGATAAGTCTGTGTTTATTTTAAGCTACATTGTGCTTATTTAATATTCCTTTTTGCTAGCTTATTTAATTTGATTTTGTTTCAATATTCCAATCTTATTTGAAAAGAGGAATTATCTTATTCCTTCTTCTTGGAATCAAAATCAAATATAGCTACGCCCAACAAGTTAAATCTAAAATCTATTAGAATTTAGAACCTTATGAATGTGAGTATTAGAAATTGAACTTTGACATTCAATCATCTACTCCGATTGGTTCTACCGGCCGCTAAGAAAAGGAGAAATCCGTGTATTTTACAATTCTGTAAAATTTATTTACTTTGGTTTTATTTGAGGTTAAGCTAGAAAAATCTCATTGATCTTGGTTTTGTTTGAGGTTGAACCAGAAAAATCTCATTGTATTGGTTGTCTGAGGAAAACCAGAAAACTCAGAAAAGAGGGGTTTTTGAATTGTGTAAGCCCAAGTGAAAAAGACACAATTGTAAAGGTTTTTGGTGAACCTGTGAAAACCTATTTCATAGTGAATGCTAATATCCCCTGTGTGAGGATATTAAGAGTGGAGTAGCTTTCTGTGTGGCTGTTGAGAGATAGTTGGTGTACACACAGGCGAACCACTATAACTCTTTGTCTTGTGGATTGAATGCTTGCTTAATTTTCATATCTTTTATCATTCAATTGTGTGGAATGTACAAGTGGATGTGAATGTTGTAACTATTTACATTTCAAGTTAGTGTGGGGATTGTTGTAATAATTTAGATCTATACTTCTGCATTTAATTTCAATTCCTAGCTATTTCATTTACTTATATTAAAATTGAGTCCTTGATCTAAAAGATGTTCTAGAAATAAGGTTGTCCTACCATAAGCCCTTGTTTATTATGGTGTAAGGTTGTCCTTAGAACTGAATTTGTATCAATCTCTCAATACTTATTTATCAAGGTGATTTAAAATTTAGCATTGTGAATTGATTCATATTGTAAGGATATTAGTTTACTTTATTTCTGCTGATTTTATTTTAAATTTGGCATAGTCCTATTCACCCCCCCTCTAGGACATATAGCTTGGCCTTTTTCAAGTGGTATCAGAGCCTAATAGCTCATTTTTGTTGCTTTTTATTTGGATTTATTTCCTAAGCTAACGATCTAAGCTATATAAAAAGATGTCAAATTTTGATAGCCTTTCAGTTACTAGGCCTCCACCCTTTGATGGTTCCAACTATGCCTATTGGAAAGCCAGAATGAGGATCTTCCTCAAATTAATGGATGAAAGTGTGTGGTAAGCCACAGTGACTGAATGGAAACCTCCTATCATGGAAGTAACTGGTGTTGATGGTTCAAAATCTATGAAAATTACACCGTATTACCAATGGACCACACTTCAGAAAATGAGAGTAGTGCTAATGCTAAAGCACTAAATGCGATCACTTGCGCACTATCACCGGATGAGTTCAAAAGAATCATATCATGTGATACTGCAAAGCAAGCCTGGGATATTTTAGAAATGACACACGAAGGTACATCAATTGTCAAGAAATCTAAAGTCTAACTCCTCAGAACTAAATTTGAAGAAATTCATATGGAGGAAAATGAAATGTTTATGGACTTTTACACTAGATTGAATGACATTGTAAACTCAATGTGGGGTCTTGACGATAAGATCCCAGAAAGTAAAGTGTGTGCAAAAATACTACGCTCTCTTCCTAACGGTTCAATTCTAAGGTAACCGCAATCCAGGAACTTCGTGATACGGATAATATGAAGGTAGAAGAATTAGTTGTTCTTTACAAACCTATGAATTAAGTTTTAAAGCTCCTAAAGGTAAATCTATTGCTTTGAAGTCATCTAAAAGTATTACTCAAGAAAATTCAGATTTAGAAAAGTCTGAAGATGATATAACCCTTTTGGCGAAAAAGTTTTATAAGATTTTCAAAAGTAAGAAAAGAGTCGACTTTCAAAAGGCAAATGAAAAGAAACGTTCTAAACCTAAGTCTAAAACTTGGAAGTCATTGAAAGATAGTCAATGTTACAACTGTCAAGAATATGGGCATTTAGTAAACAAATGTCCTAAAAAGGACAGATCCAAAAGGAAGGGTATGTTGGCTACTTGGGATGAATCGCCTGATTCTGAAGCCTCTTCTTCGAATCAGAAAATTAAACCGAGTCGGGCAAGGTGAACTTAAGGCCCTTATGACTCTAGCCAAGTTTACTTTTTCAGATCACGATGATTCAACAAGTGAAGAAAATTTGGATAGTGATCATGAAAATGATGAAGATCTTCAAGATGCTTATAATGCCTTATATAAGGAAAGTTGTAAAATTGTCAAACTTAAACTTCAAAAAGAAAAGTTTTTAAACTTAAAGAATGTTTTGAAACCCTTGTTTTAGAAAAATCTCAAATTTCAGATTGTTTTGAAAAATTAAAGTGTGATCTAGAATTCAAAACCTCCCTAATTGAAAATTTGAAATCTGAAAATGAAAAACTTAAAAATGAAGTATCTTCTCTTCTGAGTTTGAAGGACACATGGAGATATGCCCAAGGTGATCCAAAATTAGAAAAATTATTATCCGGATCAAGAAAATGTGGCGATCGATCCGGGTTGGGCTATGATAAAAACACATCTCCTAAACAGAAGAATACTCGTTCCAATTTTGTGAAAGGAGAGACTTCTAACTCAAAAGGAAAAGGTACTAGTCAAGTTTTTTCTAAAAATACAAAAACTTTTCAAAAACACAAAAGCAAATTATATAAATTCCAAAATCAGATTCGAAACCCACTAGCTGAAAAAATTGTTGATTTACTTAAGGAGCTATTAAAATCTAACTCAGTAGGTCACTCTTACAACTATAAACAAAAGAAGACCAATTATTCTCCTAAACCCAAAACATTACTGAAATGGGTTCCTAAGGTTGCCTGTTTGGTTGCTCACACTGCTTTCAAAGCTACAAGCCATTTGAAATAGTACCTAGACAGTGGATGCTCCAGACATATGACAGGCGACAAAGCACTATTCACCGATCTTAAAGATATGATTGATGGGTCGGTCACATTTGGTGATGGTAGCAACTGCAAGATAATTGACAAAGGTACGGTCTAACTCTATAACCTTCCCTTATTTAAAAATGTTTTATATGTTGAGGGTTTAAAACACAACCTGTTAAGCATATCTCAAATATGCGATAATAACCATAATGTTAAATTTTCTAATCAAGGTTGTGAAATTATAAATGAAAAGGGTTCTGTAATATTAACTGGTCGCAGAACTTCTGAAAACTGCTATATAGTAAGCAATGGTAGCTCATCTAAACAAACGTGCTACATGGTCCATACCGATGAGACAGAATTATGGCATAAACGCCTTGGACATGTACACTACCGAAATTTATACAGATTGAGCAAAAGTGAACTAATTAGAGGACTACCTAAGATGCAAAAAGTAGACAAGATTTGTGGTGAATGGCAGTATGGTAAACAAACTAGGAGCTCTCACAAAAAGTTGAACTCCAATATCACCACAAGACCACTCGAGCTGCTCCACATGGATCTTATAGGACCAACAAGAACGGAAAGTCGAGGTGGCAAAAAGTACATCTTAGTTATTGTAGATGATTACACAAGATACACTTGGGTTTCATTCTTGAGAGATAAATCAGAAACCCTTGATGAAGTGAAAAAGATTATAAAACGGAAACTGAAAAATGTTCTCAAGTCAGCAAGATCCGTAGTGATCATGGATCCGACCGAAAACAAATGCGGTTTTGAGAAATTTTGTAGCGATCGGGAATATCGCATGAATTCTCTCGCACCTAAAACTCCTCAACAAAATGGAATTGTCGAGAGGAAGAATAGAGTGCTTCAAGAAATGGGAAATGTTATGTTAAATAGCATGAAGCTCCCTAGAATCTCTGGGCAAGTTGAATACAAACTGCTACATTATTAACCGTGTTTATATTTGTAAATCTAATAATAAAACGGCTTATGAAATGTGGTTTGAGAAAAAGCCTTTCACAAATACTTTCGAAGTTTTTTTGGCAAAGAAGTGCTATATTTTGCGTGACCGTGAAAATTTAGGAAAGTTTGACACTAAAAGTGATGAAGGGATCTTTTAGGATATTCTTTAAACAAATCGTGCATATCGTGTTCGAACAATGGGACTAGTGTGATTCAAGAGTCAATAAATGTTGTGATTGACGATCTTTTGAATACACTGTCCCTAGTTCGAGATAATGATGAAGTTCTTATACTTGAAAAACAAGAAATTTCATCAAGTGAAACTAATCCGAATTAAGGATCTGTTAAAGATCATCCAACTTCTCAAATACTTGGAAACCCTCTCACCGGTGTGCGCACTTGTAGACAATTAGAGGACATATGTAACTACGTATGCTTTACATCCAGATTGAACCGGTTAACGTAAAAAGCACTTTCGGATGAAAATCGGATTCTTGCGATGCAAGAAGAACTTAATCGATTTGTCGAAATGATGTCCGCACCTTGTTCCTAGACCTAAAGATAAACATATTATTGGAACAAAATGGATTTTCAAAAACAAATCTGATGAACTTGGAAATATTATTCGAAATAAAGCAAGACTAGTTGTACAGGGGTATACACAAATTGAAGGTATTGACCATAATGAAACATTTGCTCCTGTAGCTCGTCTTGAATTAATCAGACTTTTTATCTCCATTGCATGTTTTAGGAAGATTAAAATTTACCAAATGAATGTAAAGAGTGCCTTTCTGAATGGTGATTTACATGAAGAGGTATATGTTGAACAACCTACAAGGTTTGAAGATCCTAAATTTACTGATCATGTGTATCGTCTTAAGAAGGCTCTCTATGGTCTGAAACAAGCTCCCAGAGCATGGTACGAAAAACTGACTAAGTTTTTACTGAGTCATAATTTTCAGATGGGGTGTGTTGATAAGACGCTCTTTGTTAAGAAACATAACGATGATATTTTAATGGTTCAAATATATGTGGACGATATTATTTATGGATCAACCTGTACTAACATGACTGTTGAGTTTGCAGATTTGATGAAGTCTAAATTCGAAATGAGCATGGTTGGAGAATTAAACTATTTTCTAAGGTTGCAAGTAAAACAACAACCTGATGGAATTTTTATCTCTCAAACCAAATATGCTCAGAGTTTAATTAAGAAATTTGGATTTGAGAAAGGTAAAAATTTTGATACTCCTATGAGTACAACTTTAAGACTCTCAAAAGACTCTACAGGTAATGATGTGGATCCTAAATTGTATCGTAGTTTGATTAGTAGTTTGCTTTATCTGACTGCTAGTAGACTAGATATTGCTTTGAGTGTTGGTATTTGTGCTCGTTATCAATCAAATCCTAAAGAATCTCACTTAACTGTTGTTAAACGGATTATGCGATATGTCGCAAGTTCTACTAAATTGGGTCTCTGGTATCCACATGAGACTAATGTTCAATTAGCCGGGTATGCAGATGCTGACTGGGCTGGAAACATTGATGATAGGAAATCAACCAGTGGTGGTTGTTTCTACATTGGAAATTGTCTTGTTTCTTGGTTTAGCAAGAAGCAAAGTTCTATATCGCTATCAAATTTGAGGTGAATACATTCTTCTTTGAAATGCATGTACTCAACTTGTTTGGATGAAACGAATGTTTAGCGATTATGGAATCACTCAGATTCTATGATTTTATTTTGTGATAATTCCAAAGGCAATAAATATCTCTAAAAATCCGATTCAAAGATTCACTTACTAAGCATATTGACATTAGATTTCATTACATTCGTGAATTAGTGGAAGAAAAATTAATATATTTGGATTACATTCCAACCGAGACTCAACTTGCGGACATTTTCACTAAATCGCTCGACAAAAGGGTTTAATAAATTAAAATTTGATCTCGGTATGTGCAATTTAAATTGAATTTACATGATTTGGTGTATCATAATGTACATAACTATGATGTTTTATTTGCTTGAATTTGAAAATTATTTAAAAATTTTGCAAATTTTGAGTCGTACTCGACCAGTCGTGAGTGTACACGACCGGTCGTGCTACGACCGGTCGAACACTTACACGACCAGTCGTGAAACTCGGGATTTCACTTTAATTTGGGGATTTTGACTCTTCTTCTTCATTTCTTTTTACTCTCCAACGGTTCTAGCTACGACCGATCGAACCCACCTTCATAGTACTTCAAGGTTAGTGGTTCTTTTGCATTTTTTTTGTAGATTCTTGCTATTAGTGTTTCAAATCTCATTCTTGTGGAATCTATTTGGTCGTTCATTGCAAGTTTGGGGTTTTATCTTGAAAAATTTGTTTTATTTAAACCCCATTTCTTCCAACTTGTTGTTTCCATGAAATCCTTCTGTGAAAATGGATGCTAGAGGTAAAAAGAAAACTACTCGAGGTCCATCTTCTTCTAGATTAGCTTCTATTGTACAACGTCATCTTTGCTCTCCCGAAAATGATCCTTCTAATGCTCGGGATTTGCGTATGCGCAATGTTATTGTTGAGCGTCCTGTTAATATTAATCACATTGCTTCATGTGGTATCCCTCCTCTGTTGAAATCTGTGGGATGGGATAACATCTTACATTGGGGTGGAGCTGCATACCAGTCCATTGCCCAATCCATGTTTGCATGTATCTGTGATTTTTCTCTTGAGAATTTAACTTTTAAAGTTGATACTCAAGAAGGATTGTTTTTAGTGGATCGACATTTGATTGTCGACATTATGGAAATACCTGTCAATGATGAGAGCATTCCAATTCATATTTTACATGAATGATGCCTCTCTCGAACCGAACGAAAAATGCTTACTAGAGATTTATGTAATTTGGATGTTCATTGGACTCATAAAGGTCATGCACTTCCTCAAGGTATTTGTTACCCACATACGAGTACTTCATAGGATATTCATCTCAAATCTTTATCCACGTTCTGGTAATAAAACCAAACTCACTGCTTTCATGGTTCGTGTTTTGCATTCTGTAGTCTCTGGTGCAAAAATATGTCTACCTTCTTTAATTTGTCATTCCATTATTTTGTCTCGTCACCATCCTGGACATAGTGATATACCCTTTGGTTATTTATTAACTATGCTAGCAAATCATATGCTCGTAGCTATGCCTACTAGAGAAAAACCCATCCATCATCTCCCTTTTAATAATTCCAATATTAACAAGATGAATTTAGAATTGGCTGATGGCCAAGTGGATGCTGGTAGCAATGGTGCTGAAGCAGGAAATGCTCAAGCTAGTGATCTTCCTGAAGACGTGAATATGGATGACTTATTTGAAGAACTTGAATCGACTCACTGATGATCCTGATTTTCAGCCTTCTGATTTTGATGAGAGATTGAATTCCCTTCAAGAGCAGGTGGCTCAAATTCGTGTTACCCAAGACACGCAATTTTCATATTTACGCAAATATATGAGGCTGATTGTTAAGGGTTTACATAAAATTGATCCATCTAATCCTGCACCCTCTTCTGGTTCTGACTAAATTTTTGATGGGTCTGTAATATATATATATATATATATATATATATATATATATATATATATTACTGAGCTTTTCGTGCTTACTGACTTTTTGATTTATGCTCTATGCTCTCTTGAATCAACTCCTATTTTCTTTATTATTGATGCTCTTCTTCCTTTGTCATTTTGTGTCAAAAAGGGGGAGAAGTTTTGGAGGCTTTTGATTTATTTGAATTTAATCTTTATGATTGATTTATTTGAATTTAATCTTTATGATGTGCTCCTATTACTCAGGCTATTACTCAGGGGGAGTTAAGCTTCTCAGGGGTAGCTATGGGAGAATGATGCTAGTTATTACTTATCATATCTATATAACTGTGCATGCTTCTCTATTGTGAACCTGTTGTGTTTGTACTTCTCTTATGTCTATTGGAAGTATTATTACTTGGGTGTTTTGTCACAAATTTGACAAAGGGGGAGATTGTAAGTGTTATGGTCTCATGCTTCTTTGGTTGTCAAATTTTGATGTGTCAAAACATCTATCTGTGTCCTGTGCTTGTATGATGATTTATATGAATTCAAGACATTGCATAAATACTTCAAGAAGCTACAAGTTGAACTTTTCAAGAAGCTACATATTGAAGTTCAAGAAGCTACATGTTGAAGTCTCAAAAAGCTACAATGTTGATGTTCAAGTCTTAAGAAACAACTCATGACTTCAAGACTAATAAGCAATGCATGAAGTAGTTGTTATGCTGATGAAGATCTCAAGTTTGAAGCTACAACAAGTTCAAGATCTCAAGCCTGATATGGTTCAAACAATCTACATTCATTGAATGGTTGAAGTTCAATGTCCATACGACATAATTCAGGTTTGAATGACCATTTGACCCTTTAAGTAGGTCACTTTGGATACATAAATCAAATATTTATTTTACATAAGTTTGGTCTATTCTACGACCAGTCCTAGCTCTTGTTCGACCAGTCCTAGCATTGGTTCGACTAGTCCAAGAAATTCTACGACCAGTCCTAAGTAGTTGAAGATTTTTCGGAATTTTTAGTACGCCCACGACCAGTCCTGGAGGTCCTTCGACCGGTCGTAGGTGTGGCTTCGACTCGTCCATGACCAGTCGTGGAGCTACGACTCAAAGTCCAGCAACGTAATCTATGGTCCTACGACCAGTCGTAGGTGACCCACGACCAGTTGTAGGCTACTCACGACCAGTCGTGGAACGAATTTCAAAGATCGTGCTTAATTTTTCAAAAATCTGTTAGAGCTATGACCAGTTGAAGGTTTCTAAGACCAGTCGTAGGAACGATTTTTGCTTCTATAAATTGAACACGAAATTCAGAGTTTTCACACTTCAACTCTATTCAATTCAAGAATTTTCAAGTGATCACTCTGAGATAAGTCTGTGTTTATTTTAAGCTACATTGTGCTTATTTAATATTCCTTTTTGCTAGCTTATTTAATTTGATTTTGTTTCTATATTCCAATCTTATTTGAAAAGAGGAATTATCTTATTCCTTCTTCTTGGAATCAAAATCAAATATAGCTACGCCCAACAAGTTAAATCTAAAATCTATTAGAATTTAGAACCTTATGAATGTGAGTATTAGAAATTGAACTTTGACATTCAATCATCTACTCCGATTGGTTCTACCGGGCTGCTAAGAAAAGGAGAAATCCAGGTATTTTACAATTCTGTAAAATTTATTTACTTTTGGTTTTGTTTGAGGTTGAACCGAGAAAAATCTCATTGATCTTGGTTTTGTTTGAGGTTGAACCAAAAAATCTCATTGTATTGGTTGTCTGAGGAAAACCAGAAAACTCAAAAAAGAGGGGTTTTGAATTGTGTAAGCCCAAGTGAAAAAGACACAATTGTAAAGGTTTTTGGTGAACTCCGTGAAAACCTATTTCATAGTGAATGCTAATATCCCCGTGTGAGGATATTAGGAGTGGAGTAGTCAGTGTGGCTATTGAAAGACAGCTTGGTGTACACACAAAGAACCACTATAACTCTTTGTCTTGTGGATTGAATGCTTGCTTAATTTTCATATCTTTTATCATTCGATTGTGTGGAATGTACAAGTGGATGTGAATGTTGTAACTATTTACATTTCAAGCAAGTGTGGGGATTGTTGTAATAATTTAGATCTATACTTCTGCATTTAATTTCAATTCCTAGCTATTTCATTTACTTATATTAAAATTGAGTCCTTGATCCAAAAGATGTTCTAGAAATAAGGTTGTCCTACCATAAGCCCTTGTTTATTATGGTGTAAGGTTGTCCTTAGAACTGAATTTGTATCAATCTCTCAATACTTATTTATCAAGGTGATTTAAAATTTAGCATTGTGAATTGATTCATATTGTAAGGATATTGGTTTACTTTATTTCTGCAGATTTTATTTTAAATTTGGCATAGTCCTATTCACCCCCCCTCTAGGACATATAGCTTGGCCTTTTTCAGGCCTTGAGTACCAACATCTCCAGTAGGGGGTGCAACAGGTGTGGGCAGAGGCACATCCTCAAACTGAGCAGGAGGCTCTGTGTGCCTAGCAGGACGCGTAAATGTCGGAGGTGGAGTCGCACTCCCACCCCGAGATAAGGCCTCAGCAATAATGGCCATAAGCTGCTGGTGCTGCATCTACTGCTGATGCATCATCAACATCAATTACTCAATCCTATCAGTAGGTGGAGCAGCCTATGGGTCATGCTGTGTAGATGATGATGCCCGGTGCTGCTCGCGAACCGGGGGTGTATAAGGTGGCAGTTCACCGGTAGGACCAGCAGGAGGCTGATCAGAGTCTAACCCTCGGTCCGCAGGACCACCTCTACCAGAAGGAGTCTGGTCCATCGAGCCAGTAAGCAGGAGGTGTGCCGTGCTCCGTGTATACTGCCGCGGCATGCCCTATAGAACATAGGTTGCAACATTGGTGAGATAAAGCATGACAATACATTACATAAGCACTTTCAACATTCCACACATCTCATAGCAAAAGAGGCTACATGCTTTTCATTTACCCAAAATTGTCATAATACATGGACTACAGAGTTACATGAATCATGACAGAAATTACATGTAAGCCAATTACATCCACAACATCAAACACTTAAAACATAATACTAACTACTACAGCGTCAACATGAAAGCATAAACCGCCTAATGCGGTAACCAAAATAACCACAAACAACAGCTTGGATGACTAGGCATCCGAATCAGGCGATGAAGGAGGAGCATTCTTGTCCTGTAGACAGCATAGGATGGCCTTCAAGGTGCGAGACACCTTGCTGAGCTTAGTTTGGACCCGCCCGACTTCCTGTCGCAGGGTGGCTTGGCCCTCCTCAAGACGGGCTAAACGCGCATCTATGGAAGCCCGATCGGTGCCCTGCTCCTGAGCCACGAGAGGTGAACTCTCCTCTGTATCCTGGGCCTCAGGTTCCTCTTCCTGTATCTCATCACTGCCAACCTCTTTGCTACAAGCCTCGAGGTCAACACTCTCCTCACCAGCACTATCTGACTCATCTCCAGACTCGTCGAGTCGGGCTTGCTGTTGGCGAGGGCTGATCTTCATGTTGTTAAGTGTAGCCTCACTTATGACTCGGACTGGCGCAAGGTATTCCATGTTGCGCCTATAGCCGACATCACGAGCCATCTTACATATCAGGCGGCTAAATGGGAGCGAGAGGTCGTTCCTAACAGATCGAACAACTTGGACTATCTGAAATAAGATGAATGTGGGCAGGCATAAATTGTCTCCATGTCCCATCCTGTATAGAAAGTTCACCATAAACCAAGTACACTCTGTGTGGTTACTCGATCGTGGATACACATTAAATGTGAAAATATGGTGGAGCAAACAGAAGTCATCTGTCAACTTCATCGATGGAAGACAGTTTCCTCACGTCCAAGAGACCCGCCAACCATAAAGGTATCGTGTATGGCGATCCCTTTCTCACGCACTCCTGGAGAAGTTATCATTTGGTAGCACTTCACCACGTGAGATGTTCATGATCTGTGCCACCTCAACTATAGTAATCGTGCGCCTTATGCCCCTCACAGAGACAAGGAACTGAGGCGGCTCCAACGATGGGTTTATGATATGAATATAGAAGGCACGAACCGTGTTCTCACACGCCGAAGACTCGCCTTCAAATATAGGACCCCATCCAACGACATCCACCAAATGGTCCATCATCGGGTGTAGCCCAAACATCCGGTCATCTACATGGGCTTCAAACACTATCTTACGGCCAGCAAAATGACTGTATTCGAAACCAATCGGTAGTGCATCCCTAATCGGCAGTTGGGGATCCAAGTCCTGCTTTGACCTATACTCCAGAATGGTGCTAGTGCCGACTTCAACGTCAGCCCTTCTTCTGGAACGGGTAGGGATGCTTGGCCCAGCATCATCTGCAATAGTTTTCCTCTTTCCCATGGGAGAGAGGATGGAGGAAACGGAGAAGATGGCCGTAATCAACTCGAAAGGGGCCATGGAAATGGGGGAAAGGGAGAGGAAGGGGCTGGAGATCCGAGTTCTTCCCGGGTTTAGGTCTTAACAGGGCTTGTAGAAGCACAGGTAATAGGGAATGATGAAGGAACAAGGGATAATGGGATAGGCTAAAAGGTTACACGAATTTGAGGTAAAATGAGGAGATTTAAGGGCTTAAACGTGAGAAACGGAGAGGATAGGGGTAGGGTTTGCTATAGCTGATGGAAATGGATTGAGTGTGGTCGAAATTTGCAGATTGAGTGATTGGAAGGGAGAGTTGAGAGAGAAACAGTAACTTGGAGGGCTTGGAGGGGTGGAAGTAAGGAAAGGAGGGGCTGACGGAATAAAATAGGGACCCCCTGAGGATTTAGCACGCACCAAACGTGCGTAGAGGTCGGGCCGACCATGACCAGGCCTAGCCCAACCCAAGCGGACCCACTTTACCGCGGTGCACTGCGGTGACCGCGGTTTCGCCGCAGTCCGCCTTGCCCGGCGCCGCGCCGCCGCGGTGAGGTGTTGTTCTCCACCATCCCAAGGTGCCAAATGCACCTTGGTTCAACCCTGGGTCCCTATGGATTTAAATGGGGAGGCCCACGACTCCATTCTGTTTCAGATCGGGTGGTTTTAAAAAAATTCCAATCTAGACTGACTTTTACTGATTTTTAACAACTGGATTTGGGTGGATTGTGATCTAGACTCGTCAATAGATGGCCTAGGAATGTTTTAAAGTCGACCCGTGCGACCAGGGTTGAGTACAGACTCGATTTCGGCGTCCATTTTCAGTGAACTTTGCCGTTGGATGAAATTGGGATACCTAAGACTGTTTCTATATTATTCTCGCACCTTCCTAAGTTGTAATGCATCAGCGTATGCCGTAGAAACATAACTCAGGTCTGGTTTAATCAAAATCATGCTCTGATACCAACTTGTAACGCCTTGAAAATCGGGGGTCGAGTATAACTCAACTCCTGAGTTCCAACGCATCACTTATGCAATATAGATAATGACGTTTAAATGTTGTCTGTGTTAGAGCAATAAACATGAGTGAGATTATACCAAAACAGTAATTCATACTCCAAATCAATTGTATAAAGGCAATCGGAAGACTGAACTGTATATATATGTGTGTAAAAGAAACAAAAATCATTTCATTTTCCAGAGTATGAACCCATCTGAGTCATCATATACATATATCTATTTAATGTTCAAAAAGTCATAAATACATCTAAGGAAGTAACCCCAGCAAATCCCGTCGATCCGGCAATCTAGTCGAAGCCGCCGGAATACTGCATAAATGAGAACTCGTCCTGGTCCTCACCATAGTCCGACTCAGCCTCCTAAGTCGCCAGCTCATCTAAACCAGAGACAGAGTCTGGTTGGTGTGCACAACACCGTCCCGTAACGTGGGAGTGACTAGCTAACTCAGTGGAACAATAAAGCATAGGTTAACATGTTATCAATACAGTCAAGCAGTAATGATAAAACAGTAAAATCAAACACTCCTAACTACTCTTATTAATGCAAGTATGAATGCAGTCATGATGGATGCCCTCACCGACATACTCCCTCATGCGACACCATCTTCGTTCGCGGCATGCTTACTTTCCTCAGTGCTCCACATCTTCCAAGCACATCCAATGCATGATGAACATGATTACTGAGTTGTTATTAGTCCATTTCAAATAGTAGGATTGGGAAACTAAGGTACCTTCCTTGTATCATTCCCAAACATGATCCATTCTAAGGTCGTCACAATCTCATACGATGGTGTGTTTCTAGGTGACTGCAAGGGCTGCCAAGTCTGTTACGCAGAATTGTTACACCACTCCCCCATCACCTTATCAATGCAGGCCTAGCTTATACTCTATTACTACGGGAAGGCTCGTCGCCTCACCGTAGATTTAGAGTATGCTGGAGGTCACTACATCGGATACGGTCAGGGCTGCCAGGGCTGTTACACAGAATCGTTGCACCACTCCCCCATCACCCATCAAGTAGTGTAGGCCGACAGCACGAATATAGTGTCCCATACCACTATAATCGGCTCACAAGTCTGGTCGCTCACTAGTCACTACGGGGAGGCACGTGGCCCCAGCGTAGGCCGACAGCTCGACCACGGTGTCCCATACCACCATGCCCGGCTCATGAGTCTTAGCGGATCGAGGTACCATGGTTAACGGGATTTCACAGGTAAGTTTGGTACCCTAAGTTCAAGCAGTAGCGACCAAACATGGTGAACATACATTAGACATATCGGGTTACTTGACGGGCCTGACTAGCTCGAGCGCACAATCAATTGAACGACATGAAGTACATAAGCACTTCGTGTGGCCTAACTACTGTCGCCAACCGACGTATGACTCGGGTTCGTCAAACACATCTTACGTGGCGATATGAATCTTAACCACAATCTCCAGTCCGGTACTGATCGTTTGGACTATAGACATAGTCCCAAACTTAATCAATCCTTATTCATAGCATGTGGAGTAAAACATAATAAACAAAGTAATGCAAGCATGTTAACAAGTATGTCATAAAGCATGTTATAAAGTATGTTATAAAGCACTACATAAATAGGAATAGAAACACATATATTGCACAAGTAAGCGGTTTAAGTAAACAGTCTCATGGAGGAAATCATACATGTGTCTAAGGTAGTTGAGAATCCCATCTCAACACCCTCCTAAGGTATCAACATCCAAACACTTACTCACACAAGCATCTTCACAAACACTTAACATACACTATTTCAACATACTTAGTGTATGTTAGCAAACATGTATTAGGGCGAGTCCTTTCGCCAAGCAAGTATTTTACGCATATATAATATATTTATACAACAAATAATCATGGCAAACACATCTCTAAAATATATATGTATACGGTACTTTCTACAATACCATATTTCTACATACATAGTGTATATTAGTAAACATGTATTTGGGCGAATCCTTTCGCCAAATAAGTATTTTATCCATATATCGTATATTCATATAACAAATAATCATGTCAAACATATTTCCAAAATTTATACGTATATGGTATTTTCTACGAATACCTAGAATATGTAAAATTCCATAATCTACATCTTTAATCGAAACAGAAAACAGAAATTACTTTGTACATGTGCAATTGCAAGCAGATCATGAATCCATATTATCTGACATTGAAAGCATTGAAAACTGTAACCTATACACTTAAAGTCCTCACCTTATACCGTGGAATCGCAACGGATCAACTAGGTTTTCCAAGCTTCCGTATTCGGTAGTTTGGAAGCCTAAATAATGAAATAGGTTAGCTATTTCATAACCTACAACCTACACACCCTAAAACAGATTTAGGGTTAGGGTTTCTTACCTCACAATGAAGTTGGTATCACCGGGAAAGCCATGAGAAACAGGTGGTGCAGCTTGTGTAGTGGCAGGGAACAATAGTAGGGAGATTCTCTAAGGTCCTTATATAGCCTAAAACCTCTCCAAACTAGACTTGAGGACAAGGTATACTTAGGTTATAACCAAAGCAGCGTTATTTCAGCTCAACGGAGGATTTCTAGCGGGCCTCCTTGAGCCAAAAGTCGGACTTAAGCTCACTAACCTTGGATCTACGTGGAGTTAAGTTTTCGTCTCAGTCGGATTCCCAAATCACGCGTGGCGGACCAGTTTCAGTTCAACGGTCAGCGGGTCTCGATCCGAAATTCCAAGTACATGTAAATGTTTATGAAATTTTTCGTGATCCGAGGGTGTATTTGGGTCAGATTCTGGCAGTCTGGTTGCTTACAAATTGACCGCAAGTATCAAGTCTTAGATCACTATTCCAGATATTTATTTTGTAAAGGAAACATGTGTTTTCACACTCCCTCACTCCAGACTCGAGCGAATAGCCATGGGACACTGTCTGGGTCTGATTTCTGAGATGGTTGTCAAACCCAGCGAGGTGGTCCTAAGTCCTTAACCTCGTATTATTCGGACTCCCGATGTACGGTCCAGACCTGATACGGAGTTTCAATGTGTTCCCGAGAGCAGTCGGGTAATGAGTTTGATCTTAGATTTTAGGGTAACCTAGCGTCAATGATTCTACAAGTTTTGGGTCTTGTAGATCGTATTTAAAGCGATTCAAACAAATTTCATGGCTAATCTAGTTTAGCACTTAGTTAACTCTGTCAAATTTCTAAAGGATTTAATCCTAAGTGATTTCTGGTCGAGGTGGTACTCGAGCCATTATACGAAAATTTACGAGTCGTTACAGCGTTGTTGGCGTGCTGCGCAACAACTGGTATCAGAGCTATTAGTTTAGTTCTATTGAGAGCGATGGCAAAAGATGGAAAAACTAGAATTGAGAAATTTGATGGTTTAAACTTTGCCTTTTGGAAGATGCAAATGGAAGATTATTTGTATCAGAAGGACTTCTATATTCCTATAGGATGAAAAGAGAAGAAACTAGAAAAAATGACAGATGATGAATGGTTTTTACTGGATAGGAAGGCTTTAGGAATGATCTGACTCTCTTTATCTAAAAGCGTCGCCTTCAATATATCTAAGGTAAAAATGATAAAAGAATTAATGGAAGCCCTAGCCACTATGTATGAAAACCCCTCAGCATCCATCAAGGTTCATCTTATAAAATAACTATTCAACATGAAGATGTCAGATGGCGGGAGCGTGGATGAACATCTAAACGAGTTCAATACAGTCAGGAGCCAGTTGGAATCTGTTGGCATTGTTTTTGAGGATGAGGTCAGAGCGTTATTGATCTTATCCAATTTGCCAGACAGATGGGATGGTTTGGTGATTGTTGTGAGCAATTCTTCAGGGTCGACAAAGCTGAAATTTGATAATGTGGCCGGTCTAATTCTCAGCGAAGAATCTAGAAGGAAGGCATCAGTAGTTTCAGGAGATTCAGGAAATGCTCTAAAAATTAAAGGAAGAGGAAGATCGCTGAACAAAGGAGGCAATAAACATGGGCATTCTAAGTAGAAGAAGAAGTCCAAGGGACCGAAAGACAAAGACGGGTGTTGACATAGCGGCAAGAAGGGGCACATGAAACGTGATTGCACGGCGCTCAAGAAACAAGAAGGAAGCTCTCAAGGTGAGAAGGATTCAATGAATCTATCTAAGGAGAGTGACATAGAGGTGTTGATCTTGTCTCTTGATGCGAGGAATGAGTCTTGGGTTATAGACTCGGGTGCTTCGTTTCATACCACTTTGTGTAAGGAAGTTCTGCGTGATCATGTATCAAGTGACTTTGGGAGAGTCTACCTGGGTGATGATGAGCCGTGCAATATTGTTGGAAAGGGGGAAGTTCAGGTTAATTAGAAAGATGGAACGGTTTTAAAATTAAAGGATGTCAGATATGTACCGAGTTTGAGAAGGAATCTGATCTCAGTGGGACAGTTGGCCGATACCGGTTATTGACGACATTCACCAATGACTCCTGGAAGATCACAAAAGGGGCCTTGGTAATATCTCAAAGCAAAAAGGAAGGTACTTTGTACGTGACTTCAGGATCGTATAGTTCACTTACAGTCACATCAACTGGAGTGAATGGGCAGTTTGACATCAGAGGTTGGGACATATGAGTGAGAAAGGGATGAAAGTGCTATTATCTAAAGGAAAGCTACCAGGGCTAAAGTCTATTGACTTAGAATTCTGCGAGGACTGCGTGTATGGCAAGCAGAAAAGGGTGAGCTTCAAGAAGACGGGATGTGCTCCAAAGATGCATCTGTTGGAGCTTGTACACAATTATGTGTGGGGACCGGCACAAGTATTATCTCTTAGTGGCTCACGTTATTTTGTTACTTTTATTGACAATGCTAGTAGAAAACTGTGGGTCTATTTCTTAAAGCATAAATCTAATGTATTTGATGTATTTAAGAAGTGGAAAGTTATGGTAGAAAATGAGATAGGTAAAACAGTAAAGTGTCTCAGATCTGACAATGAGGGAGAGTATTGTGACAAGAGGTTTGAGGAGTATTGTGTAGCAAGTGGAATCAAACATCAAAAAATGATTCCGGGTACACCGCAGCAGAATGGTGTGGCTGAGCGCATTAACAGGAACATCCTTGAGCATGCCAGGAGTATAAGGTTATATGCAGGGTTGCCCAAGACACTTTGGGCAGATGCTATGAATACCGCCGCATATCTCATCAATAGAAGTCCTTCAACACCATTGGATGGTGGGCTACTAGAAGAAGTGTGGACTGGGAAAGAAGTGAACCTTGCACATCTCAGAGTGTTCAGTTGCACTTCATATGTTCACATTGATGCAGAGCACAGAAACAAGTTGGATGTGAAGTCCAGGAGGTGCATAAACCTACAGGCAGCATGATTTTGGCTACAGGTTTTGGGATGCAGAAAATAGGAAAATAATCAGAAGCAAGGACGTAGTCTTCAATGAAAAAGTGATGCATAAGGACAGTGTCCATGAAAATAAGGTTGAGGAGAAAGAATTTGTAGAGTTAGAAGAGTTACAGGACACGGGAGTTACAGCGCCACAGGATGATCATTATGAGGCAAGGCTAAAGACACCGGTATTGAGGAGGTCTACTCGGGAGAGGAGACCCACAATTCGATACTCACCCTCCTTATATTATCTACTACTGACAGATAATGGTGAACTAGAGTATTTTGAAGAGGCATTACAGTCAGATACATGGGTTAAGTGGGAGTAGGCCATGGATGAGGAGATAGACTCTCTTAAGTCTAATCGTACATGAGAGCTAGTCACTCTACCAAAGGGTAAGAAAGCTCTTCATAACAAGTGAGTTTACAGACTGAAGGAGGAGCACGATGGTTCGAAACGGTACAAGGCTAGATTGGTTGTGAAAGGGTTTCAACAAAAGGCGGGTGTCGATTTCACTGAAATATTTTCACTAGTAGTGAAAATGTCTACGATTCGTATGGTCTTAAGTATAGTGGCTATAGAGGACTTACATCTAGAGCAGCTAGATGTTAAGATAGCCTTTCTTCATGGGAAGAAGAGATATATATGCATCAGCCGATAGGATACGTGGCACCAGGAAAGGAGAACAAGGTGTGCAGACTGAAGAAGAGTTTATATGGCCTGAAGCAGGCCCTGAGGTAGTGGTACAAGAAGTTTGACAGTTTCATGTCGGAAACGGTTTTAGGAGATGTCATGCAGACCACTATTGTTATTTGAAGAAGTTTGATACGTCGTACATCATCCTTCTTCTGTACGTTGATGGTATGCTTTTGGCTGGTTCAAGCATGAAGAACATCTCAGATCTCAAAAGACAATTGTCTAGAGAATTTGCCATGAAGGATTTAGGAGTTGCAAAATAAATCCTAGGCATGAGGATAAAGCGTGACAGGGAAAACAATAAACTTGTGTTGTCACAGGCAGAGTACATAACCAAGGTACTTGATCGATTCAATATGGGACGTGTTAAGCCAGTTAACACTCCATTAACCAACCACTTTAAGTTATTTAAAGAGTAAGGGGCAAAGAAGCAGAAGGAACGGGATTACATGGCTAAAGTCCCATACGCGTCAGCTATAGGGAGTCTCATGTATGCTATGGTGAGCACGTGGCCAGACATTGCTCAAGCAGTGGGAGTTGCTAACAGGTTCATGAACAATCCCAGGAAGGAACATTGAGAAGCTGTGAAGTGGATTCTTAGATACCTGGTAGGTACTGAGGATGTAAGACTATGTTATGGTGGATCGAAAATAAGCTACAAGGCTACGTGTATTCAAATTTGGTAGGAGATATCGATAACAGAAGAAGCACTACAGGTTATGTCTTTACTCTGGGAAGTGCTGCAGTCAGTTGGGTCTCTCGATTACAGAAGATAGTATCTATTAGTACGACTGAAGCAGAATATATTGCGGCTACAGAAGCATGCAAGGAGATGGTGTGGATGCTTGGTTTTATGGAAGAGTTGGGTAAGAAGCAAGAATATTGCAAGTTGTACAGTGACAATTACAGTGTAATACACTTGGCTAAGAATTTAACCTTTTGTTCAAAGACCAAGCATATTACCATTAGATATCACTTCATACGTTCGTTACTGGAAGATGGATCGATTGCTCTGGAGAAGATTCATACAAGTGAGAATCCTGCTGATATGTTGACCAAGGCGGTCATAAGGGAGAAGTTGAAGCTCTGTTCAGCTTTGATTGGTCTTCAGGCTTGAAGACAGGGAGGTGGTACACTCCGGATGAAGAAGATAAAGGTTTATGGCGATGTGTCTTCGAGTGGGAGATTATTGAGAAGTGGAGCCACATGCGCAGATTTCGTGTCGTAAGTCCTTTCGCAACTGGGATACAGAAAGGAGTTTCATGGATTTTGTGTAGCAAGTCTTTTCACAAATGGGATACGAAAAGGGAAGTTGCCAAAACTATAAATTAGGGTCCCTAGGGCTATTTTAGGGTTAATGTGAATATTAGGAAATTATTCTAAGGTGTGGGCAAAGGATTTTCTCTGTACTTTCAAGGGAGAGGTTAGTATATTGCCTTGTAATCTTCATTTCTCTTCATAGTGGAATTTTGCATCTATGGTTTTTTACCCTAGTTTGGGGTTTTTCCACGCATATCTTGTCTTGTGGTTTGTTTAAATGCTTTGATCTATTTCTAGTTTATATTTCTTCTTGTTTATTGTTTGTGGGTGAGGCCTGAGATTGGATCTACGCTCACTGCATTGCTGGCATGCTGCGCAACAAAGCCGACAACGGAGCATGTCCCATTGATCATATGCGAAGTAACCACAAGCAAAAGCATAATGTTGTGTATGACCCTGGCCACATGCTGCTGAACAACCGTGAGTGGTCGAACATCACACTCAGACTATTATTAATCCACTCATTAATCAGAAGGCTAACCACTTCATGACATCCACAGGAGTTTAGCACAAGGAATGAGCTAAAGCTCAAAAGCTAGTATATACCAAACATGTGGCTTTAGAATAAACACAATCAAATTTTCAATGATGAGTACAACCATAATTTAAGTTCATCTTTTAATTCTTTGATAGTAGTTAGGCCACCTCTTACTTTCATAATTTAAAAACTCATTAAACAATACAGGCTAAACCAACAGGTAAACATCACTTTGTAAACAACGGGGCAATCTAATTTTATTGTGTGAAAATCATGAGTTGCTAAAGTGGGTAATAGATTCTTCTAGCATTTTATGTGTATGTGGTCAATCTAGAGATGTGAGGATATGAAATCTATGGCTTAAAACCCTTCAGGATACCATGACAGATATGACTCTACATGTCATGAGACCTGTAACAACTCAGAAATTTCCATACAAAGACCCGAGTACCACCTCAGGCAGAAATCACTCAGGACCAAATCCTTTAGAAATTAGACAAGAATTAACTAGTGTTAAACTATATTACATACGAAATCCACACTTATCACTTTAAATACAATCTGCAAGACCCAAAGCTTGTGGAATCGTTGATGCTACATTACCTAAAAATTTAGGATCAATCTCATTACCCGACTGCTTTCGGAAGCATCACGAAACTCTGTATCAGATCTGGACCGCACATCGAAAGTCTGAATAATACGAAGTTATAGAATTAGGACCGCCTTCCTGGGCTTGATAACCATTTCGGAAGTCAAAATCAAATAGTGTCCATGGGCTATTTGCTTGAGCCCGGAGCGAGGAGTGTGAGAAACCATGGTTTTCTTGAGAAATTAAATCTAATTTAAGTAATCTGAGACTTCTCATTTGCAGGCCAAATATAAGCAATCAGACCGTCAGAATCTGACCCAAATACACCCTCGGATCAGGGAACATTTCCCATACATGTCCGTGTACTTGTAACCCTGATCGAGTTTCAGTGACCGTTGAACTGAAACTGGTCCACCACGTGTGATCCGGGAACCCGACTGGAACGAAAACCTAACTCAACTTAGATCCAAGGTTAGTGAGCTTAAGTCCGACCTTTGGCTCAAGGAGGGTGCTCCAGAAGTGCTCCATTGAGACGGAACAACCTCACTATGGCTATAACCTAGGTATACCATGACCCTGGGTTTAATTTGGTGAGTTTTTAGCCTATATAAGGACCTTAAACCCTCTCTCATTCAATCCATACAAATTTGAGAGAAACCCTAGGAGAGAGAAGAGATAAAAGAGAGAAAAAGTGTGAGAAGAGAGATTCTTCCTGATACTCTACCCTACTATCCTAAGTGCTTAACCATCACGTTCTAATCGCTTTTCTAGCGATTATGACTTCATTTCTAGGTAAGAAAACCCTAACCCTAACCTATTTTAGGGTTTCTATTGGTACAAGTAGCGAAGTAGCTGACTTACCTTGTGTTATAGGTCGTCATATCGACGTTGACGAAAGCGTAGAGTTTCTATTAAATTTATTACGCTTCTACGGCGTAAGGTGCAGACTTAGACATATAGGTTGAGGTTTTCAATGCTTTCAATGTCAGATAATGATAGATTCATGATCTGGGTGTTATTGTACATGTAAAATGCGATGTTCGTTTTGCGATTCAGTTACATATGCAAATTATGGCGTATAGTGTATTATGTATATTTGTAAAAAATACCATATACATACAAATTTTGAAAGTGTGTTTGCCATGATAAATTACTGTATGAACATGCTATATATAAGTGTAATACTTACTCGGTGAAAGAATTTGCCCCAATACATGTTTTGGCTAATATACGTTATGTATGTTAATAAGTGTATTCTAAGTGTTTGTGAAAATGCTTGTATGAGTAAGTACTTGGATGATTATGCTTTAGATAGGTGTTAAGATAGGATTCTCAACTACCTTAGAGATGTGTATGATTTCCTCTATGCAAGTTGTTTAAATTGATCGCTTTCTTATGAAATATCCGTGTTTGTATTTCCTGCTTACCTTGTGTTTTATAACATGATTGTTAACATGTTTGAATTACTTGTTAATTCTACTTTGACTATTATACATGCTTTCTGGTTATGGATTGAATGTGATTGGGGCTATGTTATAGTCCAGGCAATTGGTAATAGGCTTGAAGTCGTGGCTGAGATTCAGTCGCCATGTAGGATGTGTTTGACAAACCCGAATCGTGTGTTGGTCTTCGGCAATGGTTAGGCCACACGAAGTGTTTATGCACTTCATGTCGATTGATACAATGTACACTCGTGCTAGTCGAGCTCGTCAAGTAACCCGATGTGCCGATGTATGTTCATCATGTATGGACGCTTCTGCTTGAACCTAAGGTACCAAACTCACCACTGAAATCCTATTTAACCTTGGTACCTTGATCCGCTAAGACTCATGAGCCGGGCATGGTGGTATGGGACACCGTGGTCGAGCTGTCGGCCTACACTGGGGTAATGTGCCTCCCTGTAGTGACCAGTGAGTAACCCAAACTCATGAGCCAGATATGGTGGTATGGGACACTGTATTCGAGCTGTCGGCCTACACTGATAAGGTGATGGGGGAGTGGTACAACGAGTGCGTGTAACAGCCCTGGCAACCCTTTATAGGACCTTGAGCATGCTCTGAATCTGCGGAGAGGCGACGAGCCTTCCCGTAGTAAATAGAGTATAAATTAGGCCTATATTGATAAGGTGATGGGGGAGCAGTATAACGAGTGCGTGTAACAGCCCTGGCAGCCCTTTACAGCGACCTATAACCTTATCATCGTATAAGATTATCTAGGACTGACGACCTTAGAATGGATCATTGTTTGGGAATGATATAAGGGAGGTACCTTAGTTTCGCAATACTGCTGTATGAAAAGGACTAATAACAACTCGGTAATCACGCTCATAACATAGCGCTGCATGTGCCTGGCGTTGTGGAGCACTGAGGGATAAACGCATGCCGCGGACGTAAGATGGTGTCCCACGAGGGAGGTTTGGCGAGGGCATGCATCATAACTGCATTCCATACTTGCATTAATAAGAGTATTTAGGAGTGTTTGATTGTACTTCTTTATCATTACTACTTGACTGAATTGATAACATGTTAACCTATGCTTTATTGTTCCACTGAGTTAGCTACTCACTCCCACATTATGGGACGGTATTCTGGACACCTACCACTCTGTCTTAGATATAGGTATCGACGAGATGCAGGAGGCTGAGCCTGATTACTATGATTTTGGCATTTTAATTTTGAAACTAATACATGTATATGGTGACTCAGTAAGGTGTTCATACTTTGGAGACCGATTCTGACCGTTTCTGGCTTTATATACATTTATATACATCTTTCAGTCTTCCGTTTGTGTTTTATAACTTGATCTGGAGTATGAATTACTGTTTTAGTATAATCCCACTCATGATTAATGCACTAACACAGACAACATTCAATCATAAGCATTTATGTTGCATAAGTGATGTTTTGGAACTCGAGTGTTGAGTTGCTACTTGACCCTCGATTTTCAAGGCATTACAAGTTGGTATCAGAGCATGATTTGGATTAAACCGGACCTGGTTTATGGTCACACGACATACATTGATGCATTTCAACTTTGGTGGGTGCGAGAATATCTAGAAACAAAAGTAGAATTTTCCAGTTTTGCCAATTGGCGAAGTTCATCGAAGTCGATCGTCGAGATCGAGTCCGTGTACCTCCATGATCGCTTGAGGCAACCCCGGACCTACCCTAGACCGTCTATCGATGGGGTTAGACAGTAAATCACCCCATCCCAGCCTTAAAAAACCCCTATGTGCACCAGTATATCATAAAATACCTGAAATGACCCGAAACGGCTTAAAACGGAGTCAGGGGCCTACTCATGCAAATCCACAGGGACCCAGGGTGGACCCCACATCATTTTGGGACCTAGGGGACAAGAGGGCCTCGTCGAAATGGCGAGCCCTCGCCGAACACTCCAGAGAGTGGCGAGGCCCTCGCCGAGTTGGCGAGGCCTCGCCGGTTAACGGGCTGGCTTAGGCGGGCCGCTCGGGTCGATCGCCTTTGGGGCCTAGGGTGGCTCACTGGTATGTGGGTTTTCGATTTAAACACCTTCTAGGTCGCCCCTCCTTCACAAAATGCACCTCCAAGCTCTCCCTTTCCCTCAAAGTTGTTGTTTTCTCTCTCAAACCTCCGCTCCAATCACCCATTATGTTATTTTCTGCCACAACCCAAACACCTTCATCATTTACAGCCATATCTACCCCTCTACCCTCTCTGTTTTCTTTCATTTGAGCTTCTACACCTCCCATTTAAAGCTCAAATTTGTGTAAGCTCTCAACCCATCCCATCTCTTCATTTTCTATCTTCAATCTCTATTATTGGGGCCTTTACAACCTCTGTCGAGGCTCAAATTCGTGGAGAACCAAAGGCTCCAGCCCCTATTCCCCCTTTTCTTCACTTTCCATTGCCTTCTTTAAGTTCATTGCAGCCATTTTCTCGATTTTCACTGTCCTTTCTCTCATGGGAAAGAGAAAGGGGGCCGTGGATGAGGCCGTCCCTAGTCGCCCCATGCGTTCAAGGAGGCTGAGAGGCGCCGCCGCGAGCACAAGCGCCAATCGGGAGTTTCGGATGAAGCAGGATCTTGATCCCTGGACTCCTGCTGGAAGGGCTCTGTTGGCGGAGCTGTCTCATGGAGTTTATGAGGACCGCAGGGTCCTTTTTAAAGCTTAGGTGGATGGGCGGCTCTTTGGGGAATATCTATTTTTCGAGTTTCTGGAAGGGGCCCATTGGGGTCCACTATTTGATGGCGGGTCTCACGCCAATGCGAGCACTGTCCGAGCTTTCTATGCCAACATTCACACCTTTGGCGACGTGCATGCTAGCGAGCTAAATCTGAAGAGTGTACGTGAAAGGGATAGTCGCACGCATTTCCTTTGTAGTGGCCGACTGGTCTAGTGGCAGCTGAACAAAAGTCTTCTAGTGACTGATATGTCTGACGACTTCCATTTGCTCCATCACATCTTTACGTTCAACGTCTACCCTAGGTGGAGCAATCGCAATGAGTTTACGCGCCTCATGGTAGACTTCCTATATCAAGTGGGGCAGAGAGCGAACCTGTGCGTGCCTACGTTCATGTTGCAATAGATAATTAATACTGCATGCTCTGTTAAAAGGACTGATTTTCTCCCCTTCGGCCGACTCATATGTAAGATTGCACATGAGTTCGGCTATAGTCTTGGGGCGGAGATGCCAGTGTCAGTTCATCACATCGACGAGACTACCCTCAACCAGATGGGGATCGGGCCATGGCAACGCCAGGCTCAACTTGAAGAGAGCGATGATGAGACAGAGAGCGAGGAAGAAGAGAGTGAGTACGAAGATGGAGCTGAGATAGAAGAGGAGGAACAGGAAGAAGAAGAAGCGGAAGAGGAGGCCCAAGATATAGAGGAGAGCTCCCCTCCTACGGCACTAGTGCAGGACACTGATCGGGCTGCTTGGGATGCTCGTATAGCTTAACTGGAGGAGGATCATGCTGCCCTACGACAGGGTCAGGCGGTCCTATGACAGGATGTTATGGATCTTCGGGGCCTTATGAAGCACAAGTTCAAGAAAGTGACTCACACGTTGAAAACTATCCTCTGCTTCTTACAAGATAAGGGTGCCCCTCCTCCATCACCAGACTCGGATGCTTAGTCATACATGTCGGCGTCTTGCGGATCGTTTTGCTTACTTCTTTAGGATATGTTTGTGTTTTCATGTTGATAGGCCTAGTAGTGCATTAGTGGTAACTTGTTTTAAGTGTTTGAGGCTTTGGTTGTATTAGCTCATATGCATCTTCTGTCATGATTCATGTAACTCTGTATTCTATGTATTGTGACAATTTTGGTAAATGAAATGCTTGCAGCCTCTTTTACTATGAAGTGTGTGGAATGCTTAAGTGATTGTGTATTGTGTTGTTATGCTCCATCTTACATGCCTTGCACCCTATGTTATATAGGGCATGCCAAAAAAATATACATGGAGCACGGCACACCTCACACTCACTAAGACGATGGACCGGGCTCCTTCCCACAGAGATGGTCATACGGACCCTAGTTTGGGCCCGGATCATGAGACTATACCTGCGTCTCAGGCTCCCACTAGTCCTACAGCTGGACTACCACCTTATACACCATCGGTTTGCGAGCAGAACCGTGCTTCTTCCTTGATGCAGTACGTGCCTCAGCCTGCCCCACCTACTGATAGGTTTGAGCAGATGATGATGTTGATGCAGCAGAAGCACCAGCTGCTCTTGGCCACTATTGCAGGGGCCTTATCTTAGGGTGAGAGTGCGACTCCACCTTCACCATCTGTACGTCCTACTGAGCCTGCAGAGCCTTTTGCTCAGACTGCGAATGTGCCTCCGCCTGCACCTGCTGTATACCCTACGGGGAATTTAGGTACTAGTGGCCTTCTCGAGCGATTCCAGTGCTTGAGGCCTCCTACTTTTACGGGTTCTCACAGACTCGAGGAGGCTAAATATTGGCTAGACCACATCTCTAAGATGCTACGGATGCTGCATTATACTGAGTCAGAGCAGGTTGAGTTGGCCACCTTTATATTTGAGAAGGAGGCCGGTATGTGGTGGGATAGTGTCCTACGGACAGTCACAGTTGGCTATGTATGGATTTGGGCAGCTTTCGAGTTTCATTTCTACAAAAATTACTACCCTCAGACCTATCGACATGAGTAGGAGAATGAGTTCTTGCGCCTCAGGCAGGGAGGTATGACAGTTACCGAGTACGAGCATCGATTTACTAAGTTGGGCAGATACTTCCCTACGATACTTGCTGATGAGCAGATGTGGATACGACGATTTTCTGAAGGCTTGGGACCCAACATTCGGTCGAAGATGTGTTGTGTCAGCATACCCTCCTATGCCGAACTGGTACATATGTCTATGCAGGCAGAGCAAGATGTAGAGCGACTGACACACTCTCATGGCCCTATGGTTACTAGGCCATAACTAGATATCCAGAGCAGGCCATTCCTCAGCAAGAGGCCTCGTATTGACTCTCCTCCCAGGATTGCAGTGCCAGTAGTTCCGATGAGGCGTCCAGGTGTGACCTGTTCTTACTGCGATAAACCGGGTCACCCTTCGAAGAGTTACTTTGCACGGATGAGAGACAGCTGGTTTTCACCACCGCAGAGGATTGATCGTTCTCGCCCTCAGGCTTTATCGGCTCCACCACTATGAACAACACCTGCACATCCATCCTTCAGACCACCTGCACCTCATTTTAGGCCGCCACAGCGACCTATGGTGCCTCAGCCCAACCGACCTCAGCAGGCACGCATTCATGCACTTACAGCAGAGGAGCCAGAGACAGCACCTTCAGTACCTATGGCCTTTGAGGTCACTGCACACGTCCAAGGTATTCCTGTCTTCTTATTGGTGAAGGGTCCACTACCTCTATGATCTCATGCATGGTAGTCAAGTGACTATGTTTTGATACTGCTCCTACGATGGGAGGAAGGGTCATCACTGCCACAAGGACTTTCTCTGATGTTATAGTATGTGTGAGGGCTACCCGATAGACATAGGTGGTAGAATGATACTAGTTGACCTGATCATCGTCCCCCTATTTCATTACGACGTCATTTTTTGTATGGACTGAGTCACTGAGATGCGAGCAGAGATCGATTGCGAGACTAGGATGGTTACAACCCAAGGACTGGAGGGCACGACTTTTACTTTCCTTGTTCAGGTCAGTCACGTTTTTTGATTGAGATGTTACGCTTCTTCACTGAAGAATATTAATGGTCCGTCGCTTGTGGATATGCCCATAGTTCAGAATTTTACGGATGTGTTTGAGACGATTCCTGGTTTGCCTCCTCGGCGCGAGATCAACTTTACCATTGATCTTACGCCTAGTGTGACACTCATTTCATTACCGATGTATCGCATGCCTCCATGTGAGATGGAGGAATTGAGGAAACAGATTGACGGACTGGTTGTAATAACCCAAATAAATTTTGACCATCAAAATTTAACCATTGATCGACATACCCAATTAGTCTAATTTGACCGTCGATCTACAAGATCAATTGGTTCAATCTCAACCATTAATTTGGACATATCCAAACCAATTGTTCATTAACTAATGAATCTAACCATACATTTAACCATTCATCCAACAATACAACCATCTAACCATCCATATGTTGAAAATCATCGGAACACTTGCCTTTGCATCTGAACTGACCATCCATCATATTGGTCATATGGCCACCAGCAATCCTACCCATCCATCCACAACTATACCTTGGAGTCTAGCCATCAATCATACAACAACACATATGCATATATCTATTCATCCATCTATGTATACATTAATCCATCCATCCATCTACATCATACAGCTATGCACCATCAAATACATCACAACCACACACATGCACCAAACACATCATGCACATCCATTCATCTATCCATACATCCATCCGTCCATCTATTGATCCATCCATCCATCTACATCATACACTTATGCACAATTGAATACATCACAATTACACATACAACAAACACATTACATACATACCTCTCACGTATACACAAGTAGCCCATGCATGCCTCATAGCTAACACAAACATGTGTCACATGCATGCGGTGCACATAAGATGCATGCTACATATGTGCATTTAACCAGCCCACGTTGGAAAAAAAAAACGTGATGAAAATAATTGCATAACGGAAGCATAAATGGTGTGAAGTGTTTAGACTTGTGCACATGGTGTAAATCAAAAGAGAAACGTGATGTACAAAGATTATAAATATAAAAAAAAAAAAAGAAAGAAAGAAAACTGAAAATTTAAAAGTGCATTAATAGCACACGTGATGTTATCAGTATAAATAAGGAACAAAGAAAGAGAAGTGGGATGTGGTGTGACGTGAGAAGAGTGCGGAGAGAGAGAAAAGAGAGAGGGAAGAGAGAAAAAATAATAATAATAATAATAATATTGCTGGACATTACGTTGGAAGGAGAGGGAGAGAGAGAAGAGAGAGAAAAAGGAAGAAAGAAAAGGGGAGAGAGAAAAAAGGAAGAGAGAGGAAGAAAAAGAAAAGAAAATATTTTATAAAGAAAAAGTGAGTTTCTCTCAGTGGATATTTTTTCTTTATTTATTTTCTTATATTCCACTTGGTTTCCTTTATTTTTATTATTATGCAAATAATTCAATAATTGTGCATTTTTCTCTTATTTATTTATTTGATTCATAGTTTGTTGTGTTTATTCAACATGATTTTTTGTAGTTTTCTTTATTTTAATTAGTAAGTTGTGAATCAACTTTAAATTGATATTATTGTTTACCCATGCATTAATAATTCTATTATTATTATTATTATCTTTTTTAAAAACTTCAAGTTCAATATACTTTTTCAGACTATCGAATTAGATTTGACGAATAGCATTGCATAAATATATTTTCACATAAGAACTTTAAATCATGTATAAGCAATCTACAATGATTAGAAACAATTTGTCCTTAGAAATATTTTTCTCATGAAATATTAAAATTATGTATACTTCGAACAGTTTTTGGAACACCAAAAAATAGGTGAGGCAATCAAGTCCTCTGGGTTGAAAATCCCTAAAGCATAAATAGGTAGGGCGATCAAGACCCTTAGGTTGAAAGTCCCAGAAACCCAACTGGTACCTTTTGGAACCTCTACCATACCCTTTGAGTGGGTGAGCATGTCAGGATTGCAAAAGGTTCCCACTGCCAGGTTCGATAGGGTAGTAGTCTGACCAGCTAACGTACAAATGGGTCCCTCACCAAGTGCCCTTTGGATGGGTGAGCATGTCATGCGAAAGGTTCCCATTGCCAAGCTAGGTGTTGTATTGGCGCGGGTGTTGGCCAACCGGTGTAAACTGGCCCTGGTGTTAAAAAGAATAAACCGCACATGTTATTATGGAGTATAACATATGTTGATTTCATTCATTCATTTTTCTTTGAATTTACATTGAAATATTTTGTTTATTAAATCTCCTCGTTTGTTGTTTTGCCTAAATAGGTATTGTATCTTTTAATACTTTTATTCATGTTATATGAGCTTATTTTGAAACCTGTGTTGAGATTACTCACTAGGCTTCGCAGCTTACCCTGTTGGGATTTTAAAATTTTAGGATCGGGATCACATGGAGGAGCTTAAAGAGATTTCTTTTATTTATTTCTATTTCTTTACCATTATCTAAATAAGTGTAATGGACATTTAGTATGACAACATTTCGATGACATGTGAATGGGTAGAACATTGACATTTTATTCTTCTTTAAATAAATGTTTGATTATTCAAATTTTGGATTGTTATATTTTATGAATGAGATCAATTTGTCAATACATATGTGAATTATGAAATGTAGACATATAAAACAAAAGTCATGCCTGTGGGTATGGAATCGGGGCAGATATACCCAGGTGCCGGATTTCGGGGCGTGACACTGGTAGAGAAGGGCTTCACATGGCCTAGTGTGTCTCCTTGGGGAGCACCTGTGTTGTTTGTCAAGAAGAAAGACAGGTCGCTACGTTTATGTATTGATTACCATAGGTTGAACCAGTTGACCGTGAAGAACAAATATCCTTTACCCAGGATAGACGACCTGTTTGATCAGTTGAAGGGGGTAAAGTATTTTTCGAAGATCGATTTACAATCAGGGTATCATCAGTTGCACGTCAGGGATGAAGACGTGCAGAAGACGGCTTTCAGGACCTGTTTTGGGCATTATGAGTTCCTTGTGATGTCGTTCGATCTTACGAACGCACCGACCATGTTTATGGACTTGATGAACCTGGTATTTCGGCCATTTCTATACCGATTTGTCATTGTATTTATAGATGACATCCTGATATACTCCATGAGTCGGGAAGAGCATGAGGAACACTTAGAGGCAGTCCTAGATACTCTAAGGAAGAACCAGTTGTTTGCGCAGTATAAGAAGTGCGACTTCTGGCAGGAGGAAGTCAAGTTCCTGGGACATGTAGTGTCCAGGGAAGGGATAGCAGTGAACGTAGCTAAGGTAGCCGCAGTTCAGGATTGAAAGCAGCCTGGTTCAATTATTGAGGTGAGGATTTTTTTGGGCCTGACAGGCTATTACCGATGATTCATTCAAGACTTCTCGAAGATAGCCAAACCGTTGTCACAGTTGACACGAAAGGATCTGAAGTTCACCTGGAATGAGAAGGGGGAAGCACTTTTCAGGAGACTGACGTCCGCCCCTGTGCTAGTATTGTCAGAGCAAGGAGTTAAGTATACTATATATACTGACGCATCTCGCGTTGGTTTGGGTTGTGTCCTTATGCAGAAGGACAGGGTGATTGCGTATGCCTCGAGATAATTAAGGAAGCACGAGGAGAATTACCCTATGCACAACCTTGAGTTAGCAGCGGTCATATTCGCATTGAAGCTCTAGAGACATTACCTCTATGGAGAGGAGTTCAAGCTTTTTTGCGACCACAAGAGCCTTAAGTATATATTCACTCAACGGGACTTAAATATGATGCAGCACCGATGGATGGAGACCTTAAAAGACTTCAATTTCAAGGTTTCCTACCATCCTGGCAAGGCCAACTTTGTGGCAGACGCGTTGAGTTGCAAGAAGGCTATAGCATTTGTGGCTCCACTGATGATAGTAGAGTGGGATATGTTGGAGTTCATGCGGGACTTTGAGCAGAAACCCACAGTGGAGGAGTCATTCGAGTGTGTCGCACACGTTCGAGTGCGACCACTTATTGATGACCGGATTATCGAGGCCCAAAAGGGCGACGAGCAGTTGTCTGAGCTTCGAGAGCAAGCTAGCGATGATGTGGACTTCGAGTGGAGAGTTGGCACAGATGAGAGCCTACAATACCATTGCCGCCTATGTGTCACAGATATTCAGGACTTGAGACAGGAGCTTCTCGAGACAGCTCACAGATCGAAGCTTGTGATGCATCCTAGTAGCACGAAGATGTATCAGGATATGAAGCGGTCATATTGGTGGGACAATATGAATGTTCATATAGCAGAGTATGTTTGTCGTTGTCTCACATGTCAGCAGGTCAAGGCCGAGCATCGCCAACCTCCTGGACTCCTTTGGCCCATGCTGAATTTTAATGGTTTTGGGTCTTGCGGTTCATATAAATAGAGGTTCAAGCTAATTCCACTGATTATTTAGTTTAGTACTTAATTAATTTTTGTTTAATTTCTACAATATTCGGTTCTTAGTGATTTCTTCCTGAGGTGGTACTCAGGTCTTTGTATGGATTTTTCCAAGACGTTACAATTAACCCCCGTTAAAGAAAAATTTCATCCCCAAAATTAGTACGTTTTCGTACTCCTCGAGAATCTGAGGGTAGTTCTTACGGACTTCGGCTTCTGTTTCCCAATTAGCCTCTTCCTCTATGTGGTGAGTCCATAATACTTTCACAAGCCTAATAACTTTACTGCGTAACACCTGTTCTTTCCTATCAAGAATACATGTTGGTTGCAGTACATAGGTAGCATCTTCACTCAATTGTACCTGCTCCCATTTGATAATATGGGAAGGATTAGGAACGTATTTCTTCAGCATTGATACGTGAAATACATTGTGTATGCCTGCGAGTAGTGTGGGTAAAGCAAGGCGGTATGCTACCACACCCTCTCGGTCCAAAATCTGAAATGGACCTATGAACCTCGTTGTAAGCTTCCCTTTCTTGCCAAATCAAAGGACTCCCTTCATGGGGGAAACCTTAAGAATACATGGTCCTCAACTTCAAATTCCAACTGTCGCCGTCATGTATCAGCGTAACTCTTCTGTCTACTTTGTGCTGCAAGGAGTCGGTGTCTAATAATATCAATCTTTTCTGAGGTTGTCTAAACTAATTCTGGGCCAATCAGGCTCTTCTCGTCAACTTCTGCCCAACAATATGGTGCTCAACAGTGGTGCCCATACAAGGCCTTGTAGGGAGCCATGCTAGTGCTCGCTTGAAAGTTGTTGTTATAAGAGAACTCAACATAGGGAAGACAATCATCCCAACTATCTTTGAAATCAAGCACGTATGCCTGCAACATATCTTTTAAGACCTGGTTTACCCGTTCCGTCTGCCCATCAGTCTGTGGGTAGAACGCAGTACTGAACTTCAGTTTTACTCCCATTGCTTCCTGAATTCGAGTCTAAAAGATAGATGTGAATCACGTGTCTTGATCCGACTCAATCTTCATACACACTCCATGCAGTCGTACAATCTCCTTGATGTATAGCTTGGCTAAATCATCTGCTGAGTTTGAAACTTTAATCGGGAGGAAGTGAACCGATTTTGTCAATCGGTCTACAATTACCCAAATGGAGTCATGTCCCTTCCTCATCTTCGGCAACCTGTAAATGAAATCCATAGATATGAAATCTTACTTCCATTCAGCTATGGGCATGGGCTGAAGTAAACCAGGAGGTCAGCGAAGCTCGGCCTTGACTTGCTGGTACGTGAGACAACAGGATACAAAATCTGCTATCTGGGCCTTCCTGTTGTCCCACTAGTACGAACGCTTCATGTCTCAGTACATCTTCGTACTACCAGGATGCATTGTCATCCTTGAACTGTGATTGGCTTCAAGAACTTTCTTCCTCAAGTCATGGAAATTCTGGATGCATAGGCGGCCACGATAACGTAAATCCCCATCCGAACCAACTCTCTATTCAAAGTCTTCATCATCACAAGCTCGCTTTCTCATCTTCATCAACCATTCATCTTCCCTCTGAGCCACAACGAGTCGGTCATCAATATGTGGCTTTACGCAGATGTGTACGATGCTCTCGAACACCTCTTCTACTGTAAGTTTCTATTCGAAGTCCCGCACAAACTCTACCATATTCCATTCTTCTATCATCAACGAAGCTGTAAATTACATTATTTTCTTATGGTTCAATGCATCAGCCATAAGGTTAGCCTTGCCAGGATGGTAGGAACCTCAAACTTGAAGTCCTTCAAGGTTTCCATCCAACGTTGTTGCCTCATATCCAGGTCTCTCTGCGTGAATATGTACTTGAAGCTTTTGTGGTCGCAAAAGAGCTCGAACTCCTCTCCGTAGAGGTAATGTCTCCAGAGCTTTAATGCGAAGATGATGGCCGCTAATTCCAGGTCGTGCGTAGGGTAGTTTTCTTTGTGTTTTCTCAACTGTCGCGATGCATAGGCGATAACTCTGTCCTTTTGCATAAGAACACAACCCAAACCAACATGAGACGCATCAGTGTATATCATATATCTAATCCCTTGTTCTGACAATACTAGCACGGGTGCGGATGTCAACTTGTCCTTCAGTTCCTAAAAGGTTACTTCGACTTTCTCGTTCCAGGCAAACGTAAGATCTTTTCGAGTGAGCTGAGATAATGGCCTGATTATCTTGAAAAATTCTTTAATGAATTGACAATAATAACCTACCAGGCCAAGAAAATTCCTCACTTCAGTAACTGAAACGGGCTGCTCCCAGTCCTGAACTGTGGTCACCTTAGCAAGGTCCATAGCGATACCTTCCTTAGACACCACATGTCCCAGGAACTTGACTTCTTCCTTCTAGAAGTCACATACTGAGCAAATAACTGATTCTTCCAAAGAGTATCGAAAACGGCTCGCATGTGCTCTTTATGATCCTTTCAGTTCCTAAAGTATATCAAAATGTCATCTATAAATACGATGATGAACCGGTATAGATATGGCCGAAACACTCGGTTCATGAGGTCCATGAACACGGTTGGTGCATTTTTTAGTCCAAACGACATCATAAGGAACTCGTAGTGCCCGAAGTTGGTTTTAAATGTTATCTTTTGCATGTCTTCATCCCTGACGTGCAACTGATGATACCCAAACTGTAAGTTGATCTTTGAGAAATATTATGCCGCTTTCAACTGATCAAATAGGTCATCTATCCTAGGCAAAGGATACTTGTTCTTCACTGTCACTTGGTTCAACTTGCGAAAATCAATATACAATCGCAGTGATCCATCCTTCTTCTTTACAAACAACACAGGTACTCCCTAAGGAGATACACTCGGTCGTATGAAACCTGAATCCAATAGGTCGTCGATCTGTCTCCTCAATTCCTCTATTTTACATGGAGGCATGCGATACGTCGGTAGACAAATAGGTGTCGCTCCAGGCACAAGGTCGATAGTAAAGTCTGAAATGGCGGTGAAGACCGCACTAGTTGAAGAGGGAATATGCCAATATGTCCTAGAGGAGGGTGAATAGGACTTTTTAAAGTTTTTATGAGTTATTTAAAAATCCTACTTCACTAATCCTATGAATATGCAATTATCAGGATTATTCAAATGTAACTCTACTGGCTTCCAAGCCAGGTAGAGGATCCAATCACAAACTATTCAAGATATAGCAATATGCAACTTAGTTTATGTTGGATGTGACTGTGTATGTGCGTGAGGTGTGATCAGATATAAAAATATGAATGCATTGACATAAATCACACACACAGAAGAGCAATCACAAACACAATAATTTTATAATGGTTCGACTACTTGTCTACTCAACTCCTGGTAACCGCACTCAACCCTTGAGTGTACCAGATTTCACCAAGGAGGTTTCACAATGGTTCACCTCAAACCTAAGGTTTTAAATTAGGTTCACCTTCAACCTTTACAACCTACACTGAGGCTGACTGTTTATGCTCTCACGAGCAAGGGTCAACACAACGCACCCACTTTTAGGTACACTGGCCAAGGATCTTCCATAAGACCCTACTGGACGTTTCTACATGGTTCACCCCAAACCCAGGAGTTTTACTGGTTCACTCCTAACCAGATGTTTATGCTCTCCACAGAGCAAGGGTCCATATAACACACCCACTACGTACACTCCCACCGGAGGCCTCCTTGAGGACTTCAAAGGGTGAGAACCACTTAAGACCCAATCCTAAAAAGGAATGATCACAAGTGTCCTCTTGGACTCTAGATACTTACAAATAAGTTGATGAGTCCCGATTAGCACAATGCCGAAGATCTCCTCCTCCTTGTTGACGAAGAGTCTTCTGCTCCCTTGAACCATAACACAAAATGATATACCAGTACTTGGCTTCAGGTTGGGTCAAGGTTATAATGGAATCCTACTCTCTAAAGGTTTTCCTATAAGGAAGATAGAGTAGTTCCAATCTTATGCATTCAAGGCAACCCAGATTAATGATTTTCCATTAAGGTAGTTCATTCCCCGATCCACTCTATTGAATATCAATGATGAGGGTGGATTGGAGGATGAACTTCCTTGAGAGAAAGGGCTTTGGGTATATGATCTAAGGTTAAACACTCAAAAGCTCTCTCTACTTTCTCTCACTCAACAACAATAGACAAGTCCTTTATATATAGGCAAAAGATTCTAACGGATATAAAACGGTCACATTTATGACTGAGTTCGATATCATCGACCGTATACTCTCGATAGCATCGATGATCTACTCGATGACTTGAACTCAAAGTCATAGGCTTTTGAAACCTTTTGCCAAATGGTCGATGAATCGAAACCATTGTCGATATCATCGGATTTCGAACTCCGATTCCATTGATGGTAGGTTCGATCTATCGACACTTGAAAAATGAGAGAGACTTGACATGAAATATTTCAAGTTTTTAGGATATGATCGAGGGTCAGCCAATGTCATCGGAATTTGTATATCAATGATATCGAAGGCATTGTTGATGCATCTATAAATCCAATAGATTTACCAGTAAACTCGCTGGGCAGTTTGTGTCCTAGTTTCAATGCAATCGACTCAGCCTCGATATCATCCACATATGAATATCGATTTCCTCAAATGGCCCCCGATCAAGGTTAAAAACAACCTGAAATATCTACTGAAAGAAATGCGCACCCACGGTCGATATCATCGATGGACTTTCGATCTTATCGATATTTGATTTTAGATCATATCGGATGGTGCATTGATATATCGAAGAAATTCAAAATTTTCTCTAAAAAATAGGGGCGCCAGAAATCTGCCTGTCGATCTTATCAAACCACTTTCAATGGGCTCTAGATTTGAGTATCAATGGTATCATAGGTGTATAGATACATCGATAATTTGTCCAGATATGTTGTGAAGTTGCTAGACATATTTAGTCCTCTTTTCGATCATATCGATGAAGCATCGAGGACTCGGCGTTGCAAATCAATCATATCGAGGGTGCGCTACAATAAAATCGACAAGGCGAGAAAAACTTAGAGATTTTCCTATTTTGAAAAAGTTTTCTCACCTAAAAATCCTTTGTTTTTCTAACTTGTTTTTAAGGGTTTTATTTACCTGGTGTTTTGGGACAAGGGATGTGAGGCTTTAAATTTACCTGTGGCGAGCTTGCACACATCCGGTTGAGGCAGACGCTTGAATTGATCTTCCTATCAGGCTTTGTAGACAATCTGACTTAACACTCACGTAACTTAACAAACCAGGGTACTTTAAAAGTCGATCTCATGCCGAGGAGGTAGTCCAGGGATCGTCTTAAACACTTCTTGGAAGTCCTGGACCACAAGCATGTTCCCAAGTGACGGACCATTATGATCTTTTAATAGGGAGGCATAACAAAGAACCCGGAAGGGGCAACTAACCTAAACAGGGAAAATGAAGGTCGTGTTTTCGGGTCCATGTGCCGCCACCAATCGGGTTTCGCAGTCGATCTCTGCCTTCATTTTAGTAAGTCAATCCATGCCAAGGATGACGTCGTAATGATATATTGTGGTGACAATCAGGTCAACAGACACCACCCTTCTTCCTAAGTCTACCAAGCAACCCTTATAAAGCTTAGTGGCATCTGTGAAGGTTCCTGCTGCCGCGATGACTCTCACCCCAACCATAGGGGTAGTATTCAACCTTAAACGCTTGACCGTAAAGAATGATATCATCAAAATAATGGACCCGGTGTCCACCAACAAAAAAAATGGTATACCTTGGATGTGAGCAGTGACTTCAAAGGCTAAAGGCACTGTAGCTACTGACTCAGATGCTTCAGCTGCAAGCGCATGTACACGTGCCTATTGAAGATGATTCGGTTGTGCTGTCATAGGTCGTTGAGGCGGCTTATTTTGAGGTACATTCGGCCTATAAAAAGGCTGTGCTGGCGGTGCTGATCATAGAGGTGAAGCTGGCGGTTGATCTTCTGGGGCGGCGAGAAGCCATTGTCCCTCATCTTGGTAAAGTAGTAAGTGTCTATATGGCCCACCCTCTTACGGTAGATGCACCATAGATCAGATTGCCTAGGCTATGTCGGTGGATCCATAAGCCTAGGAGGCAAATCTGCACGTGGTTTCTTGCCGAGGAATGATCGGTTCAGCAAATCATGTAGAGGCCTCGGGCCCACAGGCATGCGGGTGTGAGATAATCTGTCTCCATCCTGCTCAACTCGCAAGGACATGCAAGTGCCTCCCATGTCCACACATGTCCTGCAGTAACTGTTTGTAGGATGTTGTCCCACCATAGACTAGCCTCCTTCTCGTACATATATGTGACCAATTCAACCTGTTCTGCCTCAGTGCAGTGCAGCGGCTTCAGCATCTTAGAGATGCAATGTAGCTAGTACTCGGCTTCCTCAGGCATGTGGGTACCCGCGAAGGTAAGAGGTCAGAAGTACTGGAAGTGTTCATATAGACCGCTGATACTCATATTTCCAACAAGCTACACAGGTGGTGCGGCAGGACCATATTCATATTTTAGGTAAGGGTCCCTGCAATTGTGGTCTAAAACTGCTATTGTTGCTGCATTAGGAGCATCATTTACTCTAACCTATCAGGGGGAGGAGCTGCCTGAGGTACGTGTGGCATTGATGAAGACTCACGGTTCTATTCTAGAACTGGTGGTGCAAAAGGTGTTGGCCCATTTGTGGGGCCAGTGACCAACTGAGAATCAAGCATAGTCTCGTGATTCGAGCCCAAACTGGAGTCCGTATGGCTATCGCTTGAGGGAGGTGCCCCGTCAATCGATCAGCCAAGTGCGAGACGTGCAGTGCTCTGAGTGTTCTTATGGGGCATTCCCTATATACAACATAGGGTGCAACATGTGTGAGGTTCAGAACATGGTTACTCAATTTGCCAAAAATTTCACACATTCATAACAAAAGAAGCATCATGCATTTCATTTAACCAAAATTATCATGATACATGAGTTATAGACTTACATGGATCATAACAGAAGATGCATGTGAGCTAATCTAACAAAAGCTTTAAACACTATGCACACTAACAACCAACTAAGCCTACTAAGGCTATAAAAGGAAACAAGGAATAAGGAAAACCCAAATATGACTACAACACATGACTAGTCATCCGACTCTAGTGATGGTGGAGGAGCACCCTTGTCCTGCATACAACACAGGAGGATCTTCATAGTGCGAGACATCCTCTTGAACTTCTGTTTTAGATAGGCCTGATTCTCCTTAACCTTTTGTCTCACGGCGGCCTGGTTCTCATCAATTTGAGCCAAGCGGGCTTCCATGGCGGCCTGATCATGACGGTCTTTCTCTATAGCAGGAGGAGGCTCCCTATCTGAGTCTTGGGACCCCTCCTCTTCTTCCTCACTTCCTTCATCCTCAGTTCCTTCCTCTATTTCATTCTCTTCCTCTTCTTCATCACTTTCTTCTTCTTCACTGTCCTCTTCTATCTTATCCCCGGACTTATCAAGTCGGGCTCGACGTTGTCATGTGCCAATTCCCATGTTGTCGAGCGTAGTTTCATTAATGAAGTGGATCGGTGCAATCTCATCCATGTTAAGTTTGTAGCCAAAATTATGAGCAATCTTGCATATAAGTTGGCTTAATGGGAGTGAAGTATCTCCCCTAACAAAGCATACGGTCTGAATTATCTATAGTAGGGCAAACGTAGGTAGACATCTCTGTACAGGAAATCACCATTAAACGAGTGCATTCGGTACTGTTGCCCCACCTAAGATACACATTATATCTGAATAGGTGGTGGAGCAAGTAGAAATTGTTTGTCAATTTGGTCGATGGGAGGCAATTGTCTCACTTCCAGTGAACCAGTCGGCCATAAAGAAACCACGTACGACGATCTCTCTCGCACACTAGTGAGATGAGATTCACTAGCATGTACTTCGCCACATTCAATTCCCATAATTCGAGCCATCAAACCTACATCGGCTATGGCTTCCCGCCTTCCTAAGGGAATAGTGAACGGTAGAGGCTCCAGTAGTAGATCCCATATGTGGGCGTAGAATGCTCGGATAATGCTTTCACATGCATGATACTTGCCTTTAAATATGGGACCCCACCCGGATTCCAATAGGAGGTCCATTACTAGATACAGTCCAAATAGCCTTTCATCAACATGCGCTTCAAATATAACTTTACGGCCATAAAACTTACCAAGACCGATGCCTGGTAGTAGAGATCTTTTGAGTGAAATTTAGGATTCAAGATCTCGCTTCGTCCTTCGCTCTCGCTAGCTTCAACACTTGTCTACTTCCTTGAATGTGTAGGGCGGCTAGGCCCGACTTCATCTGTGGACGCCCTCTTCTCTCTCATGAGGGAAAGGAGTGTGAAAAGGAAAAAGATGGTAGCCACTACCTCAAAAAGAGCAATGAAAGTGAAGAAAGTTTAAAGGATGAGATGGGTTGGTGGATTTTGGGATTTATGAGACACATAGATGGATTTGTGTGATCAAATGAGAGGAAATAAGGGAGATAGAAGGTGGTAGGAGATGGGTTTTAAGGGAAATGGTGGTGGGTGTATGTGTATTGAAGAAGAAGAAGAAGATGGAGTACGGAATGAAGATTTGATAGGAAAAATAAGGTTTTTGAAGGGGGTTTGATAGCTAGGAGGCTTAGAATGAGGGTGAAATGAACAAAGGGGTGCAAATAGGGTCAAATAAGGTGGTCCCACACAAAAATGGGGCCCACACGTGTTGTAACACCTCGATTCTCACAACCCAAAGACGGCCACTCAAGTACGAGAACTTGAGGATTACATCATGAATTGAGTCTACTAATCCTCTAATTATCGACACAAGTCATAGTAACCAGATATAACCACTGTATAAACTAGCTGACTGAGTTCAATATACACAAAAAAAAAATATGAAGTAAAGCAAGATCCCTCAACAGGGGATTTTTAATTACACATTTCAAGCAAACAAAACTAGGATAACGACTGAAAGCATGTAATGAAAGCAGTGAATCATAAGCATTTAGTGGAGCGCCTGTGGATCAGCTACATCGTCATACTGGTCTTCCTCGCCGTACTCCTCTCCAGTTACCTCAGGGGTATCATCATAGGCACCGTTACTCTCCGTCATACCAGTGTCTATTTGGTGCAACCACACAATCGGATGAGTTAAAACTCAGTGGGAATTTCCCTCATAGATTCAACCATAACACATCATTCCAATAAGAGTTAACAATTCATATATGATTCATAGAGCAATACTATTACATATTCATTTGCATGAATGTATGAGTGTATGTTTAAGACACATATCTGGGTATGCACATCCAGTTGTCAAAATAAAGGGGTCGCCCAAGGCGAACTAGTCTCCCAGAAAAATACTCATAGGTACACCCAAGGAGAACTAGCCGCCCTAAAAAGACCCTGTAGACCACCCACGGTAGATCACTACCTGGAAAAGGCCATGAAGATGAGTACGCCCAAGGAAGACCTCCTGGAAAAATACCCGGGGTACGCCCGAGGAGGTATAAAATCCCGGAAAAGCCTCATGAAAGAGCGGCCCAAAGTGCACAAATGCACATAACCTGATGGTCGAACTTAGGTAGTAGAACCCTGGACAACCCAACAAGCTGTGACTTACGATGAACACCCGGAAAAGCTCACATGTCATGCGTGGATGTTATGCATCATGACGCTATATTCCTCACTTTATTAGAAAATAGATGATTTCAATTTTTAAATAAGAAATGTCCCCTTTTGAGTTCAACATGGACTTTCATAATTACTAGTCATGCAAAGGAGAGCTCACTAAGTATCATGTAGTTTTTAAGTGAGGTCACATCACTTGCATTATCAAGAACTCTACCCATACATATACTTCGTACAACTTACATTGAAATAGAATTTATAAGAACTATTAACATGATGTTATCTACATAAAAATGGAAATTCATAAGTTAATGTCTCACTACACAATTCACAGATAGTCTAGTATAGAAGCTTTCTTCCCTCCACATGTCTAATAAAGATATATTCATAGGCAACCAATTATAAAGGTGACATGGAGTTTATAAACAATACATAATATACAAAATCATAATCATGACATTAACACGACTACTCCAAGAAATTTAAGATAGCGGGAAATTAATAAGTTCCTAAAATTCCATACATTTATGATTTAATTCACATGGGAATTTTGTGAAAGTAGGAAGTTATGGGGGATGCTCCTCACATAGGGTATGTATCCTTTTGCTAATTTGAGATGCTCCAAAGGGGTGAATGTAAGGACTTGGTTGGGATTTGCTGAAGGAAAATATGTCTTCCAAGATACACAGTTACTGTTTGAACCTAATATAATGTCACTAAACATCCATGACTCACGACTGGGTCGACTCAGTTCAACTACTAATGGTAAAGATGAGAAGATGATTGAGTCCATCTACGAACTGTTACTAGGTCATTCAACTCAGGAATTTGCGATATCTCCAAGGCCTGCTTGGTCAGTCTCAAATGTCAGACACAGGAGGTAAAACGCTACCTGACTCGGCTGGGTAGAGTCAACTCATTAACGAGTTAAGTTCAATACCATAGCAATGACTTAGATCGGTTTGAGATACCTGATGGTGTGGTTATGCTGATGCAAACAGATCCTTCTCTGATCTAACTAAGGGTTTTTACCCTAAAATACATATCTGAGTTACGTTAATTCGTGACTAAGTTAGGAATAGATGTAAACGCAAACAGTCCAGTTGGGGGGTTTATACCTGATAATTGCCTGATCTAATCGGCGATTTGAACGAGTATCATCTGAGATATGACTGATCGGCACTACTGGAGTTGACTGGTTGCATCGGCAGGGTCGGAGTATAGTAGGATTAGGAAGTCAAGATGATGCAGCACCAGCGATTTTTCTACTGAGTTAGGATACAACTCGAACGGAGCTGACTTTCTCTTTCTCTCTCTCTCTCTTTCTCTCTTTCTTTCTCTTTCTCTTTCTCTTACTAGACCAGGGAGAATCCTGGACTCGGCCTGATTTACAGTGCCCCGAACTAAGCCAACTAAGTTTGATGCGGCTGAGGAGAACGGCGTTTCTCCTTACTGATTTTCTCTCTTTCCATTTTCGGAAAAGGAATGCCCTAAAAATGACCTTAAATAGCCCCTACAAATCCTATTCTAGAGGCTTCGAATCCTAACTAATCAAAGGATTAGTTAAGGTCTCTAATCGTTTACATAAAACATTTTTATGATGACGAAAGGTAATCCTTATTACATGGTTGTAATCGAGTGGTATGAATAGACTTCTGGAACCTAGGCCAATGCATTTAATGTCTCGGATTGAGTGATGGGACCCACTTAAAGGAAATGGGTTTTTCAAATGAGTGGGGAAGATGATCCAACCACCCATGGTGGATCTTTGATTAATGGCTAATCTAATGATCTGCTGCACACGGATTATTTAGATTGGGCTGCTGGATACTGTGGGACCCATATTTTGGAAGGCTGTGATGATTTCCCAAGGAATCTCATGAGTTATTCCCCTGGCGCCCGAGAGGACTTGCGCTACAAGGAGATCTCGCATGAGATTTTCTTTAGCTTAGGCTGCCCTAACGTGGATGTCTAAGATGAATCTGAAGAGGCTTCTAGAAGCTAATGGATGGTTAAGATGGTGCTAGCAAATAAACGGAAAAGATTCCTTCCGTCACGCGCTTCCTCTGATATTGAGAAAAATCTAAAGGTGAGCTAGCCTTTAACGGCTAGGATGGCATGAGTGGACGGTTAGGATTGAATGTCTTTATTTCGTTTGGATAGACAACCTGGCAATTAGAAGGGGAAACAGAGTTTTTCTATTTTTAGAAAGATAACCACACCCACCTGCTTAGAGTAAGGGATCGTGCACGTGTGCACGTGCATACGTGTGGGAGGAGTTGGGTTTTGGTCAAACCCATCATGACAAAAAGATGGACGGTTTAGATCATTGAAACGTCCCTTGATGGTGGGCCCCAAGCAACGCACATGGATGATTGTTTTTAAACGCCGTTACTGGCGGGAGCAAGAAAGAGAAAAATCTTCTCTATTCTCTATTTTCATTGGGTTGACAGCTTGTTGACCCGATCAGCAGTTTGGTGTACTGCGGGTGCACCTTAACGGTGCACATGCACCATACAAGGTGGGGTCCACCATGATATCTTGGGAATTATGGATCCATCTAGGACAATTGACTGAAACCGAGGTTGACCCAAAGCTCAAATGGGCCATCTTGATCCCTTTAGTGAGTTAACTAATGGTTCTTATGATTGAATGATTAGATTATTCTATGTTTAGGTGTTAATAATCAACATGGTCCCAAGGGGTCATTTATTTGAAATTTAATGGCTAGAATATATATTATATGGCTTAATACGTATACAAAATATTTAATATCATTTTATTTTTAAAAGTGGGCTCTAATACAAGGGTGTTAACGTTTAGTTATTAATTTATTAAATTTAGCGGTTGGTTAGAAACTGATTTATGAACGAAGATTACTTTCGCTGGCCAACCTTATGTTAGATTAGAGGTAAATGTTACTCGAGTGCTCAAAAGTACGGGGGTTACAATCTCCCCCCTAAAAAGAATTTCGTCCTCAAAATTGTACTTGAGTGGGGTCGTTGAAAAGGTGTGGGTATTTTTCTCACATCTCACCTTGGCGCTCCCACATTACTTCCTCGATTCCACGACGAGACCAAAGGACCTTCACTAATGGGATGGTTTTGGTGTGTAGGATTTGCTCCTTGTGATCCATTATGCGAACTGGGGTCTCCATGTAGCTGGCATCGTCATGCAACTCGATTTCTTCCCAACTGATGACATGGGATGCGTCTGGTTTGTACTTTTTCAACATAGATATGTGAAAGACATTATGAACATTAGCGAATTTTGGTGGCAGAGCCAGACGATAAGCAACGGCTCCCACCCTGTCCATGATTTCAAAAGGCCCGATGAAGCGGGGAGAGAGCTTTCCCTTCTTTCTAAATCACATAACACCTCTCATAGGTGATATTTTCAAGAATACATGATCTTCAACTGAAAATTCCAGATTCCGTCTGTGATTGTCTGCGTAACTTTTCTGTCTACTTTGATCCGTATGCAAGTATTTTCGGATTATAATAATCTTCTCCGTAGTCTCCTAGACTAGTTCTGGTCCCAATAAACTCTTCTCTCCAACTTCAACCCAACAATGTGGGGCTCGGCAAGGTCATCCGTATAGAGCTTCGAACGGAGCCATGCCAATACTGGTTTGAAAACTGTTGTTATAAGCGGACTCTGCAAGATGAATATGCTCATCCCAACTGCCCTTGAAATCTAACACACAGGCTCTCAGCATGTCTTCTAACACTTGGTTCACCCTTTCGGTCTGCCCGTTTGTCTGGGGGTGAAATGCTATGCTAAATTTCAAGTTTGTACCCAACTCTTCTTGCAATCTTTTTCAGAAAGTGGAAGTGTACCGGGAGTCACGATCCGACACAATTTCCCGTGGAATACCATATGCATGAACAATCTCCAGAATGTACAGCTTAGCCAAGTCATCGACTGAATTATTCACACGTATAGGGAGGAACTGGGTTGACTTGGTAAGTCTATCCACTATTACCAAAATGGAGTCATGGTTCCTATGTGTCTTTGGAAGTCCCAAGATGAAGTCCATACTGATACAGTCCCAGTTCCATTCAGCGATTGGCAATGGTTGTAAAAGACCTGGCGGCTTATGGTGTTATTCCTTCACTTGTTGGCAGATGAGACATTTTGAAATTTTTCTGCAATATCCTGCTTCATATTTTCCCACCAATATTGACACCTGACGTCTTGATACATTTTTGTACTTCCGGGATGAACGGTCAGATGAGATTTGTGCACTTCATTCAGTATTGCATGTTTAACTTCCGCCACTGCCGGAACACAAATATGACCTCGATATCTTCGGCTACCGTCAGAATTGACATACCAATTCGGCATACTTTCCTTTTTGCAGTTCAGTCTCAATTTCTTTAATGTTTCATCCTGGTCTTAAGATTCAATGATACGATGAATCAAGGCTGATTCTATAACCGACGAGGCTACCAGGATACTCGGTCCTTTGAAAGAAAATTGTCCATTGAAGTCTTGGGTGAAATCCATAATCTCACCTTCCCTTATCGCGAGACCCATCATGACCTCGTGATTCCTCTTCCGACTCAAGGCCTCAGCTACGAGGTTCGCCTTACTAGGATGATAAGATACTTCAAATTTGAAATCTTTTAGTGTTTCCATCCACCTGCGTTGCCACATGTTTAGATCTTTCTGGGTGAAGATATACTTTAAACTCTTGTGATCGCAGAATAGTTCGAACTCCTCCCCATACAAATAGTGTCTCCAAACTTTTAAGGCAAAGATTACTGCAGCGAGTTCCAGGTCATGGGTAGGATAATTTTCTTCGTGTTTCTTTAGCTGCCTAGAAGCATACGCAATCACCTTCTCATTCTGCATGAGTACGCATCCTAGTCCTGTCTGCGATGCGTCACTATAGACTACGTACTTGGCTCCTTCTTCTGGAAGTGTGAGCATAGGGGCAGTGGTGAGTCTCTTCTTAAGTTCCTGGAAGGTTGACTCTATTTCAGTACTCCAACTGAATTTCACATTTTTCTTAGTTAGCTGAGTTAGGGGTCGAGCAATACGAGAAAATTCCTTGATGAATTGCCGATAATATCCAACCATCCCCACGAAGCTCCTGACTTTCGTAACTGTATCAAGTCGCTCCCACTTTACTACGGCCTCGACTTTGGCTGGATCAACCGCAATACCTTCTTTCTTTATCACGTGACCAAAAAATTTTACTTCTTCTCTCCAGAAGTCACATTTCAAAAATTTTGCATACAACTGCCTTTCCTGAAGGGTCTTCAGAACAGTCCTCAAATGTGCCTCATGTTCATCCCGACTCTTAGAATAAACCAAAATGTCGTCAATGAAGACTACAACAAATCAATCTAGATATGGCATAAAAACCCGATTCATTGAGTCCATTGTAACGATTCGTAGATTTTCGTACAATGGCTTGAGTACCACCTCGACCAGAAATCACTTAGTATTAAATCCCTTAGAAATTTGACAAATTTAACTAAGTGCTAAAATAGATTAGCCATGAAATCCGTTTGAATCACTTTAAATACGATCTATAAGACCCAAAACTTGTAGAATCATTGACGCTAGGTTACCCTAAAATCTAGGATCAAACTCATTACCCGACTGCTCTCGGGAACACATTGAAACTCTGTATCAGGTCTGGACCGCACATCGGGAGTCCGAATAATACGAAGTTAAGGACTTAAGACCGCCTCGCTGGGCTTGACAACCATCTCGGAAATCAAATCTAGACAGTGTCCCACAGCTGTTCGCTTAAGTCCGGAGCGAGGGAGTGTGAAAACCCTTGTTTTCTTTCTAAATAAATATCTGGAATAGTGATCTGAGACTTGTTACTTGTGATCAATTTGTAAGCAACCAGATCATTAGAATCTGACCCAAATACACCCTCGGATCAGGAAAAATTTCAGGAACATTTACATGTACTTGGAATTTCAGATTGAGGCCCACTGACCGTTGAACTGAAACTGGTCCGCCACGCGTGATCTGGGAATCTGACTGAGATGAAAACTTAACTCCACGTAGATCCACGGTTAGTGAGCTTAAGTCCGACTTTTGGCTCAAGGAGGCCCGCCAGAAACCCTCCATTGAGCTGAAATAACGCCGCTTTGGTTATAACCCAAGTATACCTTGACCTTAAGTCTACTTTGGAGACTTTTTAGGCTATATAAGGACCTTAGAACACCCTCTCTCACAGCCATACGAATTTGAGAAAAACCCTAAGTGAGAAGAGAGAAAAAGAGAGAGAGAAAGCTAGAGAGTTGTGGGAGATCCTTTCTACTACCATCCCTTGTCACCACACAAGCTGCACCACCTATTTCTTATTGCTTTCCCGATGATACCAACTCCGTTTCTAGGTAAGAAACCCTAACCCTAACCTGTTTTAGTGATGTGAAGGGTGTAGGTTATGAAATAACTAACCTATTTCATTCTTTAGGCCACCAAACTGCCGAATACGGAAGCCTAGCAACCCTAGCTGATCCGTTGCGATTCCACGGTGTAAGGTGAGGATTTTAGGTGTATAGGTTACGGTTTTTAACACTTTTAATATCAGATAATGATAGATTCATGATCTACATGCAATTGCACATGTACAAAGTGCTTTTCGTTTTTTATTTCGATTAACGATGTAAATTATGGAAATTTACATATTCTAGGTATTCGTAGAAAATACCGTATACGTATAAATTTTAAAAATGTGTTTAATATGATTATTTGTTGTATGAATATACACTATATGGATAAAATACTTATTTGGCGAAAGGATTCGCCCAAATACATGTTTTACTAAAATACACTATGTATGTAGAAATACCGTATTGTAGAAAGTACCGTATACATATATATTTTAGGAATGTGTTTGTTATGATTATTTGTCGTATAAATATATTACATGTGCATAAAATACTTACATGGCGAAAGGACTCTCCCTAACACATGTTTGCTAACATACACTATGTATGTTGAAATAGTGTATGTTAAGTGTTTGTAGAAATGCTTGTATGAGTAAGGGTTTGGATGTTGATGCCTTAGGAGGGTGTTGAGATGGGATTTTCAACTACCTTAGAGACATGTATGATTTCCTCCATGTGATTGTTTACTTAAATCGCTTACTTGTTCAACATTTGTGTTTGTATTCCTATATATGTAGTGCCTTATAACATGCTTTACAACATGCTTTATAACATGCTTTATAACATATTTGTTAACTTGCTTGAATTACTTTGTTTATCATGTTTTACTCCACATGCTATGGATGAGAATTGATTGAGTTTAGGACTATGTTTATAGTCCAGATAATCAGCACCAGACTTGAGATCGTGGTTGAGATCCATTCCGCCACGTAGGATGTGTTTGACGAGCCTGAGTCGTACGTCAGTTGGCGACAGTGGTTAGGCCACGAAGTGCTTAAGCACTTTATGTCGTTTAGCTGATTGTGCGCTCGAGCTAGTCAGGCTTGTCAAGTAACCCGATATGTCTAATGTACGTTCACCATGTTTGGTCACCATTACTTGAACCTAGGGTACCAAACTTACCAGTGAAATCCCTTCTAACGATGGTACCTCGATCCGCTAAGACTCTGAGCCGGACATGGTGGTATGGGACACCGTGGTCGAGCTGTCGGCCTATGCTAGGACCACGTGCCTCCCCGTAGTGACCATTAAGCAACCAAACTCGTGAGCCAAATACGGTGGTATGGGACACTATATTCGAGCTGTCGGCACCTACGGCGAGAGCCGAGTACGGTGAGACCTGTATTCGTGCTGACGGGCGACGAGTCCTCCGTAGTGTCTTCGAGTATACTCTAAGGTCTGTGATTGGCGACGAGCCCTTCACAGTAGCTAGAGCATGAGTTGAGCCGAGTACGGTGAGACCTGTATTCGAGCTAACGGCCAGTGATTGAGCCGAGTACGGTGAGACCTGTATTCAAGCTGACAGCCAGCGATTAAGCCGAGTATAGTGAGACCTGTACTCGAGCTGACGGTCAGCAATTGAGCTGCATACGGTGAGATCTGTACCCATGTTGACAGGTGACGAGCCCTTTACGATGCCTTTGTGATGTCTCTCGAACCAAAATATTGTATGAGATTAACTAGGATTAACGACCCTAGAATGGATCATGTTTGGAAATGATATAAGGGAGGTACCTTAGTTTCCCAATACTGTTGTTTGAAATGGACTAATAACTACTCGGTAATCATGCTCATCATCGCACCGCATGTGCCTAGTAATGTGGAGCACTAAGGGAGGTATGCATCCGCGAACGTAAGATGATGTCGCATGAGGGTGGTTTGGCAAGGGCATTCATCATGTTATTTCATACTTGCATTAAATAAGAGTAGTTAGGATTATTTAAATGTACTGCTTTATCATTACTGCTTGATTGAATTGATAACATGTTAACCTATACTTTATTGTTCCACTGAGTTAGCTACTCACTCCCACATTATGGGACGGTGTTTTACACACCAACCAGACTCTGTCGCAGGTATAGAGGATGCGTTGATTCAGGAGGCAGAGCCAGAATACGATGAGGACTAGGATGAGTTCTCATACATGCAGTACTCTGACGACTATGCTTAGCCAACTGGATCGCGGGGATTTCAGGATTTAACTTTAGTTGTATTTTGACCTTTTTATTCAGAAACAATACATGTATATGGATACTCAGTTAGTGTTCATACTCTGGAGATCAAGATGGTTTTGTTCCTTTACACACATTATATATACAGTTTTCAGTCTTCCTCTTGCCTTTATACAATTGATCTGGAGTATGAATTACTGTTTTGGTATAATCTCACTCATGTTTATTGCTCTAACACAGACAACATTTAATCATCATTATGTATGTTGCATATGTGATGCGTTGGAACTCGGGTGTTGAGTTATACTCGACCCCCGATTTTCAGGGCGTTACATCCATGAATACTACAGGTGCATTAGTGAGTCCAAATGGCATCATCAGAAACTCGTAGTGCCCATATCTAGTACGAAACGCTGTCTTGGGAATGTCCTCTTCTCTAACTCTCAACTGATGATACCCCAACCTGAGATCGATTTTTGAAAAATATCGGGCACCCTTAAGCTGATCGAATAAGTCGTCGATACGCAGTAGAGGGATTTATTCTTCACTGTAGCCTGATTTAGTTTCTTGTAATCGATACAAAGGCGTTGCGATCCATCTTTCTTCTTCACAAATAGTACTAGTGCACCCCAAGGAGATACATTAGGGCGAATGAAGCCCTGCCCCAATAATTCATCGATCTGTACCATAATTCTTCCATCTCACATGGCGGCATTCTATATTGAGCTATGGATATTGGGGTGGTACCGGAAAGAAGTTCTATCGTGAAATCTATCTCCCTCCTTAGAGGTAGTCCTGAAATGTCTTGAAACACTTCCAGGAATTCATTAACTACCGGTATCTGATCAATGGTGATCTCTACTGACTCGACCCTTTCCAAGGCCTATAAACCTTCATAGGTCTCATATTGACACCTTCCTTGTATAGTGAAGGGTAACTGCCCAGGTAGTGTTACGGTAACCATCCGGGCTTGACAATCCAATATTGTATGAGCCTAAGTAAGCCAGTCCATACCAACAATGATATCGAACTGTTTTAGCTTCATTACGACTAGGTTCATACGAGTCTCATGGCCTTTCAATATAACTAGGCATGCAGGACAAAATCTTGCAGTTTCTACAAACCCTCCCATTGGAGATGCTATGACCAAGGGTCTTTTCAGGCGATTTAATTCTAAATTTAGCTCCTTAACTATGGATGAACTAATAAGAGATATAGTAGAGCCCGAATCAAATAGAACAAACACTAGAACATCCTGAATATAAGCCGTACCTTGGACAACTCGTGGAGTGTCCCCATCATGTTCTTCTGCGGACATAGAAAATACCCGAGCTATGGGGGCTCTATTCTGAAGTGGAGCTACAGGTCTCTGAAATGAAGGTCGGTTACTGATAGGTGGGCTAGCCGCGGGTTGAGGTGGATGGGGTTGAATTGCTAGTGGCTTAGATTTGTTGTCTTCATCATGTGCCTTCTAGAAGCAAAACTTTGCAGCGTGCCCTGGCTTCCCACAATAGTTACACGACATACCCGGATACCAAGAAGTCTTGGCTCGCTTATCGACTATAGCGAGGTTAGGAGGTGGGGGAGCAGGTCTGGCTCGGCTATTCAGATCTCTGAACAGAATTCGAGCTTTCATCGTCTGATCTACGTCCTTCTCTACCCTGATGGCCTTGTCCACGACCTGTGCATATCGGGAAAAATTGAAGCAACACAACTTTGACCTGATTCCTGGCTGTAACCCATCTTTAAATTTCCTCAACTGGACCCTCTCTTCACTAATGATAGTTGGCACATACCGAGAGAGTTAAGCAAAATGGGCTTCATATTGTGCAACTGACATATTTCCTTGCTCGAGTTTGAAAAACTATGACACCTTCTCATCACGAAAGGACTCTGGGAAATATCTTTCATTGAACTTGGTCTGGAATCTTTCCCAAGTCCACAGATAATCTGCTAGAGCGAGTCTCCAAGTAGAATCCCACCATTCATCGGCTTCCCCTTCGAGCGCAAAGGTAGCGAGAGTCACCTTCAGTGTATCTAAACATCCCAATGGTTCTATAAGTTTCAGCATGCGTTTCAGCCAATGTTCGGCCACTATGGGGTTGGTAGTCCCAGAAAAAGTCAGAGGTCATAGTTTCTAAAATCTTTCAAATGCTTCGGCATCATTCCCTTGATTGTCCATGTTGTTGATCCGTGTGGCCTCTGGTATAATGCTTCTACTGTGGCCGCCATAGTGGTCTGTTGTTCCCTCATAAAGGCTTGTTGTTGATGTAGTAAGGCCACCATTTATTCCCAAGCATCTAGCGTTGGGGCCCCTAGTGGTGTCTCAAATGACAAAGACCTTTCAGCAAGAGTTGGGTGAGGCGTCGAGGCAGCCCTAGCCCTGGATTCTGAATCAGGTTCTTCAGGTTGCACGGGGAGTGTCGAGGTGTATATAAGACTCCTCTCTTCCCAAATCTTCTAGGACTTGTGGCATGACTAAAGACGCTTGTACTTGATGGGATCGTGTCTTGGGAGGCATTGTATCTTGTGATTTAGGCATACAATATCAGGATGCCATATTCTTAATTATTGCACCATAACAAAATTTTATTATAAGAATTTCATGATTCAAGGAACCTATGTTTCCTATGCTGCTAGAATAATAGTTTCCACTTAACTAAGGAAATTTCCTGGAGGAAATTACATTATTAGGTCTTGAATCTTGGTTCATGATTGTTGGAATGAAGGTCTAAGTATTGTTTCCATGTTCATGTAATGATTCCATACGGATAGAGAGTATGTAATAACTAATAGTGGCCGAGTGTCAAACAGCTTTCATAGAGTGCCTCTAATTCTAACTTTCAATTTCCACATCAAAGTGAAAAAGCTTGTAGAAATAGTTGAGATACTATTTAAGATAGGAACACCTATATATGTATGATGATGAATTAAAATAGGGTGATTTATGGTAGCAGCAGATAACATATATGAGCATATGTATGGAAGGAAAAACAGGGACTTTAAATGAGTTTAGATCCACACACGTTTGATCATTAAAGAGTGTGCTGCTTAGTACATGAATTCACATCCATATGTTTTCTAAAAAAAAAAAAAAAAGTGGTACATGATACAACATCCAATCTATTTCCCCATAAGGCAGATATTTTGTGGTGGAATGTAGTCAAATAAGAGTGTTGACATGAGAAAGTGTAGATACCTAAAACCTAAGGTAATCATGGAATTTAATAGTGGGGACCTATGTTTGAGTCTCTAAGTTCTTAAAATAGCCTAAATCTAATGGGAAAATTTTCCTTAAGTTCAGCTTTCTAATTTAAGAGGTCACCTAGGAAATTTTTAAATGTAAAATATAGAAAGTTCATACAAACTTCTTCCCACAGACACTGTTTGTCTAAACTGGCTCTGATACCATCTTGTAACACCTCGATTCTCATAACCCGAAGACGGTCACTCGAGTACGAGAACCTGAGGATTACGTCATGAATTGAGTCTACTATTCCTCTAATTATCGACACAAGTCATAGTAACCAGATATAACCACTGTATAAACTAGCCAACTGAGTTCAATATACACAAAACAAAATATGAAGTAAAGCAAGTTCCCTCAACAGGGGATTTTTAATTACACATTTCAAGCAAACAAAACTAAGATAACGACTGAAAGCATGTAATGAAAGTAGTGAATCCTAAGCATTTAGTGGAGTGCCTGTGGATCAGCTACATCGTCATACTAGTCTTCCTCATCATACTCCTCTCCAGTTACCTTAAGGGTATCGTCATAGGCACTATTACTCTCCGTCATACCTGTGTCTATTTGGTGCAACCACATAATCGGATGAGTGAAAACTCAGTGGGAATTTCCCTCATAGATTCAACCGTAACACATCATTCCAATAAGAGTTAACAATTCATATATGATTCATAGAGCAATCCTATTACATATGCATTTGCATGAATGTATGAGTGTATGTGTAAGACACAGATCTGGGTATGCACATCCAGTTGTCAAAATAAAGGGGTCACTCAAGGCGAACTAGTCTCCCGAAAAAATACTCATAGGTACACCCAAGGAGAACTAGCCACCCAGAAAAGACCATGTAGACCACCCACGGTAGATCATCTACCTGGAAAAGGCCATGAAGATGAGTGCGCCCAAGGAAGACCTCCTAGAAAAATACCCGGGGTATGCCTGAGGAGGTCTAAAATCCCAGAAAGGCCTCATGAAAGAGCGGCCCAAAGTGCACAAATGCACATAACCTGATGGTCGAACTTAGGTAGCAGAACCCTAGACAACCCAACAAGCTGTGATTTACGATGAACACCCGGAAAAGCTCACATGTCATGCGTGGATGTTATGCATCATGATGTTATATTCCTCACTTTGATAGAAAAGAGATGATTTCAACTTTCAAATAAGAAATGTCCCCTTTTGAGTTCAACATGGACTTTCATAATTACTAGTCATGCAAAGGAGAGCTCACTAAGTATCATGTAGTTTTTAAGTGAGGTCACATCAGTTGCATTATCAAGAACTCTACCCATACATATACTTCATACAACTCACATTGAAATAGAATTTATAAGAACTATTAACATGATGGTATCTACATAAAAATGGAAATTCATAAGTTAATGTTTCACTACACAATTCACAGATAGTCTAGTATAGAAGCTTTCTTCCCTCTACATGTCTAATAGAGATATATTCATAGGCAACCAATTATAAAGATGACATGGAGTTTATAAACAATACATAATATACAAAATCATAATCATGACATTAACATGACTACTCTAAGAAATTCAAGATAGCAGGAAATTAATAAGTTCCTAAAATTCCATACATTTATGATTTAATTCACATGGGAATTTTGTGAAAGTAAGAAGTTATGGGGGATGCTCCTCACCTAGGGTATGTATCCTTTTGCTGATTTGAGATGCTCCCATGGGGTGAATGTAAGGACCTGGTTGGGATTTGCTGAAGCAAAATATGTCTTCCAAGATACACAGTTACTGTTTGAACCTGATATAATGTCACTAAACATCCGTGAGTCACGACTGGGTCGACTCAGTCCAACTACTAATGGTAAAGATGAGAAGATGATTGAGTCCATCTGCGAACTGTTACTAGGTCATTCAACTCGGGAATTTGCGATATCTCCAAGGCCTGCTTGGTCAGTGTCAAATGTCAGACACTGAACGTAAAACACTGCCTGACTCGGCTGGGTAGAGTCAACTCATTGACAAGTTGAGTTCAATACCATAGCAATGACTTAGATTGGTTTGAGATACCTGATGGTGCGGTTATGCTGATGCAAACCGATCCTTCTCTGGTCTAACTCAGAGTTTTTACCCTAAAATACATATTTTAGTTACGCCAACTCGTGACCGAGTTAGGAATAGATGTAAATGCAAACAGTCTAGTTGGGGGGTTTATACCTGATAATCGCCTGATCTAATCGGCGATTTGAACGAGTATCATCTGAGATATGATTGATCGGCACTGCTGGAGTCGACTGGTTGCGTTGGCAAGGTCGGAGTGCAGTAGGATTAGGAAGTCAAGACGATGCAGCACCAGTGATTTTGCTATTGAGTTAGGATACTACTCGAACGGAGCTGATTTCTCTCTCTCTCTCTCTCTCTCTCTCTCTCTCTCTCTCTCTCTCTCGCTCTCTCTTTCTTTCTCTTTCTCTTTCTCTTTCTCTTTCTCTTTCTCTTACTAGACCAGGGAGAATCCTGGACTCGGCCTGATTTACAGTGCCCCAAAACGAGCCGACTTAGTTTGATGCGGCTAGGGAGAACGGCGTTTCTCCTTACTGATTTTATCTCTTTCCATTTTTTAAAAAGGAATGCCCTAAAAGTGACCTTAAATAGCCCCTACAAATCCTATTATAGAGGCTTCGAATCCTAACTAATCAAAGGATTAGTTACAGTCTCTAATCGTTTACATAAAACATTTTTGTGATGATGAAAGGTAATCCTTATTGCGTGGCTGTAATCGAGTGGTAGGAATTGACTTTTGGAACCCAGGCCAATGCATCTAACGTCTCGAATTGAGTGATGGGACCCACTTAAAGGAAGTGGGTTTTTCAAATGAGTGGGGAAGATGATCCAGCCACCCATGGTGGATCTTTGATCAATGGCTAATCTAATGATCTGCTGCACACGGATGATTTAGATTAGGCTACTGGATACTGTGGGACCCATATTTTGGAAGGCTGTGATGATTTCCCAAGGAATCTCACGAGTTATTCCCCTAACGCCCGAGATGACTTGCGCTACAAGGAGATCTCGCTTAAGATTTTCTTTAGCTTAGGCTGCCCTAACATGGACGTCTGAGATGAATCCGAAGAGGCTTCTAGAAGCTAACAGATAGTTAAGATGGCGCCAGCAAATAAACAGAAAAGATTCCTTCCGTTACGTGCTTCCTCTGATATTGAGAAAAATCTAAAGGTGAGTTAGCCTTTGACGGCTAGGATGGCATGAGTGGACGTCTAGGATTGAATGTCTTCATTTTGTTCGGATAGACAACCTAGCAATTAGAAGGGGAAATGGTGTTTTTCTGTTTTAAGAAAGATAACCACACCCACCTGCTTAGATTAAGGGATCGTGCATGCGTGCACGTGCATGTACGTGTGGGAGGAGTTGGGTTTTGGTCAAACCCATCATGACAATAAGATGGACGATTCAGATCATTGAAACGTCCCTTGATGGTGGGCCCCAAGCAACGCACATGGACGGTTGTTTTTAAACGCTGTTACTGGCGGGATCAAGAAAGAAAAAAATCTTCTCTATTCTCTATTTTCATCGGGTCGACAGCTTGTTGACCCGATCAGTAGTTTGGTGTACTGTGGGTGCACCCTAACGGTGCACATGCACCATACAAGGTGGGGTCCACCATGATATCTTGGGAAATCTGGACCGTCTATCAGGTTTCATGGATCCATATAGGACAATCGACTGAAACTGAGGCTGACCCAAAGCTCAAATGGGCCATCTTGATCCCTTTAGTGAGTTAACTAATGGTTCTTATGATTGAATGATTAGATTATTCTATGTTTAGGTATCAATAATCAACATGGCCCCAAGGGGTCATTTATTTGAAATTTAATGGCTAGAATATATATTATATGGCTTAATACATATACAAAATATTTAATATCATTTTATTTTTGAAAGTGGGCTCCGATACAAGGGTGTTAATGTTCATTTATTGATTTATTAAATTTAGCGGTTGGTTAGAAACTGATTTATGAACGAAGATTACTTTCACTGGCCAACCTTATGTTAGATTAGAGGTAAATGTTACTCGAGTACTCAAAAGTATGGGGCGTTACAGTGTGTGTGGAGGGCAGCAGGTCGCCGGACGCACGGGCCCACCGCGGCTTTCTGGAGACGGGCGCGGTGCGCCATGGTCGACACAGGGCCGCCGCGGTGCGCCGCCCTGGGGCAAAGGCCACCCCCCTCCCTGGGTGACAGAAACGTGTGGGGGACCCCATGGGTCCCACCGTATTTTGTTGTTTTAGCCCCTATGGTTGTGAGATGTGTTTTCTCCCCCCATCTCGCACATATTCATGCATTTTGGTGTGTTTTAAGTTTGGGATTTGCTGGGTAATAGTTTAAACCCGTCGTTTGACGGCCTAGGAAGGAGTTAAGATCATTTTACATGGTCTCGGTCGCGTACGTTCTATATTCAATAGTCACTTTCGCCCATTGGTGAAACTTGAAATCGTGCAATTGTTTCTACATTTCATCCCCCCTCCTAAGTTAAAGTATGTTAGTGTGCGTCATGTTACCATAACCCAGGTCCAGTTTATTCCAAATCATGCTTTGATACGAACTTATAACGCCCCGAAAATCGAGGGTCGAGCAAAGCTCAACTCCTGAGTTCCAACGCATCACTTATGCAACATAGATAATGATGTTTAAATGTTTTTCATATTAGTGCATTAAACAGGAGTGGGATTACACTAAAACGGCATATGTTTTTCTAGAGTTAAGGTAATTAAGCAAGCAGAAGACTGAGATAGGCATATAAAGTATAGGTACAAGTTCGTAACCTCCAGAGTATGATCATGTAGCCGGGCTGAATATATACATAATTTGTTTCAAAATATACAAAATATCAAAATGTAAATGTTCAACTAATCCAGCATCCCTGTAATCCCGGCGACGCAGCTCTAAGTCTACATAGACCCGCCTGAGAGCTACATGTAGGCGAATTTCTCCTCCTCATTATAGAAGTCTGGCTCCGCCTTGTAAGTCATATCATCACCTGCAACTAACTTAGAGTCTGGTTGGTGTTTTAAAACACCATCCCAGAATGGGAGTGAGTGATCAACTCAGTGGTACTATAAGGTAAAGGTTAACATGTTATCAATTCAATCAAGCAGTAATGTTAAAGCAACGCAATAATCATATCCTAAGTATTCTTGTTAATGTAAGAATGGTATGTTGTAATGATGCATGACCTTGCCTGCACTCCCTCAGCGACATCATCTCATGGTCGCGCATGGCAAACTCCCTAAATGTGCGCTTCCTTGCCAAAGTACATGCAATGCGGTGAATGGTCGTGTTAGCCAAGTAATTAATTAGGCTTATTCATACAACAGATTCGAGAAGCTAAGGTACCTCCCTTTATATCATTTACCCAAACAGAGATCTATCTAGGGTCATCAATCCCAGTTAATCACATACGATAAGCAAGTTATAGGGCAACATCACCCTTAATTGAGAAACAATGGATAGGTAAGTTCATGAGTTTACACTCGAGGTCACTACAGAGAGGCTCATCACCTCAGCGTAGGCCTAGTTTATACTCGAGGTCACTACGGGAGGCTCGTCACCTGAATGTAGGCCGACAGCTTGAATACAGTATCCCATACACCACCATATTCAGCTCACGAGTTTGGGTTGCTCACTGGTCACTACGGGGAGGCTCGTCACCCCAGCGTAGGCCGACAGCTCGACCACGGTGTCCTATACACCACCATGCCCAGCTCATGAGTCTTAGCGAATCTTAGTACCATGGTTGAAACGGGCTTTTCAATGGTAAATGGTACCTTAGATTCAAACAGTTGTGTCCATATATGGTAAGCACATAATAGGTCAATCGGGTTATTTAACAAGTGCGATTGGTACGAGCGTATGTTGAATTGATTGACATAGAGCTTGTATGCACTCCATGTGGCCTAACCACTATCGGCAATCACCGTACGACTCGGATTCGTCGTACGTATCCATAGTGCCGAAACTAGTTAGGCCACTCAATCGGGGACCATTACCGACTGCCTGGAGTAGGCTGTAGTCCCAATCATACTCAAAGGCAATAGATGTTCACATGTGATAATGCTAACGGCATTTAACAAAGTTCAAACATGAATCTTATTTGAGCAACATGTTATTATACATATGCATTTTTATACATAAAGCACGTAGTTGGAATTAAGGTTACATGAAGGAATTTATACATATAGACAGGGTAGTTGAGAATCCTATCACAACACACTTAATGAATACAATTCATCCAACAATCACTCATTCAGACATTTTATCAAACACTTAGCCTACATATTACTACATACATGAACTAAAGTAATTTTAGCATATATTATGGCAAATCCTTTCGCAAAGGAGTTGTCATACATACAACAAACATGTATCCTAGTTATTAGTCATGGCAGGTACAAATCATGATTATCATTTCATTCAAACATTTCAACAAACACATGGAATGCATAAAATATTCACATAGTTCACACACATTTATAATTTATCGAATACATCGTAACTAAGATCATATGGTAATAATCAAGTCAGACATAAATCACTGCTAACATTGAAAACTTTGAAAACCATAACCTAAACGTTTATAGTCTGCACCTTTCATCGGTTTGCTCGTTACAAACTCGGTTCATACACTACGTTCTCGTCTACAGAACAACGACTACCTAAATCACAAAACAGGTTAGCTATTTCGTCGATTCCTCAATTTGGATTCCTAAAACAAGATTAGGTTTAGGATTTCTTACCCAAAATGAAGTTGGAATGGTTCATGTAACGATGGTGGGGAAGCGATTCGGTACGTGGAGTAGTGGGAGTGAATCCCAGCAACAATCTACTGATCTCACTCTCTTCTCCTCACTCTTTTCTCGTCTTTTCTCTCTTCTCTCTCCTAGGGTTAGAGAAATTTATATGGAATGAGAGAGGGGTGGGTTAAGGGTCTTATATAGGCTTAGAAGTGATGTCAATGGCCTCAGGACCATGATATACTTAGGTTATAGCTAAAAGGCATCTGTTTCAGGCAAACAGAACTTATTTGGAGGTCCATTACCTATCTATGTTGTAGAGTAGGTTCCCTGACCATGGATCTAGACCAGGATGCAATTTCAACGCATATGGATAGGCCGATCACCCGTGGCGGACCCGTATCTGTTCAACAGTTATCTTCACTCGATCAGGGCCACCAGTATACGGATTGAGCAGAGAAATTTCCTTGATCCACGGGTAAAGTTTGGTCAGAAACTGTCAATCTAAAGTCTTCAATTTCGCCCGCAAGCGAATTGTCTAATTCACTTAAGTTTGGGTTCATTTTCTAAAGACATTCACATTTCTCACACACTTTACTCAGGGCTCTAGTTGTGCATTTTTGGATATTATTTGGGCTCGATTCCCACGATGGTTGTCAAGCCTAATAAGGCAATCGTAACCTTATAGTTTCGCTGTCATTGGACTTTCGACGCGCGGTCTAGGTCTGATACGGAGTTTTAACGTGCTCCCGGGAGCAACTGGGTTTTAAGATTGCTCCTAGGCTTTTAAGTAATGTTGAGCTAGCAATTTTAATGGTTTTGGGTCCTGCAATTCGTATAAATAGTGGTTTAAGCTAATTCTACTAATTATTTAGTTTAGTACTTTAATTAATTTTCGTCTAATTTTTACAAAATTCAATCCTTAGTGATTTCTGCCTGAGGTGGTAATCTGGTATTTGTACGGATTTTTTCGAGACATTACAGATTTCTTTCTTGGATTTTATCTATGTTTAGCTGCCCCTAGGAAGCATATAGATAGGGATATTTTAGTCATTTCACATAAGGAGAAAAGCCTATAAAAGGCACCATTATAATCATTTTTTTTATTCATTCAAAAGTTTAGCAATCAAGTTCTCTTTCTCTTTCAGTTTCTGTTTTTCTCTCTCAAGGTAGGTACAGCCACATGTCAGACGTAAGTGGGGTTTTAAACCTAACAGATACCAGGCAGTGTTTGGTATGTAATATATAGAATAAAACCATTCAGGACACCCATGTTAGATGTAACAAAACATGGCACAAAACCTGTGATACTAGGACATAGTTTGGCATAAAGGAAGGAAAATATGTTATTGTATAAACATCTGCAGACAGTTACGAGGCTATACAGTTGCATCAGTAGAAACTAATCATTTCGAGAACTTCCGCCAAGATATTAATAGGCCAAAGTATTTGTATATGGCAATATGGCTTTCAGTAGATATTTATAATATGTATTTTTCTCCCCATATTCTACTTGGACCCTAAGCCCATATGTAAAATAAAAATATTAGAACAACTTCAATGTGCCCCAGGGAACATGGAGAGTTGGCGCACACATCAACATCTGTAATTTAAAAACAGTTGGCAGGAAACTACACATTTCAAAATTTAAATTTTTAGAAGTTCATTTTGAAGTGCTTGTGAAGATTCCTACCCATAATTGTTTGGAATACATGTGAAGATTTTGATTGACTCTCCTTGCACACCGAGTGAACACTGAAAGTGCCCTGGTTTGTCAATTAGCATGAGTGTTGAGTCAGTTAGACTGCAGAGCCTCATAGGAAGATCAATTCAAGTGTCTGCTTCAACCGGATGTGTACAAGCTCGCCACAGGTAAATCTAAGACTCACATCCCTTATCCCAAAACACCAAGTATATAAAACCCTTAAAACATGTTAGAATATCATAGGCTTTTTTAGGATAAGAAAACATTTTTTTTCAAAATAGGAAAATCTCTAAGTTTTCTTGCCCTGTCGATTTTATCGATACACATATCAATATGATTGACCTGCACTGTCGATGTCCTCGATACATAAACGATATCATCGATATGAGCACAAAAGTGTCCAACAACCACACATATGTCTGCACTGATTTATCGATGTATCGATGTACCTATCGATATCATCGATATTTGAATCTCGAGTCCATCAAAGGTGACTCGATAATATCAACAGGCAGATTTGTAACAACCCAGATTTTTGCCAACCTGGAATTAGACGTCCTTAGGCAATGGGCCACTCCTAATACCTTATTAACTGGTCAGAACTAAATCCCACAGTCTAAAATCGCTTCTGAACCCATTTCCTTCACAAATCCAACCCTTCACCACCTTGTTCTTTCAATTTTCCTAAGTACTTTCACCCTAAGCACTATCTTAAACTAGCTAAGTAGTATAACTTAGATCACCTTATATACAAACTACAAAGGCCTGAGTACCACCTTGACCAGAAATCACTAAGGATTAAATCCTTTAGAAATAAGACAAAGTAACTAAGTGTTAAACTAGATTAGCTACGAAATCCATTTGAATCGCTTTAAATACGATCTGCAAGACCCAAAACTTGTAGAATCATTGACGCTAGGTTACCCTAAAATCTAAGATCAATCTCATTACCCGGCTGCTCTCGGGAGCATCTCGAAACTCCGTATCAGTTATAGACCGCACATCGGGAGTCCGAATAATGCAGGTTAAGGACTTAGGACCGCCTCGCTGGGCTTGACAACCATCTCAGAAATCAAATCCAGATAGTGTCCCACGGCTGTTCGCTTGGGTCCGGAGTGAGAGAGTGTGAGAACACTTGTTTCTTTACAAAATAAATATCTTGAATAGTAATCTGAGACTCGTCGCTTGCAGATCAGTATGAAGCAACCAGACCGTCAGAATCTGACCCAAATACACCCTCGGATCAGGAAAAATTTCATAAACATTTACATGTACTCGAAATTTCGGATCGAGTTCCACTGACCGTTGAACTGAAACTGGTCCACCACGCGTGATCTGAGAAGCCGACTAGAACGAAAACTTAACTAAACCTAGATCCCGTGTTAGTGAGCTTAAGTCCGACCTTTGGCTCAAGGGGGGCCGCCAGAAGTCCTCCGTTGAGCTGGAAAAGTGTCACTTTAGTTATAACCTAAGTATACCTTGACCATAAGTCTATTTTAGTGAGTTTTTAGGCTATATAAGGACCATACGAATTTGAGATTGAGAGAGAGAAAAGAGAGAGAAAGTGTGGGAGATGTGGGAGCATCTCCCTGCCTTGCTTCCCTACTGCTATTAGTGCTTAACCACTCCATTCCAATCGCTTTCCCGGCGATTCTGGCTCCGTTTCTAGGTAATAAACCCTAATCCTAACCTGATTTGGGATGTTAATAGTTGTATATTGTGAAGTAACTAACCTAAAGCATCCTATAGGTTGCCAAATCATCGTAGGCGAAAGCCTAGCAAACTTATCGAACTCATTATGATTCTATGACAAAAGGTGTGGACTTTAGGTGTATAGGTTATGGTTTTCAATGCTTTTAATGTCAGATAATGATAGATTCATGATCTGCATGCAATTACACATGTACAAAGTATTTTCCATTTTCTGTTTCGATTAAACTTGTAGAATATGGAATTTTACATATTCTAGGTATTCGTAGAAAATACCGTATATGTTTATTTTTTAGAAATGTGTTTGACATGATTATTTGTTGTATGAATGTACAATATATGGATAAAAACTTATTTGGCGAAAGGATTCGCCCTAATGCATGTTTTGCTAATATACACTATGTATGTAGAAATACTGTATTGTAGAAAGTACCGAATACGTATATATTTTAGAGATGTGTTTGCCATGATTATTTGTTGTATAAATATATTATATATACGTAAAATACTTACTTGGCAAAAGGACTCGCCCTAATACATGTTTGCTAACATACACTAAGTATGTTGAAATAGTGTATGCTAAGTGTTTGTGAAAATGCTTGAGAGAGTAAGTGTTTGGATGATGATGCCTTAGGTAGGTGTTGAGATAGGATTCTCAACTACTTTAGAGACTGGTATGATTTCTTCCGTGTGGTTAATTACTTTAACCGCTTACTTATGAAATATATGTGTTTCTGTTTCTTGTTTATATAGTGCTTTATAATATGCTTTATAACATGTTTTATATCATGCTTTATGACATGCTTGTTAACATGCCTGAATTACTTGTTTATTTAATTCTGCTCTGTTTACTTTACATGTTTATGTTGTATTCCATGAAATCCGTGAAGGGTGATGAGGGAGTGGTGTAACGATTCCGTGCAACAGCCCTGGCAGCCCTAAACGAATAATACCAGACTTTGATTGTATGATTTGAATCTTGATCCATTACTGCTTTACCTATCTGCAAATTGAATGTGATTGGGGCTATTGTATAGTCCAGGCAGTCGGTAATGGAATTGAATTCGTGGTTGAGAATCATTCGCCACGTAGGACGTGTTTGATGAACCCGAGTCGTGCGTTGCTTGTCGGCAGTGGTTAGGCCACACGAAGTGTTTATGCACTTCATGTCGTACAACTCAACGGGCGCTCGTGCTAGTCGAGTTCGTCAAGTAACCCGATCTGTCTAATGTATGTTCACCATGTTTGGTCACCACTGCTTGAACCTAGGGTACCAAACTTACCAGTGGAATCTCGTTAACTATGATACCTCGATCCGCTAAGACTCATGAGCCGGGCATGGTGGTATGGGACACTGTGGTCGAGCTGTCGGCCTACGCTGGGGCCATGTGCCTCCCCGTAGTGACCAGTGAGCAACCAGACTCGTGAGCCGATTATGGTGGTATGGGACACTATATTCGAGCTGTCGGCCTACACTACTTGATGGGTGATGGGGGAGTGGTGCAACAATTGCGTGTAACAGCCCTAGCAGCCCTGACCGTATCTGGTGTAGTGACCTCGAGCATACTCTAAAGCTGCGGTGAGGCGATGAGCCTTCCCGTAGTAACAGAGTATAAACTAGGCCTGTATTGATAAGGTGATGGGGAAGTGGTGCAACGATTACGTGTAACAGCCCTGGCAGCCCTTGCAGCGACCTAGAAACACACCATCGTATGAGATTGTCTAGGACTAACGACCCTAGAATGGATCATGTTTGGTAATGATATAAGGGAGGTACCTTAGTTTCCCAATCCTGCTGTTTGAAATGGACTAATAATAACTCGGTAATCATGCTCATCATGCATTACATGTGCATGGAAGATGTGGAGCACTGAGGAAAGAAAGCATGCCGCGAACGAAGATGGTGTCGCATGAGGGAGTATGTCGGTGAGGGCATACATCATGACTACATTCATACTTGCATTAATAAGAGTAGTTAGGAGTGTTTGATTTTACTGCTTTATCATTACTGCTTGACTGAGTTGATAATATGTTAACCTATGCTTTACTGTTGCACTGAGTTGATCACTCACTCTCACGTTACGGGACGGTGTTATACACACCAACCAGATTTGTTGAGTTTCAGGTGATGGCGATGCTTATGAAGCAGAGCCGGACGACTTCCATGATGATGAGGAGGAGTTCTCCTATCTGCATCTCTCTGACAGGTCTATGAAGACCTGGTATTGTATTGACGGGGCTATGGTACTTGGGATAGAAGAAATTATACTCCCTCACATTTGGTAAATTTTAGAATTGTACTTGTAATTAATTAACCTGGTAACATCATCACACTCTGGAGACTCACCATAGTTTATATATGTTATTTATCTATCATAGTCTTCCGCTTGCAATTTAACTGTCTCTGGAGTATGATATGTTGTTTTGGTTTAATCTCACTTATGTTCAATGTACGAATACAGTCAACATTCAATCAGCATTCATTTTATTGCATAAGTGATGTTCTGGAACTTGGGAGTTGAGTTACTACTCGACCCCCGATTTTCGGGATGTTACAAGATCTCCGGTGCCCCTATTTTTACTTAAGAAAATCATACGTGCATCGATATATCGAAGCCCTTCCTGATATCATTGAAGTTCAAATATTGATGATATTGGAAGGGTCTCGATGATATCGGTGATGGGCATGAAGTTTTTCCAGCAAAATATTTCAAGATGGTTTATCTATTATCGGGGGTCATTCGATAGAATCGATATTCAAATGTCGATGATATCAAGGCTGAGTCGATTACATCGAGCATGAACATAAATTATCCAGCAAGCTCAATAAGAAATTCATTGGATTTATCGATGCATCGACATAGCTAACGATATCATCGACATTCAAATTCTGATGATCTTGAAAGTCCCTCCATCATTCCTGTAAACCTGAAATATTTCAAATCAAGTCTCTCTCATTTTTCAAATGTCGATGGATCGAACCTCTTCTCGATAATATCGGAGTTCAAAATCTATTGATATTGACACCTGTTTCGATTCCATCAACCAGTTGGTAAAAGGTTTCAAAAGCGTATGACCTTGAGTTTGTGTCATCAAGCGACTAGTCGATGCTATCGAGAGTATACGCTCAATGATTTCGAACCCGCTCGATGATATCGAACTCTGTCATAAATGTGACTGTTTTATATCCATTAGAACCTTTTGCCTATATAAAGAGGACTTGTCTATTGTTGCTGGTAGAGAAAAAAGAATAGGATTAGTGTAATAGGATTTTAAATAAATCATAAAAACTTTAAAAAGTCCTATTCACACCCCTCTAGGACATATTGGCATATTCCTACTACAATTAAAGCGGTCTTTACCATTATTTCAATTGGTATCAGAGCAGGCCTCTCTTTAAGGGCCTCACTGCCTAGAGAGTGATCTTGACTGAAGTTGGGAATATGACTAAAGGAGAGGGCTCATCAGTCACCAAACCTCCAGTATTTGATGGCTCAAATTAGGCATACTAGAAGGCTCGGATGCACTACTTTCTGAGATCTTTGGATCATGAGGTTTAAGAGATAATTGAAAGTGGATATGTCCACCAACTGAACAAATTGTACTTAACAATGGCACATCTATCACAAAACCCAAACCTAAAGAAAAGTGGATGACGTTCGATAAAGAAAAATAAACTGTTGAAGCTAAAGTTATGAACGCCATCTACTGTGCCGTGTCCTAAGATATTTTCAATCAAATAAGTATGTGTGGGACATCCAAAGAAGCATGGGATCTATTGGAAACAACCCATGAAGGCACAAACACTATGAAGAGGTCCAAACTACAGGTACTGACCTCACAGTTCAAAAGTCACAGAATGGAAGAGCATGAGACCTTTATGGAGTTTTTCATAAAGTTGAATATCATTTGCAACTCCATAGGTGGATTGGGAAAAAGGTTCCAGTTCCTAAAATTTGTAGGAAAATACTGAGATCACTGCCGGAGCGGTTTAATCCCAAAGTAACAACAATTGAAGAGTGTAGGAACATAGACAAAATGAAAGTAGAAGAACTAGTAGGTTCCCTACAAACTTTTGAACTACACTTCAAACAAAACCAAAAATCCAAAACCACTGTTCTAAAAACTTCAAAGAAACCAACGTATGAGGACAGTGGAAGTGAAAAGATGATGAAGATGAGGAAGTGGCTTTGCTGGTACAACGATTCAGGAAATTCTTTCTGAAGAATCGTGGTCGTCCCTCTAAAGGAATATGGGTGGACAACAAACCTTCTCCAGGCAAATTTGGTAAAAAGACCAAGGAACCACAATGCTATTGTAACACCCTGAAAATCAGGGGTCGAGTATGAACTCAACTCCCGAGTTCTAACGCATCACTTATGCAACATACACAATGATGGTTAAATGTTGTCTGAGTTAGAGCAATAAACATGAATGAGATTATACCAAAACAGTAAATCATACTCCAGTTCAATTGTATAAAGGCAAGCGGAAGACTGAAATTTTATATTCAAAGTATGTAAAGTAACAAAATTTTGTGAACTCCAGAGTATGAGTACTAACTGAGTATCAATATACATGTATTGTTTCTAAGTCAAAAATCAAAATACAATTCCGTAGATAAGCCCTGGAATCCCGCGATGCAGTCGGCCTAAGCATAGCCGTCAGTCGCATAAAGGAGAACTCATCTGATCCTCCTCGAAGTTGGGCTCCGGCTCTGAGAACAGAGGCACCATCTATACTGCGACAGTCGGTGGGTGTTGCAAACACCGTCCGTAACGTGGGAGTGAGTAGCTAACTCGGTGGAACAATAAAGCATAGGTTAACATGTTATCAATTCAATCAAGCAAGTAATGATAAAGCGGTACAAATCAAACAATTCTAACTACTCTTATTAAGTGCGAAAATGAAATGACATGATCTTTGTATGCCCTTGCCAAACCACCCTCAGCGACATCATCTTACGTTCGTGAATGCTTAACTCCTCGGTGCGCCACATCTACTAAGCACATGCGGTGTGATGATGATCATGATTACCGAGTTATTATTAGTCCATTTCAACCAGCAGTATTGGGAAACTAAGGTACCTCTCTTGTATCATTCCCAAACATGATCCATTCTAGGGTCGTCAATCCTAGCTAATCTCATACGATATTATGGTTTGAGAAGCATAGTGAAGGCATCGCAAAGGGCTCGTCACCCGTTAGTGCGGATACAGATCTCACCGTATACGGCTCAATTGCTGGCCGTCAGCTCAAGTACAGGTCTCACTGTACTTGGCTCAATCACTAGCCGTCAGCTCGAGTACAGGTCTCACCGTACTCGGCTCAACTCATACTCTAGTTGCTGTGAAAGACTCGTCGCCAATCACAGACACTTGTAGTATACTCAAAGATACTACGGAGGACTCGTCGCCCGTCAGCACGAGCACAGGTCTCACCGTACTCGGCTCTCGCCGTAAGTATCGACAGCTCGAATACAGTGTCCCATACCACCGTATTCGGCTCACGAGTTTAGTTGCGCAACGGTCACTACGGGGAGGCACATGGCCCCAGCGTAGGCCGACAGCTCGACCATGGTGTCCCATACCACCATGCCCGACTCAAGCGTCTTAGCGTATCAAGGTACCATGGTTAACGGGATCGCCACTGGTAAGTTTGGTACCCTAGGTTCAAGCAGTAGCGACCAAACATGGTGAACACACATACACATATCGGTTTACTTGACGAGCCTGACTAGCTCGAGCGCACCACAAGTTGGGCGATATGGAGCACAAAAGCACTCCGTGTGGCCAACCACTATCGCCAACCGAAGTACGACTCGGGTTCGCCAGACACATCCTTTGTGGCGACATGAGTTTCAGCCACAATCTCAAGTCTAGTACCGAATGTTTGGACTATAGACTTAGTCCCAAACTCAAACAGATCTCATCAATAGCATGTGGAGTAAAGCATGATAACGAAGTAATACAAGCATGTTAGCAGGCATGTTATAAAGCATGAAATAAAGCATGAAGTAAAGCATGTTATAAAGCACTATACAAGTAGGGATACAATTACATACACATCACAAGTGAGTGGTTATAGCGAACCACCACATGGAGGGGATCCTACATGTCTCTAAGGTAGTCGGGAATTCCATATCAGCGCCTATCTAAGGCACTAACACTCAAGCTTTTTCACACACAAGCATTTACACAAACACTTAGAGTGCGCTATTCTAACATACATGACGTATGTTAGCAAATGCGTATTAGGGCTATTCTTTCGCCAAGCGGTTATTTTATCCGCGTATACCATATTCATACAACAAATAATCATGACAATTACACTTCCAAAATTTACACATATACGGTATTTCTAGAATACACAATTTCAACATACATAGTGTTTACAAGCGAACATATATTACGGCGATTCCTTTCGCCAAACTAGTATTTTATCCATACATTGTATAATCATACATTAAATAAACAAGTCATACATTTTCCCAAAAAAAAAATACATATACGGTATTTCTAGAATACACAATTTCAACATACGTAGCATTTACAAGTGAACATGTATTTCAGCGATTCCTTTCGCCAAATTAGTATTTTATCCATACATTATATAATCATACATTAAATAAACATGTCAAACATTTTCCCAAAAAAAATACGTATACGGTATTTCTACGTATACCTAGAGTATGTGAAATTCCATATTCTACAACGTTAATCGAAACAGGAAACGGAAAGCACTTTGTACATGTGCAATTGCATGCAGATCATGAATCTACCATTATCTGACATTGAAAGCGTTGAAAACCGTAACTTATACACTTAAGGTCCTCACCTTTGCCCTTGGATTCACAACGAATCAGCAAGGGTTGTTGAGCTTCCGTATACGGGCGTTTTCTAGCCTAAAGAGCGGAATCGGTTAGTCTTTACACAACCTACAACCTTCCTACTTCAAATCAGACCTAGGGTTAGAGTTTCTCACCTTCAAATGGAGTGGATACCGCAGGCTTTGGAAGGAAGCGGTGTAGGCCGTGTGATCAATGAAAGCAGTAGGAGGAAGATCTCCCACAAATCCCAAGCTCTTCTCTCTCTTTTCTCTCTCTCTCTCTCTAGGGTTTTATCCCAAATTCGTATGGTTGTGAGAGAGGCCGTTCTAAGCTCCTTTTATAGCCAAAACCCTTCCCAAAATAGGCTCAGGTTCAAGGGTTATTGCTTATATAGGTATTTCGTCAATTTTCCAGCTCAAATGAGCGTTTCTGGTGGCCCCCCTTGAGCCAAACGTCAGACTTAAGCTCACCACACATGGATCTATGTGGGATTACATTTTCGACTCGATCGGATTTCCAGATCGCACGTGGCGGACCACTTTCAGTTCAATGGTTAGTGGCCCATGATCCGAAATTCCAAGTACATGTAAATGTTCCTGAAATTTTTCTTAATTCGAGGGTGTAATTTGATCTGATTCTGACGGTCAGGTTGCTTAATACTAACGTGTAAACGAATGATGCCAGATCACTATTCCTGATATTTATTTTGGAATCGGAATAGTGTTTTTCACACACCCTCGCTCCGAATCGAAACGAATGGCCGTGGGACATCGGCTGGACCTGATTTTAGAGATGATTGTCAAGCCCAGTGAGGCGGTCCTAGTTCCTTAGCTTCGTGTTAATCGGACTTCTGATGTGCGATCTAGACCTAATACAAAGTTTCGTTTCATTCCCGAGAGCAGCCGGGAAATGAGTTTGGTTCTAAACTTTAGGGTAACCTAGAGTCACTTGTTTTGCAAGTTTTGGGTCTTGCAGATTGTATTTAAAGCGATCCCAACGGATTTCATGGCTAATCGAGTTTAGTACTTAGTTAACTTTGTTAAATTTCTAAAGGATTTAATCCTAATTGGTTTCTGGTCGAGGTGGTACTCGAGCCAACGTACGGAAATTTACGGGTCGTTACAGCTATGCCTATCAGAAGTATAGACACCTATCTATTGAATGCCCAAATAGAAAAACTAAGGGCAAGGTGATGGCTGCCACATGGGATGATACAGAGGAGTTAAACTCAGAATCTAGTGACTCAGAGAGCGATGGAGACCAGAAATCGTTGAAAATCCTTATGGTCTCCACTAACTCAATCATTCCTGTCGAAACTGAGAATAAGCCAGAACTGTAAGCCACTGAATCATTTTTGTTTGATAATGAGGAAATATGCGAAGAAGAAGAAGAAGAAGAAGAAGAAGAGAATAAGCTACAAGATGCTTACAATCAACTTTATACTCATAAGCATCAAAGTGGCTAAAAGACTTGGAATATCTGAGAACAAAAAGGAATTGCTACAAAAAGATTTGGATAGAACTTAAGAGATAAATACTCATCTAGTCAATGATTTGTAGCAATGTCATTAAGAAAATGATAAACTTGAAAGAATCAACATTTCCCTAAAATCAGAATCTAAAAAATTAAATAAACAAGTTAAAACATTAAATGAGAAAAACATGATTCTTCAAAATGAAAAACATACACTCCTGGTTGAATTAGAAGAATCCAGATAAATTGCCAAGATAAACTATTAGTTTTCCCAAAGTGGTGAGAAGCTACAAAAACTTTTAGGTATGGGAAAATCTGAAAAGGACAAAAACGGCTTAGGATATGAACAAGTTAAAGCAAAAACTGGATATGGATCACAAATAGAAAAACCTAGAGCCTCTAAAAGAAATACAAGAACTAACAGGATAAAGGAATCATTATGTAACACACTGAAAATCGGGGGTCGAGTATAACTTAACTCCCGAGTTCCAACGCATCACTTATGCAACATAAATAATGGTGATTAAATGTTGACTTTGTTAGAGCAATAAACATGAGTGAGATTATACCAAAACAGTAATTCATACTCCAGATCAATTGTATAAAAGCAAGCGGAAGACTGAAAATGTATATATAAGGTATGTATGGAAACAAAACCATCATGATCTCCAGAGTATGATCACTAACTGAGTATCCATATACATGTATTGTTTCTGAATAAAAAATGGTCAAATACAACTAAAGTTAGATCCTGAAATCCCCGCGATCTAGTTGGCCTAAGCATAACCGTCAGAGTACTGCATGTATAAGAACTCGTCCTGGTCCTCATCGTATTCTGGCTCTGCCTCCTGAATCGACGCATCCTCTATACCTGCGACAGAGTCTGGTTGGTGTGTACAACACCGTCCCATAACGTGGGAGTGAGTAGCTAACTCAGTGGAACAATAAAGCATAGGTTAACATGTTATCAATTCAGTCAAGAAATAATGATAAGCAGTATAATCAGACAATCCTAACTACTCTTATTAAATGCAAGTATGAAATGACATGATGAATGCCCTTGCCAAACCACCCTCATGCGACACCATCTTACATTCGGGGATGCATACCTCCCTCAGTGCTCCACATTTACCAGGCACATGTGGTGCGATGATGAGCATGATTATCAAGTAGTTATTAGTCCATTTCAAACAGCAGTATTGGGAAACTAAGGTACCTCCCTTATATCATTCCCAAACATGATCCATTCTAGGGTTGTCAATCCTAGTTAATCTCATACGATATTATGGTTCGAGAGACATTGCGAAGGCATGCAAAGGGCTCGTCACCCATCAGCACGGATACAGATCTCACCGTATACAGCTTAATTACTGGCCGTCAGCTCGAGTACAGGTCTCACCGTACTCGGCTCAATCGCTGGCCATCAGCTCGAATAGAGGTCTCACCGTACTCTGCTAAACTCATGCTCTAGCTGCTGTGAAGGGCTCGTCGCCAATCACAGACCTTAGAGTATACTCGAAGATACTACGGAGGACTCGTTGTCCGTCAGCACGAATACAGGTCTCACCGTACTCGGTTCTCACCGTAGGTGTCGACAACTCGAATACAGTGTCCCATACCACCGTATTTAGCTCACGAGTCAATTGCTTAATGGTCACTACGGGGAGGCATGTGGCCCCAGTGTAGGCCGATAGCTCGGCCACGATGTCCCATACCACAATGTCTGGCTCATGAGTCTTAGCTGATCGAGGTACCATGGTTAACGGGATTTCCACTGGTAAGTTTGGTACCCTAGGTTCAAGCAGTAGTGACCAAACATGGTGAACACACATTAAACATATCGGGTATTTGACAAGGCTGAACGACATGAAGTGCATAAGCACTTCGCGTGGCCTAACCACTGTCGCCAACTGACGTACGACTCGGGTTCGTCAAACACATCCTACATGGCGGAATGGATCTCAACCACGATCTCATGTCTGGTACCAATTGTCTGGACTATAGACATAGTCTCAAACTTAATCAATTCTTATCCATAGCATGTGGAGTAAAGCATAATAAATAAAGCAATTCAAGCAAGTTAACAAATATGTTATAAAGCATGTTATAAAGCATGTTGTAAAGCATGTTATAAAGCACTACATAAATAGGAATACAAACACATATATTGAACAAGTAAGCAGTTTAAGTAAACAACCTCATGGAGAAAATCATACATGTCTCTAAGGTAGTTGAGAATCCCATCTCAACACCCTCCTAAGGCATCAACATCCAAACACTTACTCACACAAGCATTTTCACAAACACTTTACATACACAATTTTAACATACTTAGTGTATGTTAGCAAACATGTATTAGGGCGAGTCCTTTCGCTAAGCAGCTATTTTACGCATATATAATTTATTTATACAACAACTAATCATGGCAAACACATCTCTAAAATATATATATATATATATATATATATATATATATATACGGTACTTTCTACAATACAGTATTTCTACATACATAGTGTATATTAGTAAAAAATGTATTTGGGCGAATCCTTTCCCCAAATAAGTATTTTATACATATATCGTATATTCATACAACAAATAATCATGTCAAACACATTTCCAAAATTTATACATATACGGTATTTTCTACGAATACCTACAATATGTAAAATTCCATAATCTACATCTTTAATCGAAACAGAAAACAGAAAGCACTTTGTACATGTGCAATTGCGTGCAGATCATGAATCTATCATTATCTGACATTGAAAGCATTGAAAACCGTAACCTATACACCTAAAGTCCTCACCTTATACCGTGGAATCACAATGGATCAGCTAGGTTTTCCAAGCTTCCGTATTCGGTAGTTTGGTAACCTAAAGAATGAAATAGGTTAGCTATTTCATAACCTACAACCAACACACCCTAAAACAGATTTAAGGTTAGGGTTTCTTACCTCAAAACGAAGTCGGTATCGCCAGGAAAGTGGCAAGAACGGAGTGGTGGTGCTAGGGTAGGGACAGGAAACACTAACAAGGAGATTCTCCCACTTCTCTCACTCTTTCTCTCTCTTTTCTCACTTCTCTCTCTAGGGTTTTCCTCAAATTCGTATGGCTGTAAGAGAGGGTGTTCTACGGTCCTTATATAGCCTAAAACCTCTCCAAAGTAGACTTGAGGACAAGGTATACTTAGGTTATAACCAAAGCAGCGTTAGTTCAGCTCAACGGAGGATTTCTGGTGGGCCTCCTTGAGCCAAAAGTCGGACTTAAGCTCACTAACCTTGGATTTACATGGAGTTAAGTTTTCATCTCAGTCAGATCCCCAGATCACGTGTGGCGGACAAATTTCAGTTCAACAGTCAGCGGGTCTTGATCCGAAATTTCAAGTACATGTAAATGTTTATGAAATTTTTCCTGATCCAAGGGTATATTTGGGTCAGATTCTGACGGTCTGGTTGCTTACAAATTGACCGCAAGTATCAAGTCTTAGATCACTATTCCAGATATTTATTTTGTAAAGGAAACTTGTGTTTTCACACTCCTTCGCTGCGGACTCAAGCGAACAGCCGTGGGACACTGTCTGGGTCTGATTTCCGAGATGGTTGTCAAGCCCAGTGAGGCAGTCCTAAGTCCTTAACCTCGTATTATTCGGACTCTTGATGTACGGTCCAGACCTGATACGGAGTTTCAATGTATTCACGAGAGCAGTCGGGTAATGAGTTTAATCCTAGATTTTAGGGTAACCTAGCGTCAATGATTCTATAAGTTTTGGGTCTTATATATCGTATTTAAAGTGATTCAAACGGATTTCATGGCTAATCTAGTTTAGCACTTAGTTAACTTTGTCAAATTTCTAAAGGATTTAATCGTAAGTGATTTTTGGTCGAGGTGGTACTCGAGCCATTGTACGGAAATTTACGAGTCGTTACAATCTACCCCCCTTAAACAAAAATTTCATCCTCGAAATTTGTACCTTTTCGTATTCCTCAAGAATCTGAGGGTAGTTCTTCCTGACCTCGGCCTCAGTCTCCCAAGTAGCTTCCTCCTCTGAATGATGCGTCCATAGTACCTTCACAAGTAGAATGACCTTGCTACGCAGTACCTGCTCCTTCCTGTCAAGTAAATGTGTTGGACGCAGCTCATATGTAGTATCCTCGCTCAGCTCTACCTGCTCCCATCTGATGATATATGAAGGATCAGGAATGTACTTCTTCAGCATAGATACATGAAATGCGTTGTGTATAGCTGCAAGCGATGTGGGCAAAGCGAGACTATAAGCCACAGCACCCACTCGATCCAGTATCTGAAACGGACCGATAAACCTTGGTGTGAGCTTCCCCTTCTTCCCGAATCGAAGGACTCCCTTCATAGGGGAAACTCGGAGCAATACGTGATCACCGACCTTGAACTCAAGCGGTCGCCACCTCGTATCGGTGTAACTCTTCTGCCTGCACTGCGCTGTAAGAAGTCGACGCCTGATAATGTCGATATTCTCTGAGGTCGCCTATACCAACTCTGGGCCAATCAGACTACGCTCACCAACCTTAGCCCAACAATGCGGTGTTCTGCAAGGACGACCATACAGGGCCTCATATGGCGCCATACCAATACTCGCCTGGAAGATATTGTTATATGCGAACTCTGCATAAGGAAGACGTCATCCTAACTGTCCTTGAAGTCCAACACATATGCTTGCAACATATCCTCCAGAATCTAATTCACCCGCTCTGTCTGCCCATCAGTCTGAGGATGAAACGCCGTACTGAACTTCAACTTCACACCCATCGCTTCCTAAATACGAGTCTAGAAGATAGATGTGAACCGAGTGTCTCTGTCTGACACGATCTCAAGTGGAACTCCATGCAGACACACAATCTTTCTGATGTACAACCTAGCCAGCTCGTCTACAGAGTTCGTGACTCTGATAGGGAGGAAATGGGCCGATTTGGTCAACCGGTCCACAATCACCCAAATGGAATCATGTCCCTTCCTCGTCTTTGACAACCCTGATATGAAATCCATGGATATGAAGTCCCACTTCCATTCAGCTATGGGCATGGGCTGAAGCAGTCCAGGAGGTCGGCGATGTTCTGCCTTGATCTGCTAGCACGTCAGACAACGAGAAACATACTCTGCTATGTGGGTCTTCATGCCGCCCCACCAATAAGACCGTCTCATATCCTGGTACATCTTCGTGCTACCAGGATGCATCGCGAGCTTCATATTGTGAGTAGACTCGAGAAGCTCATGTCTCAAGTCAAGCATATCAGGAACGCATAAGCGGCCACGGAATCGTAGACCTCCATCAGAACCAACCCTCCACTAGGTGTCCTCGATGTCGTTAGCTTGCTCTCGAAGCTCAGACAACCGCTCATCGCCCTTCTGGGCCTCGATGATCCTATTAAAAATAAGTTGATGCACACGAACGTGCGCGACACACTCAAATGGCTCCTCCATGGTGAGTCTCTGCTCGAAGTCCCGCACGAACTCAACCATGTCCCACGCTGCTATCATCAACGGAGCCGCAAATGCTATAGCCTTCTTGCGGCTCAACACGTCTGCTACAAGGTTCGCTTTGCCCGGATAGTAGGAAACCTTGAACTTGAAGTCCTTCAAGGTCTCCATCCATCGGCGTTGTCTTATATTCAAGTCCCGTTGCATGAATATATACTTAAGGCTCTTATGGTCGCAGAAAAGCTCGAACTCCTCTCCGTAGAGGTAATGTCTCCAGAGCTTCAATGTAAAGATGACAGCTACCAACTCCAGGTCGTGTGTAGGGTAATTCTCCTCGTGCTTCCTTAATTATCTCAAGGCATATGAAATCACCCTGTCCTTCTGCATAAGGATGCAACCCAAACCAACGCGAGACACGTCAGTGTATATCGTGTACTTCACCCCTTACTCTGGCAATACTAGCACAGGGGCGGACGTTAACCTGTCCTTCAGCTCTTTGAAAGCTGCTTCCGCCTTCTCATTTCAGGTGAACTTCAGGTCCTTCTATGTCAACGAGATAATGGCCTGGCAATCTTCGAGAAATCACGAATGAAGCGCCTATAATACCCTACCAGACCAAGGAAACTCCTCACCTCTATAACTGAGCCAGGATGCTGCCAATCCTGAACCACGGCTACCTTAGTAAGGTCCACTGCTATCCCATCCTTGGACACCACATGTCTGAGGAACTTGACTTTCTCTTGCCAGAAATCGCACTTCTTATATTCCGCGAACAACTGGTTCTTCTTCAACGTATCCATTACCGCTCTCAAGTGCTCCCCGTGCTCCTCCCAACTCGTAGAGTATATCAAAATATTATCAATAAAGACGATGACGAATCGGTATAGGAATGATTGAAGTACCCGATTCATCAGGTCCATGAACACGGCCTATGCGTTCGTAAGACCGAACGACATCACTAAAAACTCGTAGTGCCCAAAGCATATCCTGAAAGTCGTCTTCTGCACGTCCTCATCTCTGACGCACAGCTGATGATACCCTGACTGCAGATCAATCTTTGAAAAATACTTCGCCCCCTTCAACTGATCAAACAAATCATCTATCCTGGGCAAAGGATACTTGTTCTTCACCGTGACCTGGTTCAACCTACAGTAATTTATACATAACCGTAGTGTCCCGTCCTTCTTCTTCACAAGTAGGACAGGTGCTCCCCAAGGAGACACACTAGGTCATATGAAACTCTTCCCTACTAGCTCCTCAATCTGTCTTCGCAGCTCCTCCATCTCACATAGAGGCATACGATAAGTCGGCAATGAGATGGGTGTCGCACCAGGCGTAAGATCAATGGTGAAATCGTCTTAAACACATCTGTAAACTCCCAAACCACCAGCGTATCTTCTAATGTCAGACCATCGATCGGCGCTAATAAAGCAGTATAACAGTCAACACGGCAGGGCCAACTGACCTGCACTGGAAACGTGAAAGCTGCGTCATCAGATCCATAGGCCGTCATGACTCGAGTATCGCAATCTATCTCTGCCCTCATCTTCGAGAGACAGTCCATACCGAGAATAATGTCGTAATACCATAGTGGAGCAGCAATGAGGTCGATGAGCACTGTTCTGCTACCCAAATCCACGGAGCAACCCTCACATACCCGTGCGACATCCGAGAAAGTCCCAGTAGCCATAGTGAGTCTCATTCCCTTCGTGGGAGTAGTACGTAAAGCTAGACGCTTAACTACCCCATATGAAATAATAGAAGTAGTGGACCTAGTGTCCACCAATATGGAAGCCGCTAGGGCCGAAATCGACGTCTCAGGTGCCTCGACAACAAGCGTATGTACTCGACCCTGCTGCTGACTATTCGGTTATGGAACCAAGGCCCTTGAGGTGGCCTGAAGCGTGATACAAGAGGTCGGAAGGAAGGATGAGCAGGGGCAGTCTGTAGAGGTGGAGCTGATATGGCCTGAGGGTGAGGGCGATCCAGCCTCTACGGTTGTGAGAACCCGCTAGCCCTCATACGTGAAAAACAGCTCTCTGCAGGATGCCCCGATTTCCCGCAATACGTATAGGTCACAAGAGGGCACCTCATAAGAACTACTGGCGCCGCGGCCCTGGGGAGAGAGCCGATATAAGGCCTCTTACCTAAGAAAGGCCTGCTTTGCATCTCTGGTCATGGTCTCGTAACCATAGTACCAAGAGAATGTGTCAGCCAATCAACATCCTGCTCAGCCATCATGGACATGTGAACCAGCTCCGCATAAGAAGGTATACTGATGCAACACATCTTCGACGTATATCAGGTCACAAATCCCCAGAAAAATGATGCATCTGCATCTGCTCATCAACCAGGATGTTCAGGACAAAGCGGCCCAACGATGGGTCTATGATATGAGCGTAGAAGGCACGAACCGTGTTCTCACATGTAAGAGACTAGCCTTTAAATATAGGACCACATCCGACAACATCCACCAAATGGTCCATCATCAGGTGTAGCCCAAACATCCTTTCATCCACGTGAGCTTCAAATACTATCTTATGGCCAATAAAATGACCATATTCGAAACCAATCGGTAGTGCATCCCTAATCGACAATTAGGGATCTAGGTCCCACTTTGACCTATACTCCCGAACAATGATAGGGTCGGCCCCAATGTCAGCCCTTCTAGAACGGGTAGGGTTGCTCGGCCCAGCATCATCTGCAGCAATTTTCCTCTTTCCCATGAGAGAGAGGATGGAGGAAACAGAGAAAATGGCTATAATCAACTCGAAAAGGGCCATAGAAATGGATGAAAGAGAGAGGAAGGGGCTGAGAATTTGAGTTCTTCCTGGATTTAGGTCTCCACAGGGCTTGTAGAAGCCCAAGTAACAGGGAATGATGAAGGAACAAGGGAGAAAAGGGGTAGGCTAGAAGGTTACACGAATTTGAGGTAAAAGGAGGAGATCTAAGGGCTTAAACATGAGAAACGAAGAGGATAGGGGGTAGGGTTTGCTGTGGCTGATGGAAATGGTTGGATTGTGGTCGAAATTTACAGATTAAGTGATTGGAAGGGAGAGTTGAGAGAGAGACAGTAATTTGGTGGGTTTGGAAGGGTGAAATCAGAAGTAGGCCTGATACAGAGCTGAAATAGGGATCCCCCACACATTTCGAATGCACCAAACGTGCATGGAGGCCGGGCCGACCATGACCAGGCCCGGCCCAACCCAAGTGAACCAACCTGACCACGGCGCGCCACGGTGACTGCGGTTCCACCGCTGTCCGCCTTGCCCGGCGCCCGCTGTCGCTGTGGGGTGGTGCTCTCCACCATCCCAAGGTGCCAAATGCACCTTGGTTCGACCCTAGGTCCCTATATATTTAAGTGGGGAGGCCCCCGACTCTATTCTGTTCCAGATCGAGTGGTTTTAAGAACTCACTGATCCAAACTGACTTTTTTTTACTGATTTTAAACGTCTGAGATTGGGTGGAATGGAATCTAGACTCGGCAATAGACGGCCTAGGAATGTTTTAAGGTTGACCCGTGCGACCAGGGTTGAGTACAGACTCAATTTCGGCATCTATTTTCAGTGAACTTTGTCGTTGGATGAAATTAGAATACCTAAGACTGTTTCTATATTATTCTCGCACCCTCCTAAGTTGTAATGCATCAGCGTACGTCGTGGGATCATAACTCAGGTCCAGTTTAATCAAAATTATGCTCTGATACCAACTTGTAACGCCTTGAAAATCAGGCGTCGAGTATAACTCAACTCCCGAGTTCCAACACATCACTTATGCAACATAAATAATGATGATTAAATGTTGTCTATGTAGAGCAATAAACATGAGTGAGATTATACCAAAACAGTAATTCATACTCCAGATCAATTGTATAAAGGCAAGCGGAAGACTGAAACTGTATATATAAGGTATGTATGGAAACAAAACCATCATGATTTCCAAAGTATGATCACTAACTGAGTATCCATATACATGTATTGTTTCTGAATAAAAAAGGGTCAAATACAACTAAAGTTAGATCCTGAAATCCCCGTGATCCAGTCAGCCTAAGCATAGCCGTCAGAGTACTGCATGTATGAGAACTCGTCCTGGTCCTCATCATATTCTGGCTCTACCTCCTAAATGGACGCATCCTCTATACCTGCGACAGAGTCTGGTTGGTGTGTACAACACCGTCACGTAACGTGGGAGTGAGTAGCTAACTCAGTGGAACAATAAAGTATAAGTTAACATGTTATCAATTCAGTCAACCAGTAATGATAAAGCAGTACAATTAGTCAATCCTAACTACTCTTATTAAATGCAAGTATGAAATGACATGATGAATGCCCTTGCCAAACCACCCTCATGCGACATCATCTACGTTCGCAGATACATACCTCCCTCAGTGCTCCACATTTACCAGGCACATGCGGTGCGATGATGAGCATGATTACCGAGTAGTTATTAGTCCATTTCAAATAGCAGTATTGGGAAACTAAGGTACCTCCCTTATATCATTCCCAAACATGATCCATTCTAGGGTCATCAATCCTAGTTAATCTCATATGATATTATAGTTTGAGAGGCATTGTGAAGGCATCGCAAAGGGCTCGTCACCCGTCAGCACGAATACAGATCTCACCGTATACGGTTCAATTGCTGGCCGTCAGCTCGAGTACAAGTCTCACCATACTCGGCTCAATCGCTGGCCGTCAGCTCGAATACAGGTCTCACCGTACTCGGCTCAACTCATGCTCTAGCTGCTACGAAGGACTCGTCGCCAATTACAGACCTTAGAGTATACTCGAAGACACTACGGAGGACTCATCGCCCGTCAGCATGAATACAGGTCTCACCGTACTCGGCTCTCGCCGTAGGTGTCGACAGCTCGAATACAGTGTCCCATACCATCGTATTCGGCTCACTAGTCCGGTTGCTCAATAGTCACTGCGGGGAGGCACGTGGCCCCAGCGTAGGCCGACAGCTCGGCCATGGTGTCCCATACCACCATGTCCGGCTCATGAGTCTTAGCGGATCGAGGTACCATGGTTAACGGGATTTTCACTGGTAAGTTTGGTACCCTAGGTTCAAGCAGTAGTGACCAAACATGGTGAACACACATTAGACATATCGGGTTACTTGACGAGCCTGACTAGCTCGAGCGCACAATCAGCTGAACGACATGAAGTGTATAAGCACTTCGCGTGGCCTAACCATTGTCGCCAACTGACATACGACTCGGGTTTGTCAAACACATCCATAGCAGAATGGATCTCAACCACGATCTCATGCCTGGTACCGATTGTCTGGATTATAGACATGGTCCCAAACTCAATCAATTCTTATCCATAGCATGTGGAGTAAAGCATGATAAATAAACCAATTCAAGCAAGTTAACAACTATGTTATAAAGCATGTTATAAAGCATGTTGTAAAGCATGTTATAAAGCACTACATAAATAGGAATACAAAAACATATATTGAACAAGTAAGCGGTTTAAGAAAACAACCTCATGGAGGAAATCATACATGTCTCTAAGGTAGTTAAGAATCCCATCTCAACACCCTCCTAAGGCATCAACATCCAAACACTTACTCACACAAGCATTTTCACAAACACTTAACATACACAATTTCAACATATTTAGTGTATGTTAGCAAACATGTATTAGGGCGAGTCCTTTCACCAAGCAGGTATTTTACGTGTATATAATATATTTATACAACAAATAATCATGGCAAACACATCTCTAAAATATATATATGTATACGGTACTTTCTACAATACAGTATTTCTACATACATAGTGTATATTTGTAAAACATGTATTTGGGCGAATCCTTTCGCCAAATAAGTATTTTATCCATATATCATGTATTCATACAACAAATAATCATGTCAAACACATTTCCAAAATTTATACGTATATGGTATTTTCTACGAATACATAGAATATGTAAAATTCTATAATCTACATCTTTAATCGAAACAGAAAATAGAAAGCACTTTGTACATGTGCAATTGCATGCAGATCATGAATCTATCATTATCTGACATTGAAAGCGTTGAAAACCGTAACCTATACACCTAAATTCCTCACCTTATACTGTGGAATCGCAACGGATCAGCTAGGTTTTCCAATCTTTCGTATTCAGTAGTTTGGTAACCTAAGGAATGAAATAGGCTAGCTATTTCATAACCTACAACCAACACACCCCAAAAGAGATTTAGGGTTAGGGTTTCTTACTTTAAAATGAAGTTGGTATCACTGGGAAAGCGGCAAGAACGGAGTGGTTGAGCTAGGGTAGGGACAGGAAACACTAGCAGGGAGATTCTCCCACTTCTCTCACTCTTTCTCTCTCTTTTCTCACTTCTCTCTCTAGGGTTTTCCTCAAATTCGTATGGCTGTGAGAGAAGGTGTTCTAAGGTCCTTATATAGCCTAAAACTTCTCCAAACTAGACTTGAGGACAAGGTATACTTAGGTTATAACCAAAGCAGCGTTATTTCAGCTCAACAGAGGATTTCTGGCGGGCCTCCTTGAGCTAAAAGTCAGACTTAAGCGCACTAACCTTGGATCTATGTAGAGTTAAGTTTTCATTTCAGTCGGATCCCTAGATCACACGTGGCAGACCAGTTTCAGTTCAACGGTCAGCGGGCGGGTCTTGATCCGAAATTCCAAGTACATGTAAATGTTTATGAAATTTTTCCTGATCCAAGGGTGTATTTGGGTCAGATTCTAACGGTCTGGTTGCTTACAAATTGACCGCAAGTATCAAGTCTCAGATCACTATTCCAGATATTTATTTTGTAAATGAAACATGTGTTTTCACACTCCTTCGCTCCAGACTTAAGCGAACAGTCGTGGGACACTGTCTGGGTCTGATTTCCAAGATGGTTGTCAAGCCCAGCGAGGTGGTCCTAAGTCCTTAACCTCGTATTATTTGGACTCCCGATGTGCGGTCCAAACCTGATACGGAGTTTCAATGTGTTCCCGAGAGCAGTCGAGTAATGAGTTTGATCCTAGATTTTAGGGTAACCTAGTGTCAATGATTCTACAAGTTTTAGGTCTTGTAGATCATATTTAAAGCAATTCAAATGGATTTCATAGCTAATTTAGTTTAGCACTTAGTTAACTTTGTCAAATTTCTAAAGGATTTAATCCTAAGTAATTTCTGGTCGAGGTGGTACTCGAGCCATTGTACAGAAGTTTACGAGTCGTTACACATTAAATCAAGTGGTTGAATCAAATGAGAAAACTAAAACTACGACAACAAAGAATCCTGTCACAAAATGGGTAATTAAAGAAAAGAAAAATTGCCTTATTACTCATTCAAATCATTTAACAGACAATGATGTTAAATGGTACCTTGACAGTGGTTGCTCAAGACATGTCATAAGTGACAAATCTCTTCTTTCAAACTATACAGACCTTTAGAAAGTGATAGCCAGCTACGGAGATGGAACCACCACTAAGGTAATCGGATAGGGAATCATAAGCAGAATAAAATGGTTCAAAAATGAGAATGTTTTCTGCATAAAAGGACTGAAACATAATCTACTAAGCATATCTCAAATCTATGATAATGGGCATGTAGTCAAATTCAACAAACAAGAATGTAAAATTTTAAACCAATCAGGAAAATCAGTAATGAAGGGTCATCGCACAAACAACCACTGCTACATTATCAAAGGCAAAGAAAGGACCGATTCCTAGAAGTACTGAGCATAGAAGTACTAGTTCAGATCATGCATCAGAATCTGGATATTTGCTGAAATGATGCAATTTTGCTGAGCTCTTAATGATATATCTAAGGTCCCTTGCCTCAATCTTTTGTATATAAACATCTTAATGTTTATAATTTTGATGTGTACAATGATCATACATAATTTTGCTGTGTATACCATTGACTCATAGAAATACTAAAAGTATACTTGAAGGGTTGTCTGAATGTTGAAAATAAGAAATCATTCATCTATCGATATGTCATTCCCGACTAATCGATCAAGGGTCAATATCATCGATGCCTCTTTGGAATGTGAAAAGCCATGTGATCGGGAATGATATCGAAGACAGTCTCGATAACATCAGGGGAGGTACATTGATATCATCGAACCACTGGTCAATGATATCGAAGACCACCTGATAAAAGGCGGTTGAGCTGAAAATCTTTATTTTTCAAAAAAAAGGGCATCCCTTCCTTTTGTTTTCTCATCCCCTCAGCTGAAAGTCCGTCAGTGGGTCTTGGAGACGCCTCGAAAACTGGTATTACCCCTCCATTCCTTCCATTCCAGATTTTATCTTTCTTTGGTCGGGTATTTTCAGTCTCTTTAAAAGAGGAATCTTATCCGTTCTTCCCAAATCTGTCTTTATGGGTAAAGACAAAGAGAAAGTGTCTGGCCTTGGGGAGTCATCCAGAGAGTCTTGATGAAAGACCCTTACCTCAAAAGAAAAGGCAAGTGCTCCCGAACGTGGGACCCCCACTCATCAGAGGTCTCGACAAAGTTCACATGGTAGGTCACAATCTGACACACCAGCACCTCCTCCATCTGGAGTAACATCACGTCCACCAAAATATGCGGGTATGAAGCTTATCCACGAGAGAAAGGTAGATAGGGATTGTCTAAAACCATATAACATCGAATCCTTGTTTGCTGCAATCGATTGGTTGCCCGTTCTAAATTTCGGTGGGCCATGCCAACTCGAACGAACCCACAACTTCCTTGCCGCGTGTCACTCACCTATGCTTGATCCTTCTTCTATCATGGTTGATTTTGATGGTGATGATGTGTTGATCACTCCTGCTAAAATGGCAAACATCCTCGAACTGACAATGACACCAGAAGGTCTTCCTAAAATGGACCTCGAAAATATGAAAATTCGGTCCATGGTCACTAAGTACCTATGTCATGGTAGAGACATCCCTTGGTATTAAGGGATGCATTGAAATCTAGGTACATGGAACCAAGATTTCGAGTTTTGCATAGTATCTTCACCACAAATATATATCCCAGAAATACCAACCGGTCCGATCTCATTGGTTTTATGACCATGTTAGTGTACTCAATTGCCAAAAGAATAAAAATCTGTCTTCCGACTCTGCTTGTCCATCAGTTGGTATACATCGTTTATACATCCAAGGACATTCATCTACCCTATCCCTGGATCATAAACATGGTATGCAACGCCATCGGCTTCCCAACGACCACTGATCTGGTACTTCCTCTCTAAGTTTTTAACAAAAGCAACATTCGCAAAATGGACTTGAAGTTCCACAAGTACCCTGAGGACCCAGAGGAAGATATTCAAGAAGAAGGAGAAGGTGTTGGCGATGTTCCCATGGAAGGGACTGAGACGGCCGGAGAAGAAGCTTCTGGACCTCAACATACTCCATCAACATCAACGCCCGGGTATGTTAAACAGTTCAAGCTAGACAGGATTGGGGCAATTCAGAGGGATATCCACTCGGTGCACGAGAGGCTTACCATTTTGGAACGGATGGTGCAAGGAGTGCAACAGACAGTACAACAATTGGTTGAGCTATTTACCTGTCGTCGAGACGATACAACACCATCTTCCTCGGGCGCATAAGTACTGGTCTCTGGATGTTATCACATACACTTCACTCTTATTACTATGCATGAACATTAATATCTTTTTGGATGTTCTGTGCTCATATAAGTGTATGTGACAGCTCACTAACCTGCACAGTCTAAACAGTTTTTTTTTTCGTATGTGTTGCCCATGGATGGGTTAAAAACTGATGTTTGATTTTAGATGCCCATGAATGGGCTTGTTAATTTTTGTTGGGATAACTATTAAGTTACTGCCAATCTTGGGCAGTATAGATATGTTTTTGGATACTTACGAATATGGCCAAGTATAATTCATATTTTTACTGCTATAATTATATTTTAAGATCCCCTGGTTTATCGAGTTTCTGATATGGAATGCATGTAATGTTTCTGATGATATTTTATCTGCTTTTATCACTGCTCTATTCTGTCTGATATGCATACATAGTTTCTGATGTCTGATTAAACTTTGTTGATCATTATACATCTTTATCTTATATATGTATGTTCTTTGAATGGTGGTTCTCTCAAATATTTCAAACTTTGGTCAATATCAACTGCTATATCTTTATCAATGACTGACAAAAAGGGGGAGAACAGTTCAAACACCCTGAATGGAAAATTGTATATATGCTTGAATGGTGTTGCAGGTGTTAGGGGGAGCAACTGCAACAAGCAAGGGGGAGGTATGCAGTGAGGGGGAGCAGATACTAGGTTGTGTACATGGTTTCATTAGAAATTGTAAAATTGTGTAAAATGCATGTACACACAATTTAGGATGTGTTTGTATAGATACTGTTCTAGGGTGTTTTGGTATTTTGTCACTTAATTGACAAAAGGGGAGATTAAAAGTGCCCTGGTTTGTCAATTAGCTTGAGTGTTGAGTCGGTTAGACTGCAGAGCCTCATAAGAAGATCAATTCAAGCGTCTACCTCAACCGGATGTGCGTAAGCTTGCCACAAGTAAATCTAAGCCTCACATCCCTTGTCCCAAAACACTAGGTATATAAAACCTTAAAACATGTTAGAATATCTTAGGGTTTTTTAGGATAAGAAAACGTATTTTCAAAATAGGAAAATCTCTAAGTTTTATTGCCCTGTTTATTTTATCGATACACATATTGATATGATTGACCTGCATTGTCGATGTCCTCGATACATAAATGATATCATCGATATGATGACAAAAGTGTCTAGCAACCACACATATATTTGGACTGATTTATCGATGTATCGATATACCTATCGATATCATCGATATTTGAATCTTGAGTGCATCAAAGGTGACTCAATAATATCGACAGGCAGATCTCAGGCGCCCATATTTTTACTTAAGAAAATCATATGTGCATCGATATATTGAAGCCCTTCTCGATATCGTCGAAGTTCAAATCTCGATGATATCGGAAGGCTCTCGATGATATCGGTCATAGGCGCGAAGTTTTTCCAGCAAAATATTTCAGGATGGTTTATCTATGATTGGGGGTCATTAGATAGAATTGATATTCAAATGTCGATGATATCGAGGCTGAGTCGATTGTATCAAGCATGGACATAAACTGTCCAGCAAGCTCAATAAGAAATCTTTTGGATTTATCAATGTATCGACATATCTATCGATATCATCGACATTCAAATTCTGATGATCTCGAAAGTCCCTCCATTCCTGTAAACTTGAAATATTTCAAGTCAAGTCTCTCTCATTTTTCAAATGTCAATGGATCTAATCTCTTCTCGATAATATCGGGTTCAAAATTCGATGATATCGATGCATGTTTCAATTCCATCGACCAGTTAGCAAAAAATTTCAAAAGCGTATGACATTGAGTTTGTGTCATCGAGCAATCAGTCGATGATATCGAACTCTGTCATAAATGTGACCGTGTTATATCCATTGGAACCTTTTGCCTATATAAAGAGGACTTGTCTATTATTGTTGGTAGAGAAAGAAGAGAGTGCATTTGAATGTGTTTAACCTTATATCTTATACCCAAAGCCCTTTCTTTCAAGGGAGTTCATCCTCTAATCCACCCTTATCATTGATATTTCATAGAGTGGATTGGGGAATGAACTTCCGCATTCAAGGATCCTCCAGCTACTACCTTAATGGCAAATCATTAAGCTGGGATACCTTGAATACTTAGATGATTGAAATTGCTCTATCTTCCTTATAGGAAAACTTTTTGAGAGTAGGATTTCATCATAAACTTGACCCAACCCGTTGCATGTATTGGTACATCATTTGTGTTGCGAATCAAGGAAGCCGAAGACTCTTCATCAACAAAGGAGGGGATTTTCATCAACGTGCTGAATGAGACTCATCTGCTTATCTGTAAGTTATTAGAGTCTAGAGGACACTTGTGATCATTCCTTTATAGGATTGGGTCTAAGGTATTTCTCACCCTTTCAAGCCCTCGTAGGAAGCCTCTGGCAGGAGTGTACGTGGTGGGTGTGTTGTGTGAACCCTTGCTCTGTGGAGAGCATAAACATCTGGTTAAAGGTGAACCAATCAAAACCTTGGGTTAGAGGTGAACCATGTGAAACCTCAGGGTCTTCTGGAAAGATCCTTGGCCAGTGTGCCTAAAAGTAGGTGCGTTGTGTTGACCCTTACTCGGAGAGCATAAACAGTCAGCCTCAGTGTAGGTTGTAAAGGTTGAAAGTGAACCTGATTAAAATCTTAAGTTTGAGGTGAACCGCTGTGAAACCTCCTTAGTGAAATCTGGTACACTCAAAGGTTGAGTGCGGTTGCCGGGAGTGGAGTAGACAAGTAGTCGAGCCACAATAAAAATAATTTTGTTTGGGATTGCTATTCTTTTGTGTGTGTGATTTACTTTAATACTTTCATATCAGAATGTCTGAGATCATACCTCACACACATACATAGTCACATCCATCATAAACTAGTTTACATATTGTTCATCTATCAAATAGTTTGTGATTGGATCCTCTACCAGGCTTGGAAGCCAGTAGAGTTACTCTTGAGTAATCGTGATATATGCTTGTTGATAGGATTAGTGTAATAGGATTTTAAATAAATCATAAAAACTTTAAAAAGTCCTATTCACCCCCCTCTAGGACATATTGGCATATTCCTACTTTAACTAAAGCGATCCGCTATTTCACACACAATCTTTCACCCAAAAGGGAAAAAATGAATTAATATAAAATGTGTAGTCAAGTCCGTGAACCCTGAGATTTGGGGGTCGAATGAGTCCAATGCATGGGCTAGTTACAGCATCTATATTTGAGTAAAATAGTACAAAAACGTTATCTGGGGGTTAGTCCTCATCGAAGAGATGTAGCTACGGAATCATAGTTCAACAAGATACTGTGGATCTGACAGTTCAAATGTGCTCACACGTTTCCATATGTATTAATACTGCAGGATTATAGATGCTAGTTGACCAGGGTGTGTGCAAGAACTAGCCAATTGATCCTAAATTTGCTGTAGTTCTGGTACAAATCATTTGATTGAGCGAGTTCTTCATAAACTAGGTGAGTTTGTTACTTCATAATGTTGGGTAAAAGTACATATTGGGGATTTTGGGCCTACTCTTTTAAAAGGTGAATTCAGTCACTTGTATGTACTACAAATATCAACATTTTTTTATATAAAAATACCCAAAAATGAGTAGTAGCCTACATTTAATCACTAAAGTTTTCAACAATTAGAGGCTAAGATAATTCTAAAATTATTTAGGAGTTGCGGTATGCATGGATAGGTGTTTGCAAAGGGAAGTCCATGTCCACGAATCTTCAAATCCATGAGGTGGACTTCAATGAATGCTGAGATTTTATGTTTGGTGCAGTGAGAAGGGGGTCCATGAATGTTGAGATTGTGTTTGGATGGCACCTCCTGAAAATCATCTTAAAGGTTATACCACAAAAGTAGATTGAAGAAGTGAGTAAGCAACAAAACATGTGCCATAACCTGCGTATGTAGGAATGTTTTGATATCACCAATTCCATTGAAATCAATGGAAATGGAAAAGGTTTTCCATTGATGTGGCAGTTTGAGACGACTGGATACTAAAGAAAATGGAGGATTCTGTTGGGGGCTGTTGCACAAAACCTTAGGATCTAGCCTCCTAAAACAGCAGAATTATGGGATAATAAAGCAATAAAGTAAATCAAAGCACAAACCACACGACACAAGAGATTTTTATGTGAAAAACCTCAAAGAGGTGAAAAACCACGGGACCTAGTCCAGAGCAACAATCCACTATGAAGTAGAACATTACCACCGATCACAAGCACACATTACTTGGATCAAACCTTCTTCACTCATGCAGGAGTGGATAAACAATAAGAGAATAAAGAAAAATGGAGAGATCTCACTAATTATGAGGACGTAGAAGCGCTGAGATGTCGAGTGCACAATAGATCACCTTTACGAGCAGAACCTCCCTTCCACAAGCTTCCTCTCTCTCTTTCTCTCTCTCTCTCTCACCTTTGATAGCCATAAACCCTTTATCAAACCCTTAGAAAGCTTTAGGAAACTCCCTTGCATTGCCTAGAAAATCCGTAAGAATACCTATTTATATTTTAGGCAACTCCCTTTTTCACCTCTTGCGAAACCGCCTCAAATTTCTGTTGTCCGCACAAAATCCAGACTCAAATTTGCATAACCTCGACTGGTCGAGCAGAGTCCTCAACCGATCGAGTGGTCCACTTGACCGATTGAGTACCTCCCTCAACTGGTTGAGCACCTAAAAAAAATTAAACCAAACTCGCTGGATTTTGAGCCGAGCTAGTCCTCGATTGGTCGACCAACACCCTTGATCGGTCAAGCAGTGCCCTCAACCGGTCGACCCATGAGGAGGAAATCCCATCAAATCTCCCCCTTTCCAACTCAGGAGAAATCCGCCATCTGAGAACTTGCGCGTGAACACACAGTGATCCTACTCCATTCTGTCATACCCATGCTTTAACATAAACAAATCGAACTTCTTGTACCATTACTTTAGAGCTTGTTTCAGCCCATACAAGCTCTTCCTCATCCTACACACCATATGCTCTTTGCCCTTGACTTCGATGTACTCGACCTCTTCTCCCCCTGCAAACATGAACATAAACCCTGATGTAAACTTCTTGGAGTCTATGTCATATGCCATATTTGCGTCTGTGTAGCCCTCTAACACAGGTTTTCCATCACCATAGCATAGGATCAATCTGGATGAGCCTTTTAGATACCGTAGTATCTATTTCACCATATCATAGGTGTGGTTCTTATGCAAGGATCTCATCTCCTCTTGAACAACTTTTAACCACTCCCCCTTATGCTCGTCAGCTAGGGCCTCAGAATAATCTTCTGGCTCTCCCCCATCAGTGATCATAATGTACTCATGTGGCGAGTAACTCTTGGACAGCTGTCTGTCCCTGGATGACCTCCTCACATGTGGCTCAACAGGTGGATCAAGTGGGAACTGCTCTCCCGGTCCATCTTCTTTAGGAACTCCCTCGTCCTCTGCACCTTGTTATACTCCTCCATCATCAGACACCACGGGATGAATAACCTGTAACGCCCTAAAATTCGGGGGTCGAGTATGAACTCAACTCCCGAGTTCCAACGCATCACTTATGCAACATACATAATGATGGTTAAATGTTGTCTGAGTTAGAACAATAAACATGAATGAGATTATGCCAAAAACAGTAATTCATACTCCAGTTCAGTTGTATAAAGGCAAGCGGAAGACTGAAATTGTATATTTAAGGTATATAAAGAAACAAAACTTTTTGTGAACACCAGAGTTTGAACACTAACTGAGTACCCAAATACATGTACTATTTCTTAATCAAAAATTAAAATACAATCTAAAAGATGAGTCCTGAAGTCCCCGCGATGCAGTTGGCATAAGCATAGCTGTCAGAGTACTGCATAAATGAGAACTCATCCTGGTCCTTGTCGAAATCGGGCTCCGGCTCCTGAACCGTCGCGCCGTCTACACCTGTAACAGAGTCTGGTTGGTGTTGCAAACACCGTCCGGTAACGTGGGAGTGAGTAGCTAACTCAGTGGAATAATAAAGCATAGGTTAACATGTTATCAATTCAATCAAGCAGTAATGATAAAGCAGTACAAATCAAACAAGTTTAACTACTCTTGATAAATGCAAGAATGAAATGACATGATGATGTATGCCCTTGCCAAACCACCCTCATGCGACAACATCTTACGTTCACGAATGCATAACTCCCTCAGTGCCCCACATCTACTAGGCACATGCGGTGCAATGATGCGTATGATTTTCGAGTTGTTATTAGTCCGTTTCAAACAGCAATATTGGGAAACTAAGGTACCTCCCTTGTATCATTCCCAAACATGATCCATTCTAGGGTCGTCAGTCCTAGTTAATCTCATACGATATTATGGTTTGAGAGGCGTAGTGAAGGCATCACAAAGGGCTCATCACCCGTCAGCACGGATACAGATCTCACCGTATGCGGCTCAATTGCTGACCGTCAGCTCGAGTACAGGTCTCACCGTACTCGGCTCAATCACTAGCCGTCAGCTCGAATACAGGTCTCACCGTACTCGGCTCAACTCATACTCTAGTTGCTGTGAAAGACTCGTCGCCAATTACAGACCTTGGAGTATACTCGAAGATAATACAGAGGACTCGTCGCCCGTCAGCACGAGTACAGGTCTCACCGTACTCAGCTCTCGCCGTAAGTATCGACAACTCGAATATAGTATCCCATACCACCGTATTCGGCTCATGAGTTTGCGTTGCTCAATGGTCACTACGGGGAGGCACATGGCCCCAGCATAGGCCGACAGCTCGGCCACGGTGTCCCATATCACCATGTTTGGCTCATGAGTCTTAGCGGATCGAGGTACCATGGTTAACGGGATTGCTACTGGTAAGTTTGGTACCCTAGGTTCAAACAGTAATGACCAGACATGATGAACACACATTCGACATATCGGGTTAATTGACGAGCCTGACTAGCGAGCGCACAACAAGTTGGGTGATATGAAGCACAAAAGCACTCCGTGTGGCCAACCACTATTGCCAACCGAAGTACGACTCGGGTTCGTCAGACACATCCATCGTGGTGACATGAATCTCAGCCACAATCTCAAGTCTGGTACCGATTGTTTGGACTATAGACATAGTCTCAAACTCAAACAGTTCTCATCAATAGCATGTGGAGTTAAGCATGATAAACAAAGTAACACAAACATGCTAGGAGGCATGTTATAAACCATGTTATAAAGCATGATATAAAGCATGTTATAAAGCATGATATAAAGCATGTTATAAAGCATGTAATAGAGCACTATACAGATAGGGATACAAATACATATACATCATATGTGAGTGGTTGTAGTAAACAACCACATGGAGGAAATCCTACATGTCTCTAAGGTAGTCGAGAATTCCATCTCAGCACCGACCTACGGTGCAAACATCCAAGCATTCACTCTCACAAGCATTTACACAAACACTTGGAGTATGCTATTTCAACATACATGACGTATATTAGTAAAACATGTTTTAGGGCTATTCTTTCGCTAAGCTAGCATTTTATCCGTGTATATCGTAATCATACAACAAATAATTATGACAATTGCGTTTCCAAAATTTACACGTATACGATATTTCTCGAATACACAATTTCAACATACGTAGTATTTACAAGCGAACATGTATTACGGTGATTCTTTTCGCCAAGAAATTAATTTATACGCACATAATATATTTATACAACAATCAATCATGACAAACACATCGCTAAAATATACACGTATACGGTACTTCTTACAATACCGTATTTCTACATACATGGTGTATATTAGTAAACATGTATTTAGGCGAACCCTTTCGCCAAATGAGTATTTTATCCATACATCATATATCCATACGACAAATAAACATGTCAAATACATTTCCATAAAAAATATGTATACGGTATTTTATACGAATACCTAGAGTATGTGAAATTTCAAATTCTACAATTCTAATCGAAACAGAAAACGGAAAGCACTTTGTACATGTGCAATTGCATACAGATCATGAATCTACCATTATCGGACATTGAAAGCGTTGAAAACCACAACCTATACACCTAAAGTCCTCACCTTTCACCTTAGAATCTCAACGAATCAGCAAGGTTGGATGAGCTTCCGTATTCGGGAGTTTTCTAGCCTAAGGAGTGAAATCGGTTAGCTATTTCACAACCTAAAGCCTATACACCTCAAATCAGATCTAGGGTTAGGGTTTCTCACCTTAAAACGGAGTCGGTGACGCCGGAAAAACGTCAAGGAAGGGGTGGTGCAGCCCGTTGGATGATCTACAACAGTAAGAGAAAAATTCTCCCACAAATCCCAAGCTTTTCTCTCCTTTTTCTCTCTCTCTCTCTAGGGTTTTATCCCAAATTCGTATGGCTATGAGAGGGGCTGTTCTAAGGCCCTTATATAGCTAAAAACCTCCCCGGAATAGACTCCGGTTCAAGAGGTACGACTATTATAGGTATTTCGGCACTTTTCCAGCTTAAAAGAGTGTTTCTAGCGGCCCCCCTTGAGCCAAAAGTTAGACTTAAGCTCACAACTCATGGATCTACGTGGGATTACGTTTTCGACTCGATCGAATTCCCAGATCACACGGGGCAGACCACTTTCAGTTCAACGGTCAGTGGGCCACGATCCGAAATTCCAAGTACATGTAAATGTTCCGAAAATTTTTCCTGATCCGAGGGTGTAATTTGGTCTGATTCGACGGTCTGGTTGCTTATCTTGATCCATCCGCCGAATGGTGCCAGATCAATATTCCAGATATTTATTTTGTAAAGGAAAGAGTGATTTTCACACTCCCTCACTCCGGACTCAAGCGAATATCCGTGGGGCATTGACTGGACTTGATTTCCGAGGTGGTTGTCAAGCCCAGTGAGGCTGTCCTAGTTCCTTAACTTCGTTTGAATCGGACTTCTGATGTGTGGTCTAGACCTAATACGAAGTTTCATTTCATTCGAGAGAACGTAGGAAATGAGTTTGATCCTAAACTTTAGGGTAACCTAGAGTCAATGATTTGGCAAGTTTTGGGTCTTGCAGATCGTATTTAAAGCGATCCCAACGGATTTCATGGCTAATCGAGTTTTGCACTTAGTTAACTTTGTTAAATTTCTATAGGATTTAATCCTAATTGATTTCTGGTCGAGGTGGTACTTGAGCCAAAGTATGGAAATTTACGGGTCGTTACAATCTACCCCCCTTAAACAAAAATTTCGTCCTCGAAATTTATACCTTTTCGTATTCCTCGAGAATCTAAGGGTAGTTCTTCCTGACCTCGGCCTCAGTCTCCCAAGTAGCTTCCTCCTCGGAATGATGTGTCCATAGTACCTTCACAAGTGGAATGACCTTGCTACGCAGTACCTGCTCCTTCCTGTCAAGGATACGCGTCGGGCGTAACTCATACGTAGCATCCTCGCTCAGCCGTACCTGCTCCCATCTGATGATATGCGAAGGATCAGGAACGTACTTCTTCAGCATAGAGACATGAAATACGTTGTGTACAGTGCTAGTGGCTTGGGCAAAGCGAGACGATACGCCACATCACCCACTCGATCTAGTATCTGAAATAGACCGATAAACCTCGGTGTGAGTTTCCCCTTCTTCCCAAACCGAAGGACTCCCTTCATAGGGGAAACTCGAAGGAACACATGATCCCTGACCTCGAACTCAAGCGGTCGCCGCCTCGTATCGGCGTAACTCTTCTGCCTGCTCTGTGCTATAAGTAGTCGACGCCTGATAATGTCGACCTTCTCTGTAGTCGCCTGTACCAACTCCGAGCCAATCAGACTACGCTCGCCAACCTCAGCCCAACAATGCGGTGCTCTACAAGGACGACCATATAGGGCCTCATATGGCGCCATACCAATAGTCGCCTGGAAGCTGTTGTTGTAGGCGAACTCTGCATACGGAAGACAGTCATCCCAGCTATCCTTGAAATCCAACACATGCCCGCAACATATCCTCCAGAATCTGGTTCACCCGCTTTGTCTGCCCATCAGTCTGAGGATGGAATGTCGTACTGAACTTCAACTTCACACCCATCGCCTCCTGGATACGAGTCCAGAAGATGGATGTGAACCGAGTGTCTCTGTCCGACACGATCTCCAATGGAACTCCATGCAGACGGACAATCTCTCTGATGTACAATCTAGCCAGCTCGTCTGCAGAGTTTGTAACTCTGATAGGGAGGAAATAGGCCGATTTAGTCAACCGGTCCACAATCACCTAAATGGAATCGTGTCCCTTCCTCGTCTTCGGCAGCCCTGATATGAAATCCATGGAGATGAAGTCCCACTTCCACTCCGCTATGGGCATGGGCTGAAGTAGTACAGGAGGTCGGCGATGTTCTGCCTTGACCTGCTAGCACGTCAGACATCGAGACACATACTCAGCGATGTGGGCCTTCATGTTATCTCACCAATACGTCCATCTCATATCCCGGTACATCTTCGTGCTACCAGGATGCATCGCAAGCTTCGAGTTATGGGCAGACTCGAGAAGCTCGCGTCTCAAGTCGGGCACATCAGGAACGCATAGGCGGCCACGAAATCGCAGACCCCCATCAGAACCAACTCTCCACTCGCAGTCCTTGGTGTCGCTAGCTTGCTCTCGAAATTCAGACAGCCGCATATCGCCCTCCTAGGCCTCAACAATCCTGTCGTCAATAAGTGGTCACGCCCGAACGTGCGCGACACACACAAATGGCTCCTCCACAGTGAGTCTCTGCTCGAAGTCCCGTACGAACTCGACCATGTCCCACTCAACTATCATCAATGGTGCTGCAAATGTTATCGTCTTCTTGCATCTCAACGCGTCTGGCACAAGGTTCGCCTTGCCAGGATGGTAGGAAACTTCGAACTTGAAGTCCTTCAAAGTCTCTATCCATCGGCGTTGTCTCATATTCAAATCTCGTTGTGTGAATATGTACTTAAGGCTCTTGTGGTTGCAGAAAAGCTCGAACTCCTCTCCGTAGAGGTAATGTCTCTAGAGCTTCAATGCAAAGATGACGGCTGCCAACTCCAGGTCATGTGTAGGGTAATTCTCCTCGTGCTTCCTTAATTATCTCGAGGCATACGAAATCACCCTATCCTTCTACATCAAGACACAACCCAAACCAACGCTAGACGCATCAGTATATATCGTGTATTTCTCCCCTTGCTCTGGCAATACTAGCACAGGGGCGGACGTCAACTTGTCCTTCAGCTTCTTAAAAGCTGCCTCCGCCTTCTCATTCTAGGCGAACTTCAAGTCCTTCCGGGTCAACTGAGACAATGGTCTGGCAATCTTCGAGAAGTCCCGAATGAAGCGCCTGTAATACCCAGCCAGACCAAGGAAACTCCTTACCTCGTTAACCGATTCAGGCTGCTGCCAATCCTGAACCGCGGCTACCTTAGCAAGGTCCACTGCTATCCCATCCTTGGACACTACATGTCCGAGGAACTTGACTTCCTCCTGCCAGAAATCGCACTTCTTGTACTGTGCGAACAACTGGTTCTTCTTCAGTGTATCCAACACTGCTCTCAAGTGCTCCTCGTGCTCCTCCCGACTCGTAGAATATATCAAAAATGTCATCAATAAAGACAATGACGAATCGGTACAAGAAGGGCCGAAATACCAGGTTCATCAGATCCATGAACACGGCTGGTGCGTTCGTAAGGCCGAACGACATCACTAGAAACTCATAATGCCCAAAGCACGTCCTGAAGGCTGTCTTCTGCACGTCCTCATCTCTCCCGCGCAACTGGTGGTACCCCGACTGAAGATCAATCTTCGAGAAATACTTCGCCCCTCTCAACTGATCGAACAGATCATCTATCCTGGGCAAAGGATACTTGTTCTTCACCGTGACCTGGTTCAACCTACGGTAATCAATACATAACCGTAGCGACCCGTCCTTCTTCTTCACAAATAGCATAGGTGCTCCCCAAGGAGACACACTAGGTCGTATAAAACCCTTCTCTACAAGCTTGTCAATCTGTTTCCGCAGCTCCTCTATCTCATATGGAGGCATACGATAAGTCGGCAATGAGATGGGTGTCGCACCAGGCGTAAGATCAATTGTAAAATCGATCTCGCGCCGAGGAGGTAAACCAGGAATAGTCTCAAACACGCCTGCAAATTCTCAAACCACAGGCGTATTTCTCAACGTCGGACCATCAATCGGCGCTAATAAAGTAGTATAACAGTCAACACGGCAACGCCAACTAACCTGTACTGGAAACGTGAAAGCTGCGCCGTCTAAGTCATAGGCCGTCATGACTCGAGTATCGCAATCTATCTCTGCCCTCATCTTGGCGAGCCAATCCATACCAAGGATAACGTCGTAGTGCCATAGTGGAGCAACAATGAGGTCGACGAGCACTGTGCTGCTACCCAAAACTATCGAGCAACCCTCGCATAACCGTGTGACATCCGAGAAGGTCCCAGTGGCCGTAGTGAGTCTCATCCCCTTAGTGGGAATAGTACGCAAAGATAGACGTTTAACCGCCCCACAAGAAATAATAGAAGTAGTGGACCCAGTGTCCACCAATAAGGAAACGGAAGTACCATGAATGTAAGTCATACCCTCAAAAGCCGTCGGTGCCGAAATCGACGTCTCAGGTGCCTCGGCAACAAGCGTATGTACCCGAGCCTGCTGCTGACGGTTCGGCTGAGGAGCCAAGGGGCGCTGTGGCGGCCTGAAGCGCGACACAGGAGGTCGGAAGGAAGGATGTGCAGGAGCAGTCTGTAGCGGTGGAGTTGATATGGCCTGTAGGTAAGGGCGATCCAACCTCTGCGTGGTGCAAATCCGCTAGCCCTCATACACGAGAAGCAACTCTCAGCAGGATGTCCCGGTTTCCATAATACGTGCAGGTCACAATCGGGCATCTCACAGGAACCACTGGTGCCGCGGCCTTGGGAGGCGAATCAGCACGAGGCCTCTTGCCTAGAATAGACCTGCTCTGTAAATCCTGGCGTGGCCTCGCAACCATAGCACCACGCGATCTAGCCAATTGGTCCACATCCTGCTCGGCCGTCATAGACATGTGGACCAGTGCTGCGTAGGTAGGTATACTGAGGCAGCATATCTTCGACCGTATCTCCGGTCGCAAACCCAAGGAAAAACGACGCATCCGCATCTGCTCATCCACCAGTATAGTCGGGACAAAGCGGCCCAACTCTGTGAAGCGGTGCTCGTACTCCGTAATCGTCATGCCTCCCTGCCTGAGGCGTAGGAACTCATCCTCCCGCTCATGTCGATAAGTCTGCGGGTAGTATTTCTCGTGGAACCGGAACTCGAAAGCCTCCCAAGTCCACACGTAATCTGCTGCGACAGACCGCAGCACGCTATCCCACCATAAACTGGCCTCCCTCTCAAACATGAAAGCGGCCAGCTCAACCTGCTCTGCCTCTGAACAATGTAGCATCCGAAGCATCTTAGAGATGCGGTCAAGCCAAAACTCTGCCTCCTCGGGTCTATGAGTGCCCATGAATGAAGGAGGTCTCAAGCGCTGAAATCGCTCGAGTAAACTGCAGGTACTGACATCTCCAGTAGGAGGTGCAACTGGTGAGGGCAGAGGCACATCCTCACATTGAGCAGGAGGCTCTAAGTGCTCAGCAGGACGAGCAGATGTCGCAGGTGGAGTCGCACTACCACCCCGGGATAAGGCCTCAGCAATAGTGGCCATAAGCTGCTGGTGCTGCTGCTGCTGTATCTGCTGCTGCTGCACCTGCTGCTGGTGCATCATCAACATCAACTACTCTATCCTATCAGTAGGTGGAGCAGGCTGTGAATCCTATTGCGCAGATGATGATGCCCGGTACTGCTCACGAACCGGGAGCGTGTAAGGTGGCAATCCACCGGCAGGACCAGCAAGAGGCTGATCAGAACCTAACCCACGGTCCGTAGGATCGCCACTACCAGAAGGAGTCTGGTCCATAGAGTCAGTAAGGCGGAGGTGTGTCATGCTTCGCGTATATTGTCGCCGCATGCCCTATATAACATAGGGTATAACGTTGGTGAGATAAAGCATAACACGCATCATAAAGCACTTTAAGCATTTCACACATCATCATAACAAAGAGGCTACATGCCTTTCATTTACCCAAAATTGTCATAATACATGGAATACAGAGTTACATGAATCATGACAGAAATCACATGATAGCCAATACATCCACAACATCAAACACTTAGAACATGCTACTAACTACTACATCATCTACATGAAAGCATAAACCGCCTATCACGGCCACCAAAACAAACAACCACACATAACAACGTGGATGCCTAGGCATCCGAGTCAGGCGATGGAGGAGGAGTGTTCTTGTCCTGCACACAGCACAGAATGACCTTCAACGTACGAGACACCTTCTTAAAGCTCCTCTTCATGTAGGCTTCGGTCTCTTCAAGCTTGGCTCGGGTCTCACCAAGCTCAGCCCGAACTTATCCAACCTCTTGTCGCAGGGCGGCCTGGTTCTCCTCAATGCGATCCATACGAGCCTCTCTCGCTGCCTGAGCAGCGTCCGACTCAGGTGCACCAGGAGGAGAGCTCTCCTCAGTATCCTGAGCCTCCTCCTCCTCTTCTTGTATGTCATCACCGCCCTCCTCATCACTTTCTGCCTCAAGGTAAACACTCTCCTCACCGGCGCTATCCGACTCATCTCCAGACTCGTCGAGTCGTGCTTGCCGCTGGCGAGGGCCGATCTTCATGTTGTTAAGTGTAGTCTCATTTATGACTCAGACTGGCGCAAGGTCTTCCATGTTGAGCCTATAGCCGACATCACGAGCCATCCTACATATCAGGCGGCCAAATAGGAGTGAGAGGTCATTCCTGACAGATCGAACAACCTGAACTATCTGATACAGGAAGAACGTGGGTAGGCATAAGTTGTCTCCATGTCCCATCCTGTATAGAAAATTCACCATCAACCGAGTACACTCTTTACGGTTACTGAACCGTAGATACACATTATATGTGAAAATGTGGTGGAGCAAATGGAAGTCATCCATCATCTTCGTCGATGGAAGGCAGTTTCCTCGCGTCCAAGAGACCCGTCGACCGCAAAGGTATCGCGTACGGTGATCCCTTTCTCGCCCACTCATGGAGAAGTCGTCGTTTGAAAGCACTTCACCACGCGAGATATTCATGAGCCGGGCCACCTCAGCCACAGTAATCGTACGCCTTATACCCCTTACAGAGACCGCGAACTGAAGTGGCTCCAACGATGGGTCTATGATATGAGCGTAGAAGGCGCGAACCGTGTTCTCACATGCGGGAGACTCGCCTTCAAATATAGGACCCCATCCGACAACATTCACTAAATGGTCCATCATCGGGTGTGTTCCAAACATCCCTTCATCCACGTGAGCTTCAAACACGACCTTACGGTTAGCAAAATGACCGTATTCGAATCCAATTGGTAGTGCATCCCTGAGCGGCAGTTGGGGATCCAGGTCTCGCTTCGACCTATACTCCCGAACGATGCTAGTGTCGGCCCCATCGTCAGATCTTCTTCAGGAATGGGCTGGCCTACTCGGGCCAACATCATCAGTTGCGGTCTTCCTCTTTCCCATGAGAGATAGGATGGAGGAAATGGAGAATATGGCCATGACCAACTCAAAAAGAGCCATGGAATGAAGGAATGAGCGAAAGAGGGGCTGGTTTCTTCGATTCTCCACAAGCAACAGTCCCCACAAGTGTTGGAGGGGACACCCGAGGCAGGAAATGGAGAAGGAACAAAAGGAAAATGGAATGGGTTAGGAGGTTACCCGATTTTGAGCTCCAAATGGGGGGTATGAGAGCTCCAACATGAGAAAAATGGAAAAGGAGGAGGCTAGGGCTGTTGTGGACAGTTGGAGTGGGTGGTTTATGGAAGAAAATGGAGGATTTGCAAGATTTGGGGAATGGGTTGAGGGAAAAAAATGAAAATGGGGGTTTGGGCATTTGGAAGGGATGAAATGAGAGAGAGGGGTGCTCCAGCCCCTAAAATCCCAAACCCCAGCCAAAACCGCACGTGCCAGGGGGTAGGGGAGGTCGGGCCGACCAATCCGAGCCCGGCCCACCACCTGGCCGGAGCTCTGGACGGACGGCGGCGTTTGCGGTGATGACCGCGGTGCCGCCACGGTCCGCCTTGGCCGGAGCCGCTCCGCCGCAGTGGGGCTATGTTCCCCATGGTCCCAAGGTGCCAATTGTACCCTAGTTCGACCCTGGGTCCCTTTGGATTTAAGTGGGGAGGCCCCCAACTAGATTCGGTTCCAGATTGGGTGTTTTCGAGAAATTTCAGATCTGGACTGATTTTTTTTATTTTCTTAACTACTGGATTGGGTGGATAGGGATCTAGACACGTTAATAGACGGTCTAGAAGTAATTTGGACTAGACTCGTGCGACCAGGATCGAGCACGGACTCGATCAAAACCCGCGTTTTCGACAAACTTCGCCAAATGGCGAAATCAGACATCCTAGGATTATTTTTAAAATTTTTCTCGCACCCTCCTAGGTTGTAATGCGTCAGCATACGTAATGGGAACATAACTCAGGTCCGGTTTAATCAAAATCATGCTCTGATACCAACTTGTAACGCCCTGAAATTCAGGGGTCGAGTATGAACTCAACTCCCGAGTTCCAACGCATCACTTATGCAACATACATAATGATGGTTAAATGTTGTCTGAGTTAAAACAAAAAACATGAATGAGATTATGCCAAAAATAGTAATTCATACTCCAGTTTAGTTGTATAAAGGCAAGCGGAAGACTGAAATTGTATATTTAAGGTATATAAAGAAACAAAACTTTTTGTGAACACCAGAGTATGAACACTAACTGAGTACCTAAATACATGTACTATTTCTGAGTCAAAAATCAAAATACAATCTAAAAGATGAGTCCTGAAGTCCCCGCGATGCAATCGGCCTAAGCATAGCCGTTAGAGTACTGCATAAATGAGAACTCATCCTGGTCCTCGTCGAAATTGGGCTCTGGCTCCTGAACCGTCGCGTCGTCTACACCTGTAACAGAGTCTGGTTGGTGTTGCAAACACCGTCCCGTAACGTGGGAGTGAGTAGCTAACTCAGTGGAACAATAAAGCATAGGTTAACATGTTATCAATTCAATCAAGCAGTAATGATAAAGCAGTACAAATCAAACAAGTTTAACTACTCTTGATAAATGCAAGAATGAAATGACATGATGATGTATGCCCTTGCCAAACCACCCTCATGCGACAACATCTTACATTCGCGAATGCATAACTCCCTCAGTGCCCCACATCTACTAGGCACATGCGGTGCAATGATGCGCATGATTTTCGAGTTGTGATTAGTCTGTTTCAAACAGCAATATTCGGAAACTAAGGTACCTCCCTTGTATCATTCCCAAACATGATCCATTCTAGGGTCGTCAGTCCTAGTTAATCTCATACGATATTATGGTTTGAGAGGCGTAGCGAAGGCATCACAAAGGGCTCATCACCCATCAGCACGGATACAGATCTCACCGTATGCGGCTCAATTGCTGACCGTCAGCTCGAGTACAGGTCTCACCGTACTCAGCTCAATCTCTAGCCGTCAGCTCGAATACAGGTCTCACCGCACTCGGCTCAACTCATACTCTAGTTACTGTGAAAGACTCGTCCCCAATCACAGACCTTGGAGTATACTCGAAGATAATACAGAGGACTCGTCGCCCGTCAGCACGAGTACAGGTCTCAACGTACTTGGCTCTCGCAGTAAGTATCGACAGCTCGAATACAGTGTCCCATACCACCGTATTCGGCTCACGAGTTTGGGTTGCTCAATGGTCACTACGGGGAGGCACATGGCCCCAAAGATAGGCCGACTTGACTCGGCCACGGTGTCCCATACCACCATGTCCGGCTCATGAGTCTTAGCGGATCGAGGTACCATGGTTAACGGGATTGCCACTGGAAGTTTGGTACCCTAAGTTCAAACAGTAATGACCAGACATGGTGAACACACATTCGACATATCGGGTTAATTGATGAGCCTGACTAGCTCGAGCGCACAACAAGTTGGGCGATATGAAGCACAAAAGCACTCCGTGTGGCCAACCACTATCGCCAACCGAAGTACGACTCGGGTTCGTCAGACACATCCATTATGGCGACATGAATCTCAGCCACAATCTCAAGTATAGTACCGAATGTTTGGACTATAGACATAGTCCCAAACTCAAACAGTTCTCATCAATAGCATGTGGAGTTAAGCATGATAAACAAAGTAACACAAACATGCTAGGAGGCATGTCATAAAGCATGTTATAAAGCATGATATAAAGCATGTTATAAAGCATGTAATAGAGCACTATACAGATAGGGATACAAATACATATACATCATATGTGAGTGGTTGTAGTAAACAACCACATGGAGGAAATCCTACATGTCTCTAAGGTAGTCGAGAATTCCATCTCAGCACCGACCTACGGTGCAAACATCCAAGCATTCACTCTCACAAGCATTTACACAAACACTTGGAGTATGTTATTTCAACATACATGACGTATATTAGTAAAACATGTTTTAGGGCCATTCTTTCGCTAAGCTAGCATTTTATTCGCGTATATCGTAATCATACAGCAAATAATCATGACAATTGCGTTTCCAAAATTTACACGTATACGATATTTCTTGAATACACAATTTCAACATACGTAGTATTTACAAGCGAACATGTATTACTGCGATTCTTTTCGCCAAGAAATTAATTTATACGCGTATAATATATATATACAACAATCAATCATGACAAACACATCGCTAAAATATACACGTATACGGTACTTCTTACAATACCGTATTTCTACATACATGGTGTATATTAGTAAACATGTATTTAGGCGAACCCTTTCGCCAAATGAGTATTTTATTCATACATCATATATCCATACGACAAATAAACATGTCAAATACATTTTCATAAAAAATATGTATACGGTATTTTATACGAATACCTAGAGTATGTGAAATTTCAAATTCTACAATTCTAATCGAAACAGAAAACGGAAAGCACTTTGTACATGTGCAATTGCATACAGATCATGAATCTACCATTATTGGACATTGAAAGCATTGAAAACCGCAACCTATACACCTAAAGTCCTCACCTTTCACCTTGGAATCTCAACGAATCAGCAAGGTTGGATGAGCTTCCGTATTCGGGAGTTTTCTAGCCTAAGGAGTGAAATCGGTTAGCTATTTCACAACCTAAAGCCTATACACCTCAAATCAGATCTAGGGTTAGGGTTTCTCACCTTAAAATGGAGTCGGTGACGCCGGAAAAATGTCAAGGAAGGGGTGGTGCAGCCCGTTGGATGATCTATAACAGTAGGAGGAAAATTCTCCCACAAATCCCAAGCTTTTCTCTCCTTTTTCTCTCTCTCTCTCTAGTGTTTTATCCCAAATTCGTATGGCTGTGAGAGGGGCTGTTCTAAGGCCCTTATATAGCTAAAAACCTCCCCGGAATAGACTCTGGTTCAAGAGGTACGACTATTATAGGTATTTCGGCACTTTTCCACCTTAAAAGAGTGTTTCTAGCGGCCCCCCTTGAGCCAAAAGTTAGACTTAAGCTCACAACTCATGGATCTACGTGGGATTACGTTTTCGACTCGATCGAATTCCCAGATCACACGGGGCAGACCACTTTCAGTTCAACGGTCAGTGGGCCACGATCCGAAATTCCAAGTACATGTAAATGTTCCAGAAATTTTTCCTGATCCGAGGGTGTAATTTGGTCTGATTCCGACGGTCTGGTTGCTTAATACTGATCCGCAACCGAATGGTGCCAGATCAATATTCCAGATATTTATTTTGTAAAGGAAAGAGTGATTTTCACACTCCCTCACTCCGGACTCAAGCGAATATCCGTGGGGCATCGACTGGACCTGATTTCCGAGGTGGTTGTCAAGCCCAGTGAGGCGGTCCTAGTTCCTTAACTTCGTTTGAATCGGACTTTCGATGTGCGGTCTAGACCTAATACGAAGTTTCATTTCATTCTCGAGAGCAGCCGGGAAATGAGTTTGATCCTAAACTTTAGGGTAACCTAGAGTCAATGATTTGGCAAGTTTTGGGTCTTGCAGATCGTATTTAAAGTGATCCCAACGAATTTCATGGCTAATTGAGTTTTGCACTTAGTTAACTTTGTTAAATTTCCATAGGATTTAATTGATTTCTGGTCGAGCTGGTACTCGAGCCAAAGTACGGAAATTTACAGGTCATTACATAACTGGATCCATATCCTCTAGCTCACCTAAACTAGGTTGGTTCTTCTCTGGCTTACCAATGTCTTCTATACACTAATCTTTAAAGAATACCACATCTCTACTCCTGACAAGCTTATTCTCAATCGGATTCCACAATCTGTAACCGAACTTTTCATCACCGTACCCCAAGAACACATACTGCCTGATCTTCATATCGAGCTTGGACCTCTTGTCCTTTGGTACGTGAACAGATGCCCTGCATCCAAACACCATGAGATGACTGTACGATGGATCTTGTCCAGTCCACACCTTCTAAGGTACTTCTCCATTCAACGAGGCTGATGGAGAATAATTTATCAAATACATGTTATGTGCATTGCTTCTCCCCAGAACGTCCTAGGCAACTTTGTCTAGGATAACATGCATCTGATTCTCTCTACAATGGTACAATTCATTCACTCAGCCACACCATTATGCTGGGGGGTCTTGGGAACTGTCTGTTTATGTTGTATACCCAGGGACTTGGAATACTCATGAAAGTCACAAATGTATTCACCACCATTTCAATGCGAATACACTCCAATAATCTACCTATCTCTCTCTCTTAACCATAGTATGAAACAATTTAAACACACCAAAGACCTGGTCCTTGGATTTCAAAGCATAAACACAAACCCTCCTAGATGCATCATCTATAAAAGGGATAAAATACAATGCCCCACCCAAGGTTTTTGTCCTCACAGGACCACAAACATCAGAATAAACCAAATCTAATACATGCACTTTATTAACATGAGAAACATATTTAACAAATGAAACTCTATGTTGTTTCCCTGATAAATATCAATACAAGTTTTGAGAGGTATTCTGTCATGTCTAGAAGGAGTAGCTTTATCGCTAGTACTTGAAGCCCTTTTTCACTCATGTGGCCTAGACGCCTGTGCCACATGTCAATAGCTGAATCTTTCACTGCGTTTAACCCACCCTTGCACACACTAACACTTGTCTTGTAAAGGATGCAATACTTCTTTCCTCTGGCTGCAATCAATGAACCCTTGACAAGCTTCCATCGCCCACCAACAAATCGGCTTTCATAGCCATCATCATCCAACCTTCCCGTCGACATTAAGTCGAGGCAAAGGTCTTGAATGTGCGTTAGATTCCCGAGAACCAATGTGCAGCCCACATTGGTCTTCACACAAATATCACCGACCCATATGATCTTCGATACGCTAGAATTTTCCATCTTCACGGTCCTAAAGTCACCTGACATGTAGCTTGTAAAGAACTCCCTGCATGGAGTCACATGAAACGAGGCTCCCGAGTCTATCACCCAATCGGTGTCCTGACTCGTAGCTGTGAGACAAATATCATGATCTTCTAAAAGAATAACTATAATGTCGTCATCTGAAGCAACCGTAGTGGAATCTAATTCCATCTTCCTTCTCCTTTCCTTTTCCTTTCTTGTCGTTCTTCTTATTACGACATTCATGCTTGTAGTGGCTCTTCTTGTAATAATTCTAACATTCAACATCCTTCCTGGTACTTGGCTTACCTCTTGATTTATCTCAGGCCTTCCTGCCCTTTCTGTTATTTCCTCTCCCTCGATCTTGTATCACAAGGGCCACTTGTTGAGTAGACCCCTGAGACTTCCTCCTTGTCTCCTCATTAAAGAGACAACTAGTTACCTGTTTCATGGACACCTTTCCGTCTGGTGCAGAGTTACTCAGAGACACCACTAATGTCTCCCAACTATCAGGCAATGAGCTAAGCAATAGTAAATAAAACCCTAAGTGTCCACTAATGTCTGGAACAAGGATATATGTTGTTGAATTCTCTTCCAACATCGTATGAGTCATTCAAGGACACAATGTGCACCGTAAATAAAACCCTAAGTGTCAACACCTTATGTCAGCCCTTCAAGGAAAGGCCATGAGAAAACTAAATAGTGGCATGGGGACATCTTTAGATGTATTGTTTACGAGGGGAAGAAATATTGAGCAAGGTACAAGATCTTCAAGACCTAGATTTAAATCCAAGGGAAAGGGCAAAGAAAAATTAAAGTGTTCGAATTGTGGGATGAGTGGACACATGAAAAAGGATTGTACCAATCCTAAAGCGAAGAAAGAAACTCAGGGGCTACTTCCAAGGAGGCCAATGTTGTCACATATGATGAAGAGACAAGTAGTGGAGATGTTCTGTTTGTGTCTATGGTCGGACACTTGCATGAAAATCTTAGAGATGAGTGGATCCTTGACACAGGAGCATCATATCACAAGACTCCTCATCAGAGTTGGCTCGCTAGTTACATGGAATGCGATGATGAACATGTTTTTATGGGCAATGACAATGCATGTAATATTGTGGCTATTGGTACTATGAGCATCAAGATGTTTGATGGGATGAAGCGTACCTTGACTAATGTCAGGCACGTAACTGATATGAAAAAAGTCTGATTTCTCTTGTTGCACTCGAGGCTATAGGGTGCAAGCTCACTAGTATTGATGGTGTCCTTAAAGTTTTAAAAAGCGCATTCGTGGTTATGAGAGCGCAAAGGCACGGAAATCTTTACAGGTTTATCAGAAGCACTTCACCGGGTGGAGCAGTAGCAGCTGTTGCAGGTTTCACTTTTGTACATATGTGGCATGCTCGTCCGGGCCACATGAGCGAGCAAGGCATGATAGTACTATCTGATCCGTGCTTGATTCCAGCTTTTAAGAATTCAGATTTAGATATATGCGAGCATTGTATATATGGTAAACTATCTATATTATCTTTTAAAACTAGAAAACATGTATGTAAGGGAGTGCTTGATTATATACACTTTGACATGTGGGGGCCATCGCCAGAGGTTTCTATCGGAGGGTTGTCATGGTTTGTTTCATTCATTGATGACTACTCCAGGAAAGTTTAGGTTACTTCATGAAACGTAAATCCGAAGTTTTGACCATATTCAAACAATGGAAGGCAATGGTGGAAAAATAGTTAGAGCGAAAAATAAAGGTTTTAAGGACTGACAATGGTGGAGAATTCACTTCTACTGAGTTTAATGAATATTGTAAGGATGAAGGGATCATTAGGTACAACATAGTGCGCCACACGCCAAAACAAAATAGTGTGGTTGAGCGAATGAATCAAACTCTCTTAGAGAGGGCCCGATACATGTTAAGCAATGTTGCGTTAGGCAAGGACTTATGGACTGAGGCCATTAACACGACTTGGTATTTGGTGAACTGGTCTCCTTCTATGATAATTGAATGTAAAATCCTAGAGAAAATATAGAGTGGTCATAAGCTAGACTACTTAGATTTGCACATATTTGGTTGTGAGGCTTATTCTCATGTACCGTCAGTTGAGAGAGATAAGCTAAACCATAGAGCTAAAAAGTACATCTTTGTTGGCTATGGTATTAGTGTGAAAGGTTACAGGTTATTCGATAAGGTCACACATAAGGTCATCACTAGCTGTGATGTTAGATTCGATGAAAGCTCCCTATTCTACAAGAATGATCACGAGGAGTAAGAGGAACTAGAAAGGTTGATTGTAGATGTCCAGATTGACACAAATGATACTCAACCAGAGACGGATTCATAAACAGATGTATAGGATCAGGTGGAACAACCACCCATAAGAAGGAACCCACCGCGTGATCACAAGTTGCCAGCAAGATACAAGGACGACTCTAATATCGCATATGCCTTTATTACAGATGAGGGGGACCCGTCAACTATTCAGGAGGCTCTTGATGGGCCGGATGCAGAAAAGTGGAAGGCGGCTACGGATTATGAGATGGACTCGTTGCATAAAAATCACACATGGGAGCTGACGGAGCTTCTAGTGGACCGAAAAGCGATCGGATGTAAGTGGTTATTCAAAAGAAAGCATGATAGATACAAAGTGAGGTTTGTAGCGAAGGGATATGCTCAAAGAGAAGGAATTGACTTCATAGAGATATTTACGCCAATGATTAAGCAAGTATCTATCAGATTCATGTTATCGCTGGTTGCCCAATATGATCTCGATCTGGAACAGATGGATGTCAAGACTGCATTCCTACACAGGGAGTTGGAAGAGCAGATTTATATGAAGCAACCAGAAGGTTACGAAATTAAAGGGACAGAAAAAAGTTTGCAGGTTAATGAGGTCATTGTACAACCTGAAACAGTCACCTAGGCAGTGGTATAAGAACTTTCATTCCTTCATGTTGAGTCAAAAATTTATTCAGAGTGAATATGATTACTGTGTCTATTACAAGACACTGAGTGATGGAAAATTCATTATTATAGTATTGTATATTGATGATATGTTGATCGCCAGTCATGATATGTCTGAAATCAACATACCGAAGACCTGATTATCAGGGACATTCGAGATGAAAGATCTGGGGCTGCAAAAAGGGTTCTTGGCATAGATATTCATAGAGACAGGAAGAAGAGTAGGCTTTGGTTATTACAGACAGAATACCTTAAAAAGGTGCTGATCAAGATGGGATGAACTAGGCAAAGCCAGTGAATGTTCCCCACGCGGTTCACTTCAAGCTTTCCTCAGAATAATGTCCTAAATCAAATGAAAAAATAGGTTATGTCTTATGTGCATTATTAGAATGTGGTTGGCGGTTTAATGTATGTTATGGTCTGTACGAGAACAAATATTTCACAAGCAGTCGGTGTTATGAGCAGATACATGTCAAACCCCGGTAAGTAACATTGGGAAGTGGTGAAATGGCTACTTCGATATGTTCGAGGTACAAAAGACCACGTCTTAACTTTTGAGAAGATAGGGGCAAAGTTAGTAGGGTATATGGATTCAAATTAAGCAGGAAGTGTGGATTCCAGAAAGTTAACTTCAGGATACTCATTTGTACTAGCAGATGTAATAATTAGTTGGATGTCAAAACTTCAGTCCGTGGTGACACTTTTCATGACCAAAGCAGAATATATGGCAGTGACGGAAGCATTCAAGGAAGGTGTTTGGTTAAGAGGCATAATAAATTAGTTGGGACTTCCACAAGAGGCCGTGCCGGTTAATTGTGATAGCGAGAGCGCTATCAATTTGGCTAAAAATTTTATTTATCACTCTCGTACTAAACACATTGATGTTCGTCACCATTTTATCCGACAAGTGCTTAAGAAAGGAGGCGTAACTCTAGAGAAGATTCACACCAGCATGAATCCAGCAGACATGCTCACTAAGGTTATTCCTACGAAGAAGTTCAAGTTCTACGCAACTTCTCTGGGCTTGGCGATGTCGTAAAAGGAAGACGGAGTGTGTACGAGAAGCATTAATGAAGTTATGATGCGAAGCAGAGATAAGAGAAGAGGATAATGAGTTACACGTTTGAAGATTGAAGACATAGTGGAGATTGATGTATTTGATGTCTTAAATCTAATCAGATTCTGCATAGATTTTTCACATAACTGCGAATGTGCGGGATTTGTTTCCGATTTCGTTTATGATTCTTTCCAATTTTGTTTGTAATTCTTTTTAAAACTATATATATGGGGGTAAACAGGATTGAGAGGTATTATTTTAAGGGATTCTAAGGCTTTTTAAAAGGGTTCTAGGGTTTGTAAAGGGTGTAGTAAGGGTGAGATAAGGGTGTAGTAAGGGTGACATTCAAGCGTATTTGAATTGGGTAAGTCTTTTCTTTTTGTAATTTCTGCTTTCATAGTGAAGATCTGTCGCTTTATGCCATCGTTTTTTTCCCGAAAGGGTTTTCACGTTAAATATTTGTGTTCTCTTGTGTTTGCTTGGTGCCCTTGGATTGCTATCCTAGATCCATCTCTGTGTGATTCCGCAGTCCAAAACCCAACCTTCTCTATTTACCAATGTTTAGATATTGTTTTGAGATTAGAGCTTGCTATCCAAACATACCCTAAAAAAGAAATCCATGTTGCAATAGTGCTCATGTAGATAATCATTGCCTAATCATTATCTTTTCTTTCCTTTTCACTTGGAATACATGTATCCAAACATGCCCTAAGAGATTGATTCCATTTAGAATCCATTTCCAACAAAAGGAAAGTTCTTGGATTCCTTCCACAAGAATAAATTCCATCCTACGATAATATTTTTTTTATTTGTTTGATAAATTAATCTTCCAATGTGACAAATTCTAAGCATTTGGATGCCTGTAAATGGTTTAAGCACTAAGTGATTTATAATGATTTAGAGGTGTTAATCATATACAGCTTGTCCTATTTGGCTACAAGTTGTAGATGATTTACAGGTAAATGATTGTCTGAATGTGGATGGCATGCAAAATGTTTTCAAGTCCTGTAAATGAAGTCAAAGAGAGGCTACATGTGATGGTAGGGCATAGAAGAGAAAATACAAGAAAGGAAAAAACAAGTTTAGACGTCCAATTTGCGTAGGCTATCATTGATAAACCACACATTATATGAGAATAATTCAATATTTATTGGAAAGCTCCAAAATGCTACTTGGTTCCATAAATAATCAAACAACTTAGTTATAAAGAACTTCTTAAATTTGAGGATGATAATTTATTTCACACGCACTTAATGTTAGAAGTTATCAAGTAGGTGGACCATTTCTTGTGGTCCAATCAGTTCGGCTTGAAGACTCTATATCTAATACAATTAAGTAATTCCATGTTCTACTTTCAAGGAATAATTAGGCCCTGATGCATCAGGATGTGTAGAATGTTTTCAAGAGATCAGCCCATATGGGTGTTGCTTATGAAAGTGTCCTAACACTACACCAACATCGTCATTTAGGAACGGTTTTTAACTGTTCTTAAATGCTTTAGAAACGGTTTAAAACTGTTCCTAAATGAGGCGTCACAGAAAAACAAGAATGGTTCAGAACCGTTTTGGGTACCGTTTCAAATTTCAGAGACGGAATTTTAGGAACGGTTTTAAACCGTTCTAGTGCCAACGGTTATATTTTTGAATCAAAATTTTGAAAACGGTTTTAAACATTCTTGCCAACGGCCTAAATTTTAGAAACAATTTTAAACCCTTTGAATGATTGCTTGTAGTATATCATACACATACTTCACGGTGAGACCCACAAATTATTATTATTCAATCTCTATCCACAAATTATTGTTATTCAATCTCTATCCCTTCTTAAAATGGCAATTACAAAAACCAAGGCTTGAAAATGGGACCAGTTGGGTGATCCTAGCCACTAATTGGAAGTCCCTCATATTATAAAAGTGATATATAAAAATTTTTAATATAAAATGCAGAAAAAAAAAACATAAAAATGGTAATAATACGACATGAAAAATATAAGAAAAATCAGGAGTGACTTCTAGCCTCTCAACTCTCCCTCTCCATCTCTGGCTCCTGCTCCTTTCTCCAGCTGCATGACTTCTGCTTCTTGAGGACCTTCTACCACAAGTTTCAGACTGATGTGTTTCACTGGTGCTGCAATCATCCCGGTTGGCTGCTACCTCATGTGCATATCTCAATTCGACATCAAGGCCTGAGTACAGACAGCATCAGTAATAACTTCTTGAGAACCTTCTACGTCAACATTATTAACAAAGGTTTCACCATCTGAGTTTCTACCAGTTCCACAATCCATGTTGAGAGGAGAAATCTCTCGAAGAGCTTGATTCAAGATCTGCCTGGTACACTAGAGGATCTGGTGGAAGTTTGCAGTCCTGATGCTGAAATTCATAACATAATTATAATGAGAGAAGTACGCGCATTAAAAAATTCGGTATTATAGATTAAAGACATCATTCAAACATGATGTTCACTTGATGGTAGTGCAAGGCCACCATCCACAATTCCCCTATAAACACAGTACTCGTGAACAAGCTTATCAAGCATTGGAACAACAAGTTTGGGGGGGGGGGGGGGAATATTCTATCAGAGAGAGTAGGGGTTTGACATTTTACTAAAGATTTCCATTTAATCTTTGAAAGCCACTTCAATAAAACTCTCTTCAAATTAGCTTCTGAAGGATGTAGCTGTTTGGCTAGGTAAGTGAATGAAGAATATGAGTAAACAACTACAGATATAAAACAGCCTGATCACCTTCCAGTTCATCAAAACCGCTCGTCGACTTCGTGCTAGAACTCCAACTGCAAGGAGGTCATTTATATTTTGAAGAAAATTAAGAACCAAAGGATCCAGCAAGGGTTTGTCTCCTCCATTTGTAATTGCTGATTTATTGCGGGTCATCATCATATTAAAAGCCAATAGACAGAATGCAGTACACAATGCTTTCAAAACAGGCACCAACACTTCATAGGCTACTAGGCGAATTTCTTCTCTGGTCTACTCTGGGACATTGCAAGCAAAAATCAATCAGTGTAGATAGCTTGAGCAAAAATATCTGCACAGGGAAAACACAAATATCAGCTTGTTTCAAAACTTTTGTTGCCCACAAAAAGTTTTCAATGGCAATCCCCACTGTTTCTGTGGTGTGGTCCACCTGAGATTTAGATCTATCTTATTTTTGGGCTCATGCCATAAAATGAGCTGGAAAAATGGATGAAACAAATCCACCATTTGGGGCCCACATAGCTTTGACACCATTTGGGTGAGACTTGGGTTAAAAATAGTTAGCTAAGGGACGAGCCTAGGCTTAAATCATTTCACTGGCTTATTAACCAGCTAGACTTGGGCTATGCATAAGAGCCCATCAGCTCAACCTGTTTAGGTTTCAAGGTCATCATGATTGGCTCACATAATAAACGGTCCGGCTCTTCCACTGAAGAGGGTAGCTCACATAAAAATCAATCACTGTTCCCTGTGCAGATATTAATGCCATAATTTTGGAGAAACTGCAAACATAGGTGTCAAAGAAAAGTTTCAAAAATCCTTCAAACAAATACCAAGTTGAAATAATGGATCTGATGCAAACAATATGAAATTTGACATTGCAGCTTGTACAAGAATAGTTAAAAGATTGATCTGGAAACAGGGAACACCAAAATGACAAAGTCAGATATAATTGATTTATAAATACATCTTCAAGATTGATGAATAAATACATCTTATTAAAGCCAGAGCGACTCTGCTGATTTTGAGATCCCCAACAGAAGATAAGCCTATTAGTTTCGGGTTCTGGGTTTTGGCTCTGTTCTTCTTGTTCCCTTGTACTTTTTTTGTTGTTCTGGCTATGCTTTTGTTTTGTTTTTCTCCCACCCCCCTCTCTCTCAAGATTGAAGATACATGTTGGTCACATACATAAGTTTGTGTGTATATTCAAATGAATACTTGTAAACATGTATCTTCAACCTTGACAGTGTTTTGACATCTTGAAGATACAAGGTGACTAATAAACCAATGTATGAAAAATAGCAACAATCACATAGAACCAATGCCATTGTGTTGTCTCTCCCCTCTACAATAATGACACTAGTCATTCTTAATTCTAGAGCATGGGTAGCTTGTGTGATGACTTCCAATGTGTCCACACGTGAAAACATGGGTAGAAGCCCAATTGTCAAACTTAATTCTAGAGCATTTAAGCAACCATGAAAGGTAAAGATAAATTAGTACAGGGTGCACAGGATGAGATTTAGCTTACAGGAATGATTAGCTTTTGACCCCCATGATGGAATTCAATTCTCCAAAAGTTTCCTTACATGCAACGCAAAGGCTCTTCCCTCTCCAGGAAGAATTCCTTGGTGGTTGCCATCGAATTGTTCTTGATGTTAGCATTGCTCTTCAAGATTAAACCTTCCAGTGTGTACCTATGGTCCGCTATGCTGCAATCTGCGACCACCTGATGAAATTTCATGAAAACACCTCAGCATTTTGCAGAATTTCAAGTACCTGAAAGAGCGAAAGCGTAGCTGATCTTGAAATGATTAAAATAAAGATTACATGTTGCTTAGAACTGCATAAAGTTCAATTATCACGTTCTCTTCTTGCTGTAAGAATGTGCCTCTCTTAAGATTATGCCTCAGGTAATTTATCCACCTCAGTTTGCAACTCTTTCCATACCTTTGCATACCTGCAATTTTCCCATAGTTAGAGCGTAATTCAACAAAACCCAAAACTAGAAAATAAATCAAGAAAAATTTAAATCCAAATTCAGTAGATGATCCTAAATATAGCAGATGGTAGTGAGAATATGCCAATGGACTTTGTGTATCGGGTGTTATCGAAGTTGACAAATAGAAGAGCATGTCCTGATTAGAAAGACTATTGCAAGATCAATCAGCAAGATGGGAGAAGCACCTGCATGACTTGTATGCAGCATTCAACTTTCTAGAAAATTTGTAATTTGCCCTTAGTTGTTGTAACTCAACTTTAAGTCCACGGACATACATCCGTGTGCATGTGATGCAAGACAAATTAAAAAGTTAAACATTGTCATTACCTGAGAACTTTGGAGCATCAAAGTCGGTTGTTGCTTAGGGAACTGAGTTGGAAGGAGAAAGTGCACCTACAATAATAACACAAAACATTGCTCAAAGGAACATTAAAAGCCAGGATAACAGGTCAACATGACTGCTTATGAATCAAAAGGCGAGAGATGAGAATTTCAAATTAAAACTACAGGAAAACACCACTAGCAAAGATGAGAAGAAAGCACCTCAAAATCAGGAAGAATCATGTCTTTTGTAAGGTGAAGCTCATGGTCTGAGAACAACTTTTCTAGTTCCTGTTCTGATATAATAGAGATACTTACTCTCCAGTTATGCTTCTTTAACTGCTTTGTTAACTTGCATGACGTCGTTCTGAAAAGATTCTAGGACCATTCCCAACATGTTTAATGAAGTTTCCATCAGTCTGATTCTGTGTTCGAGTTCCTCACTGACATGGCCTGTTCAGACAAATCAAAACTTAGCCTCTCCCAGGAGCAAACATACGGAAAAGCACAAGATACACACAATGTGGCCTGCGTAACCCATGCATTGTTTTAAAAAGGCTAAAATTTTCTTGATTAAAATTCTAAATTTTCAATTAGTGTTATTTTAGTCTTCTTGCATAAAAATGTCAGTGGGTTATGGATCATCCAAAGATCTTACAAGCTTACATTTATTATCCGGAGCAGAAGTTGAACTCCATCTGCAGATAACATTATTAGATGATCTTGACATTGGCATCTGATTATCTTCTCGCGTGTAAGTAACAGGCACCAAGCAAGAAATCCTCTTCAACGAGTTGTCTTGAGAACCAAATCTCTAAATTTACAATGTGCACATGATTAGTCAAGAAGAAAAAGAAGTGTTGCTAAAGATGTGAAGAAATAACAACTCAAGAAGGATCTGAAAATTTTGGCAGTAGCACCAGAGATGGTAGCAAAGATTATACTCATCAATCTAGATATATACATCTAATATTTTCTTAAATTTGGCAAAAATCCTTGATAAATTTAAAAGCCAATAGACTGCTATGAATTCCACAGTCAGTGTTGAGGTTGTAAGACCCAAACATGCACCCATACACATGAAAAAAATGGATGTAATTAATGCAGGATGACATTTCTTTTCATTTATTTTTTATACCAGACATCACTCTCTTCCTGCACAATTTATTTACAAAAACTAATTATAATAATTCACGCTTAGTGGAAACTCTCCATAATACCAAACTTCAAAAGTGAAATACCTGAGTGCAACTTGTTTTGAACAAAATTTGAATTAGTTTTGTGATTCTTAGCAACTTAAAACTAACTAAACTGTAAATAATAGGCAAAAAAGTTTATATAACTATAAGAGATGAATTAGGCAACTAAAATAGAAGAAATGTCTTTTGTAAGGTGAAGACAAGTAAAACACAAAGCAAAAACCAAATCTTTTTTTTCCTTAGGTAAGTTTGTCTCCATCCTAAGACCTCAATGTTGAAGCACAAAGCACGTTCCATCGAGATACAGGCATGAACCCCCAACACCATACCTTGTAAGTGAAACAATTTCATTCATGGCAAATCAATAGGTTGAAAGAAGAAGAAGAAAAAAAAACACTCTATAGTTTAAACTAAATAATCAGACAACACCATGTACAATCAGACATTGGAGATTAGTGGGGCACCAAATGCTTCAAGCATGGATCTGTTTGGGTGGGCCTCACTCAACAGTCAACACATGTATAACTGTGGTCAGATTGGTGAAAAATGCATACACAATGTTTGTCATTAATCATTATACATAATAGTATGGAGAAAGATGAAAGAAGTAAGAACAGGATACTAACCAGAGGGTTTATCCTGTACCGGTAACCAAGCATCATCCGTTTCTTATACTACTCATAGATGTCATGCTTTGGGACTCTAGCCAATTTTTCTAATCAAAGACAGTTCAGCACAATTCAACTCATCATTTTTCTTAATGGAAAAATGTGAATTAGACTAAAGATGCTGATAGATGTTCACATGATAGAATTGAAATGGGAGTGACAGGAATCATTATTTCTGCTCTCATTTATCAGAAGTTTTGTAACATACCGAAGTAATTAAGTTCAAATTACCATTTCAAGGACCTTTCTCAACATTAGACCATAAAGCAGTTTTCAAGGAGAACTCAAGCGAGTTTTGCTTGTCACTTACAAGTAGGACATGCCAGTGATTAGTGGCAATGCCTCAAGTTCTAGATAGTTTCTAGGGTATACAATGCATCACGTTGTATAGAGAAAAAATCACCATCAGAAAACAATCTAATGATGTTGAGAAGCAGGTTCACTGCCTGCTAGAAATGTACACCTTCTTGGTAGAGCCCACTTGAGGAAGGGAAAGAGGTTTGCTAAGCTTACATGCATGTATAAGTGAGCTAATGCACATACTACCACATGCCGACATGGCAGACAGGTGTGATATCCAAGCCATCCATCAAAAGGGTAAACTGCAGATTCCATATCCCAAGAATCAGGTCAGTCCTCTAGTCGGGCCACAATCAACTGAACGAATTTATAGCTTTGAAAGACCTGTCTGAAGTTTTCTAACACATCCACTTATTTCTAATATCATGGCACAACTACTGAGCAGGCCTCCTTTATCTTTCACCAGTAGCATCCATGCATCCACGTGATGAGGGGGATTGGATATTTTACCTTTGTGTCAAGCTAGCGTATATGGAGATGCATGCATTAGCTGACTTACACATGCATGTCAGCTTAGAAAAGCTCTGACTGGGAATGCCCAGAACATGGTTAGAAGATCCAGCTGAGACCAACATTCTGTCCCATAAATCATGCTTGTCTTATAGCTATCCTCCTTTCAATTTGAGTGATTATTTACTCAATGGTGGTATTAAAATACAGATATGGATATGGGTACCTGGTACGACAGGTGTAGAGTAGCAAAACAGAAATTTTAAGGGTAAGTTGGTAACAGCAGCACTAGTATGCACACCTTTACTAAAAACTTCCTAGATCTCCAAGAAATAGCAGTCTGGGAAGGGGAAAAAAAAAAAAAAACAATGGCCATACGTATGGTGCATGTTGAGGTGCCCATAAATGTGGTGGTATTAATGAAGACCTGAGTCCAGGCCTAGCCCACCAGCCTGTGAACTAAAAAGTAACGCTCTGGTTGGTTCCCAATCACTCGTAAATACTCATCACACCAATGTTTATATATATATATATATATATATATATATATATACACACACACACAGTTTAAGGGGTTTCCAATCTCAGATTCAGTGTAGAATCCACATCCAATTCATAGAATGGAGAGTTTGTACCATGAGAGCAGATAGAATGCAGAATCCACATCCAATTCTCGGATTCAGTGCACAATTCAATTGCAAATGAGTCTGGATCACCTACCATGTGGTATGCTCGAATAACCATCAGTCCAGCCTATCGATTGCCTGCATTAGAAAGTAACTTCTATCAGGAAAACTACATTTAGAATTTGAAGAGATGCTCTAATGCTTTCTTAGCACAACAAGTTATAAAGTGTTCTTATGGGGACACTAAGATAGGTCAATTCATTGATCTAGTCTGTTCATTAGGTCCGACTCATTTTTTGTGGGAAAAAATCTCATAATTTGACCAATACCCAACCATTTGATCAATGGCCTTTAATATGGACAGTCGACATCATTTACACAAAAATAGGTCTAATCAGTGTTGATCATCATTACTGATTGCTTATGATTCATGTGTTGGACATCATATGATCAAAATCATCCATAGCTTGGAAAAAAGGATGGTTATATAAAATAAGGTCAAATATGAGACGTTGCCATTTACAGAGGCCCCAACAAAACTAAATATTATAATGCGCTGCTAATACATGTATTTTTTGTAGTGAACCCATCTCACTACAGATTAAGATACCATCCAACATGGCCCTAGCTTTAGCAATAGTGTTGCCCATTAGATGGATTTGTTTGATTCGGACAATTGACTATTTTTCATTCTAGCTGCCCATTAGATGCCCACCAGTCGGGTAGTTAGGACATCATTTCAATGTAAGTTTTATTTTGTGGCCCATCCAAAAGCACTCTAAGAAATTTCAGCAATAGCTCATCCATGGTTCAAAAACTTAAAAACTCGAATCCATCTACATTATTGCTTAAAGATTCTTGATGTCTCCTCACACCTGATTTGCAAATGGCCACCATAGAATTCCACTGATTTCACCTTAATACTGACCCAACGAACCTACCATGTTGCACACTAGTTCATTCTATGTTCTCAACAGCAACTTGAATTTTAGGTTATTAGAATATGATATTTTGTGGCCCTTTATGGACATCTAAACCTAATTTTTTAAACTAGGTTTTGGCCAGCTGTTTGGTGAATTTGTCTCCCTATATAATTCAACTTATTACATTTTTTGCTAGCAACATGCCTTTTTTTTCATTCTTTTTAATGTGATGGACAACTATTTCACCCGACGAACATTAAAATAATCTAAAAGAGATTGTTTGATCACGGTCAAATCCAACAGTAAATAAAACATGCCACCAAATTTCATAGAATGGAATCATATACCTACTTTACACATAACAACACCCCGGAGCACATTCCCCACTTCAATGGATTCAACTTTTGCAACATAAGCAAGTAAAAATCAAGCCACGAGTCAAGCTGAAAAGAGTGCTCATCTAAGTTACAATTTGGGTGTGGCGGTAAGGATTTTTTTCTTTTTCTTTTTTACTTTTTATGGCATTGCTATGAGGGATTTACAAACTATTGCAGTAAATACATGGAGATATGATGTCTGTGACTCTGCCTGCACATTAACATTACGATAACATATGAACAACATTTGCAAGACAATTCATGAAGGTCTTGCAGGATACACTATGGTATTATTACCAACTCAATGATATCAACATGCACAAAAAATAACATAAACTATCTCAACCAGAAACAAAGTCACAATGCAATAACTTGCCAATCATTATACAAAGCATTGTTATGTGATTAATCCCGAGCACAGCAAGGAAGAAAATGTGAGGGACCGGCTGAACAAGGGCATTGTGCCTGATGACATTGATGTTCATTGCCTAACAGGTCTAATTAAGGCCTGGTTCAGAGAGCTTCCTGCATGAGTACTTGATGGCCTTTCCCTCGAACAAGTTCTGCAATGCAACAAAGAGGAAGAGAGTGTGGAACTTGTGAAACTACTCCTCTACTGGGTTGTTGATCTTATGGCAGATGTCGTCGAAGAGGAAGAAGCTAACAAGATTAATGCAAGAAACATTGTCATGGTCTATGCTCCCAACATGACTCAGATGGCCAATCTATTGACAGGTTTGTTGCATGCAAATGCAAGAAATAGGAGGCATGAAAGTAGGTACTTCCAAGGCCGAGGAGACTGGCTTTCTAGTAATCCTCTAATCTAACCCAAGAAATAGGAAGGAAGAAAGTAATTCTTTTAGGATGTGAAAGAGAAAACTAGAGGCATTAAAAAAAGAGCTTCCTATAACTAATGAAATTCACTATGATAGTAAAAAAAAAAAAAAAAAACTAACTCCAATTGCCTACATTCTTTAAGGACGCTTCTGGACACTCACCCATAGAACCTGGGGCTTTGAGTATAGATAGCAAATTCTCTTTTTGGTTGGGGCTCATCACTCAATGATGACAATGGTGAAGTCATTGATGTGTCCTCACCTATTACAGGAAAAAGAAAAAGTATAGAACAGTATCAATAAATAAGCAACTTTAATAAGAAACAATAGTAAAATCTCCTTGACATGAGTGGTGAAAACAATTGAAAACTTCATATATTTAACAGGACCACCACAATAATAATTTAAAGAAAAAAATGGTAAGAGTTACATGGCATCCATGTGATATATAAATGCAATTTCCAGCCCTGTCTCATTTTGCATTTTTATTAGCCAGGAAAATCTGTCCTTGAGAGAAAAACAAGCTTGGTAGAATTATCAACTTGCAATTGTTTGTATCCACTACATCTATGGCTATTGTGAATGTTCTGAAGACATCCAATCTCTGCATATAAGAACCTGCAATGATGAGGAGCAACGATTACATGCACAATATTAGATTCAGCTGCTAAATAATGTTTTTGTTGTAATATTCTGGAACATTAAAAAATGAACTTCCATTACTAAAATTTAACAATAGATCTCAACAATAGAGGCTATATGATTAAGAACTAGCACAATATGTACTAATGAAGTGAACTGAAATAATTAGTTCTTAAAGTGGAAGTGACAAAATTGCAATTACCTCGGTATTCATATTGAGGAACCAGTCTCCAAATTTCAATTATATTACCGTCATGTCAGATACAAATGGAAGTTAATTGCAACTTGAGGGCTACTCCCTCATATCATAAATACTAGGACAATTTCACCATTTCCTTTCTATTGAACTAACCATGGTTAATTAGTCATGGTGCATCCAAATGCAGCCTAAAGATTAACATTAAAATAATAATAATAATTTAAAAGATACTAAGATTCACAGTCCCACCCTCTATATAGATGCCTATAATAGCTATCAAGTATTATTAGACCACTATTTTAAACGTTAAAAGCATGTTAAAAAATGTGATGATTGCTCATAGGTGGGACCCAGATCCTATTCTGTGCCAACATGGGTCTAGGCTATTCTTCAATTATGTCCCACTGTGTATGTTCAGTGACCTGAAAATCAGGCCAATCTGGTCCTTAGGTGACATGCATATGAAAAGATGGCCAACTAAAATGAATAATCAGTGATGATCATTAGACATACACATTTGGCCCACCAACCCAATGGTAGTAGAAGGATGATTTTTGGGTCAAAATGCAAATATGGTAGTAAGCCTCTCACTCTAACCAATGGCTAAGAACAAGACCATATGTTATGATTCAATGAAAGCCCTTGATGTGAAGGTGTGGGACATGCTAGAATCTAGGTAGATGCCAACATGTGCTAGAGATCTGTGGAATTAATCCATATTCTGAAAGAGTACATGACACAATCGAGAATATTGGTTAAAGCATTTCTTCAAACATGTAGGGGGCCATGGACAACGGCGGACATGGCTGCCACTGCCATGGCTGCTACCCAATTTCTAGCCATCAAAAGAGAAAATTAGAGAGAAAAAGGGAGTACCTCGAGTGCCTCCTCTTTTTCTTTTTCTTTTTTCCTTTTAAAAGTTTTATGTAGAGACTATAATTCTTCTTCAAGAGACAATGTTTAACAAGTTCAACTACTGCTACAATAAGGGCAAATACTTCATAACCATGAAGAATGAGTAAATCTTTCCATTAAGTACAAAGTCATTTTAATGAATGCCAAAATAGGGTGATTCTAGCCCATGAGAAGGCAAACGCTGCTTAGCTATGGCTTGTGTTCTCTGCAACACCTGTTTCTAAACACCTTCCCTTTCTGCTCTATCCTCCAAAACCCAGTCTAATGGGACCCACCAATTGGTAATGATCCGAGAAGTTCATCTTTCGATAGAGTTTCAACTCGAGCAGCGTCGAGGACAGCGATGAAATGTCTGAGGTCCGTCTTGATTAATGTCAGATTTATTATGAACACAAGAGATGAAAATCATCTATCGAGATCAAGTAAGCGTCGTTGTGGGCCCATTTCTTGTGTCCATATGATGATATTTGGTTATTGGGTGGGGCCCGATTTTGAAGATGGGTGGGGGTATGTGGAGGCTTCTATGAATCAAGTTGTGACATTGCAATTGTAAATCTATATGAGTATGGCATTTAGTTTCTTTTCAAACTTTGTTGTTTTGGCATTCATAAAATAAAATAAAAATAAAAAATAAAAAATGGCAAGAATAGAGGCGAGAGGAAACTTTGTTTACAACATTGAGAGAATATGTTCATACCATAAAGCAATACAGAAATTTCATATGGAAGATTTCAGATCCTCAGCATTTATTATTATATTTTTAAAAAAAACCCATCAAATTCTCAATGAAATCAGCAATACCAAAATCCAAAAAAACCCAAATATGCTAGGAAACTCAATCAAAAATAGCAAGAGCATTCGAAAGAACAAAGGGGATTCCTGCAGCATGCCATTTGCCAATATCAAGTGCCTCCAGAGAGTGGAGTACGAGCCCATTTTCCATTCTCTGCAGAGGCAGTGAACCATTGGAATCATCACCTTCGAAAGAGGATACTTCCATCTTAAGTTTCTTAGGGTTTCCTGTATCGGAGTCTTCGGTTTCTAAGTCTGCTTGATCTTATTCGGGTTCCTTTCTCTTCTTCTTGGAGGATGACGTCTCCTCAATTTCATTGCCTAACTTTTGAGATTCAGCAATTGGATTTTCTAGGGTTTGAGAGAGAGAGAGAGAGAGAGGTTGGGAAACAGAGGGGCAGGCGCGAGAGAGAGAGAGAGGATTTGGGTTTTAGAAGAGAGGCGGGCGCGAGAGAGATTCGAGGGATTTTGGTTGTGTGAGATGGGCTCGCGTGGGATTGTATTTGGGGGCGAGAGGGGGGGGTGACGGACGACACTTTTAAGTGCTTAGTTTTAGTCTTGTGGGGCCCACCGTGATGTATGTTATTTATCTACTCCGTTAATTCATTTTAAAAGATCATTTTAAGGGTTGATCCAAAAAATGAGTCAGATCGAAGTTGTAAGCGGACCACATAAAACATTAACGATAAAAATTTATTTTTTATTATTTCTTATGGTGTGGTCCACTTAGACCTTCAATCTACCTACTTTTTGGGCTCATCCAATGAAATTATATATCAAAATTTATGGACGGCTTAGAAAAAACACATATATTCCAATGGGCCCTATGGAGCCCTTAAACACCATCAATCTTTAATAAGATCCTAGCGGAATGTAGGTTTTAGATACAGATTAAGTAGGTTTTAGCTACGGATTAAATCCGTAGTAAATTAGCTATAGTTTATTTTCGTAGCCATAAACTTCAAAAGTCCATAGCCTTTGCTCGATTTTTTGGTAGTGGATGTGATATCTTCCCTTTGTGGCTTTGATGTGATATCTACCCTTTACGCATTTGACGTGATATCTGCCCTTTTACCTTATGTAGCTTTCATTTGTCGTAAGTGGCTTGATGGATTATTTATGTATATCTATGCGATGGTAAGATCCACTTGTGACACTACGATCGACCACTAGTCAGGGAGGTTACCATTAAACATCCTAATGTTGGAGTCCCATGAGCTAGGGATGGTAGAATGGGACATTATGTCGGAGCTGTCGGCCTATGCTGGGTGACAAGCCCCTCGTGGTGACCTTTGAGCTTTCTTAAATTGGCTTGTTGTAATCGAAATAATAATGGATGGGTTAATCATACATTCATAGCATACTGGCAATGACAGGTGGCTAATTTTAGATGTTGTAACACGTGTCCTTAAGCTTAGTGGGGTATCGGTTCGCTAGCTCCCAAACCATCGACCATTGACCTACGTACGTGATGTATAATGGCTTGGTCATTATGTTATACGTGATGTACGTACGTGATGTGCTGCGTTGATGACCGATCTTATGCATAGGTGACGAGCCTAAATCCGACTGAATGAGTATCCCCAAGTCGATGTGCATCATACATCCATGCATCTAAACGAGTCTGCATCATGTATTGTTTTGGATGCTTTATTCTTTAAAGCTACGTTTGACTAATGCGACAGTGTGTAATCTTGAGGGAAATTCACATTGAGCTGACCACTCATTCCTCAAATATATAATTGTACAAGTATTAGAGGTGGTGTCACGCCCTAAACTCGGAAGCCGGGCTCACAGAATTTTCGATCACCGAATCCAGTGCCGACAGCCTCCATAGTACCCCATTCTCGACTCCCAACACCCACATGCCATATTCCGATCCTGGGAACCTAAAAGGAGGATTTTCAATAAGAATTTTTGTAAAGGAGCATAACCACAAGCATAACCAAGTTATAAAATAACATCATCACATATCCATTATAATAAAACATTTGAGTAGAATGCGGAAGGAAAATATACAGCTATAATGAAACTTCAAAAAGATTGCCGCACACTCCCACCTCAGCGCTGCTGCATCCTAGCGTCACATGAATGCAACAGTTGTGCATAAGCTTACAATGAAGCTTAGAGGGTGTGTGCGTATGTGCGCAATGCATGTACCAAGCATGCGATATTAGAGTAAACGGGAATACTGGCAAGTCTATGAATGCTATCGGCCATACCAAGGCTATACGATGCAAGGCCTATGTTGCTAAATGTCATATGTAAGATGCAATGCAAGCATGTCAGTCCTCATCGAGCCCACATGTAAATATAGTTCATCTCTAGAACATCACAGGGGTCTAGTACACTCAATAATGGTTGCCGCCTCCCTACCCGCACAACTAGCGAGTGGAAAAGATCTCACTACCCACCTAGCCAGTAGTCTACCAATACATACCTGACTCGTCGATAGCAGACCCATTTACAAGCTAGTCAGACCCAGCATAACTTACAGACCCCTCACTCGGGCGGATAAGGCTACACCCCCTTCACAACCGACCATGACACAGTGAGAGACGCGGCCTACTGGTATTTGGCACCTGTGCGCTCATGTATCCACTCGGTCTAGATTTAAGCATCTCCTGGTACCAAAAGGGTTCCAGGACTTTCACCCAAGGACATCCTAAGTGCCCCACAGTGCTAGAACTAAATATTTTCGGTGTCTAATCTGACCATCTACGATATGCTTGTAGAGGCCATAGCCCTGATATCGCTAGGGCGCCAAGTGATCATGTCACAGAAAATGCGAGATGCATGAGTCATACCATCCAGTCATGCATCAAACCTACGCATACTGCACGATCATGTGAGGCAACTCCGTCTCACAAGGAGTCCCCTAAATAACTCAGCCTAACGGCAAATGCTATGATCATACTGGCATGTATCATGATGTAATACTAAGCATGTTCTCAATTTGTCTTACTAGACTAAGTACACTAGCATGATTATCAGATATAAACAGTAATCGGCCCAAATACAGGATGGGGTCCACAGAGGGATGGTGGATCTAGCCCAAACATCCAAATTGACTCTAAACAGTGAATATACCAAATTTGATACCACATATTCTTCCATCTGCAATAAGGGGTGATGATGTGCTCTCAATGGATGGCCTAGGTGACATACTTACACCAAGAATGGGCCTGAGGGTAAGGCTAATGACTATACACAAGGTGATTTGAGAGGGTGAAACTATGTACAACAAGTGGGCTTCCTCACCCTCTCTTATCATGCAATAAATCGGGCCTTCCTATGAGGCCCGATCCATGCACAAGGTGGGATCCAAGGTTTGGATAATCCTACAAGGTATGGTGGAAAGCACCATCATCAATGGGGGCCTAATGGCTATCATTAACATCGATGGGGACCCAACGTTTTGGGTTAGCCGAATAAGGTAAGGGTGGAAATGGGCTTAACAATGGGCCCTAGGAAGGTTTACAATAGTGGACATTTAACCACCATTGTCTCCTAGTGCACGGTCCACTTGGGGTTAGAATCTGAATCAAACGAGGCCCTCGGCCTTTAAAATCTCTAGAAGGGCGGAAGGACCGTGTTTGCACATCACTCATACATGGTGGGCCTCACGAGGTAGCCCCATAATGGGCGTATAATTCATACATCATGGTGGGCCTGTATAAGGCAGCCCATGGTCCGTATAATTTAATGGATAGTGTGCATCACACACATTATGATGGCCTCTCACATCACAATGGGCCCTTGCTGGATGTCCAGCCCACCCAACGAGCAGGGCCTCTGGACATCCAGTGAATGGATGGCCTGGATACAACATATACTTCACAGTGGCCTACACATTGTAGATGGGCCCCACCAGATGGACAGTGTGGATATAATACATACAACAGGGTGAACTTGCTGCTGGACGGTCAGTCCAGTAGTGTCCCAACCCTACTGGGAATCCAGACAGAGGCATGATGTGGACTGAAACACATACATGGTGGGTCCCATTAGATATGGGCCACCCAGGGATCGGGTCCGTCACTAGTGAACGATCAACTGCTGGACGGTCAGTCGAACTGCGCCATGGCCTAGCTGGGCATCCTATTGATGGACGACCTGGATAAAAACACATACATGGTGGGTCCCATTAGATGTGGGCCATCCAGGAGGTGGGTCGGCCACTGGGCCTCCAACAAACATCACAGTGGGCCTAAAAGTTTCAAATGGTGGGCGTTAGCCCACTGCTATCTGCTGGGTCAACTGGGTGTTGGATCTGCTTCATTCCTTGGCCCATGCCCTGAAAAATTGGATGGACAGTGAGGATATAGTGCATACATCAGGGTGGGGTCCATGTGTGTGAACCACCAACTTAAAAATCAAGCAGACATTTGTGGTTATCCCCTCATTGGGGCCTGTATGACCATCGGTCACACGGGCCACAACAAGGCAACAAGGTGGGCTGGCCAGGTGTCCAGAAATCTGGACAGCAAGGTTGTCCCACCTGCTGGATGGTTTGATCATCCATATACTCATCAAGTGGGCCAAAAAAGATGGAAGAGAGGGAGGGAGAGAGAGAGAGAGAGAGAGAGAGAGAGAGAGAGAGAGAGAGAGAGAGAGAATCAAGTGGTGGAGGGAACTTTGCCACTATGAGCTCCCTTGCCATATAATACATATAACAAGATGGGCCTTAAAATATGTGGGCCCTCAAATTTGTAAATCAAGGTGAGGATGCCATCCCCACCATAAAATCAAGGGTTTGGGTGACCTCTACATATTGGTCATCAAATAAACATTATGGTGGGGTCCATGGAGAATGGCCTCATCATGGATTTACACATATGTATCATGGTGGGCCATTGGCCACACCTTGGGTCCAAAATGGAATCCATACCATTAATCGGTATGCCCCACTTGGCTCATAACTAAAAACTACAATCTAATCCTATAAACACTCACCTATAGCTCTTCTTCTTAGTTCCTTGAAATCCTTAGCTCCTAAGCTTCCACTTTAATGGTGGATGATGAAGATTTGATGGTAGGGAGATGGGTCTTGCTTGGGTCCTTCCTTTATCTCCTTAAATCTTCTCTCCTCTTGGTTGCTAGGGAATGATTAGAGAATGAGAGGAAATGGGATGGGATGGGATGGATTGAAATGAGAGAGGAGGGATGGGTTGTGTAAGGGAGGTGACATGGAAAGCATTGGTTAAGTTGAGTTTCAGATAAGAGGGGATGGGTTGCTTGACTTGGTCGGAAGAGAGGCATGGATTTGTACTTGACTAGTTGATGTAAAAGGATGGGTAGAGATTCCTCTCCCAATGGAATCTATCAGGATTTGCAACGTGCAGTGTTTCCTCAAAGTATATGTGAGCTCACAACTCTAGCTTAGGTATCGCATTAGTGTGCAAGGCATGGTGTTGGAACCGCGGCGACGGTGTAGTTACAAGGGTATAAGTTTCGAGTCAAGTTGACTCTGATCTTCGAGGTGCGTCTTAGGGTCACGCGCAATCACTATCTATAAGTCACGGGTCACCGGAATTCGACGGAGAGGATCGTGGGAGTTAGTAGAATGGTATGGTACAAGGATACGGGCCTTACAGGTGGCTTAAATAATATGCATGTTCAGACTTGATGAGAAGCAGGGTACAAGTGCTAGGGATGCATGACTGTATCTACCAAGAGAAAGCTGCGCAATCTTGCCGCTCAAATTTATGTGCATTTTATTATTTCTCATGTGTAAATTATGTAATTCTTGTATTTGTTAATATAGAGACATTGGTTTGTATAAGTCATTATGGGCAGCCGCTCGTATATTCTAAATGCAAATAAAATTTTCTTTTATGTTTGATTAATCCATCTTTCTCTAAAATGCTAACTCTGAAAGAAAAAACAAAATAAAAAAGATACTTGATTTTGACTATCTTTAAAGGTTAACACTCGGATTTTTGAAGAAAAAGTCATATATTCGGGTTCTGAAAACCCGAGGCGTTACAATCATTTTTTCTTCCTCCAGGTCCTTGGACTTTTCAGCCCTTACCGGAGTAGATTTGTCAATTATTTTTCCACTCCTAAGAGTGGTGATAGACTTGGCCTGCTCCATTAGATTTGAAGAGCTTGGTTCACTAACTCCGTATCGCGGTTTAGGACTAGGGATAGGTTGAGCTGGAAGGATCCCTTTCTCCATAAGCGTAATACGTGAGTCTATCTTTTGTATAGCCTTTGTAAGTTCTTGTAAGGCTTGGAGAGTACTTTTCTAGATAAGCTGTTGAGTTTGTGTGGGATTTTGAACTGATTCCTCTTGAGGGTTTCCCTTGATTCAAGAATTGGTTAGGGATTCCTTGAGGAGTAGCAGTTTGTCCATTCCTCCAGCTGAAGTTTGGATGATTTCTCTAATTTGAATTGTATGTGTTTGAAGTAAGTTGATGAGGGTGGAATATTACATATTAGACCCCGATTAGTACCTAATTTTACGTACATGCTAATGCTTAACGTTATATTTTAATCGTGTTTTTGATGTAGGGTGTAATCAAGAGCTTGGGCTGAAAAAGGCTACTACAAGCATGGAATTGATGCTCTGAAGTAACCAAGGCAATGGACGGGATTCCAGAGGACCAAGATTGATGGATTTACATGACAGAGATCCAAGGAAATCAAGCTATTCACATTAAAGAGGTCCGAAAATAGTCCAGAATGAAAGATCAAATGGTTCCAACCATCCATTCGGGTCGAAACTTCATACATAGGATGGAGGCCATAAATTAACCATACATATTACAATTCAGCCATTGGATCACTATGGAAGTGGCCCAACAGACAAATCAACCCCTTAATTCCTTAAGTGGGGCCCATATACGATTTGGATATGCTTTAAAGTTAGTCTCAACCCGTTTTAGGAGGTGAAAAAACATATGATCGGTGCAGATTTCTTGTTTACATCGCAGTGGACCCCACATGTATAGCATGTACATAAAGCACATGTGCACTGGCCGTGCACCGAACCGAAGAAATTGGTCAAAGTCGGTGTTGACTGACTCCTCACGCAAAACGGCAACTGCCGTTACAACATTAACGCTGTCTGAGAGTCGGTTGCTATTGTGGGCCCCACCCATTGTCCACATGGACAATCCAAACCATTCATTAGAGTCCCTAGATCCTTCTCATCTATGCCTAGGTGAAAGAATGGAATGAGACAATGAAGATTGGTTTTTAGCCGTTCAAGCACAGGACGGACGGCGGAGCAGAAATCAGGTGGGCCGCATTAGTGGACATTTAAAACTGATCATGTCCGACCAATTTTTTTAGGGCAATCCAATGGACGGTATGGATTTATCAAACGACGCTGAGCATGGGCCCCACCATAATCACAACGCAGACGGCGTGCGTAGGTCCAGTTTTCGCATCCGAATGACGTCTGATTTTGTGGGCTGTTATATGATCCCAATGACGACCGGATGCATGATCCAGACCGTTTAGAAGATTCATCAGGAGGCCAATGCCTTAGCTTAGGTGTCTGAATCAAGTTCAGAACGTGCACCATCTCGAAAACTAACTCCAAACGTGACTGTTTCCGCGCTTTCGATGCGAAAACATCAAGCTGCGAAAGTGGAGTCGGTTCTCCACTCCAACCGACCTACACCTACTATAAGAGGGCCTGAGACGTCTGGAAAAGGGGGGGGAGCAGATCCAGAGTCGAGGAGAGTTTGGAAAAGAGAAGAGAAAGAGAAGAAAGAGAATAAAGATGAGAGAGAGAGAGAGGAAGAAAGATGGGAGATCCTTATGTTTCTCTTTTCTCAATCTTATTTTTCCTTCTTTCTAATTGATTCCATGGATAGCTAATTTTTTTAGCTAGGGCTGAGATGAAACCCCTAATTTGAATGACTCTTGTTTATTATTGATTTCATCTGAATTGATTAATTTGTTTCTTTCTCTAGTGTGCTTAATTGAAAACTCTGTACTTTTCCATTCTATGAGCTTAACCAAAGTCTAGATGTGGATGTTGTTAGGAATCTTATTCTAGGTGCTTGTGTCTGACCATGAACAAGTTCCTTATAGAGAAAGAAATAGGAATTACATCTCTTCATGCCTGACCATGGATGGAAAGATGTGAACCTTATGCTTTAAGGGATTATATATTTTGTGTGCCCGACAAAGGACACAGAGTGTGCTTTATTTATTAAATTTATATCAATATAAATTAGGGTGAATCAACAGGTAAAACAAGGGTCAGGATAATTAGGGGTGGATTCAAAAGTCCTAGTATTCTCCTTGGTTGAATTTTCCTTATTGCTCTCGGCTATTTTTCATAGATTTGTGTTAGTAGTTCGCTAAACTATTTGTTGGATTAGTTAAGAAGAATCGTAAATTTCGAATTGTGACAACCAGTCCTCGTTGGAACGATCTCATAATACATACCATATCTACATTTGATTCGTATACTTGCGAGTTTAAAATCATTTAAATCAAGTTGGTTTATATAAAACATCAAGTTTTTGGCGCTGTTGCCGGGGACTATTTTGGTCCAAATTGGATTTAGGATTCTCTCTTATCATAATTCCTAACCCTAGGATTTTTTTTGCATCATTTCATAAATTTTAGAAAACTTAATTTATTTTTGTCTTTATTTTCTACAGGAACTAAGGAAGCTGAAAAAAAGAAAATTGTCTTCAAAGTGAAGGAGGAGCTCCCAATTCTTTGGAAATCAATCATCTCCTTTTCCAGGTTCTTTCTTCCAATTCTTGTTTGCGTAGTTTCATCTTGTTTTTAGGAATTCATTATTTTTAGCTGTAGTTTTATTTCTCTTAGGTTGCATCTTAATTTAGTTTAGCTTTCTTTCCTACATTGCAATAACTCAGTTTATGTTAGGACATAGATCTTTAAACATAGAACTAACGCCTTTTGATCCTGAAATAGAAAGAACATTTCGTAGAAGATTGAGAAATATTCCATTTGAAATGGCAGACGAAAATGAAGTTAAAACTCTTAGGGATTATTCAACTCTTGTACAATTTAATGCACCTTCATGCATAGTGTTGCCAACCACTACGGCAGCACACTTTGAACTTAAACCTGGGGTTATACAATTATTGCCCTCCTTTTATAGTTTAGATAAAAAAGATCCATATCATCACGTGAAAGAATTCCTAGACATTTCCTCTACCTTTAGGTTCCAAAACTTTTTAGATGATTCGATCCGTTTGCGCCTTTTTCATTTTTCTTTGAAGGATAAGGCAAAATCATGGTTGAATTCTCTAGGAGTTGGGTCTATAACTACATGGGACCAATTGTCTAAGAAGTTCTTAAACAAGTTCTTCCCTATTCATAAAACTAATGCTCTTCGTAGAGAAATTACTAATTTCACACAAAAAGAGGGTGAGCACTTTCATGAATGTTGGGAAAGATGGAAGGACTTGCTTCTTAAATGTCCACACCATGGTTTTGAGAAGTGGCAACAGGTTCAATACTTTTATGATGGTCTGACACCCAAAAACCGTCGCATGGTTGATGCCACCAGTAAAGGGTCATTCATAACCAAAAGTGATGTCGAAGCTTGGAATTTCTTTGAAACATTGTGTGAAAACTCCTAGCAATGGGACTATTAAAATAGAGGTGAAAGAAGTCCCCAACCACAAAACAAAGGTGTTATATATAAGCTAGGAGTCACGCCAGATCTTTATGCCAAGATTGATAGCCTGACAAAGAAAGTTGATGCTTTGATGCTAAATAATGAACCTCCACAAACAATTCAAATCGAGTCATGTGTCATATGTTCCAGTCCCACCCATTCTACGCAGTCTTGTCCATCTGGTGCAGCATTTCCAGAATTTCTCTCTGAACAAATGCATGCTGTGAACACCTATCAGAGAACTGGGAATGATCCTTACTCAGACACCTACAACCCAGGGTGGGCTAGACATCCAAATTTTTCTTAGGCAAAAGGACCACAACAAGGAGGACCATCTGAAAATCCTCCTATGCAGCCTTACCCCTAAGTTGGTAGTCAATAACTTCAACAGTTTCCGCAATATCAACAACTTCCTTCACAATCACGGATACTACATCTTGAAGATACGCTCAATCTTTTTATGCAGAGTTCTCTTCAGTTTCAAAAAAACACCCAACAAATTTTACAAGCTGACCAGCAAAGCTTACATGGAAATGCGCAATCCATTGTCAAGCTGGAAGTATAGATGGGTCAACTGGCTACCGCATTGAGAGTGAGAGAGAAGGGCAAGTTCCCTAACCAACCTACGGCAAGTCTTAAGGGACAGTATGAGATTGACTCTATTTCAAACCAAGAACAATATTATGAGCAAGCCAAATCAATCATTACTCTTAGGTCTGGCAAACAGATTGAGAACAAAGTAGAGATGCCTAAGGAAGAATCAAATTCCAAATCAGAAGATTAAAATGAAGCAGAGAGACATACTAGTGCATCCAAAGTCCAAAAGCACTCTGACTCTTCAAGAACTACTCATGTGTCATCCTATGTGCCTAAAGCACCTTTTCCTCAACATCTGGCACCAGTTAAGAAAGGAAATAACTTTAATGATATATTGGACATGTTTAAAAAAGTACAAATTAACATTCCGTTGCTTGATGCTATCGAGCAGGTCCCTGCTTATGCTAAGTTTCTTAAAGATTTATGCACTTAAAAGCGTAAGTTGAATGTTCACAGGAAGGTCTTCCTTATGGAGTAACTCAGCTCCATGATTCAACACAACACCCCTCTAAATTTAGGGATCTAGGAGCTCCTACCATTTCTTGTGTCATGGGAGATCATAAGATTGAGAAGACATTGCTAGATTTAAGGGCGAGCGTTAATTTGTTGTCATATTATGTATATGAGCAACTAGGACTTAGTGAGCAGAAATCAATCAAACTAACACTACAACTAGCTGATAGATCTGTCAAGGTGCACCATGACACTACAACTAGCTGATAGATCTGTCAAGGTGCCCCATGGTGTTATTGAGGATGTGCTAATCTAGGTTGATAAGTTTTATTTTCCAGTGGATTTCATCATTTTAGATACTCAACCCGTCCAGAATCCTACTAGTCAAATCCCGGTTATCCTGGGACGTCCATTCTTAGCCACATCCAATACTATCATAAATTGCAAGAATGGAGTTATGAAGTTGTCTTTTAGTAACATGAAGATTAAATTCAATGTTTTTAATGCTGGACAACAACCGTCAGACTCGGATAATATATTTGAAGTGAACATGATTGAGAGTCTAGTGCATGACTCTTTCCTTAAATTGTCCGATGACGCTCTTGAGACTTGTTCCATCCAAGAAGTCAATGCATTACTTGACTCTAATCCTATCATGGATACTATAAAATGGAAAGCTAAAGTAGAACTTCTTCCACCATCTGAGTCTAAACTAGTCCCGTCTATTAAGAAACCACCCAAACTTGACCATGGTTGACTTAGATTGATTGATTCATGATCCATGGTTGCTTGCATTGCTTGTCTGGCTGAAGACGTTAAACTTAGCTCTCCTAGGAGGCAACCCAACTATTCATTTTATTTCTTTTTCCTAGTTACTTAATTCAATGTTTCTGGGTAACATTACTGCAAACCCTCACAAGACTACAACTCGTCCACTAGGGGCAACCTAGGGGTATAAAGCTTGTTGCATATGCTAAATGCAATCGAGATACTTGCGAAAGTGGTGTAGGTAGGGTTTTATTTTTGTTATTTTTGTTTTGTTTGAGGACTAGCAAAACTAACCCTATATTAGGTTAGTTTGCTTTTGTTGGTTTCTCTCTTATATGAACATGCTCTCACGTTGATATATTTGGAAAAGCCTCTCGATTTCTTCGTCCAGGTACTCTCTTTCCATCACTTCTCCTTTAATTTCGTTGTCCCATGTGCATTGTATGCTCATTTCTTTTACATTGAGGACAATGTAGATTTTAGGTTGGGGGTGGGAGATTAGGTTACCTAATCAGTATTTTCTTGGTCTTGAGCAAAATTGTGAAATTTTTTCAATTTTTCTAGAATTTCTTGTGAATTTGAAGTGATTTTGACGGCCATCTTAGATTTATAATTAAAAGATACATGATGTTGGTAATTTATGACTCTTGTATTCAGTTGTCTGTTAGATTTCATAGTTAAGTTCGAGTTATTAATCCATGATTAGAAGTTGTAAACATTGATTAAGTCATGATTTCACATATCACATCTCGCTTACACATTAAGGTTCCGGTTCGATATTGAATGATTAACTTGGTAATCACAAAGCATGAAAGGAACCAGCTTAAAAAATTTTTTAGCATCAGTTTATAAAAATGAATTGAAAGGGTTAGTCGAATAATCTTCACCATAGGTTTGCTCCCTATAGATGAAGATTTGATTTCCCAAGGTTGACATTCGGAACAGGCTGGGCTACTGGTTTTCACTATAGGTTTGCTCCCTATAGGTGAAGATCTGATTCCCTTCGGCGTTGCTTTAAATTTTTATTTTTTTTTAAGTCAAAATCTGGAAGAATGAAAGAATAATCTGTGAGGCAAGTTTAGTTTTTGGGTGTCCTGAATGCTCTTGTTGCTTACCAATGGTATAATGAAATGACGAACTGAATTTTAATGATGATAAGCTGAGATTGACTATACACTCATGAAACTCAATGTTTAAAATTATTCTAACTAATGGATTAATATTTTGAACTTGATTATGAAGTTCACCGTGAGCTTGATTCCAGGAGAAAGTACTGCTTACCATTTATGAATCTTAGAATTCTCGTATCTGGATTGTTTCCCAAAATCACTCAAGTTTTTAGAAATTATCCTGTAATTCTCAATTTATTTTTCGCATACTTTGCTCAGGACTAGCAAAGTGTTGGTTTGGGGTTGTGATGAGGGTCAAATATTACATATTAGACCCTAATTAGTACTTGATTTTACGTACATGCTAATGTTTAACGTTATATTTTAATCGTGTTTTCTTATGTAGGGTGTAATCAGGAGCTTAGGCTGAAAAAGGAAACTACAAGCATGGAATTCATGCTTGAAGTAACCAAGGAAATGGACGGGATTCCAGAGGACCAAGATTGATGGATTTACATGACAGAGATCTGAGGAAATTAAGCCGTTCACATTAAAGAGGCCCAAAAATGGTCCATAATGCAAGATCGCATGGTTCCAACCATCCATTCGGCTCGAAACTTCATACACGGGATGGAGGCCATAAATTAACTGTACATATTAAATTTCAGCCATTGGATCACTATGGAAGTAGCCCAACAGACAGATCAGCCCCTTAATTCCTTAAGTGGAGCCCATCTACAATTTGGATATGCTTCAAAGTTGGTCTCAACCCATTTTAGGAGGTGACAAAACATATGATCGGTACAGATTTCTTGTTTACATCGCAGTAGACCCCACATGTATAGCATGTGCATAAAGCACATGTGCACTAGCCGTACACCGGACAGAAGAAATTGGTCAAAGTTGGTGTTGACTGACTCCTCACGCAAAACGGCAACTGCTGTTACAATGTTAACATTGTCCGAGAGTCGGTTGCTGTTGTGGGCCCCACCCATTGTCCACATGGACAATCCAAACCATTCATCAGAGTCCCGGGATCCCTCTCATCTACGCCTAGGTGACGGAATGGAATGAGACAGTGAAGATTGGTTTTCAGCCGTTCAAGCACAGGACGGACGGCGGAGCAGAAATCAGGTGGGCCGCATCAATGGACATTCAAAACTGACCATGTCCAACTGATTTTTTGAGGGAAATCCAATTGACGGTATGGATTTATCAAACAACGCTGAGCATGGGCCCCACCATCATCACAGCGCAGACAGTGTGTGCAGGTCTGGTTTTTGCGTCCGGACGACGTCTGATTTTGTAGGTGTTATGTGATCCCAATGTCGACCGGATGCATGATCTAGACTATTCAGAAGGTTCATCAGGAGGCCAATACCCTAGTTTAGGTGTCTGAATCAAGTTCGGAAAGTGCATCGTCTCGAAAACTAACTCCAAACGTGATTGTTTCCGAGCTTTCGCTGCGAAAACATCAAGCTGCGAAAGTGGAGTCGGTTCTCCACTCCAGCTGACCTACACCTACTATAAGAGGGCCTGAGACATCTGGAAAGGGGGAGGGGAGCAGATCCGGAGCCAAGGAGAGTTTGGAAAAGAGAAGAGAAAGAGAAGAAAGAGAAGAAAGAGGAGAGAGAGAGAGAGAGAGAGAGAGAGAGAGAGGAAGAAAGAAGGGAGATCCTTATATTTTTTCTCTCAATCTTATTTTTCCTTCATTCTAATTGATTCCGTGGATAGCTAATTTTTTTTAGCTAGGGCTGAGATGAAACCCCTAATTTAAATGACTCTTGTGTATTGTTGATTTCATCTGAATTGATTAATTTGTTTCTTTCTCTACTGTGCTTAACTGAAAACTCCGTACTTCTCCATTCTATGAGCTTAACCAAAGTCTAGATGTGGATGTTATTAGGAATCTTATTTTAGGTGCTTGTGTTTGACTATGAACAGGTTCCTTATAGAGAAAGAAATATGAATTACATCTCTTCATGCCTGACCATGGATGGAAAGATATGATCCTTATGCTTTAAGGGATTATACATTCTGTGTGCCTGACCAAGGAGTGTGCTTTATTTATTAAATTTATATCAATCTGAATTAGGGTGAACCAACAGGTAAAACAAGGGTCAAGATAATTAGGGGTGGATTCAAAAGTCCTAGTATTCTCCTTGATTGAATTTTCCTTATTGCTCTCGGTTATTTTTCATAGATGTGTGTTAGTGGTTTGCTAAACTATTTGTTGGATTAGTTAAGAAGAATCGTAAATTTCGAATTGTGACAACCAATCCTCATGGTAACGATCTCGTAATACATACCATATCTACATCCAATTCGTATACTTGCGAGTTTAAAATCATTTAAATCAGGTTAGTTTAAATAAAATATCATGAGTTCTTTGAAAGGCTTTTGGTAGTTGTTCACGGCATTCGAATGCTCATTCAGTGTTTCTTGAAAAGCTTGTATTGTTGAACAATTTTCAGTTGTATGAACGTTACAAGCACAAATACCACAGGAAACTTCCTTATCCTTATCCTTATCCTTCTTAAGTTTCATAGACTCGAGTTTCCTTGTGAGACTGGCCACTTTAGTATTTAGATCGTCTTCCTCTTTCAACAAGTATATTCCGCCCTTCGCCTTTGATTGAGTAGGCTTATAAGTTTTGTTAGGTCTTAGGGAGATGTCCCATGATTGTGCGGTTTCAGCGAGTTTGTCAAAGTAATCCCACACATCATCAAAATCTTTGTTCATGAATTCCTCATTGCACATTGTCTCGATGAATTGGCGCATGAAAGATGTCAGTCCTTCATTGAAGATAATTGTTATGCACCATGTTTCAAAACCGTGTTGTAGGCATGAACTGACAAGATTCTTATACCACTCCTAACATTGGAAGAATGTTTCATCTTCCTTTTGGGCAAAGTTCATGATTGACTTTTTGATGGTGTTCGTCTTATGATATGTGAAGAATTTTTTTATGAACTCCCTTGTCATGTCATTCCATTTGTCAATAGATAGTGGGTGTAGTGAATGCAACCATGTCTTAGGTTTTTCTTTTAAGGAGAAAGGAAAGAGTTTCAGCTTGATCGTGTCCTCAGAAACATTAGGATAATATAAAGTGGATATTATCTCGTCAAAATATTTCAAGTGTAGATATGGACGTTCAGATTCAAGTCCATGGAACTTTAGAAGGAATTGGATCACTCCTGGCTTGATATCTATATTTCCTGTATTTTCTGGAAAAATCATATAAGAAGGTGTGCTCACCCCCACCAGTTATAAATAGTCTCGTAAAGTATGAGGCCGGGTGCATGATGAACCTCATTCTCATCTTAGGTCTCCTCAACTGGAGGTTGAGGTTGATTTGCAGATTGATTAGCAGTCATCGCTTCTATTGACTCTGAGGATCTTAGGTGGTATCTAATCCTGTGATGAATAGGCAACTCTTCGACTAATCCTCCTTCACTTAAAAGATGTAAATTGTTGTCACGAACCCACTTGAGCATGAAACACTCTCAGCTTCAAAGTACAAAATTTAACCTAAAATCTATGAATTGAAAAATATAGCAAATAAGAAGTAAGTGAGAGAGAGAGAGAGAGAAAGAGTTAGAACGAAGTTACCAGATAGGAGATGCTAGGTTAAGATCCTACAAAGCAGAGAACAAAGTTAGTTTCTAAAAACAAAGAAGAAAAATTCCTAACATAAAAGAAAAAAAAAAAACAGAAAGTTAATCCTAATCTTAACGTAATTCTCAAACTAATTAAATTCAGAAAAGCACATCCGTAGTCCCCGACAACAGCACCAAAAACTTGTTTAAAACCCCAAGTATAGGGTCGTGATGTAGTAATAATCTCGGTGAGACTAAGGTCGAATCCACAGGGACTAAACTCGTACATTTCTGAAAATAACTAGAAGAAGATGTAAATCTAATTTTGAATAATTAAAATAGTAATTGTGAAGGATGTAATGAAAACTTGTGAATTTAAAGGGGGGAACTAGGGTGTCAAGGATCCACTTGTAGCTAATGGGATGCTATCTTACTTAATTCAAGAGATCCAATTGGAATCAGTTTATCTTATCCAGTTGGAAGGAGTGATGATCGAATCTCTAAACTTCTCATTGATCTAGCCTCAATGGAAGAAAATTGTAAAGATTTGGAAGGGATTTCGTCACCAAACCTTGCCCAGGAGACAATGAAAAACAATAGAATTTACCAATCCCACAATCTCAAAGAAAAAAAAAAAGAAGATACTCAAAGATATCGCAATGTCTACTGAAAAATGAAAGTATTCCTTAAAATCAACTAGAAATCAATCAAGTTCAACATAAACATGAATCAAAGTAAAGTAAACATCCCAATCACGCTACAAGCTTCACCTCTTAGCCCTAGCTAAGATGTTTAGCCAACCATATACATGATTGAACTAAGAACTCTTAAATAAGACATAAAAACCACTAAGGAAGAAGAAGAAAAACTCTTGGCGATAACATTCCACCCTTTTGCTCTACTCCTTAAACCCTAAATGATACCTAGGAAAGTCCTAGGGACTCCTATTTATACTTGTGAAGCTCCACCTTACACACCGACTTGGAATTATCGTAAACCGATCGCAAAACCGCCTCAATTTATGCAACTGCGCTATACATCGGTCAGACCAAAGTCGAATCTAAAGTCGAGTCCAAATTTGGAAAGGATTATGTTTCAGCAATTGCCTGATTTCGGTCGAACCGAGCTGGGTTCAATCGGATCGAACTTAAGTCGTTGGTCGGACCAAATTAATCTTCGGTCGATCCGAATTAACTCCAAAATTCATCGTTCTTTATTGGAGCTTTTTGTGCATTTTTGGTCGCACCAAATCGTACTTTTAATTGGACCGAACTGGGTTTTGGTCGGACTGAATTGTTCATCGGTTGAACTGAATTAACTTCTGAATTCCATCATTTGTCGCTGGATTGTTTTGTACAAGTTCTGTCGGATCAAACCTGTCTGTTTTCTGATACAGATTTTGCAATCTTTCACGTCCTTTCTTCAGCTTTTGTACTCGGTTTCCTTGGATCTTTGTCATGTGAATTCTTCACTCTTGGTCTCCTAAGATCCATCCTTTGCCTTGATGATTCTTAAACATTAAATCCATGCTTTTAGCATTCTTTTCAATCCAAGCTCTCAGATTCACCTTATAACATAAACATGTATAAAATATACCATTAAGCAATATCATATTCTTAAAATCAAGATATAAATAGGGGTGAATATGCAATATTTGACACAACACCCCTCCACACCAAATTCAACTAGCCACAAAAATATCATAACAAGCCTATTTATAATATATGAAGATTCAGAAATAGAGATAGTGCAATGAATTAGTAAGAAAGAAGAAGAGTAAAATGTCAGATTAAAAGCTCTGAAAGAAGAATAACTAAAATTTGCCATGAAGATAAGTAGGGAAGAGGTGGAGGCATATAGATATGGATGTCCTCCAAAATAACATGACGTCGAGGTAGGGTCGGGCATGGAAACAAAGAAGAGCCATAAAAGATCAAAGTTTCTCTCTGGGCTCTCCTCATTCTATACGATGTTGGGAACTCCTTAAAAATTGGCTTATAAAGACGGATTGAAAAAGTTATCTCAATCTATACAGGAACATGATGGTGAAGTTTCGCCACCTTCTAATTTAGAAGAAGTAAACAATTACCTATGAGAAGATAACATATCTGGATCTACAAACATATTTCCTGTCGTCGATGAAACTAAAAACGCATCAAGTGGGTGGGATGATGGAAGCGATGTTGATGGATCGAGTTCAGATGAAGGTGATAACTCTCTTATCCAACGGTCGGGAAGGCATTCCTTATATGAACCATCTTAACAAGATGTCGATGAATTTTGAGTGAGTATATGATTTTCTATTAACATTCTCATATTGTTATTTTGTAGCTTGTATTAACTTGTTATACACTGCTATTGCACCTATCTCAGTTATAACAATCTTGATTTTTATCATTTTAATTATTTTATAATAATTTGTAAATTAATATTAACTCGACTCGACCATACTGGATTAAATAGCTCGCTCGACCCGACTCGATCCCAGCTCGACTTGACTTAAACCAGCGAAACGATGTGAGCTAAAGGGGTGAGCTCGAAGATTGAGTCGAGTTGAACTTGAACTCAACTCGTGTATAGCTCTAACGAGACCAGAGATTTCACATGTAGTAGTTGTTGTGAGTAGATACATGGCTAATACCAACAAACAACATTAGGAAGCAGTGAAATGTTTAGTTCAGTATATACGAGGTACACTGGACTATGTCTTGACGTTTAAAAATTCGAAAGAAAATTTGATAGGATATGTGGATGTCGATTACGCAAGTAAGGTGATCAATTGGATGTCGAAACTTTAATCTGTGATTGCTCTTTCCACAACCGAATCTGAGTATATGGTGGTGACGAATCCGTTCAAAGAACTTGTTTGGTTGAAAGGAATAATAAATCAGCTTGGGATTCAGCAGGAGGTCGTGTCAGTTAATTGTGACAAGGAAAGTACAATTAACTTGGTAAAGAACTCAGTTTATCAATCATGTACTAAACATATTGATGTTCGTTATCACTTTATCCGACAAATGTTTGAGGAAGGCGGTGTGACTCTAAAGAAAATCCATATAAGCATGAACCCGACCAACATGCTTATAAAGGTAGTACTTATAAAGAAATTCAAGTTCTGTGCTACTTCTCTCAGCTTGGCGAAGGCTTAATAAAGACGAAGTGTGCACGAGAAGCAACGACGAAGTAATTATGATGGAAGGCGAATAAAGATGGTGATGACATATTGGAGTAATGGAGCATGAAGATTGAATCTGTGATAGATATTATTGTTAGATGTCTTCAATCTGACTGAGATCAAGGGTATGTCGATTCCATTGACAGACTATTTGATGTCATCGAGAAAATCTGAAAAAATCCATGTTACTCGCTGGACATTTTTGGAGTTAATACTCGATGCTATCAAAGGTGGCTTCGATGTCATCGACTGGTCTTCAATGCCTATGGATGCCATCAAAAGTCCTATTGATGTCATGCGTGGAACTGCATGGTGGGCAATTTGTTTCTAATTCTAATTGTGATAATATATATATATATATATATATATATATATATATATATATATATATATATATCGGGTGTAATCGGGATTAGGGTATTCTAAGTGAATGTTATTACATTCCTAAGGTGATCTAGAGTAAAGCTAGGATTTTGAGATAGGACTTTTGGATTATTAGGATCGGTAAGTCAATATATCTCTTGTAATATCATTTCCCAGTAGATTGTTTGTCGCCTTGTGCCATGGTTTTTTTTATGGAAGATTTTTACATGCAAAATTTCAAGTGTGTTTTTATTTGTGATTGATTTTACCTTGTTTGATTAAATTCAGATTTACTTACGTGCGTTCACCAACAGTTTGGTGGTATCCAAATGGGCCTTACTGTCATGTCCTAAAAAGAGGTGGCAAAACGGTTGGATGGGTTGGATATATCACATCCATCATAGTGGCCCTACCTAGGCCGCAGGAATGATGGGGCAGGCAATTGGGGCCGAGGTTTAACTGGCACACGTGTGACATAATCCATCAACTCAAGACGCCCAATACGTAAATGCACTTATTCGACATAGGCCCAGTCGGATGTGGATCAAGCCTACTGATGGTCGAGGCCTTGGAGCTTATGTGTCGAGCGGGCCTTGAGTCCTAGCATACCCTGGGGTAGACCCGGCCCACTGTCAACTGTAACTGCAGGTGTTGTAGAGGATTCTCGATCGTCAAACGTTCCCTAAATATCCAGTGGCCTTAGTGAGATTTACGTTTAGCAACTGAGCTCGACCAAGGCCCAGGCATGTCTATATGGCTTCTGATCTACATACCACTACATGTGTGATCAATGGGAGTACGGGTGAGATCTAAGCCATCCATAAGGAGGATTCAACCGTATAAATAACCTTGCTCAAAATTAATTCAGTCCACTCATCAGATGGGTCACACTTAATAAAACAAATGAGCAGTTTAAAAAACTCTACGAAGCTTTCCTAATCTGCCTGCAGCCTATCATGCTTGCCACCTAATGAGATGAAGCAGAATTTTGGTTCATGGAATCTGAAAAGAGGAGCCCACTGTTGTTTTTGAATTCTTAAATGATTAAGAAACAGGGTGGGATTTGTTTCCTATTCTGATTTTGATTCTTCCAAAGGCTATATTTGGGTGTAATCGGGATTGGGAGGGTGTAATCAGGATTGGGAGATAATTCCAAGGGTTTTTAATTCGTCCATAGGATTTCAAGGGTGTACCAAAGGTTAATTCGAAGTTGTTTGAATCAGGTAAGCTCTCTACTTTTGTAATTTTCTGCTTTCATAGTGACATCTGTCGCTTTGTGCTATGGTTTTTTTCCGAGAGGGTTTTTCACGTTAAAATTTGGAGCATTTGCATTGCGCTTTCTTGGTGCGATTGGATTACCCTACTTATTCATCTATATGTGCTTCCGCGGTCCCCCAACACCCACCTGATAGACAACCTGAAATCTCACATCAATGTGCCACACTACTAATAACCATTTGAGGAGCCGGACAACACAATTAAACTGGCTCAGCAATCAAGCATTGCCAAGAGAAATTCGAAGAGAGATCGAGACACACTACTTTCTTTCAAGCGATGAGTTTGGACTTGTTTATTGTTTTAATACTTCCTAGGAGGTGGTTGGGATGTTTTGGGACTCGGTTTATTTTGAAACTTAATTTTCTTTCTTTTGACAACCTGATGTTGAATTTAGTTGTGTAGGAAATTGGTGGTCAAGATTTAATGTTGGCTCTTTAGCCAATGGCTAGAATTTGAAGGACTAGTGTTTTGGCATAAAATAGGGAGAGCAAATGTAGAAGGCAGACTCTTGGATGTTCTTAATAAATTATTTGAGTTAAGCTTCTATCTATCCTTTTCCCTCACTCTGGCCTTGACAAATTCATTATTTGGGTTGAGTTGTAAGCTTGCAACTTGGCGTTTTTCCTCCTCATCTTGCTACATATATCGGTGCATCTGTGTTTCCTCTTCCTACTTATTGAGTGAGGGAGGCAGGCTGCATCAACTACCCATGTGGTGACATGTAGATGGTCTATCTCATTAGCACAAGCGAGCTTAGCAAAACCTCTTAGAAACCTATTATTGTGTGGTCTGCCTTGATTATTATTATTTTTCTTTAGTTACTTTCAAATAGAAAATAAACCAACTAATTTTAGAATGAGATTTGCTCCAATACATCCTCACATTAATACGGTGGGTTCAGACTGTTGGGGGGCCTTGCACAAAACCTTAGGATCTAGCCCTCCAGAACAAACCAAAATTATGGATAATAAAGCAATGAAAATAATCAATACATCAATCACACACCACACAAGAGATTTTTACGTGGAAAACCCTCAAAGAAGTAAAAAGCACGGGACCTCGTCCAGATCAACAATCCACTATGAAGTAGAACGTTTACAACCTTCTTCACTCACGCAGGAGTGGATGAACAATAAGAGAAATAGAGAAAACGAAGAGATCTAACCGATTATGAGGACATAGAAGCGCTAAAATATAAATTGCAAAGTAGAAAAACCTCCCCGAGCAGAACCTCCCTTCTATAAGCTTCCTATCTCTCTTTCTCCCTCTCTCTCACCTTTGATAGCCCTCTTGTATTTTTCTCATTAACACAATATATATAGAAAAATCCTAGGGACTCCTTTTTATAGTTTTAGGAAACTCCTTCCGCATTCTAGTTGCGAAAGGACTTGCGCATCCTAGTTGCGAAAGGACTTTGCGCATCCCAGTTGCGAAAGGACAACAGGTCAAAAAAACTCATCAAATCTCTCCCTTTTTGACCCAGGAGGGATTCACCTTCTTTAAGCCAACCAGGTTTCTACAAACCTCAAACTTGCCCTTAAACAAGGCCTTGGTCATTATATCTGACCCATTATCGTCCGTGTGGACTTCTCAAGTTGTAACACCTTCTGTTCCAAAGTATCCCTGATCCAGTGATACCGAATCTCTATGTGCTTTGACTTAGAATGCTGACTTGGATTCTTACTCAAGTGTATAGCACTCTGACTATCGCAATAGACCACGTGCTCCTCCTGCTTTAGGCTAAGTTCCTGTAGGAACCTCTTCATCCAAAGCATCTCTTTATATGCCTCTGTGACTGCAATGTACTCGGCTTCTGTAGTTGACAATGCTACGACCTTCTGTAACTTGTTCTGCCAAGAAACCGCTCCCCCTGCAAATGTGAACATGAACCCCGATGTAGACTTCCTGGAGTTTATGTCACCTGCCATATCTGCATCTCTGTAGCCCTCTAACACAGGTTTACCGTCACCATAGCATAGGCTCAACCTGGATGAGCCTCTTAGATACCGTAGTATCCATTTCACCGCTGCCCAATGCTCTTTTCCAGGATTGGCAAGATACCGGCTGACAACACCAACCGCATATGCTATGTCTGGGCGTGTACACACCATAACATACATCAAACTTCTTACCGCTGACGTGTAGGGTATCTTCTGTATCTCTTCCACTTCTGCCTTCGTTTTGGGACACTGCCTGTCGCTCAATCTGAAGTGACCATCTAGTGGAGTCGACAAGCTTTCACGCATTCATATTGAACCGCTTTAGGACTTTCTCAATATACCGCTCTTGTGACAATGACCAAAGCTTCCGCCGCTTACATCACGGGTTATCTCCATTTCTAGGATCTGTCTAGCCGGGCTCAAGTCTTTCATCGCAAAAGACTTGCCCAACTCCTGTTTCAGCCTGTCGATCTTCTTGATGTCTTTTCCCATGATGAGCATGTCATCAACGTATAATAGCAGAACTAAGAAATCACCATCTGAGAACTTACGCGTGAACACACAGTGGTCCGACTCCGTTCTGTCATACCCATGTTTCAACATAAACCAGTCGAACTTCTTGTACCATTGCCGTGGAACTTTTTTCAGCCCATACAAGCTCTTCCTCAGCCTACACACCATATGCTCCTTGCCTTTGACTTCGAACCCCTCTGGTTGGTGCATGTAGATCTCTTCTTCCAGGTCACCATGGAGAAAGACAGTTTTAACATCTAACTGCTCTATCTCCATATCCATGCTAGCTGCCAACCCAAGCAACACCCGTATGGATGTCATCTTCACCACTGGTGAGAATATCTTCTCGAAGTCTATGCCTTTTCTCTGATCAAACCCTTTCACCACAAGTCTGGCCTTGAACCTCGTCTGTAAATTCTTCTGCTCAATCTTCTTTCTGAATACCCACTTGTTGCTCAGAGCTTTCTTTCCCTTAGGAAATTTCACCATGTCATAGGTGTGGTTCTTATGCAAGGATTTCATCTCCTCTTGCATAGTTTTCAACCACTCCCCCTTATGCTCGTCGGCTAGGGCCTCAGAATAATCTTCTGGCTCTCCCCCATCGGTTAGCATAATGTACTCATGCGGCGAGTACCTCTTGGACGGCTGTCTGTCCCTAGATGACCTCCTCACCTGTGGCTCAACAGGTGAATCAAGTGGGGGCTGCTCCCCTGGTCCATCTTCTGAAGGAACTCTCTCATCCTCTGCACCTTGCTGTACTCTCCCGTCATCAGGCACCACGGGAAGAGTAATCGGATCCATGTCCTCTAGCTCACCTGAACTAGGCTGGTTCTTCTCTGGCTTACCAATGTCTTCGATACACTGATCTTCAAAGAAAACCACATCTCTGCTCTTGACGAGCTTCTTCTCGGTCGGATCCCATAACCTGTAACCGAATTTTTCATCACCGTACCCTAAGAACACACACTGCCTGATCTTTATATCGAGCTTGGACCTCTCGTCCTTTGGTACGTGAACGGATGCCCTTCATCCAAACACCCTGAGATGACTATACGATGGATCCTGTCCAGTCCACACCTTCTCAGGTACTTCTCCATTCAACGGGGCTGATGGAGACTTGTTTATCAAATACACCGCTGTGCGCATTGCTTCTCCCCAGAACGTCTTGGGCAACTTCGCATGGGATAACATGCATCTGATTCTCTCAACAATGGTGCGATTCATTCGCTCAGCTACACCATTATGCTGGGGGGTCTTGAGAACCGTCTGTTCATGCTGTATACCCTGGGACTTGCAATACTCGTGAAAGTCACCAATGTATTCACCACCACTGCCAGTGCGGATGCACTTCAATGGTCTATCTGTCTCTCTCTCGACCAAGCATGAAACAACTTAAACACACCAAAGACATCATCCTTAGATTTCAAAGCATAAACCCAAACCCTCCTAGATGCATCATCTATAAAAGTAACAAAATACAATGCCCCACCCAAGGTTTTTGTCCTCATAGGACCACAAACATCAGAATAAACCAAATATAATGCATGCACTTTATTAACATGAGAAACAGTTTTAATAAATGAAACTCTATGTTGTTTCCCTGATAAACAATCAAGACAGGTTTTGAGAGGTGTACCTGTCACGTCTGGAAGGAGCTGCTTCCTCGCTAGTAGCTGAAGCCATTTTTCACTCATGTGGCCTAGACGCCTGTGCCACATGTCAATAGTTGAATCTTCCGCTGTGTTCAACCCACCCTTGCATATACTGACACTTGCCTTGTACAGGGTGCAACACTTCTTTCCTCTCCCCACGATCAACGAACCCTTGATGAGCTTCCATTGTCCACCAGCAAACCGGCTTTCATAGCCATCATCATTCAGCCTTCCCATCGACATCAAGTTGAGGCGAAGGTCTGGGATATGCCTCACTTCCTTGAGAACCAATGTGCAGCCCACATCGGTCTTCACACAAATATCACCGACTCCCACGATTTTTAATACGCCAGAATTTTCCATCTTCATAGTCTCATAGTCACCTGACTTGTAGCTTGTGAAGAAGTCCATGCGTAGAGTCGCATGAAAAGAAGCTCCCGAGTCTATCACCCAGTCGGTGCCCTGACTCGTAGCCGTGAGACATACGCCATGATCTGTAGAAAGAATGACTACCATGTCGCCATCTGAAGCAACTGCAATGGAATCAGATTCATCTTCCTTCCCTTTCCCTTTCTTGTCGTTTTTCTTACCACGACATTCATGCTTGTAGTGGCCCTTCTTGCCACAATTTCAGCATTCAATATCTTTTCTGTTACTTGACTTGCCTCTTGATTTATCCTTCCCGCCTTTCCTGTTCTTTCCTCTCCCCCGTTCCTGCGTCACAAGAGCCTCTTGCTGAGTAGACCCCTGAGACTTCCTCCTCGTCTCCTCATTGAAGAGACAACTGGTTACCTGTTCCATGGATATCTTTCCGTCTGGCGCGGAGTTACTTAGAGACACCACTAATGTCTCCCAACTGTCAGGCAATGAACTAAGCAATAGTAAAGCCTGCAATTCATCATCCAAGACCATCTTCATAGAGGTGAGTTGGTTCACTATATTGCTGACCTCATTCATGTGCTCGGCCACAGAACCAACATCCTTGAACTTGAGATTTACAAGTCGCCTTATCAGAAATATCTTATTAATTTGTCTTCCTCTCATACTGACCCTTGTAATTTCAAATATAGCTTCTGGGTGAGGTTTTAGAGACACATGGTGAAACACGAAATCATCCAACCATTGTCTAATAAACTCCACCGCATTTCGGTCCATCTTCTTCCAATCATCATCAGTCATATCCTTGGATTTTGCTGATATGCCTGAGATTGGAGAATATAGGTCCTTGCAATAAAGCAAGTCCTCCATCTTAGCCTTCCATATGGTCCAGTTAGAACCATTGAGGCTGATCATACTTGAGCCACCTTCCATAATTCAAAACCGATCATACCCGTTCAATGAACTTAGTTCTGATACCACTTTGTTGGGGGGCCTTGCACAAAACCTTAGGATCTAGCCCTCCAGAATAAACCAGAATTATGGATAATAAAGCAATGAAAATAATCAATACATCAATCACACACCACACAAGAGATTTTTACGTGGAAAACCCTCAAAGAGGTAAAAACCACGGGATCTCGTCCAGATCAACAATTCACAATGAAGTAGAACGTTTACAACCTTCTTCACTCACGCAGGAGTGGATGAACAATAAGAGAAATAGAGAAAACGAAGAGATCTAACCGATTATTAGGACATAGAAGCGCTAAGATATAAATTGCAAAGTAGAAAAACCTCCCCGAGCAGAACATCCCTTCTATAAGCTTCCTCTCTCTTTTTCTCCCTCTCTCTCACCTTTGATGGCCCTCTTGTATTTTTCTTATTAACACAATATATATAGAAAAATCCTAGGGACTCCTTTTTATAGTTTTAGGAAACTTATTTCCGTATCCTAGTTGCAAAAGGACTTGTGCATCCTAATTGCGAAAGGACTTTGCGCATCCCAGTTGCGAAAGGACAACGGGTCAAAAAAACCCATCACAGACTTCAGTGTTTGAATCTGGGTCTTCCAATAATCCAAACTGTTTGTAGGATGAGTATGTTCTCTGTTGGGATTCTTTCAACCCTTGGATAACTTGGCTCTTTTTCTTTGAACATGAATAGTCACCTTGATAATCAATGGGCTGGAATATCTAATACGAAAGGTTTTTTGGGGCATTCTTCATTCAACGGAGCCCTATCAAATAGATGGTTTAGATCATTGATAAAAAAAACCAAATCCAACAGCCATGTCCCTATGTACTTTATGCACTATAGGGATGTATTTCAGAAAACCTTAGAAACAATTAACACTCACGAGGCACGAACCTTGAACTTCATAACATATTCTTATTCATCTTGAATAATAACACTTGAAAAAAGATTATTACACTTAATAAGAGAGAGAAAAAAGAAAGAAGGAAAATGCTAAAATAGAGATGCATCAAAACCGGGCATGTAATTAACGTGCACTGATATACATTTTAAATTCCTGAGGTTTATTCTCCATCCCTAAATGTGTACCATTAAGAGGGTCCAGGTTAGGGCATAAAGGCTTCAAAATTTACAAGAAAAATTAGATCATCCTTACCTCTTAACAATTGGCATCTGGGGATGGCGGGCTGCTCTCATTAAAATAATAAGCACGCCTCTGCCAACCATAAACCTTAAACCCTGAACCCTAAACCATTAACTTGGATATTAAAACTGGACGGGACTTGAAAAGGTCTGACCAAAGTTCCAACTCGGTGGGACGATGTCTGGGAACATACGAGTTTCTCCATCGGTGGTAGTGACCTTGAATGATAGGGCTTGACCATTTAGGTAGGAGTTGGACTGCCAATTGGCCCCCCAATTCCTTGACATCGTCATCCAACCCGTTTGTGAACCCTTGATTGATGCGGATTGAATTGATCCACTGCCTCCAACATTACTGATTAAGACAAGCTCGAAGTAGGACCGTCCGTTGATGGTGAACCTAACACCTCCGTGCTTCTTGCATGGGACCCTGAAACATATTCCCCAACAAAGTTTGTCAAGACACAGAAAATTTACTAAAGAATGGTTCACTGAGTTTTCTCGTAGTATATTAAAGGAGAGCAATTGGAAATAAGAGAGAAGAGGATAAACCTTTGAAACAAAACGGGTACGATTCCGCCGCGGTAAATGGCAATCTTCTCCCATGCAGGCTGAGCCATGTCGAAATGCTGGAGTGGTGGGTTGCACCACCCACCATCATTGTTGGGAAGAGCGAAATTTGGAGGGCAGAAATTGGTGGCGGTTATCGTTATGGATCTTCCTTTCAAACACCACCTGGAATCCGCATTGTAATCACAGATGATCTTGAAACACTCTCCACACGAAGCTCCATCGTTGAATAAGGCAGTACTCAAAGCTGCAGTTCGAGTACCATACCCATTAGCATACAAGTCATTGTACCCACAAGCTCCACCTGAAATCACAATCGGTTAAAAATTCAGCCCCACGTTACATCGATTTATAAATATATAATAGAAGAAATAGCAATGCTCAGTAAAGAAAAGTAGCTCACGTACCCATGGTTCCTGAAGCATCACCACCACCATAAAAGGTTGCATGAGCCTTAGTCCATGCGGAAGGCGAAAAAGCATACACATCAACAGACATATACCAAAGTGCCACCACAGTCCATAACCCAAATCCAACAAGGCCTGCCATATCCCTCGAACTTGCACAACGGTAGAAAATAGAAAGACGAAGAGAAAGAAGATGAAGATGGAGATAGGTATTTACTCACACCGAATGGTAGGAGCCATGGATATTAAATAGGGATCAGATCCACATGGGTACAAGGTTACATGTGATGGCTGAACATGGGGCTATTTTTATTATTGTCATTTATTATTCTTATTCAATGTATGCATGTATCCAAGGTCATGTACAGCCGACTCTTATCGCTTCAAAAGCACTGGGAATTGCTCAGAGCTCTTTCAATTATTCCCACGTTCTCATGGCCACATGCATTGCTATGGAAATAACCGTCAGAGGCTGAAAAACCACGGCCTTCCATTTTTTTATGTTATTTCCTTTGTTGCTATTGGAAGATATATATTTCTTCAATTGATGGAGTAATTGAATGCTTGCTTCTATCTGACACTAATCACATGGCGGCATGTTTTTTTAGTGATCTGACCAACCGTATAAGTACTGTCGTGCACATGACTCTGTTTCACATTTACCCACCGTTAGATTGTGATTGTTGTTATTTATTTATTGTTGATGAGAAATGCTCCACTACACTAAGAGCACTATAAGTTACAGTGCTTCCTAGTTACATCCGTTCACTTGGACACTTCAATTTATCAATCACAACTGCCCATAAAGTCCAAAATGCATTTCATAGGTTACCATAAAAAATTTGCACAGATCGGATGGTCCAATTCATCCTTGGTTGGACCTTTTATTATTATTATTATTATTATTATTATTATTATTATTATTATTATTATTATTAATTCTTGACCGTCCCTATTAAAGATCAGTGATTGAGTGGTTTGAAATTGTCATTCAGATTGATGATTGCATGGTAGTCTATTATTAAATTTGCATTGGACCTAATTTACAGTCTGAATAAACGGATGGATGGGATTGTTTTGGTGTCCCAATGCAGATAGGAGCATTATCACTTATGGTGCTGTAAGAGCATTGGAGCAACTCTCTTTAATGATAGCCAGAGGGAGCTGTGGCGCATGTGCACGTGGTGAGAAGAAAGACGAGAGAGATTTAGAGAGGGCAGCGGCCACAGGACCACCTGAAGAGGTGGGACGCGGATTTCCTGCGAACGCCTTTGGCAGGAAGTTCCTGCGCTGGGAACGCAGGTGGGCCCTGGGATGTTTGTGATAAATCCTTCCCGTTCATCTGTTTTGTGAGTTCATTTTAGGATAGAAGGTAAAAAATGAACTGGATGCAATTCTCAGGTGGGCCGAAAATGTGATAATTAAACTTCCACAGTTGATATATTCGTGGGGCTACGGAAGTTTTGAATCATGCTAAAATTTGTGTTTTCAGTTCATCCAGCATCCCAGTGGGAATGACGTTATTAAAGGTATAGATGGCATGTAAACATCATTTTCAAACCAAGGAAAGTTTCAGCGGTACGAATTTCCCTAACTACCTTTTTCCTTTAGTACTGACCACTCGGGACTTGGAATCGTAATCAATTTTAGTCTTAACTCTTAAAATTAGCTCACAAAACAGATGGACCGAGTGAATTCCTCACAAACATCACAGCGGCCCACCTAAGATCACAGCGCAGGAGCTTCCTGCGAGAGACTTTCGCAGGAAATCCGCGTCCGAAGAGCTGGGCGTTGGACGGAACACCAGCCAATGGCTGGTGGTGGGTGCTCCGTGGAACCCACCATGATGTATATGTTTCATCCATGCCGTCCATCTATTTTGAAGGATCATTTTACATTATAAGACCAAAAATGAGGTATATGCCAATCTTATGTGGACCACATTACATGAAACAGTATTGAATGAGTGTCCACCATTAAAAAACATTTTGTGCAAGGTCCAAAGAATGAGTTACAACCAAAGTTCAAGTGGACCCCACAAAGAAAACAATGGGTACAGTGACCCACCATTGAAACCTTTAAAGGGCCTACTATGATGTTTACGTGAGATCCAACCCGGTTATAAGTTACCTAAGGTAAAACACAAATATCAGCCTGATCGAAAACTTCTGTAGCCCAAAGAAGTTTTTAATAGTAGACGTTCAATCCCCACTGTTTTCTGTGGGTCTATTGACATTTTATCTGCCTAATTCTTTACATCATGACCTAAAATGTTCTCTCCAAATGTATACACAGTGTGTATACAATCCATACTTTATGGTGGGGCCCACAGAACGTGGTGACGTCACTTCAGTAGCCAGACTAGCTACCGTCGAGCTCAGTAGCTAATCCGCGTCCTATTGAAAATTCTTCTTACATCTTTTCAAATATTTTTGCAAGAGAGACTGATCAGCGACGTGTGTATAAAAATGTCATGTATATGCTACATGTCCATTGTGGTACATGGATGTGTGTTTCATTCCATTCATCAGAGGGTTATCACTATGTGGATGAACTGGCATAAGAATCAGGTCGACCATTTAGTCAGATGGGCCACAATTTTCAAGGGTAATACATCTTAAATAAAGTTTCACTACAAGGCCACTTTTACCAACGAAAATTTTCGTAGGCAAAATCTTATTTTCATAGGAAAAAAGTTTTACCCGCGAAAATTTTCGTTGGCAAATTCCTCACTAAAATTCTAAAGGAAACACTTTTTACCCATGAAAAAAAATTGGCAAAGGTAAGACTTTTGCCGACGAAATATTTCTTAGGAAAAACATTTTACCAACGCTAATTTTCGTTGGTAAAAATATTGATAAAACTTTTCCCCTACAAATACTTTCATAAGTAAAAATATTTACAAAACTTTTTAGCTACCAACAGTTTCGTAGCTAAAAATATTTAAAGACTTTTTACCAATGAATATTTTCGTAGCTAAAAATATTTAAAACATTTTTACCTACCAACAATTTCGTAGCTAAAAATACTTACAAAACTTTTAGCTACCAACAATTTCGTAGCTAAAAATACTTACAAAACGAATATTTTCATAGGTAAAAATATTTACAAAACATATGCATATGAATATTTTCGTAGCTAAACACTTTTACAATACCTACACCTACGAATATATTCGTAGGTAAAAATATTTACAAAACTTTTAACTACGAATATTGTCGTAGCTAAAAATATTTTCAAAACTTTTGCCTACGAACATTTACGTAGCTAAAAATATTTAAAGAAATTTTACCTACGGATAGTTTCGTAGGTATAAACGTGGACGAGACTTTTACCTACGAAAAATTTCGTAGGTAAAAAACATTGCTGATACTTTTACCCACGAAAATTTGCGTTGGTAAAAGTTTTTTTTTTTTTGCAAAATTCCTGGTAGGTAAAATTTTTATTTTTTATTTTTTTTGCAAAATTCCTGATATACACCTATTACAATATATTTCATCATATTCTTCCTGATATATACCTGTTATATAATATATTTCATCATATTCACATTCATTTACGCTAATGAGCTCAGCTTGTAGGAACTGAGATATTACACAACATCCTCGGGTTGCAAATCATACAATTCATCTGTTCCCGACACGGGCTAACAAGTGATGAGACTTCATGACCTACCTGTACCAGCTGCGCCCATGCTTGATATATTGCCACGTCCCCTACCACCACCACCAAAGCGATCGAGCACCGCCTCGGCCACCACTATCTCTGCCACCTCTACCACCGCCGCTCCTGCCACCACCTTCACGGTTGTCACTTCTTGGCTCAAGGTGTAGTCCCAAATTTCCAATCCGTTAAGTTCCAAGGCCTTGGAGAAACTATCACCATCTGTGAAATCTAGGTAAGTTGACCTACAAACAAAGGTGAGGCAAAAGTCACCTAATAAGCAACAACCAAACAAATATGGAAAATCCCCAAATTATTTGCTCAAAAAAAATATTAAAAGAATATGAACAGGTATGTCAGAAGTGGCAATATTGAAAGAAATGACATCTTCACATTCAACACAGCAGCAATACACATGGGGCCAATCAGCACATTTCTTGGGCTAGCTTCTACAGAGCACACAACTGCACTTAGCATACATCTATACACATTGGCAAAACAAATCGCAAGAGCCTTTTTTTTTAAAGGTGTAATAAAATACAATAGCTTTTCTCAAAAGATGTCAGAACAAAATCACGAGCATACCTACGCACATTTGACATTTAGCAAAACAATTAGCTTTTTCACAAGACCTCTTGTCACAAATAGCTTGGTCTAATTAAAATACCATCATCCTGAATAGCTTGGTCTAATTAAAATACGATGCAACATGTATGTATCTTGGAGCTGAACAAGCTACAAACATACTGTTGAATAGTTTGAAAAAGAAAAGAAAATATATGAAAATCATCATCCTAAATAAAACCATAGTGAAGGTAAAGGACATTCTGTTAGCAATATAAAGATGGAAATGGGCATGGAGCTTCAAAACATTCTGTTGATTCTCCCTTGCTAATGGAAAATCAGTAACCTGCATTGCCAGAAAAACATGAAAGAACACCACCACGAAATCCCTTTTAGAAAGTAGTTAGTATATGATAGACCATTCCTTTCATCTATAACATAAGCTGGTCACCCCGTTGTTGCTTCAGCGTAGTTAAAAGGCTTTGTTCATGGTCAACATTCATGCTCCTGTCAAACAACAAAAGATAATCCAGAAACCTTCCTTGACTAAGGAAATCATTTACTATAATCTAAATCATTGAAAAGTCTTTCAGGAGGGACAACCTTTTGCATTAATTTGACAGTTAAAAAGTTTAAACGTTCAGATTTCACAATTCTCCACTTATTCTTTAGTAATTCATATGCCTGAAATAGATTTAGCAAACCATATTATCTTTGATTTTTTACCTTCATTACAGTTTCTTCCTTCCACATATCAAATCCCTTGAAGAAAGACCTTGAAGAAGTACCTAATACATACATTAAAAAAAAAAAATCAATGTACAATAAGCCCAATTTAAATTAATGAAAGCCAAAATAAAAATAAAAAGTCAACGAACTGTCAACCTGAAACATATTCGAACACCTTGGGTCACTTTGATGGGAATAAGGCCCAACCTATTGGCTAGGACTTCATCTAGGACCATGATGTGTTGTCTACACCAACCATTCAATGCAACAAAAAACAATTGAGCCAACCATCTCAAAAGATGGTTATAAACAAAAAGGAAAAGTCGTGCTATACAACTGCTTTTCTCTGTAAACATCGCAGGTTCGTTCCCATGTACGTCCTATACAACTGCTTTTCTCTGCACATATTGAATACAATTAGTAAGATTTACACTTTAAAAAAGGACAATGAGAACCTAATTACCCTATCATCCAACTCGACATGGCAAGATTTTGAGCTGCGTCTCTTCAAAACTCGTTGGAGATTAACTCTTTAAAAAAACTTCTTTGGAGATCCTGTCTTGATCCAGGACTCAACAAGACTAGAAACATGAAAAGAGTTCTCGCAGGAATCCATTTATAAGTTAAATCTTCAATTACACTACATCAATTAAGTTTACTAACAAGTAAACAAGCACTTCACCTTTACTATGTGTGCTTTCCAACAAAGCAAAATGGGATGAGATGTCAATTGACCTTTCAACCAATCATGAAAAACAATTTCCCTGGACCCTTTCACAACCACACCTTGTCTTGGGAAAAACTTGAATCATGGATGAAAGGTTCACATTCTTATATCAATGACATGGATAATTTATATAAACCAAGATCACTGAAACATAAATACTCTTAACTAAAATGAGATGAACTAATTTTAATTTACATTGCGGTGGATTGTTAATGACAACAATGATGGATATGCATGGCAACATCACATTTGCTTATTGAAATGGAACAATTCAGTCAAACCCATTTCTTAAAAATGTTTCATAAGAGAAGTACAACATTTGGAAAAACCAATTTCCTTAGCATTAGGAAGAAAGGGGATCAGTAAAACCACATCGGCCGTTTGGTAGTAAGATAGAAAAGCTCGATCACATTTGCACATCTCACTTAGCACCTAAGATTGGGAACTGACCTGGATCTTCAATGGAAGAAAACTAATTTTTTTGTCTCGAAATTGCACAGAACTGTATAATCATGAAGAACATAAAAACATCCTATACTTTAGGATGCACAGATGGACTTTGTCAACATGTACCATGAGGACCCCTTAAGAAACTGCCACCGCTAATTATGCACAAACCACAATGAAGCTATGTTTTTGATGTACTCCAAATCACTGGTTATTCATATAATTTGGCAACAAGAACAACCATCAACTCGCCAAGCATTTCAGATGGAGTAAGAAACCAGAATCACATTATATGGGATATGGTGTCTCTACCTTCTTTGCGCAAAATAATATCCAAAGTGTTTCATCCTACCCAAAACAGAAAGGTATTAATATTGCAGAAACGCATCCCATCCCACCTTTCTAAGAATATCCAAAATCCAAGTACGGTTATACCCAATTGCAAAGTTCAGAACAACCAAAAATGTTGGCTTCTCATTCTTATATCACTATTCTTTCCAAAAAATTGTATAAAGTCTGTAACAAACACCCCAAGTACGTAAAGTTCTTATTATAATATACACCCCAAGCACCCATTTCCCAATAACTGGCATTGATACCGCAGAAGCTACAATCATACCCACATTCAGCTTTTTTTTTTTCCTTTTTCTTTTTTGCCTTTAATACCCTCTAGGCAGTTTAATTTTAGGCAGATGTGCCATTTCTGAGTGCAAGTGTATCATCCATCACACCCTGCCAAAGTATCAAATCATATACAGTAGCATGGGGCCCACATAAAATTGCTTGTGACATCCAACCCATACAAAGGGCACACCCCACCACGAAAACACGATGCCACAAAATTCAGGCCAATCCTGTCATCCATAGTGAATTCAACTGCCTCAACCTCGACTTGCACAGTGCGGCCCACCAGATGATTGGATTGGACTGAGTTATTCAGATGCGTCCCTGAATAAAATTACAGAGAGTGAGAGATTTACCGATATCACAAGTAGCAAGGAAGACTTCCTAATTGTGCACTTTGCAACAATGCACTCCATAAGAAATCGAATACATGAAAACTTGTACATGGTATAAACTATCAGGAACTAAAATAAAGCAGTGATGATACCAATCTATTTTTGTCACTGTGAATGCCCTATGTTGACCCTACAGCACTTTGGAAATAGTATCAAACAGTTTCGATCAACTAACCTGATATACAGATTGCATCAGATAACCCTAAAATCCAGCTCTTCGCTTGATCTCCTCTTTCTCATGATGGCTTTGCAGTTTGATGGTACCCCTGATTTTATTTGTCCTGAAAGTTGCGGTTGCTGATTTACTTTCTAAATATGTTTTCAAGAATCCACCACTTGTGCAATTATTCATAGTAAAGTAATTCATCAACAAAATAGAAATACATAAAGCAAAAGCGTGATGATGCACTCATTCCATCCAAATGGGGCAAGTGATAATCCACACTATAAATCCAACGAATCTCGGTGTGGATGGAAGATGCCCTCGATAGAGAGGTTCCGATCTTTCGATCAATGTCCCTGGAGTAAACGGTTAAGGAAAAAATTACAAGCAATAGTCTGTAAAAATGCCAAAGAGTGGATGGTTAGGAACTTCCACTTGGTTCAAGTTCCAATAAAATGAGAACTTGTGAGATTGTTGACAAATTACAAATGCAAATCAGATTTTATCCTAGATATGAAATCACCATTTTCTATTCCCCTTTTATTCTTCCAGGTGTGGGGATTGATTGGAGATCGACTGAAGCACCTAGAGAGATGGGGAATTGACCATCAAATATGGTACTTCTTGCTTCTAATTTTATTTCAACCCTTGGGCTACTTTAGTACACAAGCTGCATCCATGTTATACCAGTTCCTTATCCATGCCATATCTAGTGAAAATAGAACCTGAATTTCGAAATCCACTAAGGCACTTGTATTGAGATTTTACAATACAAGCAATGAGAATATTAGGAAGCTAATAGGCATGTAAGTGATGAGTGTACATAGAATGGAAAACTAAACCAATGGCTACACAATGTTCACAAAACACTAGCTTTAAAAAAACCTCCACTTTAACATAGAGAGTTCTATTAAAACATGAAAATGACAGCTTTAAAAGAAGACTCCGAAAGAGTACCTGAATGACAACAACACCACCAGAGAGTTTTGCTATTCTTTCGTTAAGCTTCTTTTTCATAATCCTGTTCAGCATCCTGCAAAAACCCAAAATATATATGCCACTAAGGATGCCATTTGAGGTAGAATTCATCTTGCGTTATTACCAGCTACTCCATTGCCTACATGTTTGATAATACCCTGTGTGTATCTCCATCGCACTCCTAAAGCACAATAATCCAAATGATTCAAGTCTACAAAGAGTAGATTATGCATTTTTTACGAAACAAAGAAGTAATTGAGCATGAACCTGTATAATGTCAGCTGGAACATAAGTTTCTATCCGTATAATCACAAGACAGTTAACATGCCAACACGTATGCCATCATAGTACTAATTTCACTTAAGACATAGGTTTCCCACACCGCTCCCAAATCCATATCGAAACATGTCAAATGCAATTCTTCTCATGCATTGAAGAATAAATGTAACGTGTTTATTAATGGATCAAAAATATGGAAGGCAAAGAGATAAAAGCAATGGAAGGGTTAAAGGGAAGAAAAATATAAGACAATCATCCATCCTCCCAACTTGCAGAAGTTCAAAGTAAAATATGCAGAATAAGAAGGTTAGGTAAATGCAATTCTCCTCAAAACACAATTTATTGGTCATGCAAACTTTCTTAGGGAAAACAAAAACATGATTCACAAAGATAACCCAATTAAAGATAATGCTTAGAAAACATCATGAAACACCAAAAATATTAATGCCATGTAAAATTGTAAATTTAAACTATAAGAAACATTCCTTAAAGTGAAGCGGTGCAGAGATGTATACTTATAAAAAGTTTCCATCCAAAAGGCATTTCTGTTAGAAGACAACCCAAAAAGAAAAAAAAATAATGTCAAAATTTTCACATGATGGAAGCAATCAGTAAGATGTTCCTCCAACTCAGCTCCCTCCAATTCCTCGAGCTCGCCTCCAGTTCATTCTAACATGGTGAAAAGATTATATTGAGAATCTCCAGCTAGAAAAAGTAAATGGACAAATGAAGATTTATGCGAGGATGAACGTTGTGGCAAAACCATTGCCCAATCCATATGATTTTGTCCATGAACAATACGGTTGTATCATCCACGTCACCGGATAAGGGTGATATGGCCCATTTCTATTGGTGACATATACGGCTCACCAAAACCAATTTTCAATCGTCCACATTTTGATATAAAGACTTGATAAAATTATAATCATTGTTCTCTTTGTTTAGTAAAAGAATATAACTAACATGATTATTTTTTTTTTCAGGTATGGACATTGGATTTTTCAAATATCAAGCTCAATGCCAAGCATTCAAACTTCAAAATGGCCGTTTGAATAAAATCAGTCTGAAAAAATGAGAAGATTATGACTAGGATATTACATGGATGAGAAATTTGTACACAAGTGGGGGTGTGCTTCTTTGGTGTTGCTACAAGGTTACACACATGTCAAAACACGTGTTTTTTTTAGATGTTTATATGTAATTCCAACCTAGAAAAAGACGTGAGCTCCATGCATGGTTTTTTTTTTTTTTTTTTTTTTTTTCAAATTGAATAGATTAGCCCATTTTGTAGGGAAAACTCTTGAGCATGGTTTAAAACTAAGACTATCTGATGAAACTCGCTTAGTTGTCTCGGAGTTGGTTGGATTCGACGCAATGCAATTTGTTACCATGATTGCTCTCTTGAGACCTGGGCTAGTCCTGACTTGGCTAGGTCGCTAAGTCTTTTAGGGCGTGTTTGGTCAGTGGAATTAAATGGTATTGAATTGTATTAGATGGGGTTAACATCATTATTGCACAATGATTGGATGTCTGGAAATACCATGGTATTTTAGCCATCCAATCCTATGTTTGGGATAAAATTCTTGTTATATGAAAAAACATTGGATCAAGCCAAATCCAGTTTGGTGGAGCATGGAATTGTAATCAACGAACCAAATTCATAATGAATGTCGTTCACTTGTACACATATATAACTAGAATGTCACATATGAATGGACAACAACAACATGGATAAACACATGCATCAATGTGGGGCCCACATATGTAGTGGATTTCAAAATTCATGAAAATCCCGCATGGGACCAAATGCAATTTCATCCCACCTAATCCTGATCTTTCGAATTCCCATCCTCACCAAATGCTTAATGAAATTTGCATGAGACCAAATGCAATTCTATCCGACCTAGTCTCATCTAATACCCTATGCCAAACACCCCCTTTACCATGCATTTGCATACTCGCAGGTGCATAAGGTGTGCCCCATCATGAAGATGGCCGTATGTAAAAATTAGGCTGGTACACTCATTAGGTGGGCCACTGCAAGTCTGCGATTGAAAATAGTGGGTAGTTTGGGATTCCTGAAAATAGTGGGCCACTTTAAAAAGGGTCTGCAGGCAACATGCTTCACCTTAAGCGGAATTAGGGATTCCTTGTAAATCTAAATCTGGGAAAACTAAGAATCTCCAAATGCATATTTATTTGAAAGGGCAATTTTGGAAGAAGACAAAGGGCAATTTTGCAATTAAATAAGAACAATGATAAGAAGGGGTGGATGGGTACCTGGTGGATAGGAGAGAGGGGATAAGGAGATAAAAGCAGCCACGAGAGAAGGAGCCAAGCACTAGAGATATCTCCTTTTACTCTGCACTTGGGAATGTGGGCTTTCTTCCTTCATAACATTTCCACACTAAAAAATAAAAACTAAAAATCATTTTTCATTCTCATGAGGAAGAGAGCACTGGCATGTTACTGGTACCATGCTATTGTGGGGTCCACATGTTGTGTTGATGAAATCCAACCGTCCAATGGGTTTGCCCCCCAACACATTTTGTTCACCAAGATCAAGAATCTGGCCCATCCAATTATTAGGTGGGCCACATCAGAGAAAATCAATAGGTACGCCCTCAAATGTTTTATTCATGGAATTCCATGAAGCAAGCGCATCGCATCATATAGCATTCCTGTATTACCAAACATACTATTTCTTGGTATTTTATGATTCTTATCAAATACGATGGTCATATTGCAGAGGCAATCTTGCCATCTTGTGATGAACCTAGAGACAATCACGGAATTGTTTCAGCAATATCAAATACAGATTTCAATTCCCCTCTCCAAATGTTTCAGTCCTTTGGAGAAGGGATTCCAAGCCCAAAATTTTCAGACAATGTAAGTTAGTCATATTTATTTATTTGTTTTTTGATGGGCAACAAACCTCTATCAATTAATTAGATAGAAATTTCGGACTTTCAAATTTTCAGACTCCCAAAAGCTATAGCTTCTAAACATTGACCTACCAAAATGGACTAGCACATCCATCTCCGGTTCTTGGATTGTAAATGGAAAACACATATTTTGTCTGTTCAAAATTGCATGATCAATGTTCTAATTTTCCTGTATTTTAAAGAAAGAGAAAAGAGAATTGAGGCCAGATCTACGACAAAGCTTTGCAGTTTTTATTTATTATTATTATTATTATTATTATTTTTTACACATGCACACACACCCCCACACACTCATGCCGTAGTGGGCTTTCACCACAAAGCTTTGCAATTTATGCTTAAGCAACAATGTGATGTCTGGGGCTCACAATGATGCGTGCAAAACATCCAATCCATCCATCTTGTATGCCCCCTCATTTCTTCTTTGTACCTTAAAATCACGCTGATTCAAAACTCATGGGACCACACCATGTAAAATCATGCTTAACACCTGATTTTTGTTGTGTCAATTCATCTTGGTAGGGCAATCTTCTGAATGGATTTGATGATATATACAAAACATAGTGAGCCCCACACACAGTCTGAAAGGTTTTTAATGGCGGGCATCCTAGAGACCCCCACACATCTCATTGTCGGTTGAGCTTAAACCAGAAAGCTTGTAGTGGACCCAGTGATTAATGCTTATACAGTGGAAAGCTTGGGACAGAGAATGGACTTAACATGTGTTGTAGAACTCAAGACTTGGCTCAAGAATCAGTCTTTCAATTCCTGGATTCAATCCAGACAAGCCAATCACTGGCTCTGTTGACATGGGATGGAGTATTATGATTCAATCAGATAGTCTTTGAACATAGTTAAACTATCACCAACTGCTCTTCACTATGTTTTCACTCCATGGAAAGAGAAAATGGCTTAATAAGGAATTATATGATTCTCATTCCTCATCTTGAGGATATGCATCATTCCTACAAGTAGGAACAAACGGTTTGGTGATTTGGACCATTGATCTGATATTCTGACAGGCCCTACCATGGATGGATTGAAAGATTCCTCTCCATCTGATCCTTGACCTTTTCCCTTCAGAAATGGATTCTTCCATTTAGCATGATGAAGGAAGGACTCAAATATCAGACCAATGAAATCATCATGTGGGGCCCACCACTTGAATTTGGAGGATTTTACGCGATGTAACAATGATTTCTATGGTGGGGGCCACCTGATGGTTGGATCGCCTGATTTTTTTTTGGGTGTCCAACCATCATGGTGGGGCGCACTTCTTGGACAGGTTGGATGTCGCGTACACGCCTTGTGGGACCCACAACAGAATGGTCCATCAATGGTACCATGCGAAAGGAATGGCAGGCTACCTTTGGTGAGAAGAAATGGGGAGCATTGGGAGCACAACTCACACGGAGAGACTACATTTCTTCGCTCTTTCTGCGTAGCTTTCGTTGCAGCTACTCCGGTTCTTAGTGCATCAACAGTCTCCGTCGTAGCTTTTGTAGGGAGGAAAATCAAAGAGATGGAGCAGACATCGGGAGGGAGAGAGAGGATTGGGGAACGAGAGATCGGGAACGGAACGGAGAGATCGGGGGAACTGAGAGAGAGAGAGAGAGAGAGAGAGAGAGAGAGAGAGAGAGAGAGAGAGAGAACCCCCTTTTTGGGTGCGGCTCTGTTTTGAGCGCGCGCCCAAATTTGGGAGAGGGATTGGCTACTGATGGTGGGTACATCTGTGGCCCCACCATGATGTATGTGTTTCATCCATTCCATTCATCTATTTTTAGACATCATTTTAGGGCTTTATACAAAAAATAATAAGTATATAAATCTCAGGTGGACCACACCACAGGAAATCAATAATGATTAGATATCCACTATTAAAATCCTCCTAAGGCCCACTGTACTGCTTATTTGAAATCGAATATATTGATTAGGTCATAAAGACTCGGATGAAGGGAAATAATAAATATCAGCTTGATCCAAAACTTTTATAGCCCCCAAGATGTTTTTAATGGTCAACGTTCATCAAACACTTTTTCCTATAATTTGTAAAATCAGACGAAACCACAATTCAGGTCCACAGTCAAATCTGTAAGTCCTAGAATCCCCAAATCCCTAAATGAGGGTCTACATCGAATCAGGACTATCATATTTCCTACTATGATTAGCAGCTAAGGTTCAACTTGAGTGATTAAGATATCCACCAGTTATATGTATTCAAGGGGAACTATTTGATCCTTTTCTTGATGATAATATACATAAGCTGCCACTGGTCTGGTGGGTAGTGGACCATGCTCTATGGGCCCCACCATGTTGTATGTGCTTTATCCACACCATCATTTTAAGGGTTGATCCAAAAAAGAAGTCATATCGAAGCCATAAGCAGAGTGGAGACCACTATCCATCCATAATACGTGTCAAACATCTACCCCATCAGTCAGATGCACCATTCCATGGTGGGCCTAGAGATTACAAATCAAGTCAATCTGTGACTTGTGTGGGCCACACTACATACAAAAGTTGAGAGGGGTTACCCTCCATTTAAACTCCTTTTAATTATTTTTTGGGCCCACCGAGATGTGGTCCACAAATCCAGCCTATCCATTATGTGTGTGCCACTTGGATGAGGGGTCATACAAAGTTTTAGACGCATCCAAATTTCAGGTGGGGCCCACCAAGTGCTTTTATATGTTTTAGGCATGTCTTCACATGATTTTAGATGGTATGGCCCACCGAAGTTCCGTATACAGATGATTTTTTGGATATCCCATAATTTAAAGGGGACCCATCAAGTGCATGGTGTTGATGTTTGACACACGTCATGGTGTGGCCCACATAGCTTGACCTCATGGGGGACAACATGGATTAAACACATACATCATGGTGGGGTTCACACAGCGCCAACCACCAGCCATTGGATGGTGTAAGGGGAGTAGCCAATTTTGTTCCCCTTATTTGTTTATTTGTGGTGTGGTCCATTTAATCTCTGGAGATGGACGATACGGAGAAAGTCAATCCATGACTTAGGTGGGCCAAGAGCTTAAAAATAAAGTCAATCCATGACTAGGGTGGGTCACACCACATAATATAATGGAGAGGGGTTTCCTTAAAACATACATAATCATATATTGGGTCTGCCTAAATGTGATTCACATATCCAACCCACTCATTATGTGTGTCCCACTTGGATGAGCATCTCATAGCCATTTTCCCTTGTAGTGTGGCCCACATGAATTGTTTATTTGGCTGATTTTTGGATCCATGGTGTATAATTGAAGGACTCGCTTGATGGACGGAGAGGATATCACATCCTCAAACATTCATAGTGGATACACAATCTAATTTGGAAGAATATATTCTATACCCAACCTATCCACTATATGAGCCATCCCATACATTCATTGGGTGTCACCCAAGTCAATCCATTCATTGGAAGTTGACAATGGATTTCCATAGATTTTTGTAATACAAACACCTGAACTGTAACTTCAAAAGCCCATTGTTTTACAAACAGAGGCAATGGTTTTATAGTTGTTTTATCAAACACCTTCTACATAACATTAAAAAAAAGTATTTGTTTAATGTATATACCTTGCTTGCCACCAGCCAAACCTTCATTGCCACCAACCACATCTCATTGAGTCATTTTATCAAACAATTTGTGAGCGACATCAATGGCAAAGTAACCAAGTCACCAAACTGGTTCGATTCGAGTTGGATTCGATCCGAGTCGAGTCAAGCAGGGGCCTGCTCGAACTCGGCACGAAATCATTTTTGAGTTCAAAAAATCAGCTCAACTCGGTTTGAACTCAAATTCGAACTGAGTTGAATTGAGCTTTTTCGAGTCGAGTCAAGCTAGGTAACCGAGCTAGCTCGGTTCATGTACACCCCTAGTTAGAGAGAGATCAGAGAGAGAGAGAGACAGAGAGAGGACGAGTTCGGCAATGGTCCCACCCAAATCATGGATTGACTTTATTTTTAAGCTATTGGCCCACCTAAGTCATGGATTGACTTTCTTCGTACCGTTCAACGCTTTTCTCGGATCATTTTAAGATATTAACAAAAAAAATGGGGCGGGTCTAAAGCTTAAGTGGACTACAAAGTAGGGACTGAACGTCCACCATTAAAAATAACATTCATAGAAGTTTTGGATCAAGCTGATGTTTGTGTTTTCTCTTCATTTATATCTTTTTGATATTATGAACATGTTTGATGTCAAAAAAACATTATTGTGGGCCAAAGAAAGTATCAACGGTGGAAATCATTATTCCACACTGTTTCGCGTGGCATGATACACTTGAGTTTTGGATTTATCGAAAATTTGGGATCAACCTACACCGTTCATCCATTTTTCGAGATAATTTTAAATAATTATCTAAAAAATAATCATATTCAAAGATTAAACAGTGCCACACCACAAATAAGGGGAACAAATTAGCTACTCCCCCTAACACCATCCAATGGCTGGTGGTTGGTGCTCTGTGAGCCCTACCATGATGTATGTGTTTAATCCGTGTCGTCTATCTATTTTTAAAGATCATCTTATAGTATGAGACAAAAAATGAGATATATCCAAATCTTATGTGGACCACATTTTAGAAAATAGTGTTAAATGAGCGTCAACCATTAAAAAACGTTTTGGGGCCATAAAAGTTTTAAATCAAACTGATTTTTGTTTTTTCCATTCATCTGGCCCGGTATGACCTAATCAACAAATTGGATGTCAAATAAACAGTACAGTGGGCCTTAGGAGGATTTTAATGATGGATATATAATAATTTTATAATTTATTATATATATATATATATATATGTATGTATGTATGAGAAAAGGTGACATACAGTCGAGCTCATGGAAACTTCTCATGTGGTCGAGCTGTGTGGGCCCCACCATGATGGTTGTCGAACATCTACCCAATCAGTCAGATGCACCATTCCATGGTGGGTTGGGGCTTAAAAATTAAGTCAATCCGTGACTTTTTTGGGCCACACCACATACAAAAGTTGAGAGGGGTTACCCTCTGTTAAAATATTCATAATCATTTGTTGGGACTGGAGTCAAACCAAGTTCCATATGCATCAAAATTTCAGGTGGGCCCCACCAAGTGATTTTATATATTTTAGGCATTTCTTCACATGATTTTAGATGGTATGGCACACCTAAGTTCCGTATACGGCTGATTTTTAGGATATCCCATAATTTAAAGGGGCCCATCAAATGCATGGTGTTGATAGTCGACACGCATCACAGTGGGGCCCACACAGCTCGACCTCGTGGGAAGTTCCCATGAGCTCGACTGTACAGAACCTTTGCCCTGTATACCCGACCCCACCCAACTCCAACCCGCTTTCCCTTTCTTCTCTTTCTCTACCCGCCGCACTCCCGCCCGACGCCCGACTACCAGAAATCCCTCCCCTCTCTCTCTCTCTCTCTCTCTCTCTCTCTCTCTGATCTCTCCGCCCCACCGTTGCCGCACGCCCTACCCATGAACGCAAGGTCTCTCTCTCTCTCTCTCTCTCTCTCTCTCTCTCCTTCTCAATCTCTCTCAATCTCAATGTTGATTTATGAATTTGGGGATTTAGTAATTTGTGGATTTCCAATTCGAATGTGTACACTCATTTAGGGATTTGGGGATTTTAGGGCTTCTGATTTGAATGTGGACCCTGAATTTGAGTTTTTCGATTTTATAAATTGGGGATTTGGGGTTTTAGGATTTTGGGAATCGAGAATTTTTAGAATTAGGATTTCACCTTCCAGATTTGAAAGAGCAATTTTGGTCTCAAGTTGTGCAGTTTGGATTCATTGTAAGTGAATTTTTGGTTGGGATAAGGTCTAGATGACGACAATGCTGATGGTGATTTTTGGTTTGACTCAGAAACTGCACTAGTTTGCAACTTTTTATTGACTTTAATGAATTTTATTAGTGCTAAAGGTTGCAGCTTCTATGTGACGATATTATGCTTTCTTAGTTATATACTCCAACAATACAAAATATTCTGAAACTTTGCAAGGCATTTTGTTATATGGAAGATCAGTTATATTCACGGCTACTATTTTCCAAGGAAATGATTGTTATTAGGAGCTGAATGATAATGACTTCAGCTTTACCTATTCTGCATCTAAAAATGCTCACCTTTATTGTTTCAAAATTTTAACATGTACAATTTGGGACGAATGGGTCGGTGTGGACCGTTTGTTGAAAGTCACCGATGAGAATGTTCGGAGCAAGAGACACTTGCAAAAAACCAGGGTGCGGAGACAAGAATTCCAAGTCGTATTCAACTGATTAAGCCAAAAAGTTCTATTGGTTTGCTATATTTCTTAACTTATTTGTATTTAACATTGCTTTTGATTTGGGTAGCAGTTCTCTTTTTACATATGGTACATTGGTACTCCAATTCATTTCGTTCTAATGGTTACACTTGAGTTTAAAGGTTGGTGGAGCATGTCTAACTTTTATTGTCAGTTGGTCATGGATACATGAAGGGAAAAAAAGTAGGGCCCTGAAGGTGTACACTGCCTTTGCTATTAATTGTTTAAATGTCCAAAATGAATTGATTTCCATTAATAGGAAGCAGCACATATACAAATTATCCAATGTCCATTGCTATACTCTGCACAACCCACTCCTCGACCTCCAAAGTTGTACTACAAATCTAGTGACCGCAGAAAGATCGTTTCTGCGTCTCTTAGGATCAAGCCAAGTTGTCCAAGGTGAGTGAGCTCCAAATTATCAGCAGAAGGGAATTTGTCATATGCCAGCTGATGGGGCTATTGTTCTGAATATTGGTATCCAAGGTTCAATTGGCCTGTGCAAAAATGATGCAATATGTGGCCTATTAGATTGTATCGGACCCATGTAGGAAGATACAGTCTTGAACTTTTTTTTTTTGGCCCAAGAAAATCTTGAAAAGTTATCAGAAAAATAGAAAAATGTAAAACATAAGAATTTACCATTTTCTTTGTATTTTTAATATGTACTCAATGGTTTATGAGACCATTCTTTGATAATAGTTTTGTCTGTATGCTTGACTTGCTGAAAGTCAATGAAATAGGACCTAGCTATGCACAGATCAATTATGATTTGTTGGATTAGGACCCATTAAATACAATGAAAGAGGTTGAGAAAATGAAAGAAAAAAAAGCGATGGTGATGGAGAGAGACCTTGTAGAAGACAACCTCCAAACCACGGAATCCTTCACTTCAGGTGATGGAGAGAGACCCTGTAATCAAGATAAAAGGGCGACTAATCATCTATTTTAGAGTCAAGCAAATATCCAGTTCTGCTCGGTCAAAAAACTGGTTATGGAGGTTCGGGGATTGTGACGTTGGCCTCTAGAAGGACGTCGATGTCATTTCTAACAAATACTGTGTGATGTTGGGTAGCAAGGGCGTCTTCTTTGTTGGCCACCTTTGTGTGGTTCTCTGAAGTTGTTTCTCCATGTCAAGGGCTAATGGATATCTGTTTGACACATCATACGAGTTGTAGGGGAAAAATATCTTAAGTTGACATTCACATACTCAGATCTCCTTGTCAATGGGTTTGAAGCTAGCAGTTACGTGTTTGGAGAATTTGAGTAACATCCTTAATTGCACAAAACTTTTACCCAGATGCCACTCCTACTTTAGATCATCGTCTGAAGTTTGGATTCGTGCTCCTATTTCCAGTCTTAATCACGCACTGGACTCTTGTTCCCACTCCCGCTTCCTAGCTATTTGTTAAAATTTTTGTACAGATGTTCCCCTATTCCTGCACCCAAATCTGTTGCCACTTTCCTTTGTGCTGCAAACAGTTATAGTAACATCTATGGCACTAGGATTCGAAGGGAAGTTGGTTGTATGAGGATTTTGGAATTTACATTTTATTCTTCACAGAAAAGGTGATTTGGAATAGGATAGGACTAACCCATCTAAGAGTTCAGTGTGGTTGCATTTTATAGTTTATGCATTTGTCAGTCATTCTCATTGTAACTATGCTAATCTGCTTTTATATTTGCTTTGTTGATTTTATAATACAGACTGGAATTTAAAAGGAAGTTGCATGAGGTCCTGTGGAACTTACTGACATATTATCCTTTACACAAGCTGATTTAATAATTTGGAATGATTACTTCTTTTTTCTGAGGGATAATATGGAATGATTGTGTGGAAAGAGAGCATTATTTAGAGTGCTTTATATTGTTATTTGCATCACAATCATCTAAGCCTTATTCCAATTTATTGGGGTCAGCTACATGAATCCTGTTCCACCAGTCTTCTCTATCAAGGGCGACACCTTCAGTTAAGACCATAGGTCATCAAGTCCTTTCATACTACCTCCATCCACGTCCTTTTGGGCCTTCCCCTTGCCCTTTAAGACCCTTCAACTCTATTCTTAATGGTTCAGAACAGACTGTTTGAATTGTGTTTATGATTTTTTTGGCTTGGTACAAGTAGCAGAAACAATTCAAATGGGTGTTTGCATTCTCTTTTTCACATTTCTTAGTCTCTGATAGTAGCAATCAGAGCTGATCCGAAAAAAAATTTCAGTAATTTTGGTTTTTTACTATAGAAAACTCGGAACTTTCGGTCTCTGATAGTAGCAATCATAGCTGATCCCAGAAAAAAATTGATGGAAGTGTAATCATTGAATTTTCCATAACAACTTTCAAATTCCTGCTGGAATTATTTTCATGAAAATTTTCTTTGGATTCAAAATCCGTGGAATTTTTTTTTTTTCCTCTCTTGTTTGGATGACAACGAAAAATTCCATGGACTTGTAATCAATGCCTTTGGGTAAAATCTCTCATTTGATATGTAACCAGCTAATTGTGATTGCAAACAGACCCATGCACTTCTCTGAACATAAAGGTCGTCAGAGATTCTCTTTGTAGTCTGGTATTAGGAACACTGGTAGGTGAAGTATATTTCAAACTACACGCAGTCCCTGCTACAATGGCAGAGAAGTTTTGATTCTGCAATTTTCTTTCATCCATGATTGTTTTTCGGTAAGTCCAAATAGGCTATTCGTGTTGGCATAAATGAGTTATGCATGTTATTATGTATGGATTGCATGTGAGATTGATCGGCAGATTGTTTGATAAGGATTCCTAAAAGAAATGTGGTTTCTAATCTCTCCATAAAATCAATGCGATCCAATGATCCCAACCATCCAATCAATGTCTAGTGAAATGGACAGTCCATACTGATTACACTACAAACAGTCCTTTGATCGACCACCATTCATGTGGTTCCCACCACATGATTTCCAGGTTCGAGGGGAAAGAAAAAGAAATCCTTTAATTGGTGCATCCAGGAGTTTTAGAAAGAGCAATATACCATAATTTTTTCCCCAGACCATGGAAGTTCCATTTTTCATAGAAAAATTTCTTTGAAATGTCATACTTCTACAACATAAGGATAGGTCATGCAAACAGGATTAGTAGAGATCATTTGGGAATATTCATGTCAGCCTATGTCGGTCAGGTTGTGCAATTGAATCCTACCATTTCTCAAAACCTAAGCCATGGGTCATACCAGCACAACGTGAGGTTGGGTTGCACAATCGGGACCACTAGAGATCATTTGGGAAAATTCATCACATCCTATTTCGTGTTGGCTTTTGCAATTGAATCATTAGAGGCCATTCCGGGAAATTCATTCACAGTTCCATTAAAAGCTCTGCAAACGGTAACGAAGTTAAGGTCATTATGTAGGGATTAATCATGGCCAAATGTATAAAAATATTAAAATAATTATATCACTGAAGGAGACTCCTTATTTGTCTTTTCCATCTTCCATCTACTAGAAGGAAAAATGCACCAGGATTTCCGATGTATATGGTTTTTCTTACCCCCTTTTGTTGTGTAATCATGTAATACCTTCCTTTAGCCCTTTCATTACCAAAAATAAAATTAAATTGCAAACGGTAAGGCGGTTCCCACAGGAAAGATTGAAGAGGCAACTCACAGCATGTGCGTTGGCCATCCATAATCTAGGAGTCACCATGAAGATGGCATGAGCTGAAATGGCCATACTGTCATCTAGGAGGACTAATCATTTCAACACATCCAGTCCATCTTTCTCATGATTATGTGGCCCACATGAATGGACCAGATTATTTTTATAAAAAAAAACAGCATGTTAACAACTACTACATCAGGGCCTAGATATTGCATGTTGGCCTCAAATCACTTCTTCAATCTTTCATTGCATGTTAACAACTACTACATAAGTTGTTGAATATTAGCAAGGTTTAAGACTTGTGAACATACTTGACTTGAAACAAGTAAATTGAAAGAGCATTGTCTAGTCTTGAACACCAAGACTCTGTGATATACTGATATCTAATATTTGAAGTTATATTATTGTTGATTTTTGGTGAGTCGAGTTGAGCTTGGTCTAGTTTTATTGTGTTCTGTCAAGGTTTTTTTACTTTGTCATGTTGAGTCAATTGGGTCTTTAACGAGTCTTGACTCAATCTATGACCAAATCGTTATATATATATATATATATATATATATATATATATATATATATATATATATATATATCGTTTGTCTCCATGAAATCTAATTGAGTTGGAGTCAATTCGCTTGATGGAGTTGAGTTTTAGAACTTAGATGTTTAGATGCGATTTGAATGTCGCTTTGCTATGTGAAAAGGATAGTTGGCACACTCCACAAGGCACCAAGGGGTCATTTAGATACTGTAAATGTGGCTAATGTAAATGATTTACAGTAAATGGTTTGATCTGTGTTTTCCCTTCAACAAGGTAGGCCCCACAAGATGCATTGTACATTAAGCATAACCTTTCTTGGGTGGAAAACGGTTTTAGGTCTGTTTTAGTAGAAACCTTGGACCCGAAAATTACTCATAGTCCACTATCAGTTCCATGGTGTGGCCCACCTGTATTTTTAAGTTGTCTAATTTTTGGCTGCCAGGTAGAACCTGGGCGGCACACATGATAGACAGATTGATTATCAATAAAAAATCATAGTGGCCCTACAAATGGCTTGTAGGTTAAGCTTATCCTGCAAAGATATTTTGGATCTGACCACATTTATATAGATGAAAGTAATGAAGGAAAGAACAGACTTAAAGATCCAAACCATGAGGATGAGATGTGAAGAATGCTTTCGATTGATTAAGATTTTCAAGAATAAATTTTTCATCTTCCCAATTCCCAAGAACATTCAAGTGTCGTTTGGATTGGGGGAATTTGAATTCCCCAGTGTTCTAATACCACGACCCTCATGATTATGTGGTTTGGAGGATATTCCTGCTTGTTAATGAAAACAATGTCTCCGTCCATAATACGTCGGTTTATGATTTGACCAACTTTCAAATATGTATGTCCTTTTGAACCTTCCCTAATTGCACAAGTGGTTGAACCATCTCTGTATATATGTTACACATAATTTGTCATCCACTAGTTTCTGTAAATGAAAATTAGAGGATTGATCTTAACAGTACGGTCGTCATGCACATAGACAGAAAATGCTTGTAATGAATGTTTATGAGTACTTGGTAATTTTGGAGTCCTTGGTTAGGGTTTGGGCTGAAAATACGAGTGCTGGAGCCGACGCTTTCGGAGTCCGAACTCATTCTTTTGAAAAATAGAAAAAATGGAAATATTAGTAAATATGGATTTTCTTATTAAGAAGAAAATGGAAGATGGATTGAAAAAACATAAAAGAGATTTTTTTTTTCTTTTTTGCTTCAAGAAAGAGAGACGAAGAGGTGAGAGTGGGGAAATCGAGGGAGAGAGTGGAGGAATGAAGTGGCCGTGTGAGATTTAAAAATAGCGAGTGTAGTTTGATTTGAAAATGACGTTTCGCATGCGTGCCGTGCATGGCTATGAGAGGTGTCTACGGACGCAGATTTTTACTTGCCTATCTTTGTTCATGAAAACTTTAAGTTAATGTTGGAAAAGTAATTACTTTATTACTATTATTATTATTTAATTATATAAGGTTTTTACATTTTATTTAATTAGTATCCACATTGTAGATAGCATCTCCTTTATTCTCTCTTGTAATAACTGGTTTTGCGAATATTGTTTCTAGTTGTATCCATTTAATTATATAAGGTTTTTTGCATGTATCGGCATTGGGAGATATCAGCAAGTGGGAAAGTTATGGTGCGAGTTTCTTGGAGCACAGGTATGTGAAATGTTTGTTCCCTGTCACCTAGATGCGTAGATTTTGAATTGAATGGGAGACATTGATGAAGCTTGGTCAAAGGACAAGGTTCATTTATATCAATGGAGGATATAAATTTTCTTATATGGATGATGAATGTATTTGTGAATGTAAATGAAAATAAAGAACTTATAATATATATATAGATATATATGTTATCAATGGAGGATACCTTGTTTAGGGGGACATGAAATTCTTGTAGCTTATGGTATGGTGCCCCAATATTGGTTGTATGTTACTAGTATGTAGTAGATAATACTAGGTTCAATAGTAGATAATACTAGAGAATACCTAAACCCGATCTGAACCCGAAACTGAACCTGATTCCCTAAACCTAAACTTAAACCTAAACCTACACCTAATCCTAATCTCAACTCCCTAACCTAAACCTAAACCTAAACTTGAAAACTCAAACCTAAACTCGATCCCGAACCTGAACCCGATTTTCTAAACCTAAACCTTAACCTTAACCTATTCTCAATTCCCTAAACCTATAGCCTATAACCTAAACTTAAACCTAAAACCTAAATGTATTCTCAAATCCCTAAACCTAAACCTTAACCTATTCTCAAATCCCTAAACCTTAACCTATAACCTAACTTAAACCTAAACCTATAACCGACACTTATAACCTAAACCTAAACTATAACCTAAATGTATTCTCAAATCCCTAAACCTAAACCTACACCTAATCCTAATCTCAACTCCCTAACCTAAACCTAACCTAAACTTGAAAACCCAAACCTAAACCCGATCCCGAACACGAACCCGATTTCCTAAACCTAAACCATAACCGATTCTCAATTCCCTATACCTATAACCTATAACCTACCTATAACCTTAACCTAAAACCTAAACCATTTCGTAAACCTAAACCTAAATGTGTTCTCAAATCCCTAAACCTACACCTAATCCTAATCACAACTCCCTAACCTAAACCTAAACATAAACTTGAAAACCCAAACCTAAACCCGATCTCGAACCCGAACCCGATTTCCTAAACCTAAACCTTAACCTATCCTCAATTCCCTACAGCTATAACCTATAACCTACCTCTAACCTAAACCTAAAACCTAATCTCAAATCCCTAAACCTACACCTAATCCTAATCTCAACTCCCAAACTTAAACCTAAACCTAAACTTGAAAACCCAAAGCAAAACCCGATCCAGAACCCGAACCCGAACCCGATTTCCTAAACCTAAACCATAACCGATTCTCAATTCCCTATACCTATAACCTATAACCTACCTATAACCTTAACCTAAAACCTAAACCATTTCGTAAACCTAAAACCTAAATGTGTTCTCAAGTCCCTAAACCTACACCTAATCCTAATCTCAACTCCCTAACCTAAACCTAAACATAAACTTGAAAACCCAAACCTAAACCCGAACCCGATTTCCTAAACCTAAACCTTAACCTATCCTCAATTCCCTACAGCTATAACCTATAACCTACCTCTAACCTAAACCTAAACGTAAACCTAAAACCTAAATGTGTTCTCAAATCCCTAAACCTACACCTAATCCTAATCTCAACTCCCTAACCTAAACCTAAACCTAAACTTGAAAACCCAAAGCAAAACCCGATCCCGAACCCGAACCCTATTTCCTAAACCTAAACTTATAACTTTAACCTAAACCTATTCTCAAATCCCAAAACCTAAACCTATATAACCTTAACCTAAACCTAAAACTTAACCTATAACCTAAACCTTAACCTATAACCTAAACCTATAACCTAAACTCAATTTCCTAAACCTTAACCTATAACCTAATCTAAACCTAAACCTATAACCAGAACACGATTTCCTAAACCTAAACCTTAACGTATTCTCAAATCCCAGAACCTAAACCTACACCTAATCCTAATCTCAACTCCCTAACCTAAACCTAAACCTACACCTAATCCTAATCTCAACTCCTAACCTAAACCTAAACATAAACTTGAAAACCCAAACCTAAACCCGATCCAGAACACGAACCCGATTTCCTAAACCTAAACCTTAACCTTAACCTATCCTCATTCCCTACACTATAACCTATAACCTACCTATAACCTAAACCTATAACCTAAACCTAAACATAAACCTAAAACCTAAATGTGTTCTCCAATCCCTAAACCTAAACCTACACCTAATCCTAATCTCAACTCCCTAACCTAAACCTAAACTTGAAAACCCAAAGCAAAAAACGATCCCGAACCCAAACCCAAAGCAAAACCCGATCCCGAACCCAAACCCAATTTCCTAAACCTAAACTTGTAACCTTAACCTAAACCTATTCTCAAATCCCAAAACCTATAACCTAAACCTAAACTTAAACCTATATAACCTTAACCTAAACCTAAAACTTAACCTATAACCTAAACCTTAACCTATAACCTAAACCTAAAGCTTAACCTATAACCTAAACCTTAACCTATAACCTAAACCTATAACCTAAACTTAATTTCCTAAACCTTAACCTGTAACCTAACCTAAACTTAAACCTATAACCCGAACACAATTTACTAAATTTAAACCTTAACGTATTCTCATATCCCTAAACATAAGCCTACACCTAATCCTAATCTCAACTCCCTAACCTAAACCTAAACCTAAACCTAAACTTGAAAACCCAAACCTATACTTGATCCCAAACCCGAACCCGATTTCCTAAACCTAAACTTATAACCTTAACCTGAACCTATTCTCAAATCTCAAAACCTATAACCTAAACCTAAACCTAAAACTTAACCTATAACCTAAACCTTAACCTATAACCTTAACTTATAACCTAAACCTATAACCCGAACCCGATTTCCTAAACCTATACCTTAACGTATTCTCAAATCTCTAAACCTAAACTTACACCTAATCCTAATCTTAACTCCCTAACCTAAACCTAAACTTGAAAACCCAAACCCGAACCCGAACCCGATTTCCTAAACCAAAACCTTAACCAATTCTCAATTCCCTATAGTTATAACCTATAACCCAAACCTAAAACCTAAACCTAAAGCTAAACCTAAAACCTAAATGTGATCTCAAATCCCTAAACCTAAACCTACACCTAATCCTAATCTCAATTCCCTAACCTAAACCTAAACTTAAACTTGAAAACCCAAACCTAAAACCAATCCCGAACCCGAACCCGATTTCCTAACCTAAACCTTAACCTATTCTCAATTCCCTATAGCTATAACCTATAACCTACCTATAACCTTAACCTAAAACCTAAACCATTTCTTAAACCTAAAACCTAAATGTGTTCTCAAATCCCTAAACCTACACCTAATCCTAATCTCAACTCCCTAACCTAAACCTAAACATAAACTTGAAAACCCAAACCTAAACCCGATCCCGAACCCGAACTTGATTTCCTAAACCTAAACCTTAACCTATCCTAAATTCCCTACAGCTATAACCTATAACCTACCTATAACCTAAACTTATAACCTAAACCTAAACATAAACCTAAAACCTAAATGTGTTCTCCAATCCCTAAACCTAAACCTTCACCTAATACTAATCTCAACTCCCTAACCTAAACCTAAACCTAAACTTGAAAATCCAAAGTAAAACCTGATCCCGAACCCGAACCCGAACCTGATTTCCTAAACCTAAACCTTAACCTATTCTCAATTCCCTACAGCTATAACCTATAACCTACCTAAAACCTAAACCTAAACCTAAACCTAAACTTCAAAACCAAAACCAAAATCCGATCCCGAACCCGAACCCGATTTCCTAAAGCTAAGCCATAACCGATTCACAATTCCCTACAGTTATAACCTATAACCTAAACCTAAACCATAACCGATTCTCAATTCCCTATAGCTATAACCTATAACCTACCTATAACCTTAACCTAAAACCTAAACCATTTCCTAAACCTAAAACCTAAATGTGTTATCAAATCCCTAAACCTACACCTAATCCTAATCTCAACTCCCTAACCTAAACCTAAACATAAACTTGAAAACCCAAACCTAAACCCGATCCACGAACCCGAACCCGAACCCAATTTCTAAACCTAAACCTAAACCTATCCTCAATTCCCTACACTATAACCTATAACCTACCTATAACCTAAACCTAAACATAAACCTAAACCTAAACGTAAACCTAAAACCTAAATGTGTTCTCCAATCCCTAAACCTAAACCTACACCTAATACTAATCTCAACTCCCTAACCCAAACCTAAACCTAAACTTGAAAACCCAAAGCAGAACCCGATCCTGAACCCGAACCTGATTTCTTAAACCTAAACCTTAACCTATTCTCAATTTCCTACAGCTATAACCTATAACCTACCTAAAACCTAAACCTAAATCTAAAATCTAAATGTGTTCTCAAATCCCTAAACCTAAACCTACACCTAATCCTATTCTCAACTCCCTAACCTAAATCTAAACCTAAACTTGAAAACCCAAACCAAAACCCGATCCCGAACCCGATTTCCTAAACCTAAACCATAGCCGATTCTCAATTCCCTACAGCTATAACCAATAACATAAACCTATAACCTAAACCTAAACCTAAAACCTAAATGTGTTGTCAAATCCCTAAACCTAAACCTACACCTAATGCTAATCTCAACTCCCTTACCTAAACCTAAAACTAAGCTTGAAAACCCAAACCAAAACCCCATCCCGAACCCGAACCCGATTTCCTAAACCTAAACCATAACCGATTCTCAATTCCCTATAGCTATAACATATAACCTACCTATAACCTTAACCTAAAACCTAAACCATTTCATAAACCTAAAACCTAAATGTGTTCTCAAATCCCTAAACCGACACCTAATCCTAATCTCAACTCCCTAACCTAAACCTAAACATAAACCTGAAAACCCAAACGTAAACCCGATCTCGAACCCGAACTCAATTTCCTAAACCTAAACCTTAACCTTAACCTATCCTCAATTCCCTACAATTATAACCTATAACCTAAACCTATACGTAAACCTAAAACCTAAATGTGTTCTCCAATCCCTAAACCTAAACCTACACCTAATACTAATATCAACTCCCTAACCTAAACCTAAACCTAAACCTAAACTTGAAAACCCAAAGAAAAACCCGATCCCAGAACCAGAACACGATTTCTAAACCTAAACCTTAACCTATTCTCAATTCCCTCACAACTATAACCTATAACCTACCTAAAACCTAAACCTAAAATCTAAATGTGTTCTCAAATCCCTAAACCTAAACCTACACCTAATCCTATTCTTAACTCCCTAATCTAAACCTAAACTTAAACTTGAAAACCCAAACCAAAACCCGATCCCGAACCCAAACCCGATTTCGTAAAGCTAAACCATAACCTATTCTCAATTCCCTACAGCTATAACCTATAACCTAAACCTAAACCTAAACCTAAAACCTAAATGTGTTGTCAAATCCCTAAACCTAAACCTACACCTAATGCTAATCTCAACTCCCTTACCTAAACCTAAAACTAAGCTTGAAAACCCAAACCAAAACCCGATCCCGAACCCGAACCCGATTTCCTAAACCTAAACCATAACCGATTCTCAATTCCCTATAACTATAACCTATAACCTACCTATAACCTTAACCTAAAACCTAAACCATTTCATAAACCTAAAACCTAAATGTGTTCTCAAATCCCTAAACCTCCACCTAATCATAATCTCAACTCTCTAACTTAAACCTAAACATAAACTTGAAAACCCAAACCTAAACCTGATCCCGAACCCGAACCGATTTCCTAAACCTAAACCTTAACGTATTCTCAATTCCCTAATGCTCTAAATATTTTTTTGTATTTTATTTATGATGTTAAACTTATATGTATTTATACGTGGATGAATGTCATGTGGATAAGATTGTTTGTGTTTGGATGGATGTAGTTTATGTTTGGATGAGTGTAGTTTATGTTTGGATGGATTTACGTAGTTTTAGTTTAGATGGATGTGAATGTAAATATGATGAAATATGTTATGTAACAGGTGTATATCAGGAAGAATATGGTGAACTATATTGTAACAGGTGTATATCATGAATTTTGAGTTGAAAATTTTATTTTTAAAAAAAGACTTTTACCTACGAAAATTTTCATAGGCAAAAGTCTCAATGTATGTTTTTACCTACGAAAATAGTCGTAGGTAAAAGTCTCATAGACGTTTTCCTCCCTACAAAAGGCGAAAATTTGAAAACGCCCTTTACCTACGAAATTTGTCGTAGGGAAAGGGGTAAAAATAATTAAAACACCGTTTACCTACGAAAACATTCGTAGGTAAAGATGGGTTTTACCTACGAAATTTTATTTCATAGGTAAAAGGAAGGTTTTGGTTTGTACAATTGAAAAATTTCACAGACCCTTCAGCTACGACTAGTTTCGTAGGCAAAGATGGGTTTTCCCTACGAAATTTGATTTCGTAGGTAAAAGTAACGTTTTCGATTTTTTGTTTTTTTAAATGTTCAAAAGACCCTTTAGCTACGAATATTTTCGTAGGTAAACATGGGTTTCACCTACAAAATAAAAGAAAGGTTTTAAATTTTCTACTTTTTGAAAACTTGACTGACTCTTCAGCTACGAATATTTTCGTAGGTCAAGGGCGTTTTTGAAAAATTCAACAGACCCTTTAGCTACGAATACTTTCGTAGGTAAAAATGGGTTTTCCCTACGAAATTCCATTTCGTTGGTAAAAGTAAAGTTTTCAATTTTTTGTTTTTTTAAAAGTTCAAAAGACCCTTTAGCTACGCATATTTTCGTAAGTAAATATAAGGTTTCCCTAGGTAAAACAAAGGTTTTAAATTTTCTATTTTTTGAAAACGTTGACTGAGTCTTCAGCTACGAATATTTTCGTAGGAAAATATGGTTTTTCCCTATGAAATTATAATTCGTAGGTAAAAGTAAGGTTTTTGATGTTTGGTATTTTTGAAAAATTTAACAGACCCTTTAGCTACGAATACTTTCGTAGGGAAAAATAGGTAAATTCAAAAGACCCTATAGCTACGAATATTTTTGTAGGTAACGATGGGTTTCACCTACCAAATCCAATTTCGTAGGCAAACATAAAGTTTAAAGTTAAAACACCCTTTACCTACGAAAATTTTCGTAGGTAAAGATGGCTTTTACCTACGAAATTAAATTTCGTTGGTAAAAGTATGCTCTTACCTATGAAAATGATTTTCGTCGGTAAAAGTCATCTTTACCTACGAAAAATAATTTCATAGGTAAAAACCATATTTCTTGTAGTGAATTTGCTAGAGTATTCTTATCCCTCCAGCTGTTTGTAAAATTGTGGCCTACCTACTGAATAGACTAGAGCTATTTTTGGATGAGAACATCTAAACTTGCAAACACACCTGGTGGACAGCTTGGATATTGAATCTGTTGGCGACGTTGGCACATGTGATGGCATATAGATGGTATACCTTTTAAATACATGATTTACAGAATTTTACAGCAAAACTAGATAGTATTTGAGGGATGCAGATTAGATACGAGAAATTTACGACTGTACGACCCATTTATGGCCCATTTACGATACCAAACCCACCTCATTTTACCTTGCAAGAATAAGCCCCAGCTGGACGGACGCATTCCCAAAGGTCGAAAATGCCCTTGCTTTTTCCTTCAAGCGGATCGGCCGCTGCTCGAAGACGAGCGCAGACGCTCCTCGAACTCGAGTTATACGAACGGTTCAAAAGAGATCAACGTTACATGGGCCCCACAGTTATGTATTTATTATATCCACAACGTTCATCCATATTTCAAGATCATTTCGGAGCATTATCAAAAAAAAAAAAAAAAAAATTCATATCCAAAGATCAACTGGACCACACCACAAAGAGCCATGGAAAATTGATTTTCACGGTTGAAACTTTTGTAGGGCCCACCATAACATTTATTTTCCATCCAATCTATTCATAAGGTCACAAAGAACTGGATGAAGAGGAAAAACAAATTTCATAATGATACAGAACTTCTGTAACCCCTAAAAGGGTTTCAATGGTAGAGGTTCAATTCCCCGTCTTTAAAAGTGTGGTCCACTTGATAGTTAGATCTGTCTTATTTTCCGTCTCAAGCCTTAATATGAGCTCGCCAAATAGATGTACGGTTTGGATATAAGATAGACCTTATGATGGGACCCAAAAAACAACAAAGATTCAATATTAAAAAAATTAAAATAATAAAATAAAATAAAATAAACATATTTTTATTTTATTGGAAACAGAGATTTGGGCACGGATTATAACCATAGCCAATCTACTAAAATCTGTAGCCAAAGGGGATTGTTCGGGGTGGACGCGCCAAACTAGGGTGCTCGCGCCACTCGCTAACCTATCCGGTGGGAGGGCGCCTATCTGGCGGGGCCACGCCCATCTGACGACCCCTATAGCTACGGATTATAACCGTACCTATAGTCTGTGCCAATCAATGAAAAAAAAAAATATTATTTTTTATTTTTTTACATGGAGAACATCATTCTACCTACAATTTTCTCTAATACATATTTATATAAATATGTATATCTATGCATATAAAATTTCTTTTTCTCTTTTTTTTTTTTTTTTTCATTTCTTTCTTTTTTCATTTAACAAGAATATCTTCTAACCCAAAATTAGTTACTTGACGTACCCTATATGATTTTGGGGTAGGAGAAGCTACTTTAGCCAACCAACCTGGTTATTTTTCAAAATTCCATCAGGTCGATGGTTGAAAATCCATTTCATTCACTTCACGGTCAACTTCAATTAGTTCGCGGTCAATTTCGCTCATTTCATTTACTTCGCAATCAATTCCATGCATTTCACGGTCAATCCCGGCGATTCCGTTTTGATTCACGACCATTTCCATGCATTTCACAGTTAATTCCCTTCACTTCACGGTCATTTCCATGCATTTCATGGTCAATGCCCTTCACTTCCTGGTCATTTTTATTCATTTCACGGTCAATCCCGACGATTCTGTTTTGATTCACAGTCATTTCCATGCATTTCACGGTCAGTTCTCTTCACTTCACGGTCATTTCTATGCATTTCATAGTCAATTCGCTTCACTTCGCGATCAATTCCATGCATTTCACGGTCAATCTCGGCGATTCCGTTTTGATTCACGGTCATTTCCATGCATTTCACGATCAATTCCCTTCACTTCACGGTCATTCCATACATTTCACGGTCAATTCAGTTCACTTCATAGTCATTTTCATGCATTTCACTGTCAATCTCAGCGATTCCGTTTTGATTCATGGTCATTTCCATGCATTTCACGGTCAATTCCCTTCACTTCACGGTCATTTCCATGCATTTCACGGTCAATTTGCTTCACTTCATGGTCATTTCCATGCATGTCACGGTCATTCCCGCCTATTCTATGTTGATTCACGGTCATTTCGACGCATTTCACGGTGAAGTGTAGCGATTGAACTGTGAAATGTACGGAAATGACCGTGAAGTGAAGGGGCATGACCGTGAAATGCGCCGAAATGACCGTGAATCAACACAAAATAGGTGGGAATGACTGTGAAATACATGGAAATGACCGTGACGTGAAGCGAATTGACCATGAAATGCATGGAAATGACCGTGAAGTGAAGGGAATTGACCGTGAAATGCATTGAAATGACCGTGAATCAACACGGAATAGGCGGGAATGACCGTGATTTCCATGCATATCACGGTCATTCCCACCTATTCCGTGTTGATTCACGGTCATTTTGACGCATTTCACGGTCATGCCCTTTACTACACGGTCATTTTCGCACATTTCACAGTCACTTCGCTTCACTTCACGGTCATTTCCATGCATTTCACAGTCATTCCCGCCTATTCCGTGTTGATTCACGGTCATTTCGACGCATTTCACGGTGAAGTGTAGCAATTAGACCTTTAAATGCACGAAAATGACCGTGAAGTGAAGGGGCATGACTGTGAAATGCGCCAAAATGACCGTGAATCAACACAGAATAGGCGGGAATGACCGTAAAATGCATGGAAATGACCGTGAAGTGAAGCGAATTGACCGTGAAATGCATGGAAATGACTGTGAAGTGAAGGGAATTGACCGTGAAATGCGCCGAAATGACCATGAATCAAAACATAATAGATGAGAATGTCCGTGATTTCCAAGCATATCACAGTCATTCCCGCCTATTCCGTGTTGATTCACGGTCATTTCGACTCATTTCAAGGTCATGCCCCTTCACTTCACGGTCATTTTCGCGCATTTCACAGTCAATTCGCTTCGCTTCACAGTCATTTCCATGCATTTCACGGTCATTCCCGCCTATTTCGTGTTGATTCACGGACATTTTGACGCATTTCATGATGAAGTGTAGCGATTGGATCGCGAAATGCACGGAAATGACCCTGATGTGAAGGGGCATGACCATGAAATACGTCGAAATGATTGTGAATCAACACGGAATATGTGGGAATGACCGTTAAATGTAAGGAAATGACCATGATGTGAAGCGAATTGACCGTGAAATGCACGAAAATGACCGTGAAGTGAAGGGGCATGACCATGAAATGCGTCGAAATGATCGTGAATCAACACGGATTGGGCGGGGATGAGAGTGAAGTGAGGCGATTGGACTATGAAATGCGCGGAAATGACTGTGAAGTGAAGGGGTATGACCGTGAAATGCGCTGAAATGACTGTGAATCAACACGGAATAGGCGGGAATGACTGTGATTTCCATGCATATCATGGTCATTCCCACCTATTCCGTGTTGATTCATGGTCATTTTGACCCATTTCACGATCATGCCCCTTCAGTTCACGGTCATTTCCGTGCATTTCACGTTCAATTCTCTTCACATAACGGTCATTTACATGCATTTCACGGTCATTCCCACCTATTCTATGTTGATTCACGATCACTTCGACGCATTTCACGGTCATGCCCATTCACTTCACTGTCATTTCCGCGCATTTCACGATCCAATCGCTATACTTCACCGTGAAATGCATCGAAATGACCGTGAATTAACACGGAATAGGCGGGAATGACCGTGAAATGCATGGAAATGACTGTGAAGTGAAGCGAATTGACCGTGAAATGCTGGAAATGACCGTGAAGTGAAGGGGCATGCCGTGAAATGCGTTGAAATGACCGTAAATCAGCACGGAATAGGCGGGAATGACTGTGATATGCATGGAAATCATGGTCAATCCTGTCTATTCTGTGTTAATTCACGGTCATTTCGATGCATTTCATGGTCAATTCCCTTCACTTCACGGTCATTTCCATGTATTTCACGGTCAATTTGCTTCACTTCACGGTCATTTCCATGCATTTCACGGTTATTTCGACGTATTTCACGGTCATGCCCCTTCACTTCACGGTCATTTCCGCGCATTTCACGGTCCAATCTCTACACTTTACCGTGAAATGCGTCGAAATGACCGTGAATCAACACGGAATTGGCGGGAATGACCTTGAAATGCATGGAAATGACTGTGAAGTGAAGTGAATTAACTGTGAAATGCAAGAAAATGACCGTGAAGTAAAGGGGCATGACCATGAAATACGTCGAAATGACAGTGAATCAACACGGAATAGGCGGGAATGACCGTGATATGCATGGAAATCACGGTCATTCCCGCCTATTCCGTGTTGATTCACGGTCATTTCAGTGCATTTCACGGTCAATTCCCTTCACTTCACGGTCATTTCCATGTATTTCACGGTCATTCCTGCCTATTCCGTGTTGATTCACGGTCATTTCGGCGCATTTCACAGTCATGCCCCTTCACTTCACGGTCATTTTCGCGCATTTCACAGTTCAATCGTTACACTTCACCGTGAAATGCATCGAAATGACTGAATCAACACGGAATAGGTGAGAATGACCGTGAAATGCATGGAAATGACTGCGAAGTGAAGCTAATTGACTGTGAAATGCATGGAAATGACCGTGAAGTGAAGGGAATTGACCGTGAAATGCATGGAAATGATCGTGAATCAAAACGGAATCGCTGAGATTGATAGTGAAATGCATGAAAATGACTATGAAGTGAACTGAATTGACAGTGAAATGCATGGAAATTACCGTGAAGTGAAGGGAATTGACCGTGAAATGCATGAAAATGACCATGAATCAAAACGGAATCGCCGGGATTGACCATGAAATGCATGGAATTGATCGCAAAGTGAAGCGAATTGACCGTGAAATGCATGGAAATGACCGTGAAGTGAAGGGAATTGACCGTCAAATGCATGGAAATGACCGTGAATCAATACGGAATCGCTGGGATTGACCGTGAAATGCATGAAAATAATTGTGAAGTGAAGCGCATTGACCGTGAAATGCATGGAAATAACCGTGAAGTGAAGGGAATTGATCGTGAAATGCATGGAAATGATCGTGAATCAAAACGAAATCGCTAGGATTGACCGTGAAATGCATGGAATTGATCGTAAAGTAAATGAAATGAGCGAAATTGACCGCGAACTGATTGAAATTGACTGTGAAGTGAATGAAATGGAATTTCGACCATCGACCTGATAGAATCTTGAAAAATAACCGAGTTGGTTGGCTAAAGTAGCTTCTCCTACCCCAAAATCATAGAGGGTACATTAAGTAACTAATTTTGGTTTAGAATATATCTTGTTAAATGAAAGAAGAAAGAAATGAAAAGAAAAAAGTTGGAAATAAATTTTATATGCTTATATATATATATATATATATATATATATATATATATATGAGAAAATTGTAGGTAGAATGAAGTTCTCCATGTAAAAAAATTAAAAATAAAAATAAAAATTTCTTCATAGATTGGCACAGACTATAGTTATGGCTACGGTTATAATCCGTAGCTATAGGGGTCGTCAGATGGGCGTGGCCCCACCAGATCGGCGCGCCCCCGCCGGATAAGTCAGCGAGTGTCGCGGGCACCCTAGTTTGGCGCGCCCACCTCGGACAGGCTCCTTTGGCTACGGATTTTGGTAGATATGGCTACGATTATAATCCGTAGCCAAATCCCTGTATCCAATAATTTTTTTTTTTTTTTTTTTTTTTTTTAACGTTGAATCTTTGTTGTTTTTTAGGTCCCATCATGAGGTGTATGTTATATCCAAACAGTACATATATTTGGCGAGCTCATATTAAGGCTTAAGATGGAAAATAAGATAGATCTAACTATCAAGTGGACCACACTTTAAAAGGTAATGGGGAATTGAACGTCTACCATTGAAACCCTTTTAGGGGTTATAGAAGTTTTGGATCATTATGAAATTTGTTTTTCCTCTTCATCCAGGTCTTTGTGTCCTTATGAATAGATTGGATGGCCCTACAAAAGTTTCAACGGTGAAAATCAAATTTTTACTGCTCTTTGTGGTGTGGTCCAGTTGATCTTTGGATATGATTTTTTGTTTTTCGGATAATGCTCTGAAATTATCTCGAAATATGGATGATCGTTGTGGATGTAATAAATACATAACTATGGGGCCCACTTAACGTTGATCTCTTTGAACCGTTCGTACAGCTCAGGGTTCGAGGAGTGTCAGCGCTCGTCTTCGAGCACAAGCTGATCCGCTTGAAGGTAAAGAAAGGAGCATTTTCGACCTTTGGCAAGTCGTCCGTATGGTTGGGGCTTATTCTCGAAAGGGAAAATGAGGTGAGCTTCGTCTCATAAATGGGCCATAAATGGGTCGTACAGTCGTAAATTTCTCGATTAGATACCGATAGGTTGAGTAGCGAGACTCGCCAATGAAGTGACGTCACCAAGTTCCGTGGGACCCACCATGATGTATATGTTGTATCCACACCATCCATCCATTTGAAGAGATCATTTTAGAGCATGAGACAAAGAATGAGTCAGATCCTAATCTGGAGTGGACCCCACCACAGAAAACAGGGGGAAGAGTGATGCCCATCGTTGAAACCTTCTTAAGGTCCACTATGATGTTTATCTGAGATCCAATGTGTTCATAAGTTAAGACAGGCATGAAAGAAAGGAAAACAGAAATTTCAGCTTGACCGAAAACTTTTGTGGCCCTCAGAAATTTTTAATGGTGGACGTCACTCTATCCACTGTTTTCTGTGGTGGGGTCCACTTGAGCTTTTTATCTGACTCATTCTTTGTATAATGCCATAAATTAATATCTCCAAATGGATGGACGGTGTGGATACAATACATACATCATGGTGGGTCCCACAGAGACATCACTTCAGTAGGGATTCTTGCTACTCAACTTGCCAATAGGTAATCCGCGTCCGTATTTGAGGTCAGTCGTGGCCACAAAGGCTCGGGGGACCCCAACGTGATGTTTATGTGAAATCTATACTGACAAATAGGTGTGTACTCTATGCTAAGCCTAAGGCCCATCAATCATCTTCATCTGTAATTTAGGCTGACCACGAGATTGTAAACAGTGCACGGGGCAATCCTCACCTTCTAAATCATTTCCCATTGTGTGTCCCCACCTGAATCACAGATGGACCTAATGTAGAGAACCTGGCATAAATTTTGGGTTCTCATCTAATGGTTTGAGTAGATTTTATATAATTATCATGATGAGTCTTACAAAAATTTAATGGTTGGGTCGATTTCACATACACATACACATCACGGTTGGCTTGAAAACAATAAGAGTGTTGTCTTCTAGAACCTATTAAAACAAAGTGGAGATTAAAGAGAATTTCATAGGATGGCCAATCCTTAGTTCTTGATAGCACTATAAGAAAATTGGCTTTTACCCGTGGTCAAAAGTGCCAGCTAAGGTTTAAATTTAAAAAAAAAAAAAGGTTGGAAAAGACTTTATTAGTACTTAGACAAGCGTTGAGAAAGTTGTCCGCCAGTAGAGACTTTGATGTAGAGCAGGTCGCGGACAGTTTATTGGCTAAGATGGATCAGAAAAGGCCCGGTCGACGACAGAAGTGATCCAGACCATCGGACCTTAGATCGGGCGTATCTTGCAATCCGAAATGAGTTACCTGACATAAAATATATGATTCTGGGGGTAGAACGAGCTACTTTAGCCAACCAACCCTATTTTACCAGGTTACGATGCCCAGAATTGTGAAAACCCCTGGATCGACGGTCTTTTCTCTGTTTTAATTTCGTTTTTACTATAAATAATAAGTTTTAGTTTGATTATAACTCTTCATCCGTCGGGCTTTAGGAGTTGCGCCCAACGTGAAAAGAGCTTAGAATAATTAGGAGAATGGTTTGGTGAAGCCAAAAAGGACACTTACTAATTTTGGCCGAAAACCTTTCGAAATAGTAGACATCACGACCGTCTATAAATAGTAAGTTTACTATTTATAGTAAGTCACAAATTCTAGGAGTTTTAGTTGTAGTTTGATTCTGATTTCTTTCCCATTGCTTGGTACCCCTATTTAAAGGGTTGTGAACTCATTTTTATTCATTCATTATTCAATTTCGCATTTATTATAATTTATTTCTATTTTCTGCTTTTGTTCCTCGTGGATTCGAGAAGTCTCTATGAGGAGTCCAGAGAAGTTCAGTGGATTCGGAATAGTTATCCTCTTGAGGAAGACGGTGCTCGACCTCATGTCCTCCCTGTGTCAGTTTGGTATCAAAGTGAGGTTTCTCCTCGGATTGATGGCATCTAACGACGGGTTGGGCAACAATCCCATGGGTGGTGCTCCAAGGAATTTACCTTTAACAGTGGCAACTTTCGAAGTAGCGTAACAAGAGAATCAGCAAGCCATGCAAGGGCTGCACGCTTTCATCGACCGCATAGGGGATCTTTTGGCAGAAAGCCTAAGGCAACTCCATATTCCTGGTGGTAATCCTCCACCGCCAATTGTTGAAACCTGTAATCGCCCTGATCGCAGGATAGTACTAGCAGTGCATGCAAGGGTCATTCTTATGGAAAGGGGCTCCAGTGAAGAGGAAATCGACGACATAATCTTCCAACACCCCAGACATAGCGGCGATCGAGTAGATCAACAGATCAAGAATTCAAGATGCGGGTTGATATTCCTAGCTTCAATGACCAACTACACAATGAGGATTTCCTCGACTGACTTTTTAAAGTTGAGCAATTTTTTGACTATATGGACATCCCTAAAGCAAAGAAGGTCAAGCTTGTGTTGGAAGGAGGAGCTTTAGCTTGGTGGAAACAACTGTAACTCGCGCGAACTAGGCAGATGAAAGCACCAATTCGCACTTGACAGCAGACGAAGCGGCTACTACATACCCAATTCCTCCCTAGTGATTATGATCAGGTATTATTCCAACAATACTGAAATTGTCAAAAGGGTAGTCGGTCGGTGAGAGAATACGCAGGAGAATTTTATCGCCTGGCGGCACGTAACGATTTGGCCGAAACTGAATTGCAGCAAGTCGCCCGATTCAACGGTGGATTGTGTATGGCTATCCAAGATAGGGTCCAGATGCAGTCCGTCTAGACGATGAATGATGTAATCAAGTTGGCTACTCGAGCAGAAGCGCAACTTGAACGTCCTAACACATGGACCTATCCTACTCCAAGTATCCCTGTGGCAGGTCCTCCCCAGGGAACTGCAAAGCCCAAGGGGAAGGAGCTCGTAGGAGCACGCACTCAACCTCCTATGTCTGAGAACTGAGATCAGGGAAGCGGGTAAGCTAAGCCCCAAAGGGGTGTATCAACTGCTATTGGTCCAAGTAGAATCTCGAACCCCTATGCTCGGCCAAGGCCTGACAACTACTATCGTTGTGGCCAACCGGGCCACCTATCAAATATTTATCCCCGACAAAAGTGGCAAACCTCACCATTAATGATGGTAGTGCTGATAATGCTTATGAAGATTCAGATATTGAAGAACAGGAGCATACCATTGAGGACGGGATAGATTATTCAAGTTGGGTTCAGAAGGATCATGGTTAGTCGCTCGTCATGAGGCGACTATTATATGCGCCAAGAAAAGAAGTGCATCCACAGCGGCATAACATCTTCCGCACTACGTGTACGTTGAATCGAAAGGTTTGTGACGTGATCATTGACAGTGGGAGCAGCGAAAATATCATCTCCATGGTCATGATGGAAAAATTACAATTGAGAATGGAGCGTCATCTCTCTCCATATACAATCTGTTGGATCAAGAAGGTCAGCGAAACAAAGGTGACTGAGTGTTGCACCATATCCTTTTCAAGTAGCAAACATTATAAGGATGAAGTAGTATGCAATGTGGTTGACATGGAAGCATGTCACATACTACTCGGTCAGCCCTGGCAATTTGACCGTGACGCCACTCATAAAGGGCGAGATAACATATATATCTTCGTCAAGGACGACCGGAAGACCATATTGGCCCCTATGGATTCAGAGGGACCACCTGAAACTTCTAAAGTGGAGGGCCATTTTCTCTTAACCATACGGGACTTCGTAGAATAATCCAAAGAAACAGGACAAACTTATGCATTAATTGTAAAAGAGGAAGAACTCGAGCCTACCATCATCCCTTAAAGACTAAGGCCCCTGCTACATGAATTCAAAGAAATCTGGCTCGATGACCTTCCCGATGGGTTACCCCCCATGCGGGATATCCAACACCATATCGACTTTATCTTTGGGTCCACTTTACCAAATCGTCTTCAATATCGAATGAGTCTGAATGAGTGTGAGATTCTGCAAGAACAAGTAGAGGAGTTGATTCATAAGGGTCTTATTCGAGAAAGCATCAGTCATGTGTTGTACCATCTCTATTAACTCCAAATAAAGATGGGAGTTAGCGCATGTGTGTCAACAGTCGAGCCATCAACAAAATCACCATAAAGTACAGGTTTCATATATCACGATTAGACATAAGTTGGACATGCTAGAGGGTACAAAAATATTCTCTAAATTGGACCTAAGGAGCTGTAACGACTGGTACTTTTGGTACTCAGGTGCTACCAAGTAACCCTACTTAGTATAAGTACGAACCTAACTCGAGCAAACGTTCGCATGTATTCCAGTCAAAATCCAACCGTTAAAGCACGGTTCCCATCCATATGTCAGGTTATCCATCCGTTATTCCTCGAGATGGACCATCACACTTCCAAAATACCCACCCATAGGATTCTAATTTGATTGGTAAACATGTCCATCCAACCATTGTAGATAGCTTAGGGACGCTTAGAAGCATCGATTAAAATATCAAAAAGCAAATAAGTGCACTTGGGAGTAATGCTGGAATTTATCCAATCAGCAGATTGGTCATCCAATTCGGGATGTGTAAATATAATAATTATCAAATGTGTGTGTATATATATATATATATATATATATATATATATATATATATATATATATATATACATACATAACTTAGTATATGTATGTTACATGATCTAACTGCTTAAATAAATACTATAATACAATCTAAATACATACACTATGAAATGTTACTTGTACACTTTATAAATATTTAAAATTTCATAATACATTAATATGTAATTACAATCCATATTAAAAGTATACACTTGTGGCATTATTTACACGAATTTCAATCATGAAAATCAATATTACATAATTTAATAAATTTTATAATAAATAACATATTTCAAGCAATTTGAGATTTTATATAAAACTTAAAACTTAAAACATATATAACCACACAAATAATGTACAAATAATATATATATATATATACATACATATATATATATATATATATATATTAATCTTTGCTTATTGATGTACATACAATTTATATTTACTAACAATCTATAATAATGTAAATTATATATGACAAAATATAAAAAAAATAAAATAATAATAATAATAATAATAACAAGAAATGATATTATTAAAAACATTATAACATAATGTTTAATATTATAAGAGCATAATAGGCCCTATAATGCATAATCTGGCCATTTATTTTTAGCTAACTAGTCCCTAGGACCTTTTCAACCATTGGTGTTCAACTTCGAGGTTGTCACGCCCCGAACTCGGAAACCGGGCTCACAAAATTTCCGATCGCTAAATCCGGCGCCGACAGCCTCCGTAGTACCCCATTCTCGGCTCCCATCACCCATATACTAGGTTCCGATCCTGGGATGCTACAAGGAGGATTTCTAATAATCAATTTGATTCGTAATGAGCAAAACCACAAGTATAACCCACGAACAATAACCACAAGAATACCATCACAGAATCCACTATGATCAAAATTTTTGAGTATAAGGCGTATGAAAGGAAATTATAATATACTGAAAATAATAAAAGCTCCAAAAGCTTGGCTGTACACTCCAATTGCGGTGAGACTACGGTTGCGTCCTGACATCACTGTACGCATCAATCATGCATAAGCTTATAGAAAGCTTAGAGGGTGGTGTAAGTGTGTGTGCAGTATAAACGTGCTTAGAATGCAAGGTCAAAGTAATGCGGAATCGTGCTGATGAGTACATGAATGCAATCAGCCGTACCAAGGCTATGTGGTGCGAGATATGAATGTTATCGGCCATGTCAAGACCATGCGATGCGAGATGCAGTTCAAGCATGCTAATCCACATCACATATCAGTACAGTTCTCATTCAGGATAATCATCGGGGTCTAGTACACTCTACGCCAACTTGTCGCCCCTATCCGAACGCACAACTGAAAGAGACCTCACTATCCGCCTACCAATATAAGGCTCGGCTCATCGATAGCGGACCGATTTCACAAGCTGGTCAAACTCAACCTAGAAATTGCCCCCTCACTCAGGCGGGTAAGGTCACACCCCTTTCCAACTGACCACGGCACAGTGGGAGACACGGCCTATTGGTATACGTCCCTCGCGCACTCGTGTATCCACTCGGTCTCAACGTTAGAGTCATCATCTAGTACCATCGGGTTTAGGAATTTTCACCGAGAGACATCTATGGCCGCCATATGCTAATACCAAACATTTCCGGTATCCAATCCAGCCACCCACGATGTGTCTGTGGAGGCTTTGGCCCTGATGTCGCTAGGGCATACAATAATTATGATCACACAAATGCAAGTGCATGAATTACCCTACCAAACATGCAACAATCCTTCGCGCATCGCGCACTCATGTAGGACAACTCCGCCTATCAGGGAGTCCATAAACAATTCGCCCGAAGGCATATGCTATGGTCAGTCACTTGTCATATCAGACATATATATGATGTGTATGATCATGAATCATATATCTATACTAAACATGTTATATAGTGATGGGCTCTAAGCAAAGCGAAAATGGGCCTAGACGGCCTACCCACTACAAGTATGGGCCTATCAGTGGGCCTTAGGGAGATTATAATGCAGACATTTAACCAACATTATTCGCACAATGTGGACATCAAACCAACATTTGCTCCCAAGGCATAGCCTTCTATAAAGGTCAACATATAAACCATAGTGGAATCATACTACAATGGGCCTTATGTACATTCCGTTGGGCCTCGACCCGTGGGCCTCCAATACATCAAATGGGCCTCATATATGTCAAAGTGGGCCTGGACAACGGCCCACAAATACATCTAGAGGGGCCTAATCACATGGGCCTTATATGTGTCAAAGTGGGCCTCGACAATGGGCCAGAGATACATCAAGATGGGCCTCAATAATCGGCCTTATACAATTCAAGGTGGGCCTCAACAATGGGCCATAAATATGGTAAGTGGGCCATAACACATGGGCCACATGTATATCAAATGGGCTACACTAATGGAAGGAGTGGAAATAAAACATACCTCAGAGGGGGGTCCCACATGGGGCCCACCATACATTTATTTTCTAGCCAACCTGTTGATATGGTCATACAGACCTGAGCCCATTGGAATGTTTATTTTCCTCCCAACCTATGGATTAGGTCGTACAGACCTGTAGAGCCCACTGAAATGTTTATTTGCAATGCAGCCTATTCATAAGGTCATGTGGACCTTCGGTAGGGCCCACGATGATGTTTATTTGTCACCCTATCTGTTGATTGGGTTACGTGGATAGGGAGCCCACCGTGATGTGGTTCGTAAATCTAATCCACCCATTTTGTGTGTCCCACCTGGCTGAGGGTTCAGACCAAGTTTCAGTCGCATCCAAATTTCAGGTAGGCCCCACCAAGTGTTTTATATGTTTTTGGCATGTCTTCACATGATTTTAGATGATATGGCCCACCTGAGTTCCGTATACAGTTGATTTTTGGGTGGACCGTAGCCAGGAGGAAGGCCCACCACATGTATGATGTTGATGTTCAAAACGCATCCCGTGGGGCCCACAGCTGGGGCCGTGAGGCCCAGCCGGTCCATCCGTCAGGCAGCCAGCGTAGGTGTTGCCTGCGTCTTCTGTCAGCAGCAGCGTTAATGTTACTATTTTTTTATTTATTATTTATTTTTTTTTATTTTCCTTGGGTTTTTCATAGGTGTCGCCCACATTGAGGAATCCGCCCCGCTCATTGTATTCCCCGGCCCGAGACGGATCAAACAAGTCTAATATTCAAGGTATTTCATTGTATAAAACCATTAGGGGTGGGTTTCAACAGTACAAACCACCATTTGCTAAACTATGGCCCGCCAGAACCTCGGATTGGGTTATACTTTTGGCATAACGCCTAAAATGAGCTAAGGAAAGGGGTGGACAACTTAGATTAAAAACATACATCAAGGTGGTGCCTGTGTGAGCGGCCCACCCCAAAACTCCATTTTTTTTGTCAGCTTGCCAGTGCACACCCATGTCAGTGCACGCACTCCATGCTACCCACACCTGTCTAGCATCCTGGATGCTGAACGGCATGGATAAACACATGCAATGTGGTGGGTCCCACATGAACATGGCCCACACATCTAGGGGGGTACACGTGACGGCCCACCAAGATTTGGATCAGCTGATGCTTGTATTTTCCCTCATACACGTTAGGATAGCAAGGTGGGCTCCACCAGTGGGCTGTAGAGTGGTCCACTAGATGGACATCATGGGTACAATATTTATATCATCGGGTGGACCATCATCAATATAAGAGTGAGAGAGAGAAAGAGAGAGAGAGATAGAGAGAGAGAGAGAGAGCCGGTGAAATAGAGGGACCCCGCCATTATGGGCCCCTCACTACATTGCATACATCATTGTGGGTCCCACAACAAGTGGCCCTAAAATTGAAATCAACAGTGGATCACCCACCTCTTGCACTTATCCTTGCTCCTTAGCCTCCTTGGCTCCTTTACATGACTTTTAACGGTGGATGATGGACTTTTGATGGTGGGCATGGTGGATCAACGGTTGAGATGGGAGATAAGAAGGTGGGAAGAGTGGGCCACACTTGGCATTTGGGAAGGAGAAGCTTGGACGTGGGATGTTGCTTGGGAGATTTGAGAAATGAGAGAGAAAATGAGGTGATGGGATGATATGTGATGGGGATGGGTGGAGTGATTTGTTGTAAGAAGGGATGGGTAGAGAGAGAGGTGAAGTGATGAGAGGGTTGACTTTGGGCTTGGTTGTGTAAGAGAAAGGTATGGCTTGTTGTACTTGGGTATGGAGTGACTTGACTTGTACTTGACACGAGTGATTGATTAATTGATGGGATATTTGTAAGGGTTATAGTCTTATACTCCTTTGGTTGTCAAATTTTGATGTGTCAAAACATCTATCTGTGTCTTGTGCTTGTATGATGATTTTTATCACTGCTTAAATACTTCAAGAAGCTATAAGTTGGATTCTTCAAGATGTTACAAGTTGAAGCTCAAGATGTTGAAGTTCAAGAAGCTACTATGTTGATGTTCAAGTCTTAGAGAACGACACATGATTTCAAGACTAATAAGCTATGCATGTTGTTATGCTGATATTGTTCAAGATTTCAAGCCTGATATTGGTGCAAACAATCTACATTCGTTGAATGGTTGAAGTTCAATGTCCATACGACTTGATTCAGGTTTGAATGACCTTAGGTTGACTCTTTAATTAGGTCATTTTGGATACATAAATCAAATGTTTATTTTACATAATTTTGGTCTGTTCCAAGACCAGTCCTAGCTCTTGTTCGACCAGTCCTGGCATTGGTTCGACTAGTCCAAGAAATTCCACGATCAGTCCTAAGTAGTTAAAGATTTTTTCAGAATTTCTGGTACGCCCACGACCAGTCCTGGAAGTCCTTCGACCGGTCGTAGGTTGGCTTCGACTAGTCCACGATCAGTCGTGGAGCTACGACTCAAAATCCAGCAACTTATTTCATGGTCCTACGACCAGTCGTAGGTATCTACGACCAGTCGTAGGTGACCCACGACCAGTCGTAGGGTACTCACGACCAGTCGTGGAACGGCTTTCAAAGATCGCGCTCAATTTTTCAAAAATCTGTTAGAGCTACGACCAGTCCTAAGTTTCTAAGACCAGTCGTAGGAACGATTTTTTCTTCTATAAATTGAACACGAAATTCAGAGTTTTGATAACCTCAACTCCATTCCATTTCAAGAATTTTCAAGTAATCACTCTGAGATAAGTCTGTGTTTATTTTAAGCTAAATTGTGCTTATTTAATATTCCTTTTTGCTAGCTTATTTAATTTGATTTTGTTTCTCTATTCCAATCTTATTTGAAAAGAGGAATTATATTATTCCTTCTTCTTGGAATCAAAATCAAATATTGCTACGCCCAACAAGTTAAATCTAAAATCTATTAGAATTTAGAACCTTATGAATGTGAGTATTGGAAATTGAACTTTGACATTCAATCATCTACTCCGATTGGTTCTACCGGGCTGCTAAAGGAGAAATCCAGGTATTTTACAATTCTGTAAAATTTATTTACTTTTGGTTTTGTTTGAGGTTAAGCCAGAAAAATCTCATTGTACTGGTTTTGTTTGAGATTGAGCCAGAAAAATCTCATTGTTTTGGTTGTCGAGGAAAACGCAAAACTCGAGAAAAAGGGGTTTTTGAATTGTGTAAGCCCAAGTGAAAAAGACACAATTGTAAAGGTTTTGGTGAACTGTGAAAACCTATTTGATAGTGAACGCTAATATCCCTGTGTGAGGATATTAGAGTGGAGTAGCATTACTGTGTGGGCATGTTGTAAAGCAGTTGGTGTACACTGAGCGAACCACTATAACTCTTTGTCTTGTGGATTGAATGCTTGCTTAATTTTCATATCTTTTATCATTCGATTGTGTGGAATGTACAAGTGGATGTGAATGTTGTAACTATTTTCATTTCAATCAAGTGTGGGGATTGTTGTAATAATTTAGATCTTTACTTCTGCATTTAGTTTCAATTCCTTGCTATTTCATTTACTTATATTAACATTGAGTCCTTGATTCAAAAGAGGTTCTAGAAATCAGGTTGTCCTACCATAAGCCCTTGTTTATTATGGTGTAAGGTTGTCCTTAGAACTGAATTTGCATCAATCTCTCAATATTTATTTATCAAGGTGATTTAAATTTAGCATTGTGTATTGATTCAAAATTGTAAGGGTATTGATTTACTTTAGTTATGCTGATTTTATTTTAAATTTGACATAGTCCTATTCACCCCCCCTCTAGGACATATAGCTTGGCCTTTTCAATATTTCGTAGAGATTCTCTCAAAGTTCGCAACATGTAGCGTTTCTTCGAATTAAACGTGGGCCTACATCTTCTACCCTGGGTATCGGATCAGTGCGTGAGTTGCGGCGTTGGAATCGCGACGACGGCGCGGTTGCTATGATACAAGTGAAAAGGTCAAGCTATATGTCCTAGAGGGGGGTGAATAGGACTATGCCAAATTAAAATAAAATCAGCAGAATAAAATAAATCAATAGCCTTACAATTATAAATCAATTCACAATGCTGAAATCAAATCACCATAATAAATAAGTATTGAGAGATTGATACAAATTCAGTTCTAAAGACAACCTTACACCATAATAAACAAGGGATTATGGTAGGACAACCTTATTTCTAGAACATCTTTTGGATCAAGAACTCAACTTTAATAGAAATAAATGAATAGTAAAGAATTGAAATTAAATGCATAATATATATCTAATTTATTACAACAATCCCCACACTTGCTTGAAATGTAAATGTTACAATATTCACATCCACATGTACATTCCACACAATTGAATGATAAAAGATATGAAAATTATGCAAGCATTCAATCCACAAGACAGAGAGCTATAGTGGTTCGCATGTGTGTACACCAACTGTTCTTTAACAGCCACACAGAATGCTACTCCACTCCTAATATCCTCACACAGGGGATATTAGCGTTCACTATCAAATAGGTTTTCACAGGTTCACCCAAAACCTTTACAGTTGTGTCTTTTTAGCTTGGGCTTACACAATTCAAAAATCCACACTTCTGAGTTTTCTGGATCTCCTCATATAACCACACAAATTGAGATTTTTCTGGCGAATCCCAAACAAAAACCAAAATAGAATGGAATTTACAGAATTGTAAAATACCTGGATTTCTCCTTTTGTAGCTGCCTGGAAGAACAAGTTGGAGTAGACATTCGAATATAGAAGTTCAATGTCCACTACTCACTTTAATATGGGTCTAAGTTCTAATTGATTTTAGATTTAAACCAGTTGGGCATAACTATATTTGATTTTGATTCCAATAAGAAGGAATAAGTCAATTCCTCTTTTCAAATCAGATTGGAATACAGAAACAAAATCAAATTAAATAAGCTATCAAAAAGATAAAGAAATTATGCACAAAATAGCTTAGAAATAAACACAGACTTATCTCAGAGTGAAGTCTTGAATTCACTTAATTATTTAATGAAAAACTCTGAAATTCGTTTACAAGTTATAGTTGAAAAAGTTCATCGTCGACTAGTCCTAGGGTCACCATGACTAGTCTTAGAATAAACTGATTTTTAAATTTTTGAGCGCGATCGCATCAGACCATTGTACGACCGGTCGTAGGCAGTCCACGACTGGTCGAAAGCAGTCCACAACTGGTCGAGATCCATCTATGACTGGTCGTGCAACAATTGATTTAGTTGCTGGAGTTTGAGTTGAAGCCTTACGACTGGTCGAAGGTCGAGTCGAGACCATCTCACGACCGGTCGAGCAGACTCAGGACTGGTCGTAGGTGAACCAAAAAATCCGATAAATTACAACCATTTTAGGACTAGTCTTGGAACTTCTTAGACTGGTCGAGACAGTGCTAGGACTAGTCAAACAGGGTCTAGAACTAGCCTTAGAGTAGACCAAAATCATATAATAATATTCATTTGAATTATGTATCCAAAGTGACCTACCCTAAGGTCAATCTAATGGTCTATCAAACCTGGAACATGAAGTATGCACATTGAATACTTCATTTGCTTAGACTTTGATCTTTACGAAGCTTGATTTCTTCTCGATGTAACTTGACTACTTCAAAAGCTTCAATGTTACTTTAAGTTGTACTTGAGTCTCGCATTTAGATTTGAATCTTGAACTTCGACTTGCAGTTGAACTTGAGTCTTGACCCTGAGTTCTTTGTAGCTTGAACTATCATGAAGCTTGAAGAATTCTTTGAGCTAGACTTCAAGTGTTGACGAGTTGTCTCGAACAAATTTATGAAGATATAAACACACGACATACAGAGAAGTTTTGACACACAAAATTTGACAATCAAAGAGGAATCACATCATAGCACTTACAATCTCCCCCTTTGTCAATTTTCTGACAAAACACTTCTCATACTTCAATAAGATCAGCATTACATTATATAATAACGAATCATGCACCAGTTGTCATAAAACAAGCAACTGAGACAACTCAACTCCCCCTGAGTTAATACACCTTAACTCTCTCTGAGTAGGTATACATCATATCAATCATTCTCCATAATAGAATGCACACATTCTCCCCCTTTTTGTCAAAATATGACAATGGAAGAAATAAAGATAGGACATGAAAGAAAGAAATAGAGATAACAACTCAAAAAGATAGAATGATAAAAAGTGCAGAGTGAAGAACAAATCAAAATAAATAAGCAAGGTGAGTCAGAGTAGATATTAAAAGAGTTAACAAATGATGTTTTAAGACAGTAATCCACATAAACTTGTTACAGACCAAAGATTAAACATTCTCAATCGGAATCAGAAGATGGAGCAGGAATGTTAGGATCACTTTGATGAAGGCTCTTCTGTAAGCACCTAAAATATTTGCGCATATTTTTAAATTGTTGATTGTGGCCAACATTTATCTGTTCTACCTTTTCCTCTAATGCACTAAGATGTACATTGAAATCAGATGGTTCAAAGTTTGGATCATTTCCAGAATCAGACTCAATTTCATTAAAAATATTATCCATGTCAATATCATCGGCCGACAACTCATCACCTTCGACACCCATCTCAGCTTCAGCAGCAGCATCACCCGCATCAATATCAACTTGACCAGGAGCCAAACCCAACTTCATTTTATTCAGGTTAGAATTGTTAAATATGAGGTGTTGGATAGGAGCCTCATCGACGGGCATAACGACTAACATGTAAGTGGCTAATACATTTAACAGATATCCAAATGGAATATCACCATGACTAGGATGAATACGAATTTGTATGATAGAGGAACAAATCAAGGAGGGCAAACAGATATTAACACCAGTAATGATAGAGTACAAAATATGAACCATAAACAGAGTCAACTCAGTCTTGTTTCCAGAGCGGGGATACAGATTAAAAGTGAAGATACGATGCAAAACTCTGTATTTAGGTAACAAGTATCTAATCTTAAGGGTATTTCCATTTGCAGTCCATGGTGCATTCATGTTACATAATGCTCTAGTAAAAATACATTTTTCCGATTCTGACACTTTCTCAGCAAGTGCACTAGGATGAACACTATCATCATTTACTTGAATATCCATAAGGCCAGAAATCAAGTGTCGATCAACATGAAACGGCCCTTCTCTAGTATCAATAGTAAAAGTCAGTTGCTCAGCAGAGAAGTCAGATATGCATGCAACCATGGCCTGTGCTGTGGACTGATATGTCGGTCCGCCCCAGCGTAAAATGTTTTCCCATCCTACAGATTGAAGGAGTGAAAGGAGACCGTAAGGAGCAATATGATTTAAACTAACAGCTTTCTCAACAATAACATTGCCCATACGCAGGTCACGTACATGCGGAGGATCATCTTCAGGATCCCTAAGATGACGTCTAGTGATTGCATTTGAACAAGAAGAAGATGCACCTCTATAAATTTTCTTTTTACCTCTAGATTCTATATTCTTAAAGAAATGAAAGAAAGTTCAAGAAAATAGAGATGAGTTTCTCTAGATTCAACAAAAAGGAAGAAGAACCCAAAAAGTTGAAGATTTATAACAAATAGACAACAATGATCAAGAAAATTAAGAGTAAAGATTAAGATTCTCTAAGAAAACAAGAAAAATCACTCTAACCTGGAGGAATCGAACACAAGTGTTTGACTAGTCGAAGCTTGGCTCGTTGGTGAAGAAGGTTAGAATGAAGAGAAAACAAGTTTTTCCCAAATTAAAAAGATCACCGCGCGCACGAGCGATCTTGTAACATACTAGACCGGTCGTAGAAAGACTAGTCGAGCACGTTCTCGATCGGTCTTAGACCAGAAAAAAAATATGCAATTTTCACAGAATTTTGAAATTTAAACATATTAACATTATATACAATATGATACAAATATGCATGATCAATCATTTAAAATTGCACATACCAAGATCAAATTTCAATTTGTTAAACCTGCTTTTGTCAAGCGGTTTAGTGAAAATGTCAGCAAGCTGATTCTCGGTAGGAATATATTCTAAAGATACTATTTTTTCTTCCACTAATTCACAAATATAATGAAACCGAATGTCAATGTGCTTAGTACGTGAATGCTGGATTAGGTTTTCTTGAAATGTTTATCGTACTGGAATTATCACAGTATAAAACTATAGAGTCTTGTGCGATTCCATAATCACTCAACATACGTTTCATCCAAACCAACTGAGTACATACATTTCCTACTGCAATATATTCGGCCTCAGCAGTTGAGAGTGATATGGAAGTTTGCTTCTTGCTAAACCAAGAAACCAGACAGTTTCCAATGTAAAAACAACCACCACTGGTTGATTTTCTATTATCTATATTTCCTGCCCAATCAGCATCCGAATACCCAACCAATTGAATACTACTATCATAGGGATACCAAAGACCCAGATTAACTGAACTTGCAACATATCGAATAATTCGTTTAACAGCAGTTAAGTGAGATTCTTTAGGATTAGACTGATATCTAGCGTAAATTCCAACACTTAAAGCAATATCGGTCTACTTGCAGTTAGGTAAAGTAAGCTACCTATCATACTATGATACAATTTAGGATCTACATCTTTACCTGTAGAGTCTTTTGAAAGTCTTAGAGTTGTACTCATAGGAGTATCAAAGTTCTTACCATTTTCAAATCCGAATCTCTTAATCAAGTTTAATGCATACTTAGTTTGTGAAATAAAAATTCCATCAGATTATTGTTTTACTTGCAACTCTAGGAAATAATTTAATTCACCAACCATGCTCATTTCGAATTCAGATTTCATTAGATTTGTAAACTCAACAGTCATGTTAGTACAAGTTGATCCATAAATTATATCATCAACATGGATTTGAACCATTAAGATATCATCGTTATGTTTCTTAACAAAGAGCGTTTTATCGACACTACCCATCTGAAACTTGTGATTTAGTAAGAACTTAGTCAAATTTTCATACCATGCTCTAGGAGCTTGTTTCAGACCATAGAGAGGCTTTTTAAGGCAGTATACATGATTGGTAAGCTTAGGGTCTTCAAACCCAGTCGGTTGTTCAACATATACCTCTTCATGTAAGTCGCCATTCAAAAAGGCGCTCTTTACATCCATTTGAAATTCTAAACTTTCTAAAACATGCAATAGATATGAAAAGTCTGATCGATTCAAGGTGAGCAACTGGGGCAAATGTTTCATCATAATCAATACCTTCAATTTGTGTGTACCATTGTACAACTAACCTTGCTTTATTTCGAATAATATTTTCAAGTTCATCAGACTTATTTTTGAAAATCCATTTTGTTCCAATAATATGTTTATCTTTAAGTCTAGGAATAAGGTACCAGACATCATTTCTGACAAACTGATTAAGTTCTTCCTGCATCGCAACAGTCCAGTTTTCATCAGAAAGTGCTTCTTTCACGTTAATCGGTTCTATCTGGGATGTAAAGCATACGTAGTTATATATGTCCTCTAATTGTCTACGACTGCACACACCAGTGAGAGGGTTTCTAAGTATTTAAGAAGTTGGATGATCTTTAACAGTCCTAAATTCAGAATTAGTTTCACTTGATGAAGTTTCTAGTTTTTTAAGTATAAGAACTTCATCATTATCTGAACTAGGGGCATGTGTATTCAAATGATCGTCAATTACAACATTTATTGACTCTTGAATCACACCGGTCCTGTTGTTCAGAACACGATATGCACGACTATTTAAAGAATATCCTAAAAAGATCCCTCATCACTTTTAGTGTCGAACTTTCCCAAATTTTCACGGTCACGTAAAATATAGCACTTGCTGCCAAAAATTCAAAAATATTTGACAGTAGGCTTTTTCTCAAACCACATTTCATAAGCCGTTTTATTATTAGATTTACAAATATAAACACGGCAGGCGGTATTCACTGCTTCGGCCCATAAATTTCTAGGGAGCTTCATGCTATTTAACATAACATTTTCCATTTCTTGAAGCACTCTATTTTTTCTTTCCACAATACCATTTTGTTGTAGAGTTTTGGGCGCAGAGAATTCATGTAATATTCCCTGATTGGTACAGAGTTTCTCAAAACTGCTATTTTCAAACTCGGATCCATGATCACTACGAATCTTACTAACTTGAGAACATTTTTCAGTTTGGATCTGTTTTATAATCTTTTTCACTTCATCAAGGGTTTCTAATTTATCCCTCAAGAATGAAACCCAAGTGTATCTTGTATAATCATCTACGATAACTAAGATGTATTTTTTGCCACCTCGACTTTCTGTTCTGGTTGGTCCTATAAGATCCATATGGAGAAGCTCAAGTGGTCTAGATGTGGTATTGGAGTTCACCTTTTTATGAGAGCTCCTCGTTTGTTTACCATACTGGCATTCATCACATATTTTGTCTACTTTTTACACTTTAGGTAGACCTCTAATTAGTTCTCCTTTGCTCAATTTATACAAATTTCGGTAGTGTACATGTCCAAGGCGTTTATGCCATAATTCTGTCTCATCAGTATGGACCATGTAACACGTTTGATTAAATGAGCTTCCATTACATACATATAGCAGTTTTCAGAAGTTCTGCGACCAGTTAATATTACAGAACTCTTTTTATCTATAATCTCATAACCTTGATTAGAAAATTTAACATTATTGTTGTTGTCACATATTTAAGATATGCTTAATAGGTTATGTTTTAATCCCTCAACATATAAAACATTCTTAAATAAGGGAAGATTATAAAGTAGAACCATACCGGCCAATAATCTTACAGTTGCTACCATCACCAAATGTGACTGATCCATCAGTCATATCTTTTAGATCGGTGAATAAAGCCTTGTCACCTGTCATGTGCCTGGAACATCCACTATCTAGGTACCATTTTGAATGGCTTGTTGCTTTGAACACAGTGTGGACAACCAAGCAGGCAACTTTAGGAACCCATTTCATAACTGTTTTGGGTTTAGGAACATAGTTGGTCTTCTTTTGTCTGATGTTGTAAGAATGGCCTATTGAGTTAGATTTTAAGAGCTCCTTAAGTAAATCAATTATTTTTTCAGCAAGAGGATTTCTGTTCTGTTTTTTAAAATTTATATAGCTGCTTTTAGGTTTATGAAAAGTTTTTGTATTTTTAGAAAAACTTGACTAGTACCTTCTCTTTTTTAGTTAGAAGTTTCTCCTTTCACAAAGTTGGGAGAGGTATACTTCTGTTTAGGAGATGTATTTTTCTCATAGCCCAACCCGGATCTATCGCCACATTTTCTTGATCCTGATAATAATTTTTTTAACTTTGGATCACCCTGGGCATATCTCCATGCATCCTTCAAACTCAGAAGAGAAGATACTTCATTTTTAAGTTTCTCATTTTCATATTTTAAATCATCAATCAAGGAGGTTTTGAATTCCAAATCACATTTTGATTTTTCAAAATAATTTGAAATATGCAATTTTTCTAAAACTAGAGTTTCAAAACATTCTTTGAGTTTAGAAAACTTTTCTTTTTGAAGCTTAAGTTTGACAGTAATTTTACAACTTTCCTTATATAAGGCATTATAAGCATCTTGAAGATCTTCTTCATTTTCATAATCACTATTCAAATTTTCTTCACTTGTTGAATCATCATGATCTAAAAAAGTAAACTTGGCTAGAGTCATAAGGGCTTTAACTTCACTGCCCGACTCGGTTTCAGAATTTTCTGATTCAGAAGATGCTTCAGAATCAGACGATTCATCCCAAGTAGCCAACATACCCTTCCTTCTGGGTCTATCCTTTTTAGGACATTTGTTTGCTAAATGCCCATACTCTTGGCAGTTGTAACACTGACTATCTTTCAAAGACTTCCAAGTTTTGGACTTAGGTTTAGATCGTTTCTTTTCATTTCCCTTTTGAAAGTTGACCATTTTCTTGCTTTTGAAAATTTTATAAAACTTTTTCGCCAAAAGAGCCATATCATCTTCAGAATTTTCTAAATCTGAGTTTTCTAGAGAAATACCTTTAGAAGATTTTAAAGCTATAGATTTACCTTTAGGAGCTTTAAAATTTAATTCATAGGTTTGTAAAGAACCAACTAGTTCTTCTACCCTCATATTATCCATATCACGAAGTTCCTGGATCGCGGTTACTTTAGAATTGAACCGTTCAGGAAGTGAGCGTAGTATCTTTACACACTTTACTTTCTTGAATTTTATCGCCAAGACCCCATATAGAGTTTACAATGTCATTTAGTCTAGTGTAAAAGTCCATAAACATTTCATTTTCCTCCATATGAATTTCTTCAAATTTGGTTGTGAGGAGTTGGACTTTAGACTTTTTGACAATTGAAGTACCCTCATGTGTCATTTCTAGTATATCCCAGGCTTGCTTTGCAGTATTACAGGATATAATTCTTTTGAACTCATCCGGTGATAGTGCGCGAGTGATTGCATTTTGGTGCTTTAGCATTGGTACTATACTCACTTTTCTGAAGGGTGGTCCATAAATAATAAGCAGGTACAGACACAGTTTTTGAAACATCAGATTCAGTTACTTCAATGGTAGGAGAGTTCCATTCGGTCACTGTGGCTCGCCACAGACTCTCATCTATTGATTTGAGAAAGATCCTCATTCTGGCTTTCCAATAGGCATAGTTGGAGCCATCAAATGGTGGAGGCCTAGTGACTGATAGGCTATCAAAATTTGACATCTTATTAATATAGCTTTGATCGTTAGCTTAGGAAATAAACCCAAAAAAAAAAAAATTAAGAACGAGCTATTAGGCTTTGATACCATTAGAAAAGGCCAAGCTATATGTTCTAGGGGGGGGGGGGAGGGTGAACAGGACTATGCCAAAAAATAAATAAATCAGCGGAATAAAATAAATCAATAGCCTTACAATTATAAATCAATTCACAATGCTGAAATCAAATCACCTTAATAAATAAGTATTGAGAGATTGATACAAATTCAGTTCTAAGGACAACCTTACACCATAATAAACAAGGGCTTATGGTAGGACAACCTTATTTCTAGAACATCTTTTGGATTAAGAACTCAACTTTAATATAAATAAATGAATAGCAAAGAATTGAAATTAAATGCAGAAATATAGATCTAATTTATTACAACAATCCCCACACTTGCTTGAAATGTAAATAGTTACAACATTCACATCTACATGTACATTCCACACAATTGAATGATAAAAGATATAAAAATTAAGCAAGCATTCAATTCACAAGACACAGAGTTATAGTGGTTCGCCTGTGTGTACACCAACTATTCTTCAACAGCCACACAGAATGCTACTCCACTCCTAATATCCTCACATAGGGGATATTAGCATTCACTATCAAATAGGTTTTCACAGGTTCACCCAAAGCCTTTACAATCGTGTCTTTTAACTTGGGCTTACACAATTCAAAAACCCACACTTCTGAGTTTTCTAGCTTTTCTCGGATAACCACATAAATTGAGATTTTTCTGGCGAATCCCAAACAAAAACTAAAATAGGAATTGTAAAATACCTGGATTTCTCCTCTTGTAGCTACCCGGAAGAACCAATTGGAGTAGACGTTCGAATATAGAAGTTCAATGTCCACTACGCACTTTAATATGGTTCTAAGTTCTAATTGATTTTATATTTAAACCAGTTGGGATTAGCTATATTTGATTTTGATTCCAAGAAGAAGGAATAAGTCAATTCCTCTTTTCAAATCAGATTGGAATACAGAAACAAAATCAAATTAAATAAGCTATCAAAAAGAGAGAAATTATGTACAAAATAGCTTAGAAATAAATGCAAACTTATCTTAGAGTGGAGCCTTGAATTCACTTAATTATTCAATGAAAAACTCTGAAATTCGTGTACAAGTTATAGTTGAAAAAGTTCATCGTCGACTGGTCCTAGGGTCCCCATGACTGGTCTTGGAATAAACTGATTTTTGAATTTTTGAGCACGATCGCATCAGACCGTTGTACGACTGGTCGTAGGCAGTCCAGTACTGGTCGAAAACAGTCCATGACTGGTCGTGACCCATCTACGACTGGTCGTGCAACAATTGATTTAGTTGCTGGAGTTTGAGTCGAAGCCTTTTGACTGGTCGAAGGTTGAGTCGAGACCATCTCACGACCGGTCGAGCTGACTCTAGGACTGGTCGTAGGTGAACCAAAAAATTTGATAAATTACAACTATTTTAGGACTAGTCTTGGAACTTCTTAGACTGGTCGAGACAGTGCTAGGACTGGTCGAAAAGGGTCTAGGACTGGTCTTAGAGTAGACCAAAATCATGTAATAATATTCATTTGAATTATATATTCAAAGTGACCTACCCTAAGGTCAATCTAATGGTCTATCAAACCTGGAACATGAAGTATGGACATTGAATACTTCATTTGCTTAGACTTTGATCTTTATGAAGCTTGATTTCTTCTCGATGTAGCTTGACTACTTCAGAAGCTTCAATGTTACTTAAGTTGTACTTGAGTCCCGCATTTAGATTTGAATCTTGAACTTCGACTTGCAGTTGAACTTGAGTCTTGACCCTGAGTTCTTTGTAGCTTGAACTATCATGAAGCTTGAAGAATTCTTTGAACTAGACTTCAAGTGTTGATGAGGTGTCTCGAACAAATTTATCAAGATATAAACACACGACATACGGAGAAGTTTTGACACACAAAATTTGACAATCAAAGAGGAATCAAATCATAACACTTACAATAAGTTCTGGTTCTAGCCGACTTTGGTATGCAAGATTTTGCTTAGAATAGCCCACAAACGTCGGTAACGGGTCGAGGGTTGCCAGAATTCGACTGGTAGGATCGCGGAAGGCTAGGGAATGATACGGACTAGGGTACAGGTCTTACAACTCTCCCCTCCAAATAAAAAATTTGTCTTCAAAATTTGTACAATTTAGACATAACTTATAATAGAAGGAAAACAAGGCATCATCATATAAAATCGAAGACAATATATAAGATACAACATTCAATCAATCATTAAAGATATGGGGATAACGCTCTCGAATCTCAGCCTCGCGCTCCCAAGACACCTCATCAACAGAATGGTGACCCCACTGAACTTTCATCAAGGGTATGACCTTAGTCTGGAGGACCTGCTCCTTTCGATCAAGGATACGAACTGACTGCTCAATGTAAGAAGCGTCCTCATGAGCCTCCAATGGCTGCCAATCAATAACAGAAATGATGGCTGACCCACACTTCCTCAACATAGAGACGTGAAAAATGTTGTGGATGCCAGACAAATGAGATGGCAAGGCAAGCCGATAGGCCACAGCACCAATGCGCTTAGTGATCTCGAAAGGTCCTATGAATCTTGGGGCAAGCTTGCCCTTTGCTCCAAATCGAACCACGTCCTTCATGGGCGAGACTTTGAGATACACATGGTTCCCTACATCAAACTCCAAGGGACGACGTCGGCGGTCAGTAAAACTCTTCTGCCGATTCTGAGCTGTGCGCACCTCTACCTAATGATATCGATAGCCACTGATGTCTCCTACACAAGCTCGGGACCTAGGAAACGTCGCTCTCTAACCTCGGTTCAACAACTCAGAGATCTGTACGGTCTGCCATACAATGCCTTAAAAGGAGCCATGCCAATGGTTGCCTGATAGCTGTTGTTATATGCGAACTCAACCAATCATAAATGCTCATCTCAGCTACCCCTGAAATCAATCATGCAAGCCCGAAGCATATCCTCAAGTATTTGATTGACCCTCTTAGTTTGACCATCGGTCTGTGGATGATACGCGGTGCCGAGCTGTAAATCAGTCCTCATCACTCTCTGAAAGCTCCTCCAGAACTGAGACGTGAACCTTCGGTCTCGGTCAGAAACGATCGAGACTGGAACGCCATGCAGTCTCATATTCTCCTCGATGGATAACCTTGCAAGCCGATCCAAAGGCCAAGTCGCACGAATCGCAAGAAAATTTTTCGACTTCATTAGACGATCAACGATAACCCAGATGGCGTCATGACCGCGTTGAGTCCTCAGCAAACTCATGATAAAATTGTTAGATATGTGCTCCCACTTCCACATCGGGACGCTCAACGGCTGCAATAGACCAGAGGGTCTCTGATGATCGGTCTTGGCATGCTGGCATGTGTCACACTTGGCCACAACACTGGCAATCTGGCGCTTCATCCCCGCCCAGAAATACTGTCTCCTCATATCACGGTACATCTTCGTCGAGCTAGGGTGGATAGAAAACCGTGATCGATGTGCCTCGGTCATAAGATCTTTGTACAACTCAGGAATATCCGGGACACATAACCGGCCTCTGAAGCGATGTCCACCATCAAAACCAATCTGCCAATCTGCCTGACTCTCAGATGCCGCCTCTGCTCGGTAATCCCTCAATGACTCGTCTATCTGTTGAGCCTCAATCACCCTTGCGATAAGAGATGGTTGAATCGACAGGCTCGATAGCTGAACAATAGAAGACTGCAGACCAAAATCAAAGTCGTACTCTGCTATATCCTCGAGCATACTCCACTCCTAAATCATCATATGTGCCACCAGGCCTCGTGGCTGACGGCTGAGGGCACCCGCCACCACGTTTGCCTTGCCTGGTTGATACTGGAGGTTAAAATCATAGTCTTTCAGAAGCTCCATCCAGCGTCTCTGCCTCATGTTCAGCTCAGACTGAGAGAATAAGTACTTCAAGCTATTGTGGTCGGAGAAGAGCTCGAACCTGACCCCATAGAGATAATGCCTCCACACCTTCAGTGTGAAGACAACTGTTACCAGCTCCAAATCATGCGTGGGGTAGTTCAGCTCATGGACCTTGAGCTGACGAGACACGAAAGCTACAGGCCTGTAGTGCTACATCAGGACAACACCTAAACCAATACGTGAGGCATTAGTAAATACAACAAATCCATCACTCCCAGAGGGAAGAGTGAGGACAAGAGAGGACGTTAGATGATCCTTCAGCTCAATGAATGCCCGCTCACATGCGTCAGTCCAAACAAATCTGTACCCTTCTGAGTCAACCTGGTCATCGAGGCAGCAATACATGATAAGCCCTCAATGAAACACAGATAGTAGCCTATTAAACCAAGAAAACTGCGGATCTTGGACACTGTCATGGGCTGGCTCCACTGGCGCATTGCCTCAACCTTAAAGGGGTCCACTGCGACACCCTCCCTCGTCACCACGTGACCAAGGAATCTCATCTCCTCCTACCAAAAGTTGCACTTTTTCAGCTTCGCATACAGCTGGTGGGCACAGAGGGACTGCAAAGTGATCTCCAGGTGCTGCATATGATCCTCACGAGTCTTCGAATATATCAGAATGTCATTGATGAAGACCATTACAAACTGATCGAGATATGGACGGAAGACCTCATTCATCAACTATATGAAGACCACGGGTGCATTGGTCAGTTCAAAAGACATGACCTAAAACTTAAAATGACCGTAACGTGTACGGAAAGCCGTTTTCGAGATGTTATCCTCTCAGACATGAATCTAATGATAACCGGAACGCAGGTCAATCTTCGAAAAGAACTGTGCACCCTGCAGCTGATCAAATAAATCATCTATCCTCAGGAGTGGGTACTTGTTCTTAATTGTGACTAGGTTGAGCTCGCGGTAGTTAACGCAGAGCCTCAACGAGCCATCCTTCTTCCTGATGAAGAGTACCGACGCTCCCCAAGGCAAACTGCTCGAACAAATTAATCCCAACTCAAGCAACTCGTTCAACTAACGTTGCAGCTCTTGCAATTCCATCGGTGCCATACGGTACGGGGCCTTCGAGATAGGTGCAGTATAAGGCAGAAGATCAATTTGGAACTCAATATGAAGGCACGACAACAATCCCGGAATCTCCTGGAACACGTCGGAGAAGTTACGGACCACTGGCAATCGATCAATACACAAGGCAACGGGCTCCTCGACTGCGCAGGACATCAAACGAGACAATGGCTCTCCTCGGGGCTTTGCAATGAACTGAAATTGTGGCAAGCCGAGTATGCAGAACGTGACTGTCCTCGCGGAACAGTCTAAAATGGTATGGTACTCGGCCAGCCAATCCATGCCCAAGATAACGTCGAAGTCTATCATCGGCAGCACAAACAAGTCAGCGGGAAAAAAGATATCACTGAGCAGAACGGGGCAAGATGAACAGAAACGGCCCAATACTATGGTCTTCCCCAAGGGCGTCGATACGGTCAATCCCTCACTAGCAGACTCTATCGGTAATCCAGTCGATCGATAAAAATCCTCAGACATGAATGAGTGCGAAGTGCCGGAATCAAATATTACTCAGGCGATGCATGAAGAGATAGGAAGTATACCCTCAATGACTCCTTTGAAAGTCTGCGGGTCCTGCTGAACCGCATAAAACCTAGCCTGAGCTTGCTGGGGAGGTGCCTGTCCCCTCTGAGGATGCTTCTACTGCTGGTGTCACTGAGGCACTTGAAACTATTGCCTCTGCTGCTGTGATCTTGGAGGCTGGTGCTGATGCTGCTACTGAGGGAGCCTCGATGGTGGAATCTACAGTCGCTGCTGCTGTGAAGGCTGCTGTGGTGCTCTCAACTACTGTGGAGGCTGCTGTGGTGCTCTTGGCTGCTATGGAGGCTGTTGTGGTGCTCTCGGCTGCTGGGGGTGCCGATAGTGCTACTGGTGCTTTGGTAGATGGGTGGCTCCTGTATATCTGCAGTCATCGATGATGTTGAGAACTACTGGAGTGGGCCTACCTCTTCTGACCCCTCCTCTGATCTCGGTCAGCCTGCGTTCCAACCCACTTAGTCTCATAAATCTGAGCCATTCGCACTACTGCCTGAAAATTTAGGAGCTCATGCCCAATGAGGCCGACTCGAAGACCATAACATAAGTCGTTCTCAAAACGGCAGGCCTTCTGTCCCTCATCATCAATCATATATGGCGCAAACCTCGATAGCGCCACGAAATGGGCCATGTACTCTGCCACGATCATGTTCCCCTGCACCAGAGTCTCAAACTCCAGTGCTCTCTGATGTCGAATGTGTTCAGAGAAGTACTGCTCCTCGAATCGGTCGATAAAGTCCTCCCATGTCCAGACATGATCAGGTCCTGTGACACGAGTAACGGAGGTCCACCAATGCTTGGCCTCGCCCTGAAAAAGGAATACTGCCAATCGAACTCGCTGCTCGGTCGTACATGACATAGTATCGAAGATCTTCTTCACGTTAGAGGGTCATCTCTCAGCTGCAGTCGGATCTGGCTCGCCCTGAAAATGCGGAGGATCGAGCTGTCTGAACTCTTGAAGAAGGGCGCTCGCGCGCTCCTGCTCGGCCTGGGCTGGAGAAACAACTCGGTGCTTGCTCTGCCCCTGAAGCGCAGCAGTCACAGCCTGCAATATCTGCTATAACTGTGTGTAATGCCCCAGATTTTTGCTAACCCGGAGTTAGATGTCCTTAGGCAAGGGGTAGATCCTAACCCCTTATGAACCTCACAAACCTCAAATCCTTTAGGAATTAGACAAAGTTAACTAAGTACTAAACTGGATTAGCTACAAAATCTACTTGAATCACTTTACATACGATCTGTAAGACCCAAAACGTGTAGAATCATTGACGCTAGGTTACCCTAAAATTTAGGACCAATCCCATTACCCAGTTGCTCTCGGGAGCACATTGAAACTCCGTAACGGATCTGGACCGCACGTCGAAAGTCCGATTACCATGAAATTATATAACTAGGACCGCCTTGCTGGTCTTGACAACCATCTCAAAAATCAAATCTAGATAGTGTCCCGGTGCTATTCGGTTGAGCCCGGAGTGAAGAGTGTGAGAAACGTGAAAATAATTAGAAATAAATTCCAAATTTAAGTAATCTGAGACTTATTACTTACGAGCCAAATATAAGTAATCAGACCGTCGAAATCTAACCCAAATACACCATCGGATCAGGGAACATTTCCCATACATGTCCGTGTACTTGTAACCCTGATCGAGTTTCGGTGACCATTGAACTGAAACTGGTCCGCCATATGTGATCTGGGAACCCGATTGGAATGAAAACTTAACTCGACCTAGATCCATAGTCTGTGAGCTTAAGTCCGACCTTTAGCTCAAGGAGGGGCTCCGAAAATGCTCCATTGAGCTGAAACATATGCCCTTTGGACATAACCTAAGTATACCTTGGCCCTGTGCCTATTTCTAGCAAGTTTAGGCCTATATAAGGACCTTAGACCGTCTCTCATTCTCACCATACGAATTAGAGAAACCCTAGGAGAGAGAAGAGAGAAAAGAGAGAGAAAGTGTGAGAGAAGTGGGAGAATCTTCCTGCTAATCTACCCTGCTGATCTACGTGCTTAACCATCACTTTCCAATCGTTATCCTGATGATTCTGGCTTCGTTCTTAGGTAAGAAAAACCTAACTCTAACCTGTTTTAGGGTTTCAATTGATACAAGTAGTGAAATAGCTAACATAACTCATGATTTAGGTCGTTATACTATCGTGGACGAAGACTTAGCAATTCTATCGTGTTCGTTACGTTTATACGGTGTAAAGTGCGGACTTTAGACGTATAGGTTAAGGTTTTCAAAGCTTTCAATGTCAGATAATGATAGATTCATGATCTGGGTGTTATTGTACATGCATAATGCGACGTTCGTTTTCCGATTCAATTACATATGCAAATTATGACATATTGTGTATTCTGTATATTTGTAGAAAATACCGTATACGTACAAATTTAAAAAGTGTGGTTGCCATGATAAATTACTGTATGTACATGCTATATATATATATGTGTAATACTTACTCGGTGAAAGGATTCGCCCAAATACAGGTTTTTGCTAATATACGTTATGTATGATAAATAGGTGTATTCTAAGTGTTTATGAAAATGCTTGTATAAGTTAGTACTTAGATGATTGTGCTTTAGGTAGGTGTTGAAATAGGATTCTCAACTACCTTAGAGATGTATATGATTTCCTCCATGTTAGTTGTGTAATTTAATCGCTTACTTATGAAATGTATGTGTTTATATTTTCTGTTTATATTGTGCTTTATAACATGCTTATTAACACGTTTGAATTACTTTGTTAATTCTACTTTGACTATTATACATGCTTTCTGGTTACAGATTGTATGTGATTGGGGCTATGTTATAGTCCAGGCAATTGGTAACAAGCTTGAAGTCGTGGCTGAGATTCATTTCGCCACGTAGGATGTGTTTGACAAACACGGGTTGTATGTTAGTCGTCGGCGGTGGTTAGGCCACACGAAGTGCTTATGCACTTCAAGTCGATCGATGCGATGTGTGCTTGTGCTAGTCGAGCTCGTCAAGTAACCCGATCTGTCTAATGTATGTTCACCATGTTTGGACGCTACTGCTTGAACCTAAGATACCAAACTTATCAGTGTAATCCCGTTAACCTTGGTACCTCAATCCGCTAAGACTCATGAGCCGGACATGGTGGTATGGGACACCGTGGTCGAGCTGTCAGCCTACGTAGGGGTGATTTGCCTCCCCATAGTGACCAGTGGGCAACCTAGACTCGTGAGCCGAATATGGTGGTGTGGGACACTGTATTCGATCTGTCGGCCTACACAGATAAGGTGATGGGAGTAGTATAACGATTGCGTGTAACAGCCCTGACAACCCTTTGTAGTGACCTCGAGCATACTTTGAATCTACGGAAAGGCGACGAGCCTTCCCGTAGTAAACAGAGTATAAACTAGGCCTGTATTGATAAGGTGATGGGGGAGTAGTGCAACAAGTACGTGTAATAGCCCCGGCAACCCTTTACAGCGACCTAGAACCATATCATCGTATGAGATTATCTAGGACTGACGACCCTAGAATGGATTATTGTTTGGAAATGATATAAGGAAGGTAACTTAGTTTCCCAATACTGTTGTATAAAAAGGACTAATAATAACTCGATAATCATGCTCATAACATAGCACTGCATGTGTCTAGAAGATGTAGAGCACTGAGGGATGAACGCATGCCACAGACGTAAGATGGTGTCGTACGAGGGTAGTTTGACAAGGGCATGCATCATGACTGCATTCCATACTTGCATTAATAAGAGTAATTAGGAGTGTTTGATTGTACTGCTTTATCATTACTACTTGACTGAATTGATAACATATTAACCTATGCTCTATTGTTCCACTAATTTGATCACTCACTCCCATGTTACACGACGGTGTTTAAACACTAAACCAGACCCTGTTTGAGTTTCAGATGATGGCGATGCTTGCAAAGAGGAGCTGAATTTTTTTTAATGATGATGAGAAGGGTTTCTCCTTACACAGCTATCAGGTGGGTCTATGTAGACCATCTTCTGATCGACGGGGTTACAAGGTTGCTGATTAGATGCCATTACACTTTAGTTTGCTCTTTTGAAGCACCCTTGTATATTCATTTTGTCCACTTTTAGAGTATACATTAATAAATTTAACCTGGTAACATGTTCACACTCTGGAGACTTACAATAGTTTATATATATTTTATATATCTATCACAGTCTTCCGCTTGCATAATTTAACTGTCTCTGGAGTATGATATTTTATTTTAGCTTAATCTCATTCATCTTTAATGCACTAATATGAACAAATTCAATCATCATTCTTTATGTTGCATAAGTGATGCGTTGGAACTCGGGAGTTGAGTTTATGCTTGACCCCCGATTTTCAGGGCGTTACACTTCGAGGCACTCACAGGCACGGTCGGATCCGCACCGGCATCAGGTGGAGGAATGTCATCCTCAGGCAGGGGAGCAGGGATCTTTGGCGGTGGAACGGGATGCGCAGGTGGTAAAGCTGGAGCCTCAGGTGCTGGAGCGGGGTGCGCTCGGGTCGCTCTCTGGGGCGGCATGTCCTATGGAAAAGATAAGACGTCAATCAATCTTGAGAATCGCATGTTAGAGAACTCAATCGGAAGGTTTTGCACTCAGAACCTAATGGTCCTAAACTCATAGCAAACATGGGATGTTATTCTTGGTTATTCCCAAGTTATGCTCTGATACCAACTTTTGTCACGCTCCGAACTCAGAAACCGGGCTCATAAAATTCTCGATTGCCGAATCCAGCACCACAGCCTCTGTAATACCCCATTTTCGGCTCCCGTCACCCATATACCAGGTTCCGATCCAGGGATGCTACAAGGAGGATTTCTAATAATCAATTTGATTCGTAATGAGCATAACCACAAGCATAACCCACGAACAATAACCACAAGAACACCATCACAAAATCCACTATGATAAAAAACTTTTGAGTACAAGGCCTATGAAAGGGAATTACAATATATTGAAAATAACAAAAGTTCTAAAAGCTCGGCTGCATGCTCCAACTGCGGTGAGAATACAGCTATGTCCTAGCGTCACCTACATGCATCAATAGTGCATAAGCTTATAGAAAGCTTAGAGGGTGGTGTAAGTGTGTGCGCAGCATAAGCATGCTCATAATACAAGGTCAGAGTAATGCGAAATCGTGCTAATGAGTACATGAATGCAATCAGCTATACCAAGACTATGCAGTGCAAGATATGAATGCTATCGGCCATGTCAAGACCATGTGATGCGAGATACAGCTCAAGCATACCAATCCTTATCAAATATCAGCACAGTTCTCATTAAGGATAATCATCGGGGTCTAGTACACTCTACACCAGCTTGTCGCCCCTATCCGAACGCACAACTGGGAGAGTGGAAGAGACCTCACTATCTGCCTACAATATAGGGCCCGACTCGTCGATAGCAGACCGATTTTACAAGCTAGTCAAATTCAACCTAGAAATTGCCCCCTCACTCAGGCGGGTAAGGTCACACCCCTTTCCAACCGACCACGGCACAGTGGGAGACGTGGCCTATTGGTATACGGCCCTCGCACGCTCGTGTATCCACTCAGTCTTGACATTAGAGTCATCATCTAGTACCATCGGGTTTAAGGATTTTCACCCAATGACATCTATGGCGCCCGTATGCTAGAACCAAACATTTTCGATATCCAATCCAGCCACCCACGATGTGTCTGTGGAGGCTTTGGCCCTGATGTCGCTAGGGCATACAATAATTATGATCACACAAATGCAAGTGCATGAATCACCCTACCAAATATACAACAATCCTGCGCGTGTCGCCCGCTCATGTAGGGCAACTCCGCCTATCAAGGAGTAAAAAAACAATCCGCCCGAAGGCATATGCTATGATCAGTCACTCATCATATCAGACATACATATGATGCATATGATCATGAATCATGTATCTATACTAAGCATGTTATATAGTGATGGGCTCTGAGCAAAGCGAAGATGAGCCTAGACTACCTACTCACTACAAGTATGGGCCTATCAGTGGGCCTTAGGGAGAGTATAATGCACACATTTAACCAACATTATTCGCACAATGTGGACGTCAAACCAACATTTGCTCCCAAGGCATAGCCTTCTATAAAGGTCAACATATAAACCATGGTGGAATCATACTACAATGGGCCTTATGTACATTCCGTTGGGCCTCGACCCGTGGTCCTCTAATACATCAAATGGGCCTCATATATGTCAAAGTGGGCCTGGACAACGTCCCACAAATACATCTAGAGGGGCCTAATTATATGGGCCTTATATATGTCAAAGTGGGCCTCGATAATGGGCCAGAGATACATCAAGATGGGCCTCAACAATCGGCCTTCTACAATTCAAGGTGGGCCTTAACAATGGGCCATAAATATGGTAAGTGGGCCATACCACATGGGCCACATGTATATCAAATGGGCCATACTAATGGAAGGAATGGAAATAAAACATACCTCAGAGGGGGGTCCCACATGAGGCCCGCCATACATTTATTTTTCAGCCAACCTGTTGATATGGTCATACAGACTTGAGCCCATTGAAATGTTTATTTTCCTTCCAACCTGTGGATAAGGTTGTACAGACCTGTGGATCCCACTGAAATGTTTATTTGTAATCCAACCTATTTATAAGGTCACGTGAACCTTGGGTAGGGCCCACGGTGATGTTTATTTATCACCCAATCTGTTGATTGGGTCACGTGGACAGGGAGCCCACCGTGATGTGGTTCATAAATCCAGTCCACCCATTTTGTGTGTCCCACCTGGCTAAGGGTTCAGACCAAGTTTCAGTCACATCCAAATTTCTGGTAGGCCCCACTAAGTGTTTTTATATGTTTTATGCATGTCTTCACATGATTTTAGATGATATGGCCCACCTGAGTTCCGTATACGGTTGATTTTTGGGTGGGCCGTAGCCAGGAGGAAGGCCCACCAAATGCACGATGTTGATGTTCAAAACACATCCCGTCGGGCCCACAGTAGGGCCGTGAAGCCCAGCTAGTCCGTCCGTCAGGCAGTCAGCGCAGGCGTTGCCTGCGTCTTCTGTCAGTAGCAGTAGTAACGCTGCTGTTCTTTGTTTTTTTTTTTTTTTAATTTTTTGTTTTCCCGGGGTTTTTCATAGGTGGGGCTCACATTGAGGAAATCCGCCCCTCCCATTGTATTCCCCGGCCCGAGACGGACCAAACAAGTATAATATTCAAGGTATTTCATTGTATAAAACCATCAGCGGTGGGTTTCAACGGTACAAACCACCATTTGCTAAACTATGGGCCGCTAGAACTTCAGATTAGGTTCTACTTTCAATTCAACACCTAAAATGAGCTAGGGAAAGGGGTGGACAGCTTAGATTAAAAACATACATCAAGGTGGTGCCTGTGTGAGCGGCCCACCCCAAAACTCTATTTTTTTTGTCAGCTTGCCAGTGCACACCCATGTCAGTGCACGCACTCCATGCTACCCACACCCGTCCAGTGTCCTGGATGTTGGACGGCATGGATAAACACATGCAATGTGGTGGGTTCCACATGAACGTGGCCCACACATCCAGGGGGTACACGTGATGGCCCACCAAGATTTGGATCAGCTGATGTTTGTATTTTCCCTCATCCACGTTAGGACAGCAAGGTGGGCTCCACCAGTGGGCTGTAGAGTGGTCCACTAAATTGACATCATGGGTACAATATTTATATCGTCGGGTGTGCCATCATCAATATAAGAGAGAGAGAGAGAAAGAGAGATAGAGAGAGAGAAAGCTAGTGAAATAGAGGGACCCCGACATTATGGGCCCCTCACAACATTGCATACATCATTGTGAGTCCCAGAACAAGTGGCCCTAAAATTGAAATCAATGGTGGATCACCCACCACTTGCACTCCTCCTTGTTCCTTAGCCTCCTTAGCTCCTTTGCATGACTTTTAACAGTGGATGATGGACTTTTAATGGTGGGGATGGTGGATCAACGGTTGAGATGAGAGATGAGAAGGTGGGAAGAGTGGGCCACACTTGACATTTGGGAAGGAGAAGCTTAGACGTGGGATGTTGCTTGGGAGATTTGAGAAATGAGAGAGAAAATGAGGTGATGGGATGATGTGTGATGGGGATGGGTGTAGTTGTGTGTTGTAAGAAGGGATGGGTGGAGAGAGAGGTGAAGTGATGTGAGGGTTGACTTTGGGCTTACTTGTGTAAGAGAATGGTATGGGTTGTTGTACTTGGGTATGGAGTGACTTGACTTGTACTTGACATGAGTGATTGATTGATTGATGGGACATTTCGTAGAGATTCTCTCGAAGTTCACAATGCGCGACGTTTCTTCGAATTGAACGTGGGCCTACATCTTCTACCCTGGGTATCGGATTAGTGCGCGAGTTCCGGCGTTGGAACAGCAGCGATGGCATGGTTGCTATGATACAAGCTCTGGTTCGAGTCGACTTTGGCATATAGGACTCGGCTTAGGATCATGCGCAAACGTCGGCAATGGGTCGAGGGTTGCCGAAATTCAACCGGTAGGATCGCGGAAGCCTACGGAACGATAGGAACTAGGGTATAGGTCTTACAGAGTTGATCTTACCGGTCGATTTGCTAGAACCTATAATTAGGGCTAAGAATAAGTGAAAATCAGTTGTATGGCCCACCTGGACCTTGGATCTACCCCACCTTTGGTCAGAGGCTAATACAGGGCCCACCAAGGGGAACGGACGGTGTGGATAAGGCAAAAGAACCAAGTGGACCCCACCTTTAAAGTGTGGGCGTGCACAACAGGGTGTGTACCCATTGTATACTAAGTCAAGGGAGCTCAGTCAGACACCTCTGACCGTGCCTCTCTCGAAATAGAGAGATTTCTCTGTCCTCGAATTGACAACAGACGCATAGGCATCCGTTTCCCTTGATCAGTGGCCCACCTACTTGGTCTATCTAGACAATCCAAACTGTTCATCTGATAGAGGACACACGTGTGTCTAAACCCCCAAAGTTCTACTCGACCAATCACACGTGTGCGAGCACAACCTCCGACGAAAACAAGCCCTACAAAACATGCTTTCCAGAATTTCTCCTCCTTGTCAGCTTGGCAATTCGTGTGCTTGCTTCCCTTTGCATCTCCACCGTTCAAACCGGGAAAATCTCAGCCACCCAAACTCGGTTTCCACCTCAACAAGACAAAAACCACATCCGGTTTTGCCAAAACCGGCCATGACAGAACATGGTTTCTACCAAATGTCATCCGAGCCCTTTGCTCAGGATTCAACGGTCCAGAAGCATTAGTGTAAGACCTGTACCCTAGTCCGTACCATTCCGTATGCTTTCGCAGTCTTTCCGGTCGAATTCCTTCAATCCCCGACCCATTTCCTTCGATTGCGCGTGTTCCTAAGCTGAGACCTGCATGCAGAAGTCGGCTCAACCTGAGACATGTACCTTGGCGACTGCGCCGTTGTCACGGTTCTAATGTCGTGACTCGCGCATCGAATCGATACCCAGGGTAGAAGATGTTAGCCCACGTTCATTTTGAGGAAATGCCGCCCATTGCGAATATTGAGAGAATCTCTACGACATGTCCCATCAATCAATTAATCAATGTCAAGTACAAGTCAAGTACAACCATACATTAAGTACAACAACCCATCCCTCTTTTCCACAAGTCAACTCTCTCTCTCTCCCCTCACCATCCCTCTTTTACTCCATTTTCAACTAAAGCCATACCTCCCATCACCTCTCCTTACACCCACCATTCCACCTAGCCCTTTCATCCATTAATTCTCTATTTCTCTCAAAAACTCTCTCCCAAGCAACAAAGCTCTATACGTCCAAGCCTTCCTCAGCAATCTTCCCAAGCTTTCTCAAACCACAAGTGTGGCCCACCCTCTCATCTCTCATCCCCACCATAGAAAGTCCATCATCCACTGTTAAAAGGAAGATAAGGAGCCTAGAAGACCAAGGGAGCAAGGAGAAGGCCTAGAGGTGGATGATCTTGAGTTTCTACCGTTGATTTAATGATTTGAGGGCCCACTTGTTGGTGGGACCCATTTTGATGTATGTGATGTATCCATGAGGGGCCCATAGTGGTAGGGTCCCTCTATCACCGTCTCTCTCTCTCTATCTGTCTTTTTGAATGGTGATGATGATGAAGGGTGAGTGAGGCCCACCATGAATCATGTATTTCATGTGGGACCCATTGGATGAATGTGATGGATCTACGCCATCCAGCCCATTAGCGGGCCAAGATGAAGGAAAACATAAATATCAGGTGGGCCACGTTCATGTGGGACCCACCTTGATGGGTGGGCTACGACCATGTGGGACCCACCACAATGCATGAGTTTCTCCATGCCGTCCAGAGTCTTAGGACGCTGGACGGGCGTGGCTAACATGGAGCATGTGTACTGACATGGGAGTGTACTAACGAGCTAAACGAGAAGGGGAAATGGTGGGCCACTCATGCAGCCCTTCCCTGATGTATGTACTAATCCAAGCCGTCCATCCTTTTCTTCAGGCCATTTTAAGCGTTGAACTAAAATTTGAGGCGAATCTGACTTCCAGGCGGGCCATAGTTTAGATAATACAATTTCACCATTGAAATACCGCCTGATGTTTCGGTACACCAAAAACTATCCAATATTGGGCTTGATAGGTTGGTATTGGGTTGTAGGGACTAATGGCTGGGCTGAATTTTTTTGAAGCAGGCCCCACCTACCAAAAACTGTGGAAAAAAGAGTTTTTTTTTAAAAAATGAAACAAAGAAGAAGCATTGATCTTCTTCTTTGCCAAGCACGCACGTAAGTAAGACATCGCGTCTTTGGCAGAGGCGGACGGGCTAGGTACTAGGGCCCCAGTCGTGGGGCCCACCATGATGCGTTTCGAACATCCACACCGTGCATTTGGCACGTCCCCTTTAAATTATGGGATATCCCAAAAATCAGCCGTATACGGAACTCAGGTGGGCCATACCATCTAAAATCATGTGAAGACATGCCTAAAACATATAAAATCACTTGGTGGGGCCTACCTGGAATTTGGGTGCGGCTGAAACTTGGTCTGAATCCTCAGCCAAGTGGGATGCACATAATGGGTGGACTGGATTTGTGAACCACATTCCAGTGGGCCCCCTAGTCCACGTGACCTTATGAACAGATTGGATGAAAATAAATATCACGGTGGGCCCTACCTTGGTCCACGTGACCTTATGAATAGTTGGATTGCAAATAAATATTACAGTGGGCCTTAGGCCCATGTGACCCTAAGAACAGTTTGGGTGGAAAATAAACATTATGGTGGGTTCTACTTAGGACCCACTTATATATGTATTGTGTCCACACCTTTCATCAGTGTGGGCCTCCACCATGGAGTATGTAATTTATCTATGCCTTCCATCCCTATGGGACCTACCATGATGCATGAGTTTCATCCAAACCATCCAACCATTTTGGAGATTATTTCAAGGCCATGTGATGAGGCCCATCTTGGTGTATTTGTGGGTCGTCCATTGAGGCCCACCTTGATTTGTATAAGGCCTATTGTTGACGTTCATCTTGATGTATTGGTGGCTCATTGTTGAGGCCCACTTTGACATATAGAAGGCCCATGTTGTGAGGCCATTGTGATGTATGCAAGGCCCATGAGTTATGACCCATTGTAATGTACGTAAGGCCCATTGGTGCAGCCCATGGATGCGGCCTACTTGATGAATATAAGGCCCATATGATATAGTCAATTGATGTACTTAAGGCCCAATGGGTGCAATTAGGTCCATTGCAATGTGTGATTCCTCCGTGGCGTATATAATAACTGGTAGTGTCTTGGGAACAATGATGGTTAGATGCCCACATTGTAAGGATGATGTCAGTTAAATGTCCGCATTGTCACTCTCCCTAAGGCCCACTGGTAGGCCCATACTTGTAATGGGTAGGCTGTCTAGGCCCATATTCGCTTTGCTCAGAGCCCACCACTATATAACATGTTTAGTATAGATACATGATTCATGATCATACGCATCATATGTATGCTTGGTATGAGGAATGACTAATCATAGCATATGCCTTTGGGCGGATTGTCTATGGGCTCCCTGATAGACGGAGTTGCCCTACATGAGCGCGCGATATGTGTAGGATTGTTGCATGTTTGGTAGGGTGATTCATGCACCTGTAATTGTGTAATCATGATTATTATATACCCTAGTGACATCAGGGCCATAGCCTCCACAGACACATCGTGGGTGGCTGGATTGGATACCGAAAATGTTTGGTTTTAGAATACGGGTGCCATAGATGTCCCTAGGTGAAAATCCCTAAACCCGATGGTACTAGAGGATGACTCCAATGTCGAGACCGAGTGGATATATGAGCGCATGAGGGCCAAATACCAGGAGGCCGCGTCTCCCACTATGTCATGGTCAGTTGGAAAGGGGTGTGGCCTTACTCGTCCGAGGGTAGGGGGCAATACTAGGCTGAGTTCGACCAGCTCGTGAATGGATCCTCTATTAACGTGCTGGATAGCTATTGGCCAGACGGATAGTGAGGTTTCTTACGCTCACTTGGACTGTGCGGTTAGGAGAGCGGCAGTGCTATTTGGAGTGTACTAAACCCCGGTGATTATCCTGAATGAGAACTATACTGATATATGATGAGGATTTGCTTACCTGAGCTGTATCTTGCATTGCATAGTCTTAACATGACCGATAACATTCATATCTTGCACCACATAGCCTTGGTACGGCTGGTTGCATTCATGTACTCATCAGCACAATTCCGCATTACTCTAACCTTGCATTATGAGCACGCTCATATTGCGCACACACTTACACCACCCTCTAAGCTTTCTATAAGCTTATGCACGATTGATGCATGCAGGTGAAGCCAGGACGCAGCCATAGTCTCGCCGCAGTTGGAGTGTGCAGTCGAGCTTCTGGAGTTTTGTTATTATCACTATCTTATATTTTCCCTTTTATACACCTTGTACTCAATGTTTTTTATCATAGTGGATTTTGTAATGGTGTTCTTGTGGTTATTGTTCGTGGGTTATGCTTATGGTTATGCTCATAACGAATTAAATTGATTATCAGAAATCCTCCTTGTAGCATCCTAGGATCGGAACCTAGTATATGGGTGCCAGGAGCTGAGAATGGGGTACTACGGAGGCTGTCGGTGTAGGATTCGGCGATCGAAAATTTTGTGAACCCGATTTTCGAGTTTGGGGCGTCATAATTAGGGCAAACTATAAGAATGTGAGGGAACCAAGCAAACACCTCCTCGTTCGTTTCTTGCAGCCGCAACCAAGAAAACCGTCATTTTCTTCCTCCAACGAACCCACCACCCAAACTTGCATAAAGCTTCGAAAGAACTTACCTATAAGCTTTCTAGGGTCCATACAGACCATCCCATGCTGACGGAATGAAGAAAGGAGCAACGGGAGAGAGTCTGCCATTGACGGTGGCCTTCTTCTCCACCATTGCTGGTACATTTTGGGGCACGTTCGGCCGGGGTGTTGGAGTCCAGAGATGGTTGGACTCTGCAACAGGGAAAAAAGGAAGAAAGGAGGTGAGAAAAGAGAAATAAGCAGTAGAGAGAGAGAGAAAGACCGTGAAGCTGCACCACCAGGACTCAGCTATCGTACATGGGTCAGGCCGAGTCATTGCTCGAGTGAATGTGTGGGGCTGGGTTCAGATCCAACTCCAACACTCCAGTGGTGTTGTTGGACCCACCGGCCACAAAGAAAGAAAGGAAAAGAAGAGATCGGGGGAGCGAGGAAGAAAGAGCTTAGGCCGAGTCTTGGGTTGGGTCAGAGCATGGGCACGTTAGATGGGCCCTGTCCTAGTCAGCATGGCTGGATCTCCAGCAGAGAGAAAGAGAGAGTGATAGAGGAGAGGCAGAAACGAGGGAGAGTTGGGGTGGTGCAATTGTACCCTGCATTCAGCGTCGACTTGTTGACTCAGTCTCGCTGACTGAGTTGGAACTCGGTCAAGGTCTGGCTGGAACCCCTGGATAGAGAGCAAGAGAAACCAGAGGGAGAGATGGAAGAAAAGGAAGGGAGAAAGAAAAGCGAAGGAAGAAAGAAGGATGGTCGGTTGAGCTGAGTCAACTCGGGTGAGGCTAAGTTCATCCAGGCCGAGTCGAGTGTAGACTGAAGTATTTAAGTTGGGCGTTGTTTGGCTCCAGTTAACGTTAAGCTACATGATGGGAGCGATGACGATGTGGGGCCATTTGGAATAGATCAGGTTTAGAACCCAACTTGCTATCAAATCAACCAATGTAAGTCTACTCTTCTCCCTAAATTAGATTATTTAAATTACCTTAAAATGTTATTGTAAAAATTATTATTAAACATGATTAGTCATTGGTAGACTAACTATACGCATATTTAATATTATAAACATACTTACAATTATTAAATAGCAGTATTTTATTTACCACCCTTAAATATTATCATGGACAGCAGGTCATACTATTTTATCACCATCATAATGGTTATGGTCATTAGGTTATCTAAATCAATTATCATCGTTGTTATTATTATAATTTTCTTTGGGTTATTAAATTCAGATACAATTAACCATTAGTAAATTATCCATACTAATATTGGTTAATACATATGAAAATTATCATTATTAAAATAGTTAGTATTTTACTTTCCCATTCTTAAAATATTAACATTGATGTTAGTACATACAATTTATTTTCATCAAAATGACTATTAGTATCACATTGGCTAAATGTTAAGTATATTATTAATATTATTAATTTTTTTGGAATTATTAATATTATTATCCATCGTGGATTATATCAAATAATTTAATATAATAGTATTAGTAGCCATTGTTAATATTCTAAAAATTAATAACCAATTCACTTAATTAATTTTATCCATTTAATTTCTCCCATTGATAGTATCATAAATGGCCACACAAAATGGGGTTCAAATCCCATAACCAAAACCTAAAAATCTAGCCTAAGCCTAAACCCTAGGTTAAAACCCTAACCCTAAATAGCGTGTAAGCTTGGACCTAACTGTATAACTTTATAATTCATGATAGGGTTTGATTATAAGGAAACTCGTGCTCTCTAGCAACACTGGTAGGCAATTCAAAGTATAATGTGATGATTCTTTCTCTTGAGCTTTTCATCTTCTCATTAGTTTAAGTCATAGTTTTTATTTAAATTCATAATTGATATCTCCCTTTATAATCACATGTGTTAGCTGGTGGAAATTGAATTGTTGTATTACATGCTTTATTATTATCCTATATAATTGTTCATGCTTGTGGATTATTTGTGGATTGCTTACGGAACTTAAACTAGTACATTAGTGGAAAATTCCCACATATGAATGTACACCCATACTTGGGATGTAACTTGACTAGTTGTGATCGCAATGGATTTTCGACTTCGTGGTTATTGAGTGGTGGTCTAGATGGATCATTGATGTGGGCCTACCATCCGGGGTTGTTGTGCCCAACCATTTTTAAGGATGGTCTTTATCGTATGGTTTTGATATTCACCCTAAGTGGCCTATTTGGTATCGCCCTATGAGGCTTTGTTCTGGTATTTTTCCTACATGGTTTTGATGTTTTACACATGCAACCATGTGATGGTAAGCCCTATATACTGTAATATGATTGGCCACTAGTCGACAGGTTTCCATTAAACATCCTAAGGTGGTAGCCTGTAAGTGCTATGATTTGATTCCTCTTTGATTGTCAAATTTTGTGTGTCAAAACTTCTTCATATGTCTTGTGTTTATATCTTGATAAATCTGTTCGAGACACCTTGTCAACACTTGAAGTCGACTTTAAAGAATTCTTTAAGCCTCATGATAGTTCAAGCTACAATGTAGAAGATTTTAAAGAAGAACTCAGGGTCAAGACTCAAGTTCAAGTGCAAATGGAAGTTCAAGATTCAAATAAAAGTACGGGACTCAAGTACAAATCAAAGTGACATTAAAGCTTCTGAAGTACTCAAGCTACATCAAGAAGAACTCAAGCTTCGTAAAGATCAAAGTCTAAGTAAATGAAGTGTTCAATGTCCATACTTCATATTTCAGGTTTGATAGACCATTAGATTGACCTTAGGGTAGGTCACTTTGGAAACATAATTCATTTGAATATTATTACATGATTTTGGTCTATTCTAAGACCAGTCCCAGACCTTGCTCGACCAGTCCTAACACTAGTTCGACCAGTTTAAGAAGTTACAGGACCAGTCTTAGAATTGTTGTATTTTATCAGATTTTCTAGTTCGGCTACGACCAGTCCTGGAGTCTGCTCGACCGGCCGTGGGATGGTCTTGACTCGACCTTCGACCAGTCATAATGCTTCGACTCAAACTCTAGCGACTAAATCAATAGTTGCACGACCAGTCATAGAGGGGTCTCGACCAGTCGTGGATTGCCTTCAACCAGTCGTACAATGGTCTGATGCGATCGCGCATAAAAATTTAAAAATCAGTTTATTCCAAGACCAGTCATAGTGATCCTAGGACCAGTCGAATATGAATTTCTGCAGCTATAAATAGCACACGAATTTCAGAGTTTTTCATTGAAAATTAAGTAAATTCAAGGCTTATTTAATTTGATTTTGTATAAATTAAGTGAAAATTTGATTTTTGCAGCTATAAATAGCACCCTAGGACCACTCTGAGATAAGTTTGTGTTTTTTTAAAGCTATTTTGTGCATAATTGCTTTCTCTTTTTGCTAGCTTATTTAATTTGATTTTGTTCCTGTATTCCAATCTCATTTGAAAAGAGGAATTGCTGTATTCCTTCTTATTGGAATCAAAATCAAATATAGTTACGCCCAACTGGTTTAAATCTAAAATCAATTAGAACTTAGAACCATATTAAAGTGAGTAGTGGACATTGAACTTCTATATTCGAACATTTACTCCGATTGGTTCTACCGGACTGCTACGAAAAGGAGAAATCCAAGTATTTTACAATTTTGTAAATTCCATTCTATTTTGGTTTTTATTTGAGATTCGCCAGAAAAATCTCAATTTATGTGGTTGTCTGAGTAGAGCCAAAAAACTCAGAAGTGCAGGTTTTTGAATCGTGTAAGCCCAAGTTAAAAAGACACAATTGTAAAGGTTTTGGGTGAACCTGTGAAAACCTATTTGATAGTAAACGCTAATATCTCCTGTGTGAGGATATTGGGAGTAGAGTAGCATTCTGTGTGGCTATTAAAAGACAGTTGGTGTACACACAGGCGAACCACTATAACTCTTTGTCTTGTGGATTGAATGCTTTCTTAAATGTCATATCATTTATCATTCAATTGTGTGGAATGTACGTGTGGATGTGAATGTTGTAACAATTTACATTTCAAGCAAGTGTGGGGATTGTTGTAATAAGTTAGATCTTTATTTATGCACTTTATTTCAATTCTTTGCTATTTAGTTATTTCTATTCAGATTGAGTTATTGATTCAAAAGACATTCTAGAAATAAGGTTGTCCTACCATAAGCCCTTGTTTATTATGGTGTAAGGTTGTCCTTAGAATTGAATTAGTATCAACCTCTCAATACTTATTTATTGATATTGATTTGATTTCAGCATTGTGAATTGATTTATAATTGTAAGGCTATCTATTTAATTTTATTCCGCTGATTTTATTTTAACTTGGCATAGTCCTATTCACCCCCCCCCCCTCTAAGACATATAGCTTGGCCATTTCATAGCCTCATGAGTTGGGGATAGTAGTCATGGGATAATATGCCCGAGCTGTCGGCCTACGCTGGGCCATGTGCTCCCTGTAGTAACATTTGAGCTTATCTAAATTGGCTGGTTGTAAATGGACTAATAATGACTTGGTTAATCATGCATACATGGCACGTATTATTCCGACTGGATGATGTTTCCCAGGTTTGATGATTCTGACTGGTTGATGTTTTCCAAGTTCGATGATTGCATGGGTGACGGCCCATTGTCCGCACGGATGAGCATCCCTAGAGCGATGATTACATTCACGCATCCATGCATCTAATAAGACTGTATTTATTCTGTTTTGGTTGTCTGGATGTTTTATACTATTTCTTACCTAATACGGCGATGTGTAATCTTGATGGGAATTCCCACTGAGTTGGTCACTCATCCATCAAATATACAACCGTACAGGTAATACAGGTGGCTTTAGTGATATGTGTTTTCAGACTTGATGAAGAGCAAGGTACGATCGTCAGGGATGCATGATTGTATTTGCCTGGAGGAGCTGCGTGATCTTGCGGCTTATGTTTATATGTTTTCTGCTATTCTTTATGTATTAAATTCTTGTAAATCTTGTACTTATTAAATTCTGAGGCATTGGTTTGTATAAGTCATTATGGGCAACCACTTGTATATTCTAAATGAAATTTGAAATTTACCTTTATGTCAATTTCTCTACACTATGCTCATATGCTTACTCTGATGAAAGAAAAAAAAGTACACTCAAATTTGACCATCCTTTAAGGTTAACACTCGAGTTTTTGGGACATGGGTCATATACTCGGGTCCTGAAAAGTCGGGGCGTTACAGTTGGTATCAGAGCATAGTTTAGACAAACTTAGCCTTAGGAAATGATCTTATACAAGCCTTAAATGTCTCAAGTTAGGATGTTTGAAATTAGAAATTTGAACTTAGGTACACTTCCCTTATATTTAGAAGAATGATTGTGAATATAGAAACTCAAACTTAGATTCCCTTAGAAGTGACTTGGATGACAATATAAAATTTCATCTAAGCAAAGAACAATTTGAGAATGTAGAAATTCAAAACCTAGGTCCCCTTAGAACAACTAGTTGAACTTATGGGAAATCCCCTAGTAGCTAGGAGCAATTGAGAACATAGAAAATTGAAACTTTAGACTCCCTTAAGAGTTTTAAGTTAGACCCCAGAACCTTAAACTTACGTAGTTACTCCCTAGAAATGATAAGGATAGCCATTTGAACTTAGGCACAATTCTCCTGGAATTTAGGAAAGTTGACAATATAGATACTCAACATTTTAGGCTCCTTAGAGAATTGTTTGGATGGCTATAGAACTTAGAAATGGTCCTAGTTTCCCTTGGAGATTTCAGGTTTAATCATTTGGACTTAGAACAAAAAAAAAAAAAAAAAAAAAAAAACACTTGGTCCCCTTGTAAACTACCAATATTGTTGTTTGAACTTAGAAATTGAACTCATGCACTATGGGAGGACAAATACCCACTATGGTGTATCTCAAACCAAACCAGAACATCCTTGAACTTGACTCCCAAAGAACATTTTCATAAATATGGAGTTCAGACTTTTTCTGTAATTTCTTTTAATTAGAGATAACATGGTCACAATACTTAGTAAGTGAAAGGAACTTAGACATGATATAGCTTTCTTACCCTCCACATTGCATGTTAGGCCAAATTTAACACTCCCTAAACTTAATAGTCACATTAGGAGTTGTAAATTGGTTTCATTAATACATCTCTTTAGCTAGAGATGGTATCTCTCAAAATTTTCAAGACTTAGAAGTGACTAAAGGTCAAGTTATAGAATTTTGGGTAAGTTTTCAACCTTAGGCTACACATATTAGGATTAAATTTGAAATCCTAAGTGGGTTTAGAAATTTCTAACTCAAACTTCATATAGAAATCCTTGTCTTGAGACTTACAAGTAGCACTTAGATAATCAGAGTGTGCATTGGAAGCGTAATGGGCCACATGGTCTTATCCGTTATGGAGGTAGAAGAGTAATCGATATCTCCTAGCGGTCTAGAATAATCCAAATCATGGGTTGATGGAACTACATTTAAGCAAAGTTGTGTTGTTTGATCCGAACCCCATATCCTAACAGATTCTAATGATCTCAATGCCCTGATCAGGCAGAAGATCGAGATTTACCAAGATTAGGGATTGATACAGAAAATCCTATGTTTTACGTAGGCAAAGGATCAATGTATCGGGCTCAAACCTCCTATGGCCATTTATTCATGGTACCCTGAACGCTGAAAAATAGAAATCGGTAATACACTTTGGGTAGCTAGGAACTATTATTAAAGGAAAAAGAAAATCAAGAGAAAGGTATGAAACATTATAGAAAATTTTAATGTTGATAAGCATTAAGGCGATTCGTTAGATTTAAAATGATTTCTAACCTCTAGTGAGACTTAGACACCTCAGTTGAATTAGTAGATGAGGGACGTAAAAGTGGTGCGAGATCGATCTAGATGAAATCTATCAAAGACCAGATGACGCCAACACACTTAGATATACCCAGGATGTGACACGCCACTAGGATAATCCCCGACATTAATAATTAGGACGTACATTACCAAATCCCGATAGTAAAGATATCTTTAAGGGGGGTAGATTCTAATGATCCTTGTTCTAGTAGTCAGTCATGAACACTTAAACTTAGTGTAGAGAACTAACGGATGCATACAGACATCGTAAGATAGACTATTGTCCACATTCGTAGGAGAAGTGCTAAATTTCGAGGGCGAAATTCTTTTTTAGGGGGGTAAATTGTAATGACTTGAACTTTCAGTACTCGGGTACTACCGAGTAACCCTACTTATTATAAGTACGAACCTAACTCAAGCAAACGTTCACATGCATTCCAGTCAAAATCCAACCGTTGAAGCACGGTTCCCATCCATATGTCAGGCTATCCATCCATTATTCCTCGAGACGGACCATCACACTTCTAAAATACCCTCCCATAAGATTCTAATTTGATTGGTAAACATGTCCATCCAACCATCGTAGATAGCTTAGGGACGCTTAGAAGCATCGATGAAAAATATCAAAAAGCAAATGGGTGCGCTTGGGAGTAATATTGGAATTTATCCGATCAGCAGATTGGTCATCCAATTCATGATGTGTAAATATAATAATTATCAAATGTATATATATACATAACTTAGTATATGTATGTTACATGATCTAACTGCTTAAATAAATACTATAATACAATCTAAATACATACACTATAAAATGTTACTTGTACACTTCATAAAATTTAAAATTTCATAATATGTTAATATGTAATTACAATCCATATTAAAAGTATACACTTGTGACATTATTTACATGAATTTCAATCATGAAAATCTATATTACATAAATTAATAAAATTTATGATAAATAACATATTTCAAGCAATTTGAGATTTTATATAAAACTTAAAGCTTAAAACATATATAACCACACAAATAATGTACAAATAATATATATATATATATATATATATATATATATATAAATCTTTGCTTACTGATGTACATACAATTTATATTTACTAACAATCTATAATAATGTAAATTATACATTACAAAATATATAAATAATAATAATAATAATAATAATAACAATAAATGATATTATTAAAAACATTATAACATAATGTTTAATATTATAAGAGCATAATAGGTCCTATAATGCATAATCTGGCCATTTATTTTTAGCTAACTGGTCCCTATAACCTTTTCAACCGTTGGTGTTCAACTTCGAGGTGATCTGACCAGTGAATTTGCTAGAACCTACAATTAAGTCTAAGAACAAGTGAAAATCTGTTGTATGGCCCACCTAGACCTTGGATCTACCCCACCTTTGGTCAGAGGCTAATACAGGGCCCACCAAGGGGAACGGACGGTGTGGAATAGGCAAAAGAGTCAAGTGGACCCCACCTTTAGAGTGTGGGTGTGCACAGCAAGGTGTGCACCCGCTGTATAGTAAGTCAAGGGAGCTCGGTCAGATGCCTCTGACCGTGCCTCTCTCGAAATAGAGAGATTTCTCTCTCTCCTCAGATTGATAGCAGACGCACAGGCATCCGTTTCCCTTGATCAGTGGCCCACCTGCTCGGTCCATCTGGACAATCCAAACCGTTCATCTGACAGAGGACACACGTGCGTCCAAACCCCCAAAGTTCTACTCAACCAATCACACGTGCGCGAGCACAACCTCTGGCGAAAACAAACCCTACAAAACCATTCTTTCCAAAAATGGGAATTTCTCCTCCTTACCAGTTTTGCAATCCGCGTGCTTGCTTCCCTTTGCATCTCCACCATTCAAACCGGGAAAATCTCAGCCATCCAAACCTAGTTTCCACCTCAGCAAAACAAAAACCACATCCGGTTTTACTAAAATCGGCCATGACAGAACGTGGTTTCTACCAGATCTCATCCAAGCCCTTTGCTTACCATCCAACGGTCTAGAAGCATTAGGGCAAACCATAAGAATGGGAGGGAACTGAGCAAACACCTCCTCATCCATTTCTTGTAGCCACAACTAAGAAAACCATCATTTTCTTCCTCCAATGAACACAACACCCAAACTTGCATAGAGCTTCGAAAGAACTTACCCATAAGCTTCCTAGCGTCCATACACACCATCCCATGTTGACAGAATGAAGAAAGGAACAACAGGAGAGAGTTCGCCATTGACGGTGGTCTTCTTCTCCACCGTTGCTGGTATGTTTCGGGGCACGTTCGGCCAGGGTGTTGGAGTTCAGGATGACTGGACTCTGCAATAGGGAAAACGGAAGAAAGGAGAAGAAAAGGAAGTGAGAAAAGAGAAAGAAGCAATGCAAAGAGAGATTGTGAAGCCGCACCACCAGGACTCGGCTATCGTACGCGGGTTAGGCCGAGTCATGGTTTGAGTGGATGTGTGGGGTTGGGTTCAGATCTGACTCCAACACTCCAGTGGTGTTGTTAGACCCACCGACCACAAAGAAAGATAGGAAAAGAAGAGATCAGGTGAGAGAGGAAGAAAGAGCTTAGGCCGAGTCTTAGGTTGGGTCGGAGCGTGGGAACGTTGGATGGGCCCTGTCTGAGTCAACATTGTTGGATCTCCAGCAGAGAGAAAGAGAGAGTGATAGAGGAGAGGTAGAAATGAGGGAGAGTTGGGGTGGTGCAACTGCAGCCTGCATTCAGCGTGGAGTTGTTGACTCAGTCGAGTCGCTGACTGAGTTGGAACTTGGTCCAGGTCTTGCTGGAACCCCAGGATAGAGAGAGAGAGAAACCAGAGGGAGAGATGGAAGAAAAGGAAGGGAGAAAGAAAAGAGAAGGAAGAAAGAAGGATGGTCGGTTGAGCTGAGTCAACTCGGCTGGAACCGAGTCAACTCGGGTGAGGCCAAGTTCAGCCAGGCCGAGTTGAGCGTGGACTGAAGTATTTGAGCTGGGCCTTGTTCGGGTCCAGTCAACACTAAGCTGCATGATGGGAGCGATGGCGACGTGTGGCCATTGGGAACAGATCGGGTTTAGAACCCAACTTGTTGTCGAATCAACCAACGTAAGTCGACTCTTCTCCCTAAATTAAATTATTTAAATTGCCTTAAAATGTTATTACAAAAAATATTATTAAACATGATTAGTCATTGGTAGACTAATTACACTCATATTTAATATTATAAACATACTTACAATTATTAAATAGCAGTATTTTATTTACCACCCTTAAATATTATCATGGACAACAGGTAATACTATTTTATTACCATCACAATGGTTATGTTCATTAGGTTAGCTAAATTAATTATCATCGTTGTTATTATTATCATTTTCTTTGGGTTATTAAATTTAGATACAATTAACCATTAGTAAATTATCCATACTAATATTGGTTAATACATATGAAATTTATCATTATTAAAATAGTTAGTATTTTACTTTCCCATTCTTAAAATATTAACATTGATATTAGAACATAAAATTTATTTTCATCAAAATGACTATTAGTATCACATTGGCTAAATGTTAAGTATATTATTAATTATTTTAGAATTATTAATATTATTATCCATCGTGGGTTATATTAGATAATTTAATATAATAGTATTAGTAGCCATTGTTAATATCCTGAAAATTAATAACCAATTCACTTGATTAATTTTATCCATTTAAGTTCTCCCATTGATAGTATCATAAATGGCCACACAAAAATGGGGTTCAAATCCCATAACCAAAACCTAAAAATCTAGCCTAAGACTAAACCCTAGGTTAAAACCCTAATCCTAAATAACATGTAAGCTTGAACCTAACTGTATAACTTTATAATTCATGATAGGGTTTGATTCTAAGGAAACTCGTACTCTCTAACAACACTGGTAGGCAATTCAAAGTATAAGATAATGATTCTTCCCCTTGAGCTTTCCATCTTCTCATTAGCCTAAGTCATAGTTTTTATTTAAATTCATAATTGATATCTCCCTTTATAATCACATGTGTTAGCTAGTGGAAATTGAATTGTTGTATTACATGCTTTATGATTATCCTATATGTGTTCATGCTTGTGGATTATTCGTGGATTGCTTACGAAACTTAAACTGGTACATTAGTGGAAAATTCCCACATATGAATGTACACCCATACTTGGGATGTAACTTGACTAGTTGTGATCGCAATGGACCTTCGACTTCGTGGTTATTGAGTGGTGGTCTAGATGGATCATTGATGTGGGCCTGCCATCCAAGGTTGTTATGCCCAATAGTTTTTAAGGATGGTCTTTATTGTATGGTTTTGATATTCGCCCTAAGTGGCCTATTTGGTATCGCCCTATGAGGCTTTGTTCTGGTATTTTCCCTATATGGTTTTGATGTTTTACATCGTGCAACCATGCAATGGTAAGCCCTATATACTTTAATATGATTGGCCACTAGTCGACAGGTTTCCGTTAAACATCCTAAGGTGGTAGCCTTATGAGCCGGGGATGGTAGTCATGGGATATTATGCCCGAGCTGTCGGCCTACGCTGGGCTATGTGCTCCCCATAGTGACCTTTAAGCTTATCTAAATTAGCAGGTTGTAAATGGATTAATAATGACTTCACTAATCATGTATACATGACACGTATTGTTCCGACTGGATGATATTTCTCAGGTTCGATGATTCCAACTGGTTGATCTTTCGCAGGTTCGATGATTGCATGGGTGACGACCCACTGTCTGCACAGATGAGCATCCCTAGGGCGATGATTGCATTCACACATCCATGCAACTAATAAGACTGCATTTACTCTGTTTTGGTTGTCTGGATGTTTTATACTATTTCTTACCTAATGCAACGGTGTGTAATCTTGAGGAAAATTCACACTGAGTTGGCTACTCATCCATCAAATATACAACCGTACAGGTAATACAGGTGGCTTTAGTGATATGTGTGTTCACACTTGATGAGGAGCAGGATACGATCGCCAGTGATGCATGACTTTATTTGCCTAGAGGAGCTGTGTGATCTGCTGCTATTCTTCATGTATTAAATTCTTGTAAATATTGTACTTGTTAAATTCTGAGGCATTGGTTTGCATAAGTCATTATAGGAAACCACTTGTATATTCTAAATGAAATTTGAAATTTACCTTTATGTCGATTTGTCCATACTACGCTAATTTTCTTACTCTAATAAAGGAAAAAAAATGTACACTCGATTTTGACCATTCTTTAAGGTTAATGCTCGGGTTTTTGGGACACGGGTCATATACTCGGCTCCTAAAAAGTCGGGGCGTTACAAGAGCGGCTACCATCAGATTCGAATACAGCTGGGAGATGAGTGGAAAACGACCTTTAAGACCAAGAAAGGATTATACGAATGGATGGTCATGCCCTTTGGTCTTTCGAACGTGCCTAACATATTTATGAGATTGATGAACCAAGTTCTGAAACCTTTCATTGGACGGTTCATTGTGGTTTATTTCGATAATATTTTGATATACAGTTAAGATGAAACTACCCATATGGAACACCTCAAGATGGTCCTTTAAGTGCTCACAAAAAATAAACTGTATCTCAATTTAAAAAAGTGCAGCTTCATGGCTGATAGCCTTTTGTTTCTATGTTTTGTCGTAACATCCACGGGCATTCGAGTGGATGAGGAAAAGGTGAAGGCAATCAGAGAATGGCCAGTTCCCACAAATATTCATGAAGTGTGAAGTTTTCATGGACTAGCGACATTCTATCATTGGTTCGTGAAGAATTTCAGTACCATTGTGTCACTAATCACAAATTGCATGAAGAAATGACAGTTTCAGTGGACTAACAAAGCCGATAGGAGCTTTGCCGAAATCAAGCGCAAATTATCCACGACTCCGGTTCTTATACTTCTCAACTTCGACAAACTGTTTGAAGTCGAATGTGATGGCTTATATGTCAGAATTGGGGGAGTTTTGTCTCAAGAAGGTAGGCCAGTAGCCTTCTACAGTGAGAAACTTAGCGATGCAGATAAGAAGTGGTCTACATATGAGATCGAGTTATACGCGGTGGTCCAGGCACTACGACACTAGCGACATTATTTGATTCAAAGGGAATTCATACTTTACACGGACCATCAAGCTCTCAAGTTCATTAATAGTCAAGCTAATATTAACCATATGCATGCTAGATGTATCTCGTTTTTAGAGGAATTCAGGTTCGTACTAAAACACAAGTTAGGGCAATAAAACAAAGTAGTTGATGCACTGAGTCGCCGTGCAACTTTGTTAGTCATTATAAGCAATGAGGTTGTCGGGTTCGAGCACCTCAAAGACATATATGCCGATGACAATGACTTCAGGGACGCATGGGTTAGATGCCAAGAAGGTCACCCCGACGACTTACATATGCAAGACGGGTTCCTTTTCAAGGAAAATCGACTGTGCATCCCGAACAGCTCGCTAAGGGAACAGATAATCCAAAAGCTACATGGAGGTGGCCTTAGTGGATACCTTGGGCGAGACAAGACGTGAGCTCTTGTGGAAGAACGGTATTATTAGCCACAATTGGTACGTGATGTGGGAAAGACAGTCCAATGTTGTTATTTTTGTCAGACCTCCAAGGGGCAATCTCATAATACAGGCCTCTACACTCTGTTACCCGTGCCCAATGACCCTTGGGAGGATTTCTATATGGACTTCGTGCGTGGTCTCCCACGAACACAACGCAGCATAGATTGAGAGTTCGTGGTAGTAGATCATTTTTCCAAGATGACGCACTTTATTTGATGCAAGAAGACTCTCGATGCAACACATGTGGTGAATCTATTCTTCAGAAAAATTGTGCGGCTACATGGGGTTCCCAAGACTATATTACTTTTGATCGTGACACGAAGTTTATAAGCCACTTTTTGCGGATTTTGTGGATTCGATTCAATACACGACTTCAGTTCAGCAGCGCCTATCACCCATAAACTGACGATCAAACTGAGATTATGAATCGCACATTGGGAAACCTCCTTCGATGTATTTAAGGAGAAAAACCGAAGCAGTGGGATTTGACTGTCTCAAGCGGTGTTTGCATTCAACAACATGGTGAACCACTCGACAGGAAAATTCCCGTTTCAGGTTATTTATGGACAAGCACCTTTCCATACACTAGACTTGGTCCCTCTGCCCAAGCTCCCAAGCATGAGCATTGCAGTAAAACATATGACTGACAAGATTAAAGGCATTCATGCGAAGGTACAAACCATGCTACATGCCTCAAACGAAAAGTATAAGGAGCAAACGGACAAGCATCGGTGACAAAAAGTGTTCAAGGTGGGCGATCAAGTAATGGTCCATCTGCGCAAAGAATGATTTCCGACTGGAATGTACAACAAGTTGAAGAATAAAAAAATTTGACTGGTACCAATCATCCGAAAGATCAATGACAACGCTTATGTTGTTGATCTTCCAGATGACATGGCGATCTCACAGACTTTCAACGTCGCGGACCTAACCAAGTATCATGAACCAGTGCAGGATGAGAACTCAAGGACGAGTTCTTTTGAAGTGGAGGTGACTGATGTAGAGCGGGTCGCGGACAGTTTCATGGCCAAGATGGATCAGAAAAGGCCCGGTCAACGACAGAACTGATTCGGACCGTTGGACCTTAGATCGGGCATATCTCGCAATCCGGAATGAGTTACCTGATGTAAAATATATGATTTTGGGGTAGAACAAGTTACTTTAGCCAACCAATCTGGCTTTGCCAGGTTATGACACCCAGAATTGCAAAAAACCCCTGGATCAGCGGTCGTTTCTCTATTTTAATTTCGTTTTTACTATAAATAGTAAGTTTTAGTTTGATTATAACTCCTCATCCGTCGGGCTTTAGGAGTTGTGCCCAACGTGAAAAGAGCTTAGAATAATTAGGAGAACAGTTTCATGAATCCAAATAGCACACTTACTATTTTTGGCCGAAACCCTTTCGCACTAGTAGACATCACGACCGTCTATAAATAGTAAGTTGCGAATTCTAGGAGTTTTAGTTGTAGTTTGATTATGATTTCTTTTCCATTGCTTGGTACCCCTATTTAAAAGGTTGTGAACTCATTTTTATTCATTTATTACTCAATTTTGCATTTATTAGAATTTATTTCTATTTTCTTCTTTCTTTCCTCGTGGATTCGAGAAGTCTCTGTGAGGAGTCCAGAGAAGTTCCATTGATTCGGAATAGTTACCCTCTAGAGGAAGACGATGCTCACCTCAGGTCCTCCCCTGTGTCAGACTTTAATGATGCTCATCATTGGTGCCATCACTTTAACGACGCTGATCATTGGTACAGTCTCTTTTGATGGTCACTGTGATCGAGTAGATATTTTCTGCACCTAGTCTCTCTGTTTTTTTCGTTTATTTTTCCCTGCCTCTACTGGTTACCGGTAATCATTGAAAAAGTGTCTAAGAAAGCTGAAAAAGCGCCTGTAAAAGTCTTTCTATGTGCTGGTAAAAGTCTTTCGAAGTGAGGTTGTCAGTGACCATTAATCAGGGAAAATGCATATAGAAAAGTTGAAAACGAGTCGGCGAAAGTTTGTCCACGAGCAGATAAAAATCTTTGGAAGCACAATAAGGTTTGAGAAGCACCGATTAAAATTGGTGCAAATCACAGTGTAGGCCGGTGATTTTTTTATATTTAATTGGAATCTGTATTTTTTGTAAAATATTTGAAACCTAAAAATTCTTGCAGTACAACTAAAAATGAATATTAAACAAAAATATATTATTTTATAATATAAATATATAATATTTATAATAATAAGTTCAAAATGGTCTTGAATGCGTTAAAAAATCCTCCATGTGTTCTACTCCTATCTTGACCACACTTCCAAACGAAACGTAGAGGACCGAATTAGTTACCCTCTCATCGAGCCACTTCCTGCATGTGCTAGAGTCCAGTTTTACAAGATCCATGTTGTCATCATTGTCATCTCACACCCGCTTGCCTAGGAACATGGATGGCACTATTGGGTTAATCATCTTTGTGGACCATATCTCCGCAATCCACTTCACCTGCCTACTTAGAATTTCAAACATGGAAAAGGCCATTAATGTATCCAAGTAGCAAATATAATATTAATCATAGAATGAGTAAAAATCAGCAAAAATAAACTGAGTAGCTTGGAGTAATTGTAATTTTTAAATGCTGAACTGAATTGAAAATCATTTCAACCCTGGAAATTTAAAGTACATACAAAACATGATGATCACGCACCTAACAATTACTGTAGCATTTTGAGGCAAAAAAAAAAAATTTTCTCACTTAACAAATAAAACAACTCAATCAAAACTCCTTATTTGAAAAGGCGCTCACCACAAAGCAAACACTACATTGATTTCAAGTTAGACTTGAAAGAAATATAACTTCAATTTGAGGGCTAATCCACATTATTCATAATATAAACAATTAACAATTTCTATCATGATTTTCCAATTATTCAAAAAAAGTGAAAATTTCACTTCATATTCCAAAATCGAACTCAAAACCATAAAATCAAAACAACCAAAATATAAGTAGCATTTCAACTCAATAACCCAAATATAAAATACCCAAGAAAGACAACATTTGCCTTGAGGATCATCTCACAGGTCAAAGTGTTTAACGTCTCCCGTCTAACAACAACAATAAGAATAGAATTGAAAATTTCATAGTCAGCTACAAAAAGAAGTCAAAGCAATTATGAGGCTCACTAGAAAAATGACCTTTGCAGTCTGACAAGTAAACTGAGTCTTTCTTTTACTGGATCCATGACAAAACAAGGAACTAATTTAATGAAGGGATAGTTTAATTATAAAGAAAAATGAGCAAGAAAATAACAAAAAGAAAATGTTTCTCTAGTTTATAGTGTATTACTTTCACTTTATATGGTAATTCGATCTTTAGTTTATGCTCGTAAAAGCATAAAAATAGAACTTACCATTTAATACCTTGTATCTTTCTCTAAAAACTTTTGCATATCTTTCAACTTCAGCTTGTTTTTTTCCTTCCATTTCAAAAGCAATGCCCTTTATGTCATTCCAACCATATTTTTCATACGCTTAAATGAAAGAGGCTCTCTTTGCTTTGCTTAACTGCCTTGGCACATTGTTTGCTTGAAATAATTAGATTTTGAATATCTAAGTAGAAGAAGAAAAGAAAGGAAACTAATTTTAGAAATAAATAGAAGAGGATATGATGCATCATCAACTGAGGAGCTTCCACCAAGTCAACCTTACTTGCGCTTCCGTTCCCTTCATGATGGTTCCACGCAGTTCTCACTAACAAGTTTCTAAAAGTCAAACTTTCTATCTTCCTTTAAAATAAAATAAAATAAAATAAAATAAAAATAATTAAAAGAATAAGTAGCCCAAAGGTAATAAATCAGTAAACAGAACTTATGAAAGAATTAAATATATCAGCAACAACTCATAGTGCCATCTTTAAAAATCAAAATTAGGGAAAATCAACATGTACTTTCTCATTGCACTATCTTTAGAACTGAAAACCATCTCAGCACCAAATCTCACTATTTGCAAATAGTTCATCTTTATTAACAACATCACCAAAAGGACAAGTGTAAATGGAAGTACATTAGTTTTTAAAACCAACTTGTATTAAAGGGAGCAAAAATACCCTCAAAACAATTCCAAGACAAAACTTACTTTTTGCTCTGCTAATTGACCTTGTTGATGTTGGGGGTTGTTGCACAAAACCTTAGGATCTAGCCTCCTAAAAACACCAGAATTATAGGATAATAAAGCAATGAAATAAATCAAAGCATCAAACACATGAGACAAGGAATTTTTACGTGAAAAACCATCATAGAGGTAAAAACCACGGGACCTAGTCCAAAGCAACAATTCATTATGAAGTAAAATGTTACAACCAATCACAAGCACACACCGCTTGAATCAAACCTTTCTCACTTATGCAGGAGTGGATAAACAATAAGAGAATAAAATAAAAATGGAGAGATCTCACCAATTACGAGGACGTAGAAGTGCTGAGATGTCGAATGCACAATAGATCACCTCTACGAGCAGAACCTCCCTTCCACAAGCTTCCTCTCTTTCTCTCTCTCTCTCTCTCTCTCACACCTTTGATAGCCCTAAACCCTTTAGCAAACCCTTGTAAAGCTTTAGGAAACCCCCCTGCATACCCTAGAAAAGCCCTAAGAACCCCTATTTATAATTTAGGCAACTCCCTTTCACACCTCACGCGAAATTGCCTCCAATTTTCGCAGTCCGCACAAAATCTAGAGTGAATCTCTGTAGCCTCGACTAGTCGGGAAGAGTCCTTGACTGGATGAGCACGGTTCCCTTGATCGTTCGAGCATTGCTCACTGAGCTCGCTGGACTTTTAGTCGAGTGACCCTTGACTGGTCATGCATTGTTCACTTGACTGGTCGAGCAGCGCGGTGAAACACTCCGATTTTCAACCGGTTGCACTATCTCTCCTCTGAATTGAGGAGGAAAACCCCATCAAATCTCTCCTTTTCTGACTCAAAAGGAATTCACCTTCTTCAAGCCAGCCCAATTTCTACAAACCTCAAACTTGCCCTTGAGCAAAGCCTTGATCATCATGTCTGACCCATTATCATTTGTGTGGACCTTCTCAACCTGTAACACCTTCTGTTCCAAAGTATCCCTGATCCAGTGATATCGAATCTTTATGTGCTTCGACTTGGAGTGCTGACTTGGATTCTTACTTAAGTGTATAACACTTTGACTATCACAATAGACCACGTGCTTCTCTTGCTTCAAGCTAAATTCCTGTAGGAACCTCTTTATCCAAAGCATCTCTTTACATGCCTCTGTGACTGCAATGTACTCAGCCTCTGTTATCGACAATGCTACGACATTCTATAGCTTGCTCTGCCAATAAACTGCTCCCCCTGCAAACGTAAACATGAACTCCGATGTAGACTTCCTGGAGTCCATGTCACTTGCCATATCTACAACTGTGTAGCCTTCTAACACATGTTTTCCTTCACCATACCATAGGTTTAACTTGGATGAGCCTCTTAGGCACCGCAGTATCCATTTCACTGCTGCTCAATGCTCTTTGTCAGGATTGAAAAGATACCAGCTGACAACACCAACCGCATATGCTATGTCTGGACGTGTACATACCATAGCATACATTAAACTTCCTACTATTGATGCATAGGATATCTTCTGCATCTTATCCACCTCTGCATTCATCTTGGGATACTGTCTGTCACTTAATCTGAAGTGACCATCCAGTGGAGTACTAACTAGCTTCGTTGCATTCATATTAAACCGCTCTAAGACTTTTTCAATCTAGCACTCTTGTAATAGCCAAAGCTTCCTACTACTTCTGTTATGGGTTATCTCCATTCCTAGGATCTGTTTAGTTGGGCCCAAGTTTTTCATTGCAAACAACTTTCTTAACTCCTGTTGTCATGCCCTAAACTCAGAAAATGAGCTCACAAAATTCTCAATTGCCGAATCTGGAGTTAACAGCCTCCGTAGTGCTCCATTCTATGCTCTCGACACTCATATACCAGATTTCGATCCTGGGATCCTACAAGGAGGATTTTCAGTATTATTTTTTTTTCTAATGGAGCATAACCAAGTCACAAAACAACAACGCCACATATCTATTATATTAAAAACTTTAAGTACAATACAGATTGTGAAATACAAGGTGATCAAAAGCTCCAAAATTATCTGATACGCACTCCTGCCTCAGTGCCACTCTGATCTAACGTCACATGACGCAATGGTCATGCATAAGCTTACAAAATCTAAGAGGGTGGTGTAAGTTTGTGTGTAAGGTAAGTGCCAAGTATATAATATCAGATTAATACGAAAATATGCGGGTAAGTCCATGAATACTATCAGCCGTACCAAGGCTACGTGATGCAAGGCATGAATGCTATCGGTCATACCAAGGCCATGCGATGCAAGGCCTACATAGCCAAATGTCATATGTGAGATGCAAAGCAAGCATGCTAATCCTCATCAAGTACACATATCAGTATAATTTCTCTCTGGGATATCATCGGGGTCTAATACACTTCACATTGACTGCCACCTCCCTAGCAGCACAGCCAGCAAGTGGAGGAGACCAAACTATCCACCTGACCAGTAGTCTGCTAATACCTACCTGTCTCGTCGATAGCGAACTCATTTGTGAGCTGGTCAAACTCAACCTAGCTTACAACCCCCTCACTCAGGCGAATAACGCTACGCCCCCTTCCAACCAACCTCGACACAGTGAGAGACATGGCCTACTGATATTCGGCACACCTGCGCTCGTGTATCCACTCGGTCTAGACATTGGAGCATCTCTTAATACCAAAAAGGTTCTGGAATTTTTACCCAAGGACATCCTATATACCCACAGTGCTAGAACCAAGTATTTTCGGTATTCGATACAGACATCCACGATGTGCCTGTGGAGGCCACGACCCTGATGTCACTAAGGCGTACAATGATCATGACATACAAATACAAGATGCATGAATCACACTATCCAGTCATGCAACAATCATGCGCGTACTGCACGCTCATGTAGGCAACTCCTATTAGTGAGTCTCATAAACAATTTATTTAATGGCATATGCTATGATCAGTCATTCCTCATATCAAGCATACCTATAATGCGTATGGGCATGAATTATGGAATTATACTAAGCATGTTATATGGTGATGAACTATCTTCATAATGAGGATGGGCCTGGATGGCCTACACACAACCGGTATGGGCCTATCAATGGGCCTTAGGAAGAGTTACAATGTGGACATTTAACCAACATAATTCTTACAATGTGGACGTTAAACCATCATTGCTCCCAAGGCATAGCCCGCCATAACATCATTACATACACCATGATCAAATCACACATTACAATGGACCTTATATACATCCCATTGGGCCTCAACCTATGGGCCTCAAATACATCCAGTGGGCCATATCACATAGGCCTCAACGAATGGGCCACAAATACATCAAGATGGGCCTCATCACATGAGCCTTATATATCAAGGCGGGCCTCATACATCCCCAAAAAGAATCATATTGAAGGATCATTTGGACCATACCACAAATAGTAGTGGAGATAATAATTCTCATTATTAAACAAATCATAGGGTTCACCATAAAGTTTATTTTCCACCCAATCTAATCATATGGTCTTAAAGACCTGGATTAAGAGGAAAAACAATTTCCTTATTGATCCAGAACTTCTGTGACCCAAATGGGTTTCGATGATAGACGTTCACTCCTCCACTGTTTTCTGCAGTGTGGTCCACCTAATCAATGGCAGGACACATCACCGAGTGGCCCGCCGTGATGTATTTGAGATCCAACCTATTCATAAGTTAACATAGAGATAGATAAAGTGAAGACAAAACATCAGCTTAATTGGAAACTACTGTGACCCTAAGAAGTTTGAACGGTGGATGTCACTATCCACCATTTCAATGGTGGAGTCCACTTGAACTTTAGATCTGACTCATTCTTTACCTCATACCATAAAATGATATCTCAAATTGGTTGGACAGTATGCATCATGATGGGCCCCACTGTCCAAACGGTGGATAGTGTAAATAAAACAAATACATCATGTGGGTCCCACGTTGCACGGACGTAACGCACGTCCGGGTGGGCAGGAGTAGATATAACACTTACTTCATGGTGGGGCCAATGACTGGGACCCATGGTCCCTGCCCTCTTCTCACAGTAGCGCAGTAGCAGGACATTACTGCAACGTCCTCTAGACGTCAGCGGCAGCGCTGCTACAATGTATATTTTTTTCTTGAGGTTTTTCCTACGTGGGGCCCGCATCAAGAGGATCTAGTCCATCCATTAGATCCTATGGCTCAAGACAGACCAAACAGGCCCAATATTCGAAATGTTTTGGTGTGTGGAAACATCAAAGTGGATCCTAACAGCTTTTAACAGTCAATATCGTTGTTTTTTATGATGCGGCTCGCCAGATATTCGGATTGGCCTCATTTTTCAGCTCAACGCCTAAATTGAGCTGAGAGGTGGGATGGATAGCGTAGATTAGATCCATACATGGAGGTGGGGCCTGTATGAGCAGCCCACCCAAAAACCTTGCTGTTAGTACATCCCACTGTTTGTTCACACTTCACAAAACCACGTCCAACGTCCAGGGATGCTGGATGGACGGTGTGAATACATACCAGAATATATACCATCAAGGTGGTCCCACATGGACGTGGCCCACCTGATTTGGATCAATCTGATATTTGTGTTTTCCCATCACCATTAAGGTACGGCCCACATGGCCTGGACAGTGCAGATCCAATAAGTCGATTAAGTGGGTCCCACGAAAGTGGATGACATGGATAAGTTACATAAATCATGGGGCCATCAACAAGGGAAAAAGAGGGAGAGAGAAAGAGAGGCGAGTGATGGAGGGACCCCGGCACTATGGGCCCTCCCTTCTGTGATTTACAACATACATGAAGTGGGTCTCATTACATATGGGCCCACCGATCAAAATCAACGGTGGAGATCCTTTGTAACGCCCTGAAAATCGGGGGTCGAGCAAACCTCAGCTCCCGAGTTCCAACGCATCACTTATGCAACATAGATAATGATGATTATGATGAGTACATTGAAACATGAATGAGATTAAGCCAAAACAGCATATCATACTCTAGAGATAGTTAAATTATGCTAGCGGAAGACTGTGATAGATATAAAACATATATAAACTGTGGTAAGTCTCCAGAGTGTGATAATGTTACCAGGTTAATAATTACAAGTTTGATTTCAAAATATACAAAATAAGAAAGTGTAATGTCTTCTATCCCAAATACCATAGCCCCGTCAATGCAATTCCAGGTCTACATAGACCCGCCAGAGAGTTACATGTAGAAGAACTCCTCCTCAACATTATAGTAGTAGTCTGGCTCTGCTTCATAAGCATCGCTATCACCTGCAGCTAAGACAGTCTAGTTGGTGTTGCAAGCATCGGCCCGTAACGTGGGAGTGAGTGATCAACTCAGTGGAATAGTAAAGCATAGGTTAACATGTTATCAAAACAGTCAAGTAGTAATGATAAAGCAGTACAATCAACAATCCTAAGTATTCTTGTTAATGCAAGTATGAAATACTGTCATGATGCATGTCCTCACCAACATACTCCCTCATGCGACACCATCTTACGTCAGCGACATGCTTTTATCCCTCAGTGCTCCACATCTTCCAGGCATATGCAGTGCAATATGAACATGATTACCGAGTTGTTATTAGTCCTTTTCATATAGCAGTATTGGAAAACTAAGGTACCTCCTTTATATTATTCCCAAACAATGATCCATTCTAGGGTCATCAGTCCTAGATACTCTCATACAATGATGCAGTTCTAGGTCGCTGTAAAGGGCTACCAGGGCTGTTACACGCACTCGTTGCACCGCTCCCCCATCACCTTATCAATACAGGCCAAGTTTATACTCTATTTACTATGGGAAGGCTCGTCGCCTCACTGTCAATTCAGAATACGCTCAAGGTCACTACACCGGGTATGGTCAGGGCTGCTAGGGCTGTTACACGAAATCGTTACACCACTCCCCCATCACCCATCAAAATAATATAGGCCGACAGCTCGAATACAGTGTCTCATACCATTGTATTCGGCTTACGAGTTTGGGTTGATCACTGGTCACTAGGGGGAGGTATATCGCCCTAGCGTAGGCCGACAGCTCAACCACGGTGTCCCGTAGCACCATGCTCGGCTCATGAGTCTTAGCGGATCGAGGTACCAAGGTTAACGGGGTTGCACTGGTAAGTTCAGTACCTTAAGTTCAAGCAGTAACGTCCAAACATGGTGAACATACATTAGACAAATCGGGTTACTTGATGAGCTCGACTAGATCGAGCGTACGACAAGTTGAATGACATAAAGTGCATAAGCACTTCGCGTGGCCAACCACTATCGTCAACCGAAGTACGACTCGGGTTCGTCGAACACATCTCATGCGGCAAATGAATCTCAGCCACGAATTCAATCCCGTTACCGATTGCCTCGACTATACAATAGCCCCAATCACATTCAATTATGGAACAGTTAAAGTAATAATGGATCAAGATTTTAAATCATACAATCAAATATACAATATTGTCCGCTTAGGGCTGTCAGGGCCGTTACACGGAATAGTTACACCACTCTCCCATCACCCATCACGAATTTTATGGAATACAACTTAAACATGTGAAGTAGTCAGAGTAGAATTAAATAAACAAGTAATTCAAACATATTAACAAGCATGTTATAAAACACAATGCAAACAGGAAATCCAAACACATATGTTTCATAAACCAGTAAGTGATTAAACTAAACAATTTATATGAAGGAAATCATACACATCACTAAGGTAGTTGAGAATCCTATCTCAACACCTACTCAAGGCACTACTAGATTAAGTACATATCTATATAAGCATTTTCACAAACACTTAGACTACACATTCCAACATACCTATAATATACTAGTTAAAGCACATGTCGTAGCGAATCCTTTCACAAAGGATTACCACATGAACCACGATCATGCATTCACAACCAATAGTCATGGCAAGCATAAATCATAGTTCCATATTCATTCAAATATTTTTACAAACATTTAGGCTACAACTAGTACGTACACGACGTATGTTAATATAATAGGTTTTAGGCTAATCCGTTCACCCAGAAGTTGATACACATGTATCTAGCATACCCAGACAACAATTAATCATGGCAAGAATAAATCCATATTTCATATATATACGGTATTTTCTACAAATACGAGGAATATAGTATATTCAACATAGTTAACGTATAACTAACAAATGAAATGGACAACACTTTATACATGTGCAATAGCATCCAGATCATGAATCTATCATTATCTAACATTGAAAGCGTTGAAAACCATAACCTATATGTCTAAAGTCCGTACCTTTTGTCGGTAAACTTGAACTGGAACCAGTTTAAACCCAACTCATTTGTCTATGGCACAACGACAACCTAAATCATGAAACAGGTCAGCTATTCCATCACCTACACTCTTGAAAATCCTAAAACAGCTTAGGGTTAGGTTTTCTTACCTACGAACGAAGCCGGAATCATCAGAAAAGTGATCAGATAGCGATGGTTAAACATGTATAGCAGGGGGATGGAGTATCAGGAAGATGCTCCCACTTCACTCATACTTTGTCTCTCTTTTCTCTCTTCTCTCTCCTAGGTTTTCTTAAATTCGTATGGTGAGAATGAGAGAGGGTTTAAGGTCCTTATATAGGCCCAAAACTCTCCAAAATAGACCCAGGGTCAAGGTATACTTAAGTTATGTCTAAAGGGCATCTGTTATAGCTTAATGGAGCACTTCTGGAGCCCCCCTTGAGCCAAAGGTCGGACTTAAGCTCACTGACTATGGATCTAGGTCGAGTTAAGTTTTCATTCCAATCGGGTTTCTAAATCGTACGTGACAGACCAGTTTCAGTTCAACGGTCAAAGAGTCTCGATCAGGGCCGCAAGTACACTGCCATGTGTATGAAATTTCTCCTGATCCATGGGTGTATTTGGGTCAGATTCCGATGGTCTGATTACTTATATTTGGCCCGTAAGAGATAAGTCTCAGATTTCTTAAATTAAATTAAATTCCTAAAGAAAACCACGTTTTCTCACACTCCTCGCTCCGAGCTCAAGCGAATAGCACTGGGACACAATCTGGATTTGATTTTCGAGGTAGTTGCCAAGCCTACCAAGGCGGTCTTCATCGTTTAACTTCGCGTTAATTGGACTTTCGATGTGCGGTCCAGATCTGATACAGAGTTTCGTGACGCTCCCGAGAGCAGCCGGGTAATGAGATTGATCCTAGATTTTTGGGTATATTGTCAACGATTCCACAAGTTTTGGATCTTGTAGATCATATTTAAAGTGGTTCAAGCTAATTCTATTGATTGTTTAGTTCAGTACTTAACCAAATTTTATCATAGTTATGACAGAATACGGTCCTAAGGAAGTTCTACACCCCTTTCTGGCATTTATAGCTAGTACATTAGTTAAATTATTTTTTTAGTAGTTCATCATCAAGTCTACTTTATCTCTACCAAATTTTATTAGGTTTCGGGTTGTAGAAAAATTCTAAAAATTTTAGAAGCGGCAACTATCTAAACTAATGACTTCCGGACAGTTGTCACAATGACCTATATTTAAATATATTAAAATTTTTATTATATTTTTTTATGGAACTAGACTTATTAAGCTTCAATCTGATTTTTGAATCACCTAAATCGGAGTTATAACGTGGAAGATATGACTTTTTGAAGTCGGACCAAAATTGCAGAAAATGTGGCCGAAAACGGGCCAGCCGATGAACTGCGGCCCACCCGGGCCCGCATTTTGGCGAGGCCCTCATCGGTCGCTGACCTGTTTGGGGTGATTTTGCTGTCCGATATATAAAGTTAATGTATTTTACAAACCAGGATGAGTTATTCGATATACAATATGTTTTTGGGGTAGGAGAAGCTGATCTATCCATGTAGGCTACTTATTTCGTGAGATTCCAAAAGGTTAATGGTTAAAAACCCCTTTTATTTATTTATTTACTATTCATAGTAATTTTTAGATCAAGTATTGATCAACATCAACTAAACTTTAAGATTAGTGTCTAATATGAAATTCTTGGAAAAGTTAGAAGAATAAGGTTGTGAAAGGTGAGATTTTGAAGGAAATGTGAGATTTTGAAGGAAATGGTTTGAAAAGGGAATTAGGGATTTTTGAATTGAGTGTTTGAGAAGTTAATCAGGTGTTAGGATCGACCCATTTCCTGAGGACGTCTATCACCAGGTGGGGAAAAATCCGAGATGTTACAATCTACCCCCTTTAAAAATAATTTCGTCCCCGAAATTGCCTAAGAGGAATAAATAACGATTTGATTATTCCATTTGCCTAAGTTTTATTTATTTCAAGGTTAGAAGTGTTGTAGGGTGTATATTGTCCATATTATTCTGGTTCATTTTAGTCTACCCCCCCTTAAAAACTTATTTCTTTGTCTCATGCTTATACCCCAATGGTTTGCTACAATAGATTTCTTTCCCTATTTGGAGTCTTAACGACGTTTCCCATCTGTTGAGAGTAAGATAGCTGTTTTCAATGTTTGACCAACACGGAGAAACAGTTATAGTTGGCTTGATCCCGATACATCGATCATCTACCTGGCCAGGGTAAAAAGCTCATCGTATCCCTCCCTAGTCCTGGTAGCTCTTAGTTTTCTTCTCGGCCAAGCAGTGAGTCCATTGGTAGTCTCCCAGGATTGAGAATTGGGTCAAGCCGTGAATATTTCGTTGTTGTATATTTTAGTAACTCCGTAGTCCGATCACTCTAAAAACTTAGAGAATGTCCATCATTGAAAGGCTCAAATTTTCTATTTTTAAGGTTGCCCTTTAGGTCTTAGTCTAGGAGAGTCCTCATCTTAATTCATGTCTATGGTAGTAGTTAAACTCGTACTCATTATTAGGCCATTTGTTTAATACGAATTGGTTTAATACTTGCACCCTAATTGATTTCCTTCGATAACTTCATTACTGACATTCTCAGGGAGATTCAGATCCTATTTAGTGACCTATCCCTACGTATAGTCTGGATCAACTTCCTTCGATCCTGGGCCAGTAGGGTAGGGCCAACCATGCTTCCGCTGTGCCTATGAGCGGGTAGACGTGTATACCTACTTAACTCAACTGGGTTCATAACTTGTCTACCCCCCTTAAAGTTGTTTTTATTCTCAGGGTTCAAGAATTTGTACATCGATTTGTATGTCAGAACGAGTTGAAATTGAAACCTATCTTTGGTATGACATGGGAAGCGATCTAGCAATACATTGATCTTCTTTTCATCGATGATGCGTATTATGACATTGGTACCTATGATTATAGAAATGAGCTAAAGATGATGGGAATAGTGGTTAATTTCGGGGGCAGGTGTGAGTTTGAGGCAAGATGCCTAATTCTACCAAGGAGCTTTGTCACGGTCTAGACTTACCATATTTAATCATGTTTAGCTTAACAGGTAGGCTATCTTTCTACGTTCATATGCACAATATGTATACCGACATGGCATATGACTTGAGACCTAATTCCTAACTGTCTGTTGCCCATTTGGGCAATTCCTTAGGCCTAAAAGACAAAGTCTCTATTGGCTATATACTCCTAATACTTCTCAAAGATGAAGTTATAAACTTTTAGTCATAAGTGGTCAGGCCAACATGGAAGGAAAGTTGTGTAGTGGGTCTGAGTTGGTTAAGCCAAATAACTAAGTCTATTATTCAATTGGCTTAGCATAACTAATTAGTCTTTTACCTTCCTTAGCCTAACCAGTAGTCTAGTCTTAATTTAGGAGTAGCGGTAATCCACTGGTTGTAATCCAAAGTCTATGCTTATACACTAGATAATTTTATACCCTTTCTAATATAAGAAATTGTCTTATCGCTTAGGGTTAAAGTTGTTTGATCAGAATTGAGTTGCCCAAACTAGAATGTAACTACGCTCAAGCACTTCACACATGACCACACCAACTAAGGATTTTCCCTACTGTTAGGTCGTTTGTATCTAGGAACACCACTCTAGGTCTAAATTTCTAAGGGCCTATTTGGCTAGTGGTCTTAAGTTGTATTAAATGGGCTTGCATTGTTAATCCCACCTCGGGATTTGGAGTGGCATGTTTGGTAGGAGGGTGGGATGGGATTAAAATTATTTTTATAGGCTTTGAAAAATGAGCCTTGTGTTGGAAAGTGTGAGATGGAATTTTCAAATCCCATGATGATGAATTTCTAAGTGTAATTGAAATGAATACTCGGAATTTACTTTTAATTGCATACATTCCAAACATGGTGTTGGAAACCATGGGATGCACCCAATCTAGGGACAATACCTTACACATACATTTCATTTACCAAACTTTGCCATAATAAATGAGACACGGTGTTACATGAATCATGACAGAAGATGCATGACCAAGGGTTCAAACATCTAACATTCTACCAATTACTACACTACTGGGCCCATCAACATGAAAACACAAAGATCCTAACGCAGCAACAGCTACAGGGCAATGGCATGGATGACTAGGCATCCGAGTCTGGCGTAGGAGGGGCACCCTTTCTCTTTCCCATGAGAGAAAGAATGGAGGAAATCGAAAAAGTGGTCATAATAAACTCGAATAGAGCCATGGAAAAGTGAAGAAAAGGGAGGAAAGGGCCGGGGTCTTATAACGCCCGGTGTTTTCAGGACCCGAGTACACGACCCGTTTCTTAAAAACCCGAGTGTTAACCTTAAAGGATGGTCAAATATTTTTTTTTTCAACTATCAGAGTAAGCAAATGAGCATAGAATGGACAAGTAAGCAAAAAGGAAATTTTCAAATTCCATTTAGAATATACAAGTGGTTGCCCATAATGACTTATACAAACCAATGTCTCTAAAATTTACAAATACAAGAATTACATGATACAATACATGAGAAATAGTAGAATGCATGTAAATTTGAGCTGCAAGACCCCTCAAATTCTCAAGATAGATACAATCATGCAACTCTGGTACTTGAACCCAGCTCCTCATCAGGCCGAACCTGAAAATCACTTAAGCCACCTGTGCTACCTGTACAGTTATATTTATTTGATGGATGAGTGGCCAACTCAGTGTGAATTCTCCTTAAGATTACACATCGCCGCATTAGGTGAGCATAGTTATAAAACATCAAGGTAATCAAAACAATACATGATGCAGTCTTTTTAAATGCATGGATGCATGAATGCACATCGACCTGGGGATGCACATCCAGCTGGACTTGGGCTCATCGCCCATGCAAATCATTGACATGGGAAAATTATCCAGTCAGACAGAGGTCGATAGTCAGTGGTCTGGGAGCTAGTGAAATGATACCCCAAAGATCCTAAGGGCACGTGCTACAGCATCCAGATTAGCCACCCGTCATCGCCAATATGCTATGGATGCATGATTAGCCAACCCGTTATTAGTCCAGTTACAATCAGCCAATTTAGGTAAGCTCAAGGTCACTACGGGGAACTCGGAGCTCACCGTAGGCTGACAGCTCGGGCATAGTGTCTCATTACCACCATCCCCGGCTCATGAGACTACCATCTTAGGATGTTTAATGGAAAACCATCGACTAGTGGTCAATCATATTACAAAATATGGGGCTTACCATCGCATGGTTGCACAGTATAAAACAACGTGCCCATATAGGGAAATTACTAAGACAAAGACACATAAGGCGATATTAAAGAAAGACACATAAGGCAAATGGCAAAATAAGCCACACAGGGCGAGTATCAAAATCATGCGATAAATGACCATCCTTGAAAACCGTGGGACACACAACCCTGGATGGTAGGCCCACATTAATTTAAACCACCATTCAATAACCACTGCGCCGAAGGTCCATTACTATCACAACCAGTCGGGTTACATCCCAAGTACGGGTGTACACATATAGGAGGGGATTCCCCACTGGTGTACCAGTTTAAGTTTCATAAGCAATCCACAAATAATCCACAAGCATGAATAAACATTAAGCATGTAATATAGCAATTTAAGTTCAACAATTAACACATGTGACTATGGAATGGAGACATCAATTACAAATTCAAATAAAAACTATAACTTAAGCTAATGGGAAAATAGAAACCTCAAGGGGAAGAATCATCACCTTATATTTTGAACAGTCTAGCCGGGTTTGCTAGAGAATGCATGTTTTCCTTAGAGTCAAACCCTATCACAAATTGTAAAGTTATACCGTTAGATTCATGCTTTACACGCTATTCTTAGTCAAGGTCTTAACCGAAGGTTTGGATTACCTTGGTTTTAGGGTTTTAATGTAGAAGTAGGTTTTCATCCTAGAATTTAGGTCTACGATAAGTTTTTACGATTTGGATTGTAGTTGGCGTGTGATAATTTTAATAATTGAAGAGTAATTGTTAACATTAGTGTTATAAATAACGTTAGCGAATTTATTAATAATCATTATAATGCAAGTAATGGTATGATCTACTATTAATGATTGTACCTAAGAATGATAATTAAATTACTAATATGTAATAACGATAGTTTTGTTTGTAAGCACTATTATTAGCATGGATAATCTACTAAAGGTTAGTTGTGTTTAACAATCGCAATTATTATCGTAATACTAATGATAATAATAATAGCTATCAAGTATTAATAGTGGATCTAATCATGATAATATATGCTATAATTTGTCATTAAAGCATTCATAATCATTTGTTGGGCCAAGTTGTGGTTCACAATTCCAACCCATCCATTATGTGTGTCCCACTATGTTAAGGGGTCAAACCAAGTTTCAGGTGCATCCAAATCTTAGATGGACCCCAGCAAGTGCTTTTCTATGGTTTAGCGTGTCTTTAAAATATTGTAGATGGTGTGGGCCACTTGGGCCCTGTGTATGGCTGATTTTTGGGGGCACCCCATATATAAAGGGGACCCATCAAATGGACGGTTTAGATTATCCAGATGGACCATGCAGGTGGGCCACTGATCAAGGGAAATGGATGATCGTCCGTCAGCTACTGCAACTGAGGAGAGAAGGAGAAATGTTTTGAAAAAATGCGAGTCAGAGCTCATCTAACCGAGCCCCTTGGCTCAGTGCAGAGCGGGTGCATGTGTATGGTGTACACATGCCCCATCAGGTGGGGCCCATGAGGCAGATCTTGATAGATCTGGACCGTTCGTCGGGTTCTATGGGCCCTATTAGGACATTAGGCCGAGTATGAGGCAGATTCTAAGCTTAGGTGGGGCCACAACATGATTTGTAATCATATGGTGGGTTCTCGTCAATCTAGTAGTCGGATTATTCCGAAGTTGGATGCAATGGTTAAAAGGTCCAAGGGGCTAAAATATGGGACACATTCATGTCCTAGGTGGACCACACTTTAATCAACATGGACGGTATTCACGTTTAAACATGAATTCGTTTAGGTGCATGATTTCACGTGAGAATGCTGGAAAAAAAATATCAGGTGGGGCCCGTTTGTGATGACTTCCAAGGATCCATGCCATCCACCACTTTGGTATCGCTATGTTAGGACACTCTGTCAAAAATGGAGTAGTTTAGTTAATCCAATGGACCGAACGGTCCCACCGAGTAGCGAGAATTCTCACCGTTAGAACTTGAACTGTAACTCAACAGTGCCATGCATGATACCATATTTACAATTGTACCCTTTAAAAAAAAAACTTCTGCCATCCGTAACTCATGAGTCTACCGTCCAAATGTGATGAAATTTGACAGGTGGTCTTTTATTTTCATGCTCTTTCCATTGCCCAAATTTGAGCTTTGATCTCTCAATGATGACTAAGATTCTCCTTTAATGGCTAATATATTTTAAAATTCTAAAATAATATTTGTACTCCTCTGATTGACAGGTTACCGGGCAGTTTAGACTTAAACTTAAAGATTTTCGTAATGACCGATTTATCCTGATATTCGGATGGCCCACTCAGCGGATCCAATCAGGGTAGGTAGTCAGATGACTTGTTAAAAATATGGAAACTTGATGGAATGCACTCAGGCCATGTATATGGGTTGATGTACGGTTGGTTTCATAAACGGATGGACATAAAAGAAGTTTCTGGAGTGATTAGGGGTAGGGCTTATATAACATTAGATTCGAGTGACTTTCTTACACATGAAAGTTTCTTAGATTCTGATTCTAATGGTGGATTAAGCATATTCATGTAGTGTGAATAAGGTGGATGGATCAGAATCTTGATCTGATAAGTGTACGAATGGATGTAGAGGTCAAGTAACAGATTTACCATGATCTAAGGACTGAAATTTGATATGTACGGTTAATTTATGATAATTAGCCCTGGTATAAAATTTCACATGAAACGGATGATGAGGACCGTGTGAATTGGAATTCAGGGGCCTAGGTCAATGACATTTCCGTAATTATTGCTGATGTGTGAGTTTTGGGAAATCCAATGGCTCTACATGGTTATAGGCACGTTTCTAAGAGATTCTTACAAAAGAATATATATCTAAATCATTACGGATAGGGAAGTCTTCGTCGTGTTCTTCATGGGAAAGTACTTATGTCAAATCACGTGATGGGTGGGCTTGTCTTGAAATACAAAGGTCAGATGGCTTGATTTATGAATGAACATCATCCCCAATGGTTAAGTTAGTGTCAGGGAAAGGATGTAAGGCTAGAATAGTTGGATTAGTATCGTACACATGTATATGTCACATTGAATCTTATGGTAACGCTCGAGGACTTTCGATGCCCGAGCACTGAAAAGTTTGGGGCGTTACAGGTCTTTAGGTCTCCACAGATTTGAGCCTCAAGAGGGATTGTAAAGGCCTAAATGACTAGGTTTGAAGAAGGAAAGTGAAGAAAATGGATGGGTTAGTGAGCTTACACGATTTTGAGCTTCAAAGGGGCATGTAAGGGCCCGAATGAGAGAGATCAGAGAGGGTAGGGAGGTAGGGATGGATGTAAACGATGGCTATGGAGGGATTGTGGCCGAAAATGACAGATTGAGCGATTGGAGTGGAGGTTTGGGAGAGAAAATAGCACTTTTGCAAGAAAGGGAGAGCTTGGAGGTGAAATTTGTGAAGGAGGGGGAGGTTTGTGAGTGTTTTAAGTGGTGGCCCATACATCAGGGGGTTACCCTAACCCCCAAATGCAATCGGCCCGACCCAGCCCGTTGATTGGTGAGACCTCGCCACCCTCTGGACAAAGTGGGAATGGCTCGCCACTTGGGCAAGGTCCTCGTGACCCCTAGGCCCTAAAAAGGTGTGGGTCCCACCCTGGGTCTCCCCGGAGGTGTCCCATTTGGCCCCCGGCTCTGTTTTGAGTCATATTAGGGCCAATTTACAAACCGAAATGAGTTTATGTGATGTGTAGCATATGATTTTGGGGTAGGAGGCGCTAATCTATCCGAATAACTCATTTATTTGGTTAGATTCCAAAAGTTTAAGGGTCACAACCCATTTTATTCATTTATTTCCTATTTACGGTAAGTTTTAGTTTCGGTATCATTCTTCATCATTTATACCATAGGATGGGTGTGTGTTATGAATGTGTTTAAAATAAATGAAGCATACAGTGGTGGAGGGTGAGATTTTGAAGGAATTAGATAAAAAGGGGTTATAGGCTTTGAGATTAAGTGTAAGGTGTTGTGGTTGACCCACAACCTAAGGACATTCATTTCTAGAGAACGACTCAAACCCGTCGACTAGCGGCCTAGAAGTGATTCGAGATCGTTTTGCGTGATCATGGATGTGTACGGGCCTAATTTCAGCGGTCGATTTCGATCGATTTTGCCGTTCGACGAATCTGGAAAATCCTAAGTCGGTTTCCACGTTCCGTTGCTCCCTTCAAAATTAGAGTACGTCGGAGTGTGTCGTGTGACCATAACCCAGGTCCGCTTTAATCCAAATCATGCTCTGATATCATCTTGTAACGCCCTGAAAATCGGGAGTCAAGCAAAGCTCAGCTCCTGAGTTCCAACGCATCACTTATGCAACATAGATAATGATAATTATGATGAGTACATTGAAACATGAATGAGATTAAGCCAAAACAACATATCATACTCCAGAGACAACTAAATTATGCCAGCGGAAGACTGTTATAGATATAGAACATATATAAACTGTGGTAAGTCTCTAAAGTGTAATAATGTTACCAGGTTAACAATTACAAGTTTGATTTCAAAACATACAAAATGAGAACGTATAATGTATTCTATCCCTAATACCATAGCCCTGTCAATGTAATTCCAGGTCTACATAGACCCGCCAGAGAGTTATACGTAAGAGAACTCCTCCTCAACATCATAGTAGTAGTCCGGCTCTGCTTCATAAGCATCGCCATCACTTGCAGCTAAGACAGTCTAGTTGGTGTTGCAAGCACCGTCCCATAACGTAGGAGTGAGTGATCAACTCAGTGGAATAGTAAAGCATAGGTTAACATGTTATCGAAACAGTCAAGCAGGAATGATAAAGCAGTATAATCAACAATCCTAAGTACTCTTGTTAATGCAAGTATGAAATGTTGTCATGATGCATGCCCTCGCCAACATATGCCCTCATGCGACACCATCTTACGTCCGTGACATGCTTGTATCCCTTAGTGCTCCACATCTTCCAGGCACATGCGGTGCAATATGAACATGATTACTGAGTTGTTATTAGTCCTTTTCATACAGCAACATTGGGAAACTAAGGTACCTCCCTTATATCATTCCCAAACAATGATCCATTCTAGGGTCATCAGTCCTAGATACTCTCATACGATGATGCAGTTTTAGGTCGCTATAAAGGGCTGTCAGGGCTGTTACACGCACTCGTTGCAGCGCTCCCCCATCACCTTATCAATACAGGCTTAGTTTATACTCTATTTAGTACGGGAAGGCTCATCGCCTCGATGTAGATTCCGAGTGCGCTCGAGGTCACTACATTCGGTATGGTCAGGGCGTTACACGGAATCGTTACACCACTCCCTCATCACCTATCAAAACAGTGTAGGCCGACAGCTCGAATACAGTGTCCCAAACCACCGTATTTGACTCATGAGTCTGGGTTGCTCACTGGTTACTACGGGGAGGCACATCACCCCAGTGTAGGTTGATAGCTCGACCACGGTGTCCCGTAACACCATGCCCGGCTCATGAGTCTTAGCGGATCGAGGTACCAAGGTTAACGGGGTTGCACTGGTAAGTTCGGTACCTTAGGTTCAAGCAGTAGCATCCAAACATGGTGAACATACATTAGACAGATTGGGTTACTTGACGAGCTCGACTAGCTCGAGCACACGACAAGTTGAACGACATGAAGTGCATAAGCACTTTGCGTGGCCAACCACTATTGCCAACCGAAGTACGACTCGGGTTCGTCAAACACATCTCATGTGGTGAATGAATCTCAACCACGAATTCAATCCCGTTACCGATTGCCTGGACTATACAATAGCCTCAATCACATTCAATTTCTGAACAGTTAAAGCAGTAATGGATCAAGATTTCAAATCATACAATCAAATATCCAATATTGTTCGCTTAGGGCTGCCAGGGCTGTTGTACGGAATCGTTACACCACTCCCCCATCACCTATCATGAATTTTATGGAATACAACTTAAAACATGTGAAGTAGTCAGAGTAGAATTAAATAAACAAGTAATAGTCATGGCAGACATAAATCATACTTCCTTATTCATTAGAACATTTTTGCAAACACTTAGGCTACAACTAGTACGTACACGACGTATGTTAATATAACAGGTGTTAGGCTAATTCGTTCACCCAGAAGTTGATACACATGTATCTAGCATACCCAGACAACAATTAATCATGGCAAGCACAAATCCGTATTTCATACATATACGGTATTTTCTACAAATACGAGGAATATATTATATTCAACATAGTTAACGTATAACCGACAAATGAAACGGACAGCACTTTGTACATGTACAATAGCATCCATATCATGAATCTATCATTATCTAACATTGAAAGCATTGAAAACTATAACCTATACGTCTAAAGTCCACACCTTTTGTTGGTAAACTTGAACCGGAACCAGTTTGAACCCAACCCCTTTGTCTACGGCACAACAACAACCTGAATCATGAAACAGGTCAGCTATTCCATCACCTACACTCTTGAAAATCCTAAAATAGGTTAGGGTTAGGTTTTCTTACCTACAAATGAAGCCGGAATCACTGGAAAAGTGATCAGATAGCGATGGTTAAACACGTATAGCAGGGGGATGGAGTATCAAGAAGATGCTCCCACCTCACTCACACTTTGTCTCTCTTTTCTCTCTTCTCTCTCCTAGGTTTTCTCAAATTTGTATGGTGAGAATGAGAGATGGTTTAAGGTCCTTATATAGGCCCAAAACTCTCCAAAATAGACCCAGGGTCAAGGTATACTTAGGTTATGTCTCAACGGAGCACTTTTAGAGGCCCTCCTTAAGCCAAAGGTTGAACTTAAGCTCACTGACTATGGATCTAGGTCGAGTTAAGTTTTCATTCCAATTGGGTTTCCAGATCGCACGTGACTGACCAGTTTAAGTTCAACGGTCATAGAGTCTCGATCAGGGCTGTAAGTACACTGCCATGTGTATGAAATTTCTCCTGATCCAAGGGTGTATTTGGGTGAGATTCCGATGGCTGATTGCTTATATTTGGCCAACATGCGACAAGTCTCAGATTTCTTAAATTAAATTAAATTTCTAAAGAAAACCACATTTTCTCACACTTCTCGCTCCGGGCTCAATCGAATAGCACTGGGACATAATTTGGATTTGATTTTTGAGGTAGTTGTCAAGCCTAGCAAGGCGGTCTTAACCGTTTAACTTCGTGTTAATCAGACTTTTGATGTGCGGTCCAGATCTGATACGAAGTTTCGTGATGCTCTCGAGAGCAGCCGAGCAATGAGATTGATCCTAGATTTTTAGGTAATGTATCGTTAACGATTCCATAAGTTTTGGGTCTTATAGATCATATTTAAAGTGGTTTGAGCTAATTCTATTGATTGTTTAGTTCAGTACTTGACCAAATTCCGCCATAGTTATGACAGAATACGGTCCTACGGAAGTTCTACAACCCTTTCTGGCATTTATAGTTAGTACATTAGTTTAATTATTTTTCTAGTAGTTCATCATCAAGCCTACTTCATCTCTACCAAATTTCATTTAGTTTCGTGTTGTAGAAAAATTCTATAAATTTTAGAAGCGGCAGCTGTCCAAACTTATGACTTTCGGACAGTTGTCACAATGACTTATATTTGGATATATTAATATATTTTTATTATATTTTTATATGGAACTAGACGTATTAAACTTCAATCTGGCTTTTGAATCACCTTAATTGGAGTTATAATGAGGGAGATATGACTTTTTGAAGTCAGACAAAAATCATAGAAAATGTTGCCGAAAATGGGCCAGCCGATGAACTGCGGGCCGCCCGGGCCCGCATTTTGCTGAGGCCTCGCCAACTCGGCGAGGCCTTCACCGGTCGCTGACCTGTTTAGGTTGATTTTACCATCTGATATATAAAGTGGATGTATTTTACAAACTGGGATGAGTTATTCGATGTGCAATATATGTTTTTGGGGTAGAAGAAGCTGATCTATCCATGTTGCCTACTTATTTCTTGAGATTACAAAAGGTTAATGGTTAAAAATCCATTTTATTTATTTATTTAGTATTCATAGTAATTCTTAGGTTAAGTATTGATCAACATCACTTAAACTTTAAGATTAGTGTTTAATATGAAAGTTCTTGGAAAAGTTGGAAGAATAAGGTTGTGAAAGGTGAGATTTTGAAGGAAATGGTTTGAAAAGGGGATTTGGGATTTTTGAATTGAGTGTTTTAGAAGTTAATTAGGTGTTAGGATCGACCCATTGCCTGAGGACGTCTATCACTAGGTGGAGAAAAATCTGCGATGTTACATCCTTTCTTTACCAAAATGCAAGGTCTAGATGACCCTATTAATGCAAGGAAAATAAACATCATGATGGGGTCCATGGAGAATGGCCCTATCATGTAATGATCATGAGAATCAAGCTGGGCCATTGGCCACACCTAAGGTCAAAAGTGAGATCCATACCATCAATCGGTAGGCCTCACTTGGCCCATCATCAAAGCATTAAATTTAGGCCTATAAAGCACCCACCATTCAATCTTCTTAGTTCAATGGAATGCTAATCTTCTTATGTCCCACTTTGATGGAAGGTAATGAGAATTAAAGGGCTAGGATGATGGATATTGGGGTCGGAAGTGGGCCACACACAACACACTTTTCTATCCTTAGAAGGGCTTGGACGTCCACTTTTTAATGTTTGAAAATTGTGTAGAGAAAGAGAGAGAGAAATGGGGGTTGTAAGAGAGAGGTGATGAGTGTGAGTGATGGATGTGAGTGATAGATGTACTTGACTTAAGAGTTGACTTATGGTAGGTTGCTTGTCTTAGGGAGAAAGAAAGTATGGGTTGTGTACTTTGATTGATTGATTGATTGAAGGATGGGATGGGTTGTAGAGATTCTCTTCGGTTCGCAAATACGCGGTGTTTCGTTGAGATAAACATGGGCCCACATCTCCTGGCCAGGGTATCGATCAATGTGCAAGATGAGGCATTGGAATTGCGGCAATGGTGCTGTTGCAATGGTACAAGTCTCGGATTGAGCTGACTCAGATTTATGGGATACGACTTAGGGTCGTGTGCTAACATCGTTTATAGGTCACGGGTTACTGGAGTTCATCAGAAAGGATCACGGGAGTCTATAGAGCGGTACGGACTAGGATATGGGCCTTACAACTCTCTCCACTTAATAAAAATTTCATCCTCGAAATTTATACGACCATCGCAGCTAAACATAACTCATAAGGGAATAAAAAACATAACATCATATATAATCAAAACACAATACAACATATAATCAAATATCGAAAAGATGGAGATAGCCCTCTCGAATCTCCACCTTGCGCTCTCAAGACGCCTCATCCACACTATAATGGCCACACTGCACCTTCACCAAGGGAATGACCTTGGTCCAGAGGAGTTGCTCCTTCTAATCGAGGATCTGAACTGGCTGTTCAATGTAAGAAGTGTCCTTATGAACCTCCAACCGCTGCCAATCAATGAAAGTCACGATGTCTGACCCACACTTCCTCAACATCAACATAGAGATGTGGAAGATGTTGTAGACGCCAGACAACTAAGATGGCAAGGCAAGCCGATAGGCCACGGCGCCAACTCGCCTGGTGATTTTGAAAGGTCCTATAAATCTTTGGGCAAGCTTGCCCTTCACTTCAAAATGAACCACACCCTGCATGGGTGTGACCTTGAGATACACATGGTCCCCAATGGCAAACTCCAAGGGACGATACCGACGATCAGCAAAACTCTTCTGCTGGCTCTGAGCTATGCGCATCCTCTACCTACTGATGTCAATGACCTCAGATGTCTGCTACACAAGCTCAGGACCTAGGAGACGCCGCTCTCCAACCTCAATCCAATAACTTAGAGATCTATATGGTCTGCTATATAATGCCTCAAAAGGAGTCATACCAATGGTCGCCTGATAGCTGTTGTTGTATGTGAACTCAGCCAATCGCATGTGCTCGTCCCAACTACCCGGGAAATCAATCACGCAAGCCCGAAGCATATTCTCAAGGATTTGATTGACCCTCACGGTCTGCCCATCGGTCTGTGGACGATATGCGGTGCTGAACTACAATATAGACCCCATCACCATCTGGAAGCTCCTCCAAAACTGAGACGTGAACCTCGAGTCTCAGTTAGAAACGATCGAAACAAGAACGCCGTGTAATATCACAATCTTATCGATGAATAACCTCGTAAGCCGGTCTAAAGTCCAGGTCGCATGAATTACAAGAAAATGCACCGACTTTGTCAGACGATCGACAACAACCCAGATGGCGTTGTGACTGCGCTGAGTCCTTGGCAAACCTATGATAAAATCGGTAGATATGTGCTCCCATTTCCACAACAGAATGCACGGCGACTGCAAGGGACCCGGGGGTTTCTGATGATCGGCCTTGACACACTGGCACATGTCACACTCAGCCACAAACTGGCTATCTGGCACTTCATCCCCACCCAAAAATACTGATGCCTCATATCGCGATACATCTTCGTCGAGCCAGGGTGGATAGAGAACTGCGATCGATGTGCCTAGGTCATAAGATCTCTGTGCAACTTAGGAATATCCGAGACACATAATTGGCTTTTAAAGCGAAGTCCACCATCAGAACCAATCTGCCAATTTGACAAACTCTCAGATGATGCCTCTGCCTGATAACTCTGTATTGATTCATCTGCCTGTTGAGCCTTGATCACCCTTACGACAAGAGAGGGTTGAATCGATAAACTCGATAACTACATAATAGAAGACTGTAAGCCGATCTCGAAGGCAAATACTGACACAACCTCAAACATCTTCCACTCTTGAATCATCATGTGAACCACCAGGTCTCATGGTTAATGGCTGAGGGCATCCGCCACCACGTTCGCCTTACCTGGGTGGTACTGAGAGAACAGTACTTCAAGCTCGTAGTCCTTCAGGAACTCCATCCAACGCTTCCGCTTCATGTTCAGTTCAAACTGAGAGAACAAATACTTCAACCTATTGAGGTCAGAGAAGAGCTCGAACTTCACCCCATAGATATAGTGCCTCCACACCTTCAGTGAGAAGACAACTGCTGCCATCTCTAAATCATGCGTGGTATATTTTAGCTCATGGAGCTTGAGCTGGCGAGACCATAAGCCACCAGCTTCCCGTGCAACATAAGGACATCACCCAAGCTAACTCGTAAGACATCGGTAAATATAACAAATCCATCACTCTTAGAGGGAAGAGTGAGGATAAGAGCGGACGTGAGGCTGTCCTTTAACTCCACAAATGCCTGCTCACAAGCATCGCTCCAAACGAACTCGGCAGCCTTCCTTGTCAACCTGGTCAACGGGGCTGCAATATGAGAGAATCCCTCAATGAAAACTTAGTAGTAGCCCGCCAAACTAAGGAAACTGTGGATCTCGGACGTGTTTATGGGATGGCCCCACTGACGCACGACATTAATCTTCGAGGGGTCCACTGTGATGCCCTACCTCGTCAGCACATGACCGAGGAACTTAACCTCCTCCTGCCAGAACTCGCACTTCTCCAGCTTTGCGTAAAGCCGGTGTGTACAAAGGGTCTATAAGGAAATCTCTAGATGCCGCTCATAGTCCTCATGGGTCCTTGAATATATCAAAATGTCATAGATGAACACTACAAAAAACTGGTCGAGATACGGACGGAAGACTTCGTTCATCAACTACATGAATACTGCGGGCACATTGGTCAGACCGAATGAGATGACCTGGAACTCAAAATGACCATAGTGCATCCTAAAGGTTGTCGTCGGGATATCCTCATCTCGAACCCAAACTTGATGATAACCAGACCACAAGTCTATCTTAAAAAAGAATTGTGCCTCCTGCAGCTAATCAAACAAATCATCGATCCTTAGGAGCGGGTACTTGTTATTGATCGTGACCTTGTTGAGGTCGCGGTAATCTATGCAAAGTCTCAACGAGACATCCTTCTTCTTCACGAAGAGTACCGGCGATCCCCACGATGAGCTGCTCGGACAGATAAAGCCTAGCTCGCACAACTCGTCCAATTACTTCTGCAAGTCCACAACTTCAACGATGTCATACGTACGGGGCCTTCGAAATAGGTGTGGTACCAGGCACGAGATCAATCCGGAACTCGGTGTGCCGACGTGGTGGTAACCTCGGAATCTCCTAAAACACATCGAAAAAACCACAAACTACAGGCAGCTGGTCGATACTCAAGGCAACTGACTCCTCAATAGCACATGATAACAGGCAAGAACTCTGGCACGTCAGGTATACAGAATGTGATTGTCCTCGTAGAGCAATCCAATATGGCGTAGTACTCGGTAAACCAATCCATGCTCATTATGACATCAAACTTAGACATCAGTAATACGAACAGATCAGCAGGAAAAAAGATATCCCTAATCAGAATGGGGCAAGACAAGTAAAATCAATCTATCACTACAGTCTTTCCCAAGGGCATCGATACTGAAAAACCCTCATGAGCAGACTCCATCGGCAAATCGGTCGATCGACAAAAATCATTGGCCACAAAGGAATGCGATGCACCAGAATCAAACATTACACTTGCAATGCATGCAGAAATAGGGATAATACCCTCAACGACCCCTCCTGATGACTGAGGGTCTTGATAGAAGGCATAAAATTTTCCCTAAGCATGTTGGGTAGGTGCAGGTCCCCTCTGAGGTCTCAACTACTGCTGTTGCAGATGTAGCGGCCTGATTTGCTGCCTCTGCTGCTATGGGGGAGGTCCTGGAAGCTAATGTTGTTGTCGCTGCTACTGCTTTAGGAGCTGTTGCGGAGGCTGATATGGTGCTCTCTGCTGCTGCGACTGCGAATGGGGACACTCATGCATACGATGTCCTGTCCTACCACATCCAAAGCAAGTATTTGGGAAAGGTCCCTAAGGTGGTGCTGGGGGTTCCACTAGTGCTCGGAATGCTAAGCGAGTCGTGCGTCGCTACTGTGGACGATGTTGCTGTTGATGGGAGCTACCAGAGGGCGCCTTCCTCTTGTGATCTCCTCTTTGATCACGGGCCCTTTGCAAACCGGCCCAATCTATCTCATAGATTTGGGCCCTCTATACGATCTGCTCATATGTCGAAAGCATGTGTCACCATAAGGCTCCTGAGGGTAGGACGCAAGCCATTCTCAAAACAGTGGGCCTTTTGCCCCTCATCATCAACAAGGTACATCGCGAATCTCGAGAGTGTGATAAAACGTGCCTCATACTGGGACACAGTCATGTCCCCCTGAACCAGAGTTTCAAATTCTAATGCGCGCTACTGCCGCACATGCTCAAGAAAGAACTTCTGGTCAAACCAGTCGACAAAGTCCTCCAAGGTCCACACGAAATCGGTGGCTACCGTTCGGGTAACATATGCCCACCAATGCTGAGCCTTACCTTGGAGAAGAGATACAACTAATGGGACCCACAGTTGGGTCGTACATCTCATGGTGTCGAATATCTTCTCCATCTCGGAGGACCATATCTCTGCTACAGTACGGTCTGGCTCACATAGGAAGCGCAGGGGATCGTGTTGTCGGAAGTCTTTGAGAAGGGTGGTCAAATGCTCCTGCTCTGCCTCGGCTGGCGTAATAATGGGATGTGTGCCCTGTCCCTGAAGAATAGCGGTCATCGCCGATAGCATTTGTTGCAACTGGGCGGCACTCACAGGTACGGTGGGATCCGCACCGGTCTCGGGAGAGGAGTGACATCCTCAAGATGGAAAGTAGGAATATCGGGTGGTGGAGCGAGAGTAACAAGTGGTAAAGCGGGAGTCACAGGTGGTGGACTGGGAGTCGCTCGGGTCGTTCTCCTAGGCGGCATATCCTATGGAAGGAACAAGGCCTATCAGCCTTAAGAATTCTCGAAGGCATAAATGTTAAGGCTCTATGTCAGAAATTCGCTAAGTTATTTGGACTCGAGACCTATTCATTCTAAGTTCATAGTAGATATGTGACATGATCCTCAGGTATTCTCAAGTTATGCTCTGATACCAACTTGTGTCACGCCCCAATATCAGAAAACGAGCTCACAAAATTTTCGATCGCCGAATCCAGCACTGATAGCCTCCTTAGTGCCCCATTCTCGACTCCCGACACTCATATGCCAGATTTTGATCCTGGAATCCTACAAGGAGGATTTTTAGTATGATTTATTTTTTTTGTAATGGGGCATGACCAAGTCACATAACAACACCACATATCTACTATATGAAAAACTTTAAGTACAATACAGAAATGGAAATACAAGGTGATCAAAACCTCCAAAATAATCTGATACGCACTCCTACCTCAGCGCTGCTGCGATCCAACATCACCTGCACACAATAGTCATGTATAAGCTTACTAAAGCTTAGAGGGTGGTGTAAGTGTGTGCGCAAGGTAAGTATCAAGTATACAAAATCAGAGTAATAAGAAAATATTTGGGTAAGTCCATGAATACTATCAGCCGTACCAAGTTTATGTGATGCAAGGCATGAATGCTATTGGCCATACCAATGCCATGCATGCAAGGCCTACGTAGCCAAATGTTATATGCGAGATGAAAAGCAAGCATGCCAGTCCTCACCAAGTACACATATTAGTACAGTTTCTCTTTGGGATATCACCGGAGTCAAATATACTTCACACTGACTGCCGCCTCCCTAGTCGCACAGCCCAGCAAGTAGAAGAGACCACACTATTTGCCGGACCAGTAGTCTGCCAATACTTACCTAACTCATCGATAACAAACTTATTTGCGAGCTGGTTAAACTCATCCTAACTTATAACCCCGTCAGTTGGGCGGATAACGCTACACCCCCTTCCAACTAACCTCGACATAGTGGGAGACAGGGCCTACTAGCATTCGTCACTCCTGCACTCGTGTATCTACTTTGTTTAGACGTTGGAGCATCTCTTGGTACCAAAAAGGTTCTCGGATTTTCATCCAAGTATATCCTATGTGCCCACAGTGTTAGAACCAAGTATTTCCAGTATCCAACACAACCATCCATGATGTGCCTATGGAGACCATGGCCCTGATGTCGCTAGGGCGTACAATGATCACGACACACAAATATAAGATGCATGAATCACACTATTCAGTCATGCAACAATCCTGCACGTACCGCACGCTCATGTAGGCAACTCCTATTTGTAAGTCTCATAAACAATCTGTCCAATGGCATATGCTATGATCAGTCATTCCTCATATCAAGCATATATATAATGCATATGGGCATGAATCATGGAATTACACTAAGCATGTTATATGATGATGAACTATCTTCATAATAAGGATGGGCCTAGACAGCCTACATATAACTAGTATGGACCTATCAATGGGCCCTAGGGAGAGTTACAATGTGGACATTTAACCAATATTATTCTTACAGCGTGGACGTCAAACCATCATTGCTCCCAAGGCATAGCCCACCATAACATCATTACATACACCACGGTCAAATCACACATTACAATGAACCTTATATACATCCCATTAGGCCTCAACCCATGGGCCTCAAATACATCCAATCGGCTGTATCACATGGGCCTTATATATATCGAGGTGGGTCTCAATGAACGGGCTACAAATACATCAAGATGGGCCTCATCACATGGGTCTTATATATATTAAGGTGGGCCTCATACATCCCCAAAAAGAATCATATTGAAGGATCATTTGGACCATACCACAAATAGTAGTGGAGAAAATAATTCTTACTGTTAAATAAATCATAGGGCCCACCATAAAGTTTATTTTCTACCCAATCTAATCATAAAGTCTTAAATACCTAGATTAAGAGGGAAAACAAATTCCCTATTGATCCAGAACTTCTGTGACCCAAATGGGTTTCAATGATAGACATTCAATCCTCCACTATTTTCTGCAGTGCGGTCCACCTAATCAAAGGCTGGACACATCACGGAGTGGCCTGCCATGATGTATTTGAGATCCAACCTATTCATAAGTTAACATAGTGATAGATGAAGTGAAGACAAGATACCAGCTTAATTGGAAACTATTGTGACCCTTAGAAGTTTGAACGGTGGATGTCATTGTCCACCATTTCAATGGTGGGGTCCACTTGAACTTTAGATCTGACTCATTCTTTACCTAATACCATAAAATGATATCTTAAAATGGTTGGATAGTATGCATCATGATGGGCCCCACCGTCCAAATGGTGGATAGTGTAAATAAAACAATTACATCATGTGGGTCCCACGTTGCACGGACGCAGCACACGTCGGGTGGGCGAGAGTAGATATAACACTTACTTCGTGGTGGGACCATTGGTTGGGACCCACGGTCCCAGCCCTCTTCTCACAGCAGCGCAGTAGTAGGACGCTGATGCAACGTCCTCAGACATTAGTGGCAGTGCCTGCTGCAATGTTTTTTTTTTCTTGAGGTTTTTCCTAGGTGGGGCCCGCATCAAGTGGTTCCACTCCATCCATTGGATCCTGTGGCTCATGACAGACCAAACAAGCTCAATATTCGACATGTTTTGGTGTGTGGAAACATCAAAGTGGATCCTAACAGCTTTTAACAGTCAATATCGCTGTTTTCTATGATGCGGCATGCCAGATTTTGGATTGGCCTCATTTTTCAGCTCAACGCTTAAAATGAGCTGAGAGGTAGGATGGACGGCGTGGATTAGATTCATACATCAAGGTGGGGCCTACATGAGTGGCCAACCCAAAAACCTTACTGTTAATACATCCCACTATCTATTCACATTTCAATGAACCATGTCTAGCGTCGAGGGACACTGGGTGAACGGTGTGAATATATACCATCAAGGTGTGTCCCACATGGACATGGCCCATGTGATTTGGATCAATCTAATATTTGTGTTTTCTCATCACCATTACGGTAGGGCCCACATAGCCTGGACAGTGTAGATCCAACACGTCCATCAAGTGGGTCCCACGAAAGAGGACGACATGGAAAAGTTACATAAATCATGGGGCCATCAACAACAGAAAAAGAGGGAGAGAGAAAGAGAGGTGAGTGATGGAGGGACCCCGGCACTGTGGGCCCTCCCTTCCTTGATTTATAACATACATCAAGTGGGTCCTATTACATATGGGCCCACTGATCAAAATCAACAGTGGAGATCCTTTCTTTACCTAAATGCAAGGTTTAGATGACCCTATTTATGCAAGGAAAATAAACATCATGATGGGGTCCATGGAGAATGGCCGCATCATGAAATGATCATGAGAATCAAGGTGGGCCATCGGCCACACATAGGGTCCAAAGTGAGATCCATACCATCAATCGGTAACCCTCACTTGGCCCATCGTCAAAGTATTAAATCTAGGCCTATAAAGCACCCACCGTTCGATCTTCTTGGTCCGATGGAACGCCAATCTTCTTGTGTCCCACTTTGATGGAAGGTAATGAGAATTGAAGGGTTAGGATAATAGATCTTAGGGTAGGTAGTGGGCCACACACAACACACTTTTCTCTCCTTGGAAGAGCGTGAACGTACACTTTTTCGTTGCTTGAAAATTGTGTAGAGAAAGAGAGAGAGAGAGAGAGAGAGAGAGAGAGAGAGAGAGAAAGAGTGGTTGTAAGAGAGAGGTGATGGGTGTGAGTGATAGATGTACTTAACTTGAGAGTTGACTTAGGGTAGGTTACTTGTCTTGGGGAGAAAGAAAGCCGGGTTGTATACTTTGATTGATTGATTGATTGATTGATGGGATGGGTTGTAGAGATTATCTTGAATTCGTAAATGCATGACATTTCATCGAGATAAACGTGGGCTCACATCTCCTGGCCCATGTATCGAATCAGTGTGCAAGATGCGGCGTTGGAATCGCTGCGAAGATGCGGTCGTAATGGTACAAGTCTCGGATTGAGCTGACTCAGATCTATGGGATACGACTTAGGGTCGCATGCAAACGTCAATTATAGGTCGCCGGTTACTGAAATTCATCGGGAAGGATCGCGGGAGTCTAAAAAATGGTAAGGATTAGGATACGGGCCTTACACCTATTTTAGCTTGTCAATCTTCTTGATGTCTTTTCCCATGATGAGCATGTCATCAACGTATAATAGCAGAACTAAGAAATCACCATCTGAGAACTTGTGCGTGAACACACAGTGGTCTGACTCCGTTCTGTCATACCCATACTTTAACATGAAATAGTTGAACTTCTTGTACCATTGCCTTGGACTTGTTTCAACCCATACAAGCTCTTCCTTAGCTTACACACCATATGCTCTTTACCTTTGACTTTGAACCCCTTTGATTGATGCATGTAGATCTCTTCATCTAAGTCACCATGACGAGAGATAATTTTAACATCTAACTACTATATCTCCAGATCCATGCTAGCCGCTAACCCAAGCAATACCCGTATGGATGTCATCTTCACCACTGGTGAGAATATCTCCTCGAAGTCTATACCTTTCCTTTGACCGAACCCTTTAACGACAAGTTTAACCTTGAACCTCATCTGTGAATTTTTCTGCACAATCTTCTTTCTAAATACCCACTTGTTGCTTAGAGCTTTCTTACCCTTAGGCAGTTCACCATATCATAGGTGTGGTTCTTATGCAAGGATTCCATCTCCTCCTGTATAGCTTTCAACCACTCCCCCTTATGCTTGTCGGCTAGGGCCTCAAAATAATCTTTTAACTCTCCCTCATCAATGAGCATAATATACTCATGCGGCGAGTACCTCTTGGAAGACTGTTTGTCCCTAAATGACCTCCTCACTCGTGGCTCAACAAGTAGACCAAGTGGAGGGTGCTCTTCCAGTCCATCTTCTATAGGAACTCCCTCGTCCTTTGCACCTTGCTATACTCCCCCGTTATTAGGCACCACGGGAGGAATAACTGGATCTATGTCCTCTAGCTCACTTGAACTAGGCTAGTTCTTCTCTAGCCTACCAATGTCTTCTATACACTGATCTTCAAAGAAAACCACATCTCTGCTCTTGACGAGCTTCTTCTCGGTCGGATCCCATAATATGTAACTAAACTTTTCATCACTGTACCCCATGAACACACACTGCGTGATTTTCATATCGAGCTTGGACCTCTCATCCTTTGGTACATGAATGGATGCCCTGCATCCAAACACCCTAAGATGACTATACGATGGATCCTCTCCAGTCCACACTTTCTCAGGTACTTCTCCATTCAACGGGGCTGATGGAGACCTGTTTATTAAATACATTGTCGTGGACATTGCTTCTCCCCAGAACATCTTGGACAACTTCGCATGGGATAACATGCATCTGATTATCTCTACAATAATGCGATTAATTCGTTCAACCACACCATTATGTTGGGGGTCTTGGGAACTGCCTGTTCACACCATATAGCCAGGGACTTACAATACTCATGAAAGTCACTGATGTATTCATCACCATTGTTAATGCTGATGCACTTCAATGATCTATATGTCTCTCTCTCTCGACCATAGCATGAAATAATTTAAACATACCAAAGACCTCGTTCTTTGATTCTAAAGTATAAACCCAAACCCTCCTAAATGCATCATCTATGAAAGTGACAAAATACAATGCCTCACTTAAGGTTTTTGTCCTTATAGGAACATAAACATCCGAATAAACCAAATCTAATGCATGCACTTTATTAACATAAGAAGCAGATTTAACAATGAAACTCTATACTATTTCCCTGATAAACAATCAATACAAGTTTTAAGAGGTATACCTGTCACGCCTAGAATGAGTCACTTCCTTGCTAGTAAAGCCCTTTTTCACTCATGTGGCCTAGATGCCTGTGCCAAATGTCAATAGCTGAATCTTCCGTTGTGTTCAACCTACCCTTGCACATACTGACACTTTCCTTGTAAAGGGTGCAACACTTCTTTCCTCTGGCTGCGATCAATGAACCCTTGATAAGCTCCCAGCGCCCACCAACAAATCGGCTTTCATAGCCATCATCATCCAACCTTCCCGTTGACATCAAGTTGAGGCGAAGGTCTAAGATATGCCTCACATCCCTGAGAACCAATGTGGAGCTCACATCAGTCTTCATATAAATATCTTCACAGTCCTATAGTCACTTGACTTGTAGCTTATGAAGAAGTCCCTGCGTGGAGTCCCATGAAATGAGGCTCCCAATTCTATCACCCAGTTAGTGTCCTGACACATAGCCGTGAGAAAACATCATGATCTGCTAAAAGAATAACTACAACATCACCATTTAAAGTGACCACAGTGGAATCTGATTCATCTTCCTTCTCATTTCTTTTTCCTTTCTTTTTGTTCTTATTCTTATGACATTCATGCTTATAATAGCCTTTCTTGCCACAGTTTCAGCATTCAATATCCTTCCTGGTGCTCAACTTGCCTCTTGATTTATCTCGAGTCTTCCCGCCCTTTCTGTTCTTTCCTCTCCCCCGTTCTTTTGTCACAAGGGCCTCTTATTGAGTAGACCCATGAGACTTCCTCATTATCTCTTCATTGAAGAGATAGCTACTTACCTGTTTCATGGATACCTTTCCGTCTGGCATGGAGTTACTTAAAGATACCACCAATGTCTCCCAACTATCAGGCAATGAGCTAAGCAATAGCAAAGACTGTAATTCATTGTTCAAGACCATCTTTATAGTGGAGAGCTGGTTCAATATATTACTGACCTCATTCATGTGCTTAACCACAGAACCACCATCTTTGAACTTGAGATTCACAAGTCATCGTATCAGGAAAATCTTATTGCCGGTTGTCTTCCTCTCATACAGCTCTTAAAATTTCAGCCATAGGCTAGCGGCTGAGGTCTCCATAGACACATGGTGGAATATGAAATCATCCAACCATTGTACAATAAACCCTACTGCCTTTTGGTCTAATTTCTTCCAATGATCATCAGACATATCCTTTGATTTCGCTGATATGCCTAGAATTGGAGCATACAAGTCCTTGCAATAAAGCAAGTTCTCTATCTTAGCCTTCCATATGGTCCAGTTAGAACCATTGAGACTCATCATCCTTGATGAGCCACCTTTCATAATTCAGAACTGATTCCACTCCGTTCAATGAACTTAGCTCTGATACTACTTTGTTGGGGGCTGTTGCACAAAACCTTAGGATCTAGCCTCCCAAAAACACCAGAATTATGGGATAATAAAACAATGAAATAAATCAAAGCATCAAACACACGACACAAGGAATTTTTACGTGGAAAACCCTCAAAGAGGTAAAAACCACGGGACTTAGTCCAGATCAATAATTCACTATGAAGTAAAACATTACAACCGATCATAAGCACACACTGCTTAGATCAAACCTTCCTCACTCATGCAGGAGTGGATAAACAATAAGAGAATAAAAGAAAAATGGAGAAATCTCACCAATTACGAGGACATAAAAGTGTTGAGATGTCGAGTGCACAGTAGATCACCTCTACGAGTAGAACCTTCCTTCCACAAGCTTCCTCTCTCTCTCTCTCTCACCTTTGATAACCCTAAACCCTCCACAAACCCTTACAAAGCTTTAGGAAACCCTCTCACATACCCTAGAAAAGGCCTAGGAACCCTTATTTATAGTTTAGGCAACTCCCTTTCGCACCTCATGTGAAACCGCCTCCAATTTCCGTAGTCCGCACAAAATCTGGAGTGAATCTACGTAGCCTCGACTATTCGAGTAGAGTCCTTGACTGGTAAAGCACTATTCACTCGACCGGTTGAGTCAGGCCCTCGACTGGTTGAGCATTGGTCACTGAGCTTGCTGGACGTTGAGTCGAGTGACCCTTGATTAGTTGAGCACTGTTTACTTGATTGGTTGATATTGCTCAGTCGACTGGTTGAGTAGTTCACTCGACTAGTCGAGCAGCGTGGTGAAACACTCTGATTTTCAACTGATTGCACTATCTCTCCTCTGAACCGAGGAGGAAAACCCCATCAATTGAATGACTAAAGCATCAAGGGCAAGGTATTTACATGCCCTCTCGATCAGTTTAAGAAGATCTAATTGATTGCATTGCAAGGTTTAGATTTTAAGCAATATTGCATATCTAAAATATCACAAGATCTACATTAGATAAAGCGCTACAACCAAATTAGGAATAATGCATTAATAACAAGCTAAATAATGATGTAAAGTGGGTCGTGGACAATTTCGTGGCTAAGATGGACCAGAGAAGGCCTGATCGGAGGTAGAGGTGATCAGGACTGTCAGAAACTTAAAACACTCGTATCTCGCAAATCAGATTGAGCTTTTTGATGTATCATATATGATTTTGGGGTAGGAGAAACTACTTTAGCCAACCAAACCAGCGATACGCAGTTACTAATGCCAGATTTATGAGATTCCATTATATCAATGGTCGAAAGTCCATTTTAATTTTATTTTTACTATTTATAGTAAGTTTTAGTTCGATCATAACTCTTAATCATTTGATCCTCTAGGCTTTAGGAGTCATGCCTAACATAAAAAGGGCTTAGAAAAATTAGGAGAATAATGTGCTTAGGCCAAATTGGACACTCACTATTTTTGGCCGAAAACCATGAAGTCTAGTAGAAATTATGATTGTCTATAAATAGTAAGTTTACTATTTATAGTAAATCACGTTTTTAGGGCATTCTAGTTGGCGTTTGATTTTGAAACTTCTTTTAGGTTTGAGATCAATTTATTTTTAAATTTATTAGAATTTATTTCTAATTTCTTATTTTTCCTTGCAGATTTGAGGAATCTCTGTGAGGAGACCAGAGATGTTCCATGGATTCATAGTAGTTATCCCCGAGGAAGACAGTGATCGACCTCATCATGTCCATCCTTTCGGCAAATAACTAGGATTTCCTTTATATCATTTCTAAAAGGGAAAATAATATGGTTCTTCTCTGCCTTGGCTAAATTATTACATGAAAAGAAAGAGCAATAAATACAATAATTATTATTTGACCTCATGGTTCTATTAGAAAGAGTTAGTGGTTCAAAAGTAGAATCTAGGACTAGGGGAAGAACATGCTACAACTTTTTTAATCAAACAAATTAAATAATAATAAAAAAGTAAAATTAGTCCATCAATTTAATAAAATTAGAAATTCCAAAAATAAAACAAATATAGAGAGAAGCATGAATTAAAGAAAACCCGAAAGAAAAATCGAAGAAAATTAACTTTCAAGAGAATCATGAAGAATATATACCTCCTCGAAACAAACAGAAATAAAAAGAAAAGAAAATTGGGGCAATAGCCAAGAAACAAAAAAATTCATGAAAAAATTGATGTTAGGAAGAGAAAGGAAATTTTAAAAACATGAGTAGCAATAAAAAAGAAAAATAGAGAAAAATACACAACAAAAGAAGCATTGACCAATTGTAACTAATGAAATTAGAACATTCAACCTATGTAAGATAAAGGAGGGTTGTTGATCAATGCCCCTGACATATAGTGGAAAAAAGTTAAAAAGTAGTATTTGCATGCAAACTAAAATGTCAAACCATATGGGTACCTTGCAATATGTATGTATCTTGTAGCTAAGTTACTTTTATAGTCAATACATTCCCTATTCTCTTGCAATTTAATAAATCCTTCTAATATCTATAAATGATACACTAAATGAGAATTTTTTATATATATATAAAAAAAAACAATCTCAAATAATAACATAGAGAAACTAATACATATTCAACAAGAAGGGGGGGGGGGGGGGGGGGGGGTGGGAGCCCCATTTGTCTCTTGTTTATTTATTAATTAAAAGGTAGTGATTTATTATTTTGAGCTGAAGCCAAAAGAATATAAAATACAAAAGGATAAAATACACACACACACACACACACACACACACACACATATATATATATATATATATATATATATATATTAATTAGGGCATCAGAGAACCTAAAATGATAAGAGAAAAGAAAAAAAAAATGAAGATGGATGGATGCAATAGGGTTAAAGTATTCCAATGCATCTAACTACCAAAGTGCAAGCTCTAACATGTCCTACAAAGGTTTTTACACATGACAAGTTCTATGAATGATTTGATCCAAAAGTTAAAAGAAAATCAGAAATAGTTCCTTCTTTTACCAATTATATTAGGTTGAATCCTGGTATACATTAGGCATATGTAGAGTTATAGATGCAATGATGTTCACATCATTCTCTATCTTATTAAATTTCCACTCATTAAAATTGATGAAATACGGAGGTTCTCTGATAACATCATCCTAAGATTTAAAGTAGGGTTTAGGTCTAGTAGAGAGTTTACACTACACCAAAATCGTCATTTAGGAACGGTTTAAAACCATTCCTAAATGCTTCAAGAACGGTTTCAAATTGTTCCTAAATGAGGCATCGCAGAAAAACAGGAACAGTTCAAAATCGTTTTGGGTACCGTTTCAATTTTTAGAAACGGAATTTTAGGAACGGTTTTAAATCTTTCTGGTACCAACTGTCACATTTCAGGCACAAAATTTTAGAAAAGTTTTTGAATGCCTATTAATGTTGCCAAAAATTTTAGGACGGAATTTTAAGAACAATTTAAAACCTTGATAAACACACGAAATTTAGGGTCAAGGGAAATAAATTAACAAAAGTTTATTGTAAGGCCCGTATCATAGCAGGTACTCTTCCGTAGGCTTCTGTGGCCCTTCCGGTTGAATTCTGGCAACGCACGACCTGTAATCGACATTTATGCGGAGCCCTGAGTTGTATCCCGTATTCCAGAGTCGACTCGACCAGAGAATCCAACAACAGGGTCTGTTTTAAGCTCATTTTGTCTATTTTGAGCCACAAAATCCAACAGTCGGGTTAGATCTTCCTGATGCGGACCCCACATAGAAAAAACCTTAATAAACAAAAAATAGAATTAAGTATATGTAGCAGGATGCTGCTGCTGGCAGAGGACGCGCAGGCAACATCCTGTGCTGCTGCATGACGGGTGGAAAGGCAGAGACCACGGGTCCCAACCATGGGCCTCACCGTGATGTTTGGGAACATCAACACCGTTCATTTTGATGGTGCCCTATAGTTCTGTGGGCCCTCCAAAAATCAACTGTATACACGGTTCAGGTGGCCCACGTCACAAGAAACAATTGGGTTGCACGTCTGCCATTAAAACCCTTTTAGGTGTCACATGAGTTTTGGATCATTATGAAATTTATTTTCCCTCTTCGTCTGGGTTTGTGTGACCTTATCAATGGTCATGATGGCAGATAAACGTTATGGTGGGCCCCACATGGGACCCACTGATGTATGTATGTATACCCATACCGTCATCCATTTGGTGGAAACCACCATGATGTAAGAGCTTTAGGGCCCGTTTGGTCGGTCGAATTGGAAGGGATCGGATGGCATTGGAAGGAATTAGAAGTTAAATCCTGGGATTGGCCAGGCATGCCAAACAGAATCGGTGATCTAATCCCAATCCCATGGATCTTAAGACAATCCACTGACAACACCATCATTACCTTTAAATCCCATCTAATCCACCCTAAATCCATTCAAATTTGCTTGAGATGTGTTTGGTTCGAGGGATTGGAAGGATGGGAAAGTTTAATCCTGAGATTGGTTGGGCGTGCCAAACAGTCTGGATATAGCAATCCCATGGATCTCAAGACAATCCACTGTAAACACCGTCATTACCTAGAAATTCATGCCATCCACCCTAATACCATTCAATCCCTTCCAATCCACCTGGCCAAACAGGCCCTTATTGGTACTGTCCAGACAGTGGGACCCCCTTTCCTGTGTTTTATCAACGCCATCCAAGTTGTGGGCCCTACCACGAGATATGCGTTATATCCTTCACCGTCCACAGCTTGGATGGTGGGAATCCATCACACGTGGGGCCTGATTTGGATGGAATCGGATTGGCTGGAGGACTCCAAACTAGCTATAGCTGAAGTATTGAGTCAGCAAGTTGTGGCCCCTACATGTGGTATGATCCACACCGTCCATGCAGCAGAACAGCTGTTGTGTTAGCACAACACGTTCTGTGGTTGTCAATGTGAGCCATGTGTTTTGGATCCAAGTCGTTCATCTATTTTGACAGGAGGGGCTACCATGATATGTGTTTTATTTACGTCATCCATGATTGTTTCATCTCAGCCGTCCACCTGTTGCATGAGGCCATGCAGCAGAAATGCTGCTGTTTTGACGTCAGAAGCTCCGTGGGTCCACTAGTGTATGTATTGTAATCCACACCTACCATCAGGTGGACTGCACTATGATGTATGAGTCTCATCTAGACCATCCACACAGCAGGACGGTGGGACCCACCAACCGTGGGAACGGTTTGGCTGGGGTATCTCGTACCAGCTATATAACTGGTGCCATTGACGTCAGCAATTCTGAGGACCCCACTGTGATATATATTTGTTTTATCTATGTCATCCATCCATTTTAGACATGTGGGGCCACCTCACATGTGTTGCACGTGTGGGATGGGACCTGCCTTAGATGTATTTATTCTAATCTACACCATCCATTTAGCTGGCAGGCCACATATGTGGACCCACCATGATGCATGTGTTGTATTCATACTGTCCAACAATTTTAAGAGATAATTTTATGTTATGAAAGAAAGATGAGTCAGATCTAAAGATCAAGCGGACCCCACCATTGAAAATAGTGAGGATAGTGATGTCCACCATTCAAAACTTCTTAAGGGCCACGACAGTTTCCAATCAAGCTGATATTTTTGTCTTCCCTTCATCTATGTCTATGTTAACTTATGAATAGATGGATTTTAAAGATGTATCATGGTGAGTCCAATAAATGTTTAACGGTGGGTGTGGCTACTCCCACGGTTTTCTGTAGTGGGCCCTAAAGGATTTTAACAGTGGAGATCATTATCACCACTACTATTTGTGGTATGGTCCAGATGACCTTCCAATCATCACCTCCGCCGCTATTTGGAGTGCGGTCCAGATGATCTTTTGATATGATTGGATAATGCTCTAGAATGATCTCTAATAATAGATGAATGGTGTAGATGGTACGGCCCGTGGGCGAGGCCCAATGTTATGTGTTCGAGGCCCGTGGGCGAGGCCCAATGTGATGTGTTCGAGGCCCGTGGGCAAGGCCCAAGGTGATGTGTTCGAAGCCCATGAGCGAGGCCCATTGTGATGTATTCGAGGCCCATACGATGCGGCCCACTTGATGTGTATATAACCCTTATGTGAGGCCACGAGCTCATTACATGTTTTGACTTTATATGTAGGTCACTCCTTGGGAATAATGTTGGTTGAATGTCCACGTTGATAGGGCAATGACGGTTAAATGTCCACATTGTGACCTTCCCTTAGGCCTTGTTAGGCCATTCTCATTGATGCCAGTTGCCGATTCCGATCATCGAGGCCGATTATCGATCGATCCCGATTGTTATGACTGATTTGCCGATTCAGATTATCAATCAATCCCGATTGTTGTGACCAATTTTCCGATTTTCATTATCGATCGATTCCGATTGTCGTAGCCGATTACCGATTCAGATCATGGAAGTTGATTATTGATCGATCCCGACTGTCGTGACCGATTTGTCGTTTCTGATTATCAATTGATCCCGATTGTCGTGACCATTTTATCGATTCTGATTATCGAGGCCGATTGTATTTGTTAAGGCCGATTATATAGGCCAATTTCGATTGTCGATGCCGAGTATCGAGGCCGATTCTGAGTGTCAATTCTAATTGTTGAGGTCAACCTCGATTGTTGAGGCCGATTTTGATTACCAAGGTCGATTGTCGTGACCCATATGATGTACATGCGACCCGTAGTTGAGGCCCATTGTGACACGTATTAGGCCCATGATGCATGGCCCATTTGATGTATTCAAGACCCATGTGTAGGGCCCACATGTCATGTATTTGAGGCCCATGGGCAAGGCTCATTATGATGTATTCATGGCCCATGGGTAAGGCTCATTATGATGTATTCATGGCCTATGGGCAAGGCCCATTGTGATATGTATTAGGCCCATGAGCAGGGTCCACTTGTTGTATATATGTGGCCATTGAATAAGGCCCACCGTGTTGTATATTAAGCCCTTGTGTGAGGCCGTGGGCCCATTATATGTTTGGCTCTATGTGGCCATTCCTTGGGGGCAATGTCGGTTAAATGTCTACATTGTCGAGGCCGATTGTTGATGCCGGTTATTGATACCGATTATGAGTATGTGATAGCATAACATCATAATACATGCCCATATACATCATCTGCATGTTTGTTATGAGATGTGATTGACCATTGCACATGTCATAAGGCAGGTTGTTTATAAGGCTCTCTGATAGGCGGAGTCGTCCCACTTGAGAGCATGACATGTACAAGATTTATGCATGACTAGACTGTGTGACTCATGCATCTCGCATTTGTATGACATGACCACCATACGCCTTAGTGACATCAGGGCCGTAGCCTCCACAGGCATATCGTGGATGGCCAGATGGGACACCAGAAATTTGTTCTAGCATCAGGCTGTCATAGATGGCCCTGGGTGAAAATCCCTAAACCCTCTTGGTACTAGAGGACGCCCCAACATTGAGACCGAGTGGATACATGAGCACCCGACTGCCGAATACCAGGAGGTCGCATCTCCCACTGTGTCGTGGTCGGTTGGGAGTGGGTGTGGCCTTACCCGCCCGAGCGTAGGGGGCATTACTAGGCTGAGTTTGACCAGCTCGTGAATGGGTCTGCTATCGACGTGCCGAATAGTGAGGTTTCTTACGCTCACTTAGACTGTGCCGCTGGGAAAGCGGCAGTGCCATTTGGAGTGTACTAAACTCCGGTAATGATCCCAAAGAGGAACCGTACTGATATGTGGACTTATTGAGTAGGAGTGCATACTCATGCATTTGTTTCATTCACTATCCACTCGGGTTGGTGGTGCACAACTAATTGTTGTGTACCTTCGCACGGCGAGGATTTCGGTTGGGCACGCGACTGACCTGAGATCAGGAGTTTACCACATTGAGTCTGACTATCCAATTTTAGGTATGAGACTGGTTTGGATAAAAGTCCCTTGTGAAGGACCCCATAGCCTGTGATACCACGTACAATCATCCGGACTTCACACTCCAACATGGTCATTCCATTCGCACTGCATATTACATTACATCCGCGACATATTACATTTTAGGTTACTGTATTTCTGCATTTATATGGTCTAATACGACTAATGCTATTCGTGGACTTATCAAGAATTGCATATTGCATTGCATCCTCGGCATCTGATATCTGGCTCTTTATGACTCATTTGCATAGCTGTTCTATATTGCGTATTCAGATATTGATTGACTCATTGAATTATCCGAATTTCTGCCTACTCTGTAATTATATGATTTATTATCTTATCAGTATTCCTGTTTACTCTGATAATTCATGATCTTGTTAGTATTTCTGATTATTTCTGGTATTGAATGATGACGACATTGTATTGAATACTTGACACTTACCTTGTGCACACGCTGATGCCACACTCTAAGTTTTCTATAAGCTTATGCACGATAGATGCGTGCAGGTGATGTTAGGTTGCAGCAGTGTTGAGTTTGGAGCGTGCAGCGGTCTTCTAGAGTTTGATTTTTGTTTTATATATTTCCCTTTCAGCATTGTATTCAAATGATTATATTAGTGGATATGTGATGATGATGTTGCCTTTATGAATTAGGTAATCTTGTGATTATGCTTATTACGAGTTGAATGTAAAAAATAAAAATAAAAAATAAAAAATAAAAATAAAAAATAAAAATAAAAAATCCTCCTTGTAGGATCCCAGGATCAGAATCTGGCGTATGGACGCTAAGAGCAGAGAATGGGGTACTACGGAGGCTGTCGGCACCGGATTTGGCGATCAGGATTCTTGTGAATCTGATTTTCGGGTTTGGGGCTTGACAGTTTATTACATTCCATCAAAATAGAGATTAATCCAAATAAAAACATAAGAAAATAATGTGCTTGAGGATGTTTCATTGCAAAATCAAATTTACAAAATAAGCTACATTTTAAATTATAGCTTTGCGGAGATGATGTATGAAGCTCCCTCCTCGATGCATTGATCATCATCTCTTGACCCACAGGAACAAGGAGCTTCCCACCTAAGAATATAAATAACTATAGAAATTGAAGTTAATTGGTAATTGAGTAAAAAAGAAAAGCCTCCCCACTAATGATCAAGATTGAAGAATGGGAGCATGCTACAAAAGACTAGAAACACAAACACACATCTGGGACCCCTCAGTGCCTAGGCTAATTAACCTTGCTTGATATGACATATAGGATTAGAATGCAAAATGCACATCATGCATAGTAAGCTTGAAATGTTTCTCGAGACATTGTTGTTGGTCTGTTAAAGGAAAAAAAAAGAAAAAGAAGAAGACTCACCATTATGGAAGATAAAGCAATTTGGGAGCTCAAACCATCTGATTTGAAGCTCATCTTTTGCATATCATGGGAGTACACCAAAGCAAATTTTCTTTGTTGCATCAAATGAGAAGATTAGCTTCCCACCCTTCACCATTTCCTGAAAGTAGGAGTAAAGCAAGCAAAGAATTCTAGTTAATGTAATGGAACTAGCTTCACAACTATTGATTGCTCCAAACATTAACAGAAAGCATATACCGCGCTTATGCATCATGGTTATCAAAATATCCCAACTATCACAAATCATATAAGATTCCAAACAATTTAGAATCAATCAATCACTATGAAATGCTAAGTTATTTACCCAAGGCGTACACGATCTATATAGAGCAAATGTCTTGAATGTCTGTTGATATTTGATAGTGGTGGTGCAACTAAAGTGAATTTAGTATCATTTCATATTTTTAATTCATGTCCATTTAGTTTTCTTTGGGTACTAGTTCAGGTACCACCAATGGTTACAAAAACAGATGCAACAAAGTCTAAAGTACTTGAATCTAAGGCCACCACCTAATCGATTTCCATACAATGGATGAATCAACCATGAATCTCATTTTATAGATGGACCTAAATGTTAAAAGAATGTAAGTGCCTGTTGTAGTTCTCCACTCCAAGGGTTGAGAAACCTTTGACAAGGAAGTGATCAGAGATTCAACAAAGGCAGCTAATTTTAGCTTGAATTGAAAATTTAGCCAAACCTGAGAGCACAATTGCTGAAAAACTAAATGACAAAGCCTAAAAGTAGTAGAGCAAGGAAACAAATAGCAGCAAAGCATGTGATTGCCAAGAAATCCTGCCTAACTTGCAAAAATAATAAAGGAAAGGCATAATGATAATCATGTTTGCATATACCCACCTAACACATGTATTTAATGAAATAACGGTGAAAACCGCTTGAGTTGAAGTCGGAATATGCCAATATCTCCTACAGGGGGGTGAATAGGACTTTTTAAAGATTTATGAGTTATATTAAAAATCCTATCACTCTAATCCTATCATGTATGCAGTTTTCAGGATTACTCAAATGTAACCCTACTAGCTTCCATGCCAGGTAGAGGATCCATCACAAACTAATCAAGATATAACAATATGCAACTTAGTCTATGTTGGATGTGACTATGTATGTGTGTGAGATGTGATCAGATATATGAATATGAATACATTATCATGAATCACACATATATAAAAGCAATCACAAACACAGTCATTTTATAGTGGTTCGACGATAAGTCTACTCCACTCCTGGCTGCCGCACTCAACCCTTGAGTATACCGGATTTTACTAAGGAGGTTTTTCAGGGTTCACCTCAAACCTAAGGTTTTAAATCAGGTTTACCTATAACCTTTACACAGAGGTTTCTACTCGGTTCACCTCTAACCCTGGAGTTTTACTGGTTCGCTCCTAACCAGATGTTTATGCTCTCCATAGAGCAAGGGTCCACACAACACACCCAGAGGTTTCTACTCGGTTCACCTCTAACCCTGAAGTTTTACTGGTTCACTCTTAACTAGATGTTTATGCTCTCCACAGAGCATGGGTCCACACAATGCACCCACAGCGTACACTCCTGCCGAAGGCCTCCTTAAGGACTTCAAAGGGTGAGAAGCACTTAAGACCCAATCATAGAAAGGAATAATCGCAGGTGTTCTCTTGGACTCTAGATATTTACAGATAAGTTGATGAGTCTCGTTAAGCACAACGCCAAAGATCTCCTCCTCCTTCTTGACGAAGAGTCTTCTGCTCCCTTGATTCGCAACACAAAAGATATACTAAGATTAGGCTTAGGGTTGGGTCAAGGTTAAGATAGAATCCTACTCTCTAAAGGTTTACCTATAAGGAAGGTAGAGTAGTTCCAATCTTATGCATTCAAGGCATCCCAGCATAATGATTTGCCAATCAGGTAGTAGCTGAAGGATCCTTGAATGCGAAAGTTCATTCCCCAATCCACTCTATTAAATATCAATAGTGAGGGTGGATTGGAGGATGAACTCCCTCGAGAGAAAGGGCTTAGGGTATAAGATGTAAGTTGAAACACACAAAAGCTCTCTCTTTTCTCTTTTACAGCAACAAAAGACAAGTCCTCTATATATAGGCAAAAAGTTCTAACGGATATAAAAAGGTCACATTTATGACAGAGTTTGATATCATCGAGCAGGTTCGATTTCATCGAGCGTATACTCTCGATAGAATCGATGGTCTGCATGATGACTCATACTCAATGTCATACGCTTTTGAAACTTCCTGCCAATAGGTCGATGAATCGAAGCTATTGTTGATGTCATCGGCTTTCGAACTCCGATTCCAACGATGATAGGTTTTATTAATCGACACTTGAAAAATGAGAGGGACTTGCCTTTGAGATATTTCAGGTTTTCATGAATGATCGAAGAAACCGTCGAGGTCATCGGAATTTGAATGTCGATGATATCGAGATCAGAGTCGATGCATCGATAAATCCAGCGGATTTGTCTTTAAGCTTGCTGGACGATTTGTGTCCTTTTTCGATGCAATCAACCTGGTGTTAATATCATCGATATTTGAATATCGATTCTATTGAAGGGCCCCCGGTCATAGTTAAAAACAACCTGAGATATCTGCTATAAGAAATGCGTGCCCATTATCGATATCATCGATGGACCTTCGATCTTATCGATATTTGAATTCAAATCATATCGGAAGAGCATCGATGCTATCGAAGACTTTTGAGATTTTCTTTAAAAAATAGGGGCGCCGAAAATCTGTCTGTCAATCTTATCGAGTCACTCTCGATGGACTCAAAATTTGAATATTGATGATATCGATATGTGTATCGATACATCGATAATTCGTCCAGTTATGTTGTGAAGTTGCTGGACATATTTAGTACTTTTATCAATGATATCGATAGATGTATCGATATATTAATATATCCGTCCAGATGAATATTTAGTTGCTGGACATTTTTGGTCCTCTCATTGATAATATTGTTAAGGTATCAAGGACATCGACAGAATGGGTCGATCATATCGAGGGTATTTCGATAAGATCGACAAGGCGAGAAAAACATAGAGATTTTTCTATTTTGAAAAAGTTTTCTCACCTCAAAAATCCTAAGATGTCTATCTTGTTTTAAGGGTTTTAATTACTTGGTGTTTTAGGACATGGGATATGAGGCTATGATTTACCTATTGCGAGCTTCCACACATCCGGTTGAGGCAGACACTTGAAATATTCTTCCTATCAAGTTCTGTAGCTAGTCTGACTTACCATTCACGTAACCACTTTCAATCTCCCCCTTTGTCAATTACATGACAAAATACCCAAAATACCCTTGAACACTTCTAGTCACACCCTAAATAGTGTGTACATGTATTTACACAATTTTACAATTTTTATACCCCATGTACACATTCTAGAAGTATCTGCTCCGCCTTACTTCAAAACTCCCCCTTTCTTGCAGTTGCTCCCCCTACACCTGCAACAACATAGATAGATACACAATTTTTCATTCGGGGTGTTTGAATTGTTCTCCCCCTTTTTGTCAGTCATTGGCAAAGGTATAACAAAGGATATTGATTGAAGTGTAAATTGCATGGGAGAACCATTAGGCATAAGCAGATGAATTTGCTGTATAAGAGTTAGTGCATTTTAGTCAAACATCAATCTTAAAATGAATCCATATTAGATAAGATATAGCAGTTTTCAATCATATACAAACCATAACTTGATAAACCAGGGGAACTTAAGACAAATATGGGAAAACAAATTAAGCATTCTATTTAGCCATAAAAGAACCAAAACTGCCCCAGACAGTAGTTAATAAACTGCCCCAGACAGTAGTTAATCCCAAAAAAAAAAAAAAAACTATTTAGTACAACCAAAAAGAATATACTGCTCCACATAGCAGTAACCAAAGAATGTCAAGCCCATATATGGGCACCCAACAACATTCATCAACATTAGCCCAGCCTTCAGATGACTCTTCAAGTATACTCTTAATATTTCTATCAACAATATACTTGGCAAAATTATGTACAATCACTATACACAATAAAATTATAAACATATAAAATGTTTATATACAAAAATTTGAGGTCAGGAACCTCAGATGTATCATTTAAAGCTCAGCAAAACTTGCATTATTTCAGCAAATATCCAGGTCTAGATGCATGACTTGGACTTGTCCTTCTATGCTTAAAATTTCAGGGTATGTGAAGATTAGTCATTAGACAAATTTGTTTTTCTTTTTCTATCCATTTTGAAACAGTCTTCTTTATCATTTCTTTCATCATAGGTGGTGATGGATGAGTGTTTCTCCTAGGTGGAATCTTGACATTCTGTGTTTCTCTGATCGATTTGAATTTACCAATGTGATTTTGTCCAGAGTTATGTGAAGTTCGTCTAGGTGTTAGGCATTCAACCTCATAATGACCCATATCACCACATAAATGATAAGCTGGAGAGATTCTTATTCTTATATTGCTTCCTGAAGCAGCCAATGATTCAGTTGTTGGTGCTGCATTTCCTGTTATCTTCTTAGCTTTCTCATACCCTAGGCCACTCTTGTCCTTTCCGAGCCTTCCCATCCTTAACACCCTTTCAAGCTTTTCACTACTCTAAGAAAATTTATAGTTTATTTCAGCAAATTTTCTAGCTTTCTCTAAGTCATAGCGGAGTGTGTGATTCTCATTCTTGAGATGCCTATTTTCATCTTCTAACAATTCAATTTGTTTGGCAAGCTTAGATGATTCAGTTTTTAGGGATAAGTTGATTCTTTCCAACTTGTCATTATTTGCATAATATTGTTGTAGATCATTAATTAGGTGTGAATTGATTTCCAGTGTTTTATCCAGATCTTTTTGTAGTAGTATCTTTTTGTTTTTTGAGATTCCAAGTCCCTTAAGAATGCTGATATTATGAGTATAGAGTTGATTGTAAGCATTTTGTAACTTATCCTTTTCTATTTCTTCTTCATTTCCAGTTTCCTCATCATCAGATGGAAATGATTCCATAGCTTGCTGTCCTTTTTCGTTCTCAAATTCAGTGGGAATGATCGAAGTAGTGGAGACCATGAGAATTTTAAATGATTTCTGATCTTCATTGCTTTCTGAGTCACTAGATTCTGAATTTGACTCATCTGTATTATCCCACGATGCGGCCATTGCCTTGCCCTTGGTTTTTCTGTTTGGGCATTCGGTAGATAGGTGTCCATACTCTCGACAGGCGTAGCATTATGGTTCTTTGGTCTTTTTGCCAAATATGCTTGCAAAGAGTTTGTTATCTACCTTTCTCCCTCTAGAGGGATGACTGCGATTCTTTTGAAAGAATCTTCTAAATTTTGTGCCAGCAAGGCCACTTCCTCATCATTATCCTCTCTTTCACTTTCACTATCCTCATGAATTGTTTTCTTTGAAGTTTTTAGATAGTGTTTTTTGATTTTTGGGATTGAGTGAAGTGTAGTTCAAAAGTTTGTAGGGAACCTATCAGTTCTTCTACTTTCATCTCATCAATATTCCTACACTCCTCAATTATTGTAACCTTGGGATTAAATCATTCCGGTAGGAATCTTAGAATTTTCCTACAAATTTTTGGTACCGGAACTTTCTTACCCAATCCACCCATAGAGTTGCATATGATATTTAACTTTGTGAAAAAAATCCATAAATGCCTCATACTCTTCCATTCTAAGACTTTCGAACTGTGAAGTTAGGAGTTGAAGTTTGGATCGCTTCACAGTGCTTGTGCCTTCATGGGCTATTTTCAATAAATCCCATGCTTCTTTTGATGTCCCACACATACTGATTAGATTGAAGATATCTTGGGACACGACATAGTAGATAGCATTCATAGCCTTAGCTTCAGATGTTCGCCTTTCTTTGTCGAATGCTGTCCACTTTTCTTTGGGTTTGGGCTCTAGGATTGTTGTACCACTATCAAGTACAATTTCTTCAGTAGGTGGCACATATCCACTTTCAACTATGTCCCAAACATCATGATCCAAAGATCTCAGAAAGTAGTGCATCCTAGCCTTCTAGTATGTATAATTTGAGCTGTCAAATACTAGAGGTCTAGTGACTGATGAGCCCTCTCCTTTAGCCATATTCCCAACTTTAGTCAAGATCACTCTCTAGGCGGTGAAGCCCTTAAAGAGAGACCCGCTCTGATACCAATTGAAATAGCGGTGAAAATTACTTGAGTTGAAGTTAGAATATGCAAATATCTCCTAGAGGGGGGTGAATAGGACTTTTTAAAGATTTATGAGTTATATTAAAAATCCTATCACTCTAATCCTATCATGTATGTAATTTTCAGGATTACTCAAATGTAACTTACTAGCTTCTAAGCCAGGTAGAGGATCCAATCACAAACTAATCAAGATATAGCAATATGCAACTTAGTCTATGTTGGATATGACTGTGTATGTGTGTGAGATGTGATCAGATATATGAATATGAATGCATTGTCATGAGTCACACATATACAAAAGCAATCATAAACACAGTCATTTTATAGTGGTTCGACGATAAGTTTACTCTACTCCCGACTGCCACACTCAACCCTTGAGTATACCGGATTTCACTAAGGAGGTTTCCAAGGGTTCACCTCAAACCTAAGGTTTTAAATCAGGTTCACCTTCAACCTTTACACGGAGGTTTCTACTCGATTCACCTCTAACCCTGGAGTTTTATAAGTTTACTCCTAACCAGACGTTTATGCTCTCCATAGAGTAAGGGTCCACATAATGCACCCAGAGGTTTCTACTCGGTTCACCTCTAACTCTGGAGTTTTACTGGTTCACTCTTAACCAGATGTTTATGCTCTCCACACAGCAAGGGTCCACACAATGTACCCACAATGTACACTCCCGCCGGATGCCTTCATGAGGACTTCAAATGATGAGAAACACTTAAGACCCAATCTTAAAAAGGAATGATCGCAAGTGTTCTCTTGGACTCTAGATACTTACAGATTAGTTGATGAGTCCCATTAAGCATAACGCTGAAGATCTCCTCCTCCTTCTTGACAAAGAGTCTTCTGCTTCCTTGATCCGCAACACAAAAGATATATTAAGACTAGGCTTAGGGTTGGGTCAAGGTTAAGATTGAATCCTACTCTCTAAAGGTTTACATATAAGGAAGGTAGAGTAGTTCCAATCTAATGCATTCAAGGCATCCCAGCATAATGATTTGCCAATCAGGTAGTAGCTGAAGGATCCTTGAATGTGAAAGTTCATTCCCCAATCCACTCTATTAAATATCAATGGTGAGGGTGGATTGGAAGATGAACTCCCTCGAGAGAAAGGGCTTAGGGTATAAGATGTAAGTTGAAACACACAAAAGCCCTCTCTTTTCTCTCTTACAACAATAAAAGACAAGTCCTCTATATATAGGCAAAAACTTCCAACGGATATAAAACGGTCACATTTATGACAGAGTTCGATATCATCGAGCAGGTTCGATAGCATCGAGCGTATACTCTCGGTAGCATCGATGGTCCGCTCGATGACTCGAACTCAATGTCATACGCTTTTGAAACTTCTTGGCAATAAGTCGATGAATCAAAGCTATTGTCGATGTCATCGGATTTCGAACTCCAATTCCATCGATGACAGGTTCGATTAATCGACACTTGAAAAATGAGAGGGACTTGACTTTAAGATATTTCAGGTTTTCATGAATGATCGGGGAAACCGTCGAGATCATCGGAATTTGAATGTCGATGATATCGAGATTAGAGTCGATGCATCGATAAATCCAGCGGATTTGTCTTTAAGCTTGCTGGACGATTTGTGTCCTTGTTCGATGAATCGACCTGGTGCTGATATTATCGATATTTTAATATCGATTTTATCGAAGGGCCCCTGATCATAGTTAAAAACAACCTAAGATATCTGCTATTAGAAATGCACGCCCACTATCGATATCATTGATGGACCTCCAATCTTATTGATATTTAAATTCAGATCATATCGGAAGAGCATCGATGCTATCGAAGACTTTTGAGATTTTCTTTAAAAAATAGGGGCGCCGAAAATCTGTCTGTCGATCTTATCGAGCCATTCTCGATGGACTCGAAATTGAAATATCGATGATATCGATATGTGTATCAATACATCGATAATTTGTCCAGTTATGTTGTAAAGTTGCTAGACATATTTAGTACTTTTATCAATGATATCAATTGGTGTATCAATACATCGATAAATCTGTCCAGATGAATATTTAGTTGCTGGAAATTTTTAGTCCTCTCATCGATAATATCGTTAAGGTATCGAGGGCATCAACAGAACAGGTCAATCATATCGAGGATGTTTCGATAAGATCGACAAGCCGAGAAAAACATAGAGATTTTCCTATTTTGAAAATGTTTTCTCACCTAAAAAACCCTAAGATGTCTATCTTGTTTTAAGGGTTTTAATTACCTGGTGTTTTAGGACATGGGATGTGAGGCTATGATTTACCTATTGTGAACTTCCACACATCTGGTTGAGGCAGACGCTTGAAATAATCTTCCTATCATGCTCTATTGCCAGTCTGACTTACCATTCACGTAACTTAACAAACCAGGGCTCTAGCAGGTGCACTTTCATTTAATCATTAGATTGAAGCTACATGTCCTTAGCATCCTTTTTCACTATTTTTCTCAATTTTTTTCATGGTTTCCTTGCTTCTCTTTACAATCATATTGGTGCTTTTAACCAATTTTTCAAATGCTGGGCTGAGTCACGGAGTTCTATGAAACTCTGCTAAGTTGGGCCTAGAAACCAACAACTTATACTAAATGCTATCACTCATTTTATTGTAACCTGCAAATCATGAGACCTTAAGAACCTTCTGTAAGACCATCAGGAAAATGAAAATGCAGCTCTCTCTCGTCACAAATAACTAAAAATCTAGGCTGTAGATTCAAGGAATGGGTAGTCAATGTACCCCACAACTGAATAAGGTGTATAGAAAGTGCTTCTATTGTACTTGTTAAGTGGCGCATTGGATAACCATAACCATCTGATGGACATTGCTCCATTGGATTGAACAGTCAGTTGTATTTATTTTTAATGGCCCATTTGCTCATGCCAATAAGAGACAATTTTGTTTTGAACAATTACTTATCAAGATTAACATTGCAATTCAATTCAAACTTTCAAAGTTCGTCCAAACAATTATAGGAAAAAAATTAATAAGACTACTATTGAAACTATAGAGCCACTTGCTATCGAGTCAACCAATATACAGGGACATGATCCCAATTGCATCTCGAGCAACGATGAAGCTATTGTCATGAGTGGCCAATGAGGAGGGTAGATGCAGAGTAGCCTGCAACGCCTCACTTCAATTGAAACAGAATGCCAACCAATCTAAAGGTTTATATAAATGTAGAGACATGTAGTGTGTTGGGTTTTTTGAGCTTGCAATGTTCAACCTCTCAAATCCATGTCTAACAGCAACCTAGTTTATATGTCCAAGTCATATAAATTATATTTGCTGAAGTAGAAGATACCTTGAGGATTTTTCAATTTCAACATGAATACAAAATGTAAATAAAGAACCAAGTGCATCAAATCAATGAAAATGTCAAGAAATAGTTTCCTTTAAAATCTTTAATTAGCCAGGAAGGTTACTGAGAAAGAGGAATTTGCAGAAGGACAAGAAAAGTTGTCCATAAGTCATCCATGATGCAGGCTGCTAGAACATGGCTTGGATCATTGCAAGATGGCCCCCACGGTTACAGGAAGTAGCATTCTTTGAAAATATGTAATTTTATTCCTGCTATGCCTACAGTCAGCTCAAAATTCCAAGAAACTCATTGATAACTCCCACAATCTTAGATATTTTCTTTTCCACTTTCTTGTGATTACTTTCATAACAATTTCATATCTAAATTTGCAGAAGATCATGACTAGAATCAGCCCATAATTTATCCATTTGCATCAATTCCCCAAGAAAAACTCCAGACTTCACTTGTGTTTCATACTCTAGCCCGACTAGTTATTTAGAATCTAAAAAGAGAGATTATTAGAGATCAAGTAAAAGAATCATAAAAGTTAAATCCTCCATGAAGAAGCTTTTTATCTAAGGCTATCCAGGTTTATTGGAAATGGAAAATGGATTTACATGTGCATGTAAACACAAAAACACAGTTCTGTCTTCTTTCATATGCTAGTTCTTAAGGTGGTTTGAATCTTTACCTCCCCATTTTTTGTTACTTCTTTTAGGAATGTTTCAAATGGAAGTTGCAGCACTAATAGGACCCCTTCTAGGACCTTTATCAGTAATAACTAACAACACATGATGAGTCTAAAATGGATGAATCCCCGAGGTTTCCTTTGATTGGGCAATCTTCACCCTTAGGTTGGTGGGCTGCAAATAGATAATTAAGGAAGGAAACACTTGATTTTTAAGCTAAAAGTTCAAAAAACTTGAGGAAGGAAACACTTGATTTTTAAGCTAAAAGTTCTAAAAAGTGTGACCCACTTAATGGAAAGCTTTTATCTCACAACCTTACACTACATTGGTGCATGTGGCTGCATTTGGTTGGGCAATGCTTCACACACATGTTAGTTAAATTACCCACAACTTATGCTGGGTCTAAGAATCAGGTTGGATGAGTATCTTGGTCATGCATGTGTAAACTCTCTCATCAATTGCCTGAAATGTGCAAACAGCATCACCTATAAAATCTAGAGAGTACAAATTAAATCTCTGGTTAAAGCCTAAAAATGATGTGCAATTATTCATAGTAAAGTAATTCATCAACAAAATAGAAATACATAAATGCAAAAACTGTGATGATGCACTCATTGATTGGCCCCAAAACAAAGAAGACCTGATGCAAAAATTAGACCAATCCCCTCATCATGTGGACCACAAAAAATAATGGACAACCGTCAAACTGGTCCAATGTACAAGTATGACCGCTTGATGAGTGGATAATTCGGACTTTTGCACCAGGTGATCTTCATGGTGGGGCAAACCAATTGGATGGATTAGAGGTCATATAGACTTACACAGACGATAAGTAGGCAATTATGCACCACCTGGATGATAATACTATGGTTCAACTGGCTGCATGTGAGACCACACCAACACAAGTTGGTAGACATCGTATGACATGATTACTGAAAAGAAACTAAGTGCATTCTCTATTTTCTATGACTGTAAATACTATAAGTGAAATGCTTCAACTTATGTGGTGTGACTCTATATAAACCCCTTTGCCTGGAGTGACTCAAGTTGTCGCTTCCATCCACAACCATTTATCATTTAAATGCTACACCAAAATACAAAGTAAAAAAAAAAAAAAAAAACTAAAAATAGTGAAATTCAGATTTACTACAGCACTTGATAGTCACTTTGCCTTATAATAAATTTATTCTCATTGAATTAAATATTGAGAATCGCCTAGCAGCCACATGTCACACATGACCTGAAAAACATTGAAGTGATCAAGAGTAGAAGCCAATGTACCTTTACAAAAACACACCTTGGTTGTTTCTTTCATTTTCCTAAGGCGATGTTGCTTTATGGGATCTTCAGAATATGCATGATGGACAACAAAAAAATTATTTTTGCAGTTGTTTAAGTTGCTAAATTTCTGTAGAGCATCTTTCACTTGAGATTTTGAATGGCTGTTCATTTGCTTGTTTGGTAGATGCAAGTGAGATAATAATTATAATCTTAAAAAGATTTTTTTTTTTTTTCTGGAACCTCACAAGAGATTCATGCACCGATTGTATTGGAATATGGTAAATGTATTCTTTATATTTCCCATGATTTTGACATGCAAGGATTGTAGCTTGGTCATAATTTTTTTCACCCACGAAATTAGCATCTAGAGAGCCAGATAATAGCACATGCCATTTTTAGGAATGTGGGATCAAAACATTCCTTGTATCTCACTATTAGGATAAATAAATAAATCCCAGGCAGACACCTAGTATATGTAAATAAAGGGTTTCCAGTATTGCACTGTGTTGGAAAGATGAAGGGTTTTATCTAATTGTATGTACATGTGCTTGGGCACGTTTGACTGAGCATGAAGCTAGTTTTAATAAAATCCTGTCAGAGTATGAGCAGATCCTTATTGTTTCATACATACAATACTATATATAGACGGGAATATAATTAGTAACTACGAATTACAAGAAGAAACAATCTGCCACAACCAAACTTCACTAAGTACACATTCAAGGCAGGTTTTTTTTTTTTTTTTTTTTTTTTTTTTCTTTCTTTCTTAAAAGGGAAAGTGTAAATCTCATACTCTTCTCAAAATACCCTATTAGTTTCTTGAGGATGGAAAAGTGTAATTATTACTGGGTGGAAACCATCCTTTCTTTGCCATCCAAACAAAACAAGTCATCATATCAAAGACAAACCCTTTCCATTTCCGTTGTTAGGCATGGAATCCATGGTTTCCAAACATGGCCTTTATGGGAAACCAACACTAGGTATTTCATCACTTCAGAAGCATTACTTTCAATTACAAAACTTCACAGCAATATTCTCGCACTAGGTATGTCTAAAATAGTGAGTTTTGAAATTTGTCCTCTTTTGAAAACCTGGAGATGATAATATAAATAAAAGAACCACCAATGGCACAAAAGAAGTTACCTGCATTCCTACGTAAAGCACACGGGAGTTTTTTTATTAGGGGCACGTTATATCGAGTCCTAGCCAGTGCAGCCTCACCCTAAGGAAGCAACAGTCTCTGCTTCATCTCTATTAAGAACAGAGATCCTTATTGCCTTGTCTGTGGAAATTCCAATAGAAGACAAAAATCAGGAACATATCAGAAGAGCAAAAATACGTGCTCCTTACTGGTGGAACATTTTAAACCAGAAAAATGGAAGAACTAAGGTTGCACTTCAACTTCTTCCAGCAACCAAGCCAATTGTAACCAGACCAGGGAGAACAGATGCACAACAAAGGACCTTTTTCTCTATACAACACATAGTCAAAACAAAAAATCGTAAGGAAATCTAAGTTCCACTACTACATAAGGACCTTCCTATGAAAAGTACCCTTGCATGTGTATGAGCAAGGGCAGATTATATCATGCACATTCATGATTAGAGATTCTAGAAGAGGTACCACAATCTAGACTGTGTATAAAATATGTACCTTTAACAGCCGAACAACAGATGGAAGCAGCTGGTGTGAATCTTGTGGTGTTGTATAAGGTGAACATTCCGCAAGGCTCTTTAGCAAGTCTAGTTTCCGTTCTTCAAGCAGCTGACAGAGAAGAAGTATCAACAGACCAAAATAAAAATGCAAAGAACATGCAAATATCATAATTGCTGATTAAATCTTGTATAAACGATTCACAATGTATCTTCATGAACTATGACTCCCCCATAATCCTCATTGTTAATCCAACGTAGAACTACTAGATAGAGATTGTCAGTTCTACTTGAATGCTGAAAAGAATCCCTCAAAACTTGTAGTCTTTTCTTGCCTCTAAATGCTACACTTGAAATCTTATAGAAAAAAAATTCACATTACATCTACCAGATAAAGATTGTCAGTTGTATTGCAACACATGCCAACGGCCAAATGATTAGTGCCATCAGATTCACAAGTAGCTTGGGAGTTAATGTGGCCCCCGTGAGCACTTAAATGAAAGACAAAATTGCTTAGGATACATTATTCAACCGAATCATTGCTCCACTAGTCATAAACAGGTATTTAGACCACCATATTGAAATGAGGTTACCAGATGTTGGAAAATAGGGAAAATTGACATCCAAAGGAGTTGCCTTTCCTCAGACCTTAACCGTTAAACAATTTGTATTAAGACATTGAGAAGGTCAAGGTTTCTGCAAAGGCATCAGGTACCTTCCAAGGGATGACAATCCTCTTGCCGGCCCCAAAAGAACACCATCGAGGATGTATCACTTGACGATTGAACCATAACCCTGTGAGACAGAAAAGTGCATCTCAAACCCATCTAAAGTGACTTGATTAAGTCACTGTAACCATTTCCTCAAGAAAATGCAAAAAAAAAAAAAAATCAGAAAAAAAAGATGTTCTGAGGAAGCCTAAAGTTCTGATTACTCCAGCAAAGGCTGCCAGCGACGGAGGGGTTGTAGTTGGAGAACTAGAACTAAATCAGGAGTACAATTTGATGCATTGGTCATCCCGAGGACTTTGAAACTAAACTATATGAAACAATGAAATAGACATTTCAAAAATCCATCAAGGCAACAAGTGAATATGGGTTTCTAAAAGAGAACCCTGAGGCTTTGACACATGGGGCCAATATCCGTGCCTTCCTAAATCTGGCTCAAAGCTATGATTGATCGAGGATGCATTTGAGGTTCATGCCAATGCTTACAGTAATGGGGTAAGTTCTACAATGGCCAATGCTCTGCTCACTTCAACACAATTACGTCCATCATCGTGCAGCCCCCCTCGACACCAAATAGGGTCCATTATCGAATCAGCAACCCATTCGAGCTGTATGCGTGTCTCAATGATTGTTGTCATGCTATAGGGTTAATGGAGTTGAAAGATCGAGACACCTGCGGAAGCTTGCAAGGTGTTGTAACATATATAATATTGATTTGCATAAGCAAAATTCATCGAGTGTGAAATGACATTGTAGAGAGGCAATTTGAGAAAGGGGTCCAAAATGCATGTTTAACAAGAATGAGAATAAGATGTATTCTTTACTACTGAAAAAAAATAATAATAAAATAAAATAAAAATTGGGGCTTGAAACAATAAAGGGTCTATGTCACATAGGATTGCAGATGGATTTACTTAGACTATCATTTCACATCTGCTATAAGGGCTGAGATGTATTATAGCCAATGGCTAGGATTCAACGACAATTTAAGGTTCAATTTATTATTTAATGGCTTTTACCACATGATTAGAGAATCAGAGAGAAATAACACTGTTTTCCTTTTTGATACCAGAAGTGCAGTCATTTTGATATTCATTGCTAAAATTTATCGTAGATGCTGGAAATTACAGTTATCGCTAAGAAAGTTTCTCATAACAAAAGATCATGTTTTAGTGCTTGGAGTTTGCACAAAATTGCTAGAAATTTTGGTTGAGTTGCCGTTAATTTGATTTCAGTGCAGAAATTAGGTTTAATTGCCTAAAAATTTGTGAATAATTGCTGATTCCATTACTATTTTCTGTGATTTACAAAAATTAGTGTTGTAAATTCATTGTGGACCTTGTAATGTACTGTTGGAACTGGAGTCTGGAGATGGCAATCAATCAGAACCATTTAAAGCCTAGATTGGCTGCAAGTGCAGCAAAATAAACTCAAGAAAGAAGTACACTAAATCACTAATACCTGAGATGATCTGTTCACCCCTAACTTCCAACCAAGTTAACATTAAATTAGATCATCATTCCTCTAATGATTAATCATAAATTTTGATCTGAAACTTCCATTAAACAAAAATCACAACCACATAATAGTCATGCAGAACAAAAACACGAACTAAGAAAGTACAAAAGGAGCTAAGACTACCTCAAGAAATCGATTCCACTGCTAGGAATTTTGCAGATCAAGTTGGATTAAATCTTTCACATGTCTGTCAAAGAAATCAACTCTATATTTTAGTGAACAAAATACCATCTGTATATTTTGAAATTCAAGAACCTAAAGACAAATTTATTATGGGTTCAGTTTTTTTTTTTTTTTTTTTGGATGGATTAGAAGATACAAAAATACTAGCAGTAAGCACCTAAGAGCTGACTGAACCAAGGAGGAATCATCAACCAAGGGATCTCCACCATCTAATGGGCTTCCAATTGCCATGAAGGAATGATCTTTCCTAAGAATTGCAAACCTGACACTACGTGAAAAATGGAAAAAAAGGACAGATTTAGAGACGGTTCTGGACCGTCTCTAAAATTGCTTGGTTTAAAGACGCTTTAGAGACGGCCATAAACCGTCTCTAAAATTTCAGACGGCCCCTGACCGTCTTTAATATTGTCTTAAAAATTTGAGCGTCCACAAATAATTTAAGACGGTCGTTGACCGTCTTATATGGGTCATCTGAGACGGTCATTGGCCGTCCGCATTAGAGACGGTCCTTGACCATCTTATATGCAGTCATTTGAGACCATCATTGGCCGTCTGCATTAGAGACGGTCATTGGCCGTCTTTTACTTGCAATCTGAGACTGTCAAAGACCGTCTCTATTAGAGATGGTCCTTAGCCGTCTTACAACCTTGTCAAAGACCGTCTCTATTAGAGATGGCCCTAGACTGTCTCTATTAGAGACTGTCAACGACCGTCTCTATTAGAGACGGTCCTAAACCGTCTTATATCCCAGTTAAAGACCGTCTCTAATAGTGCTTAGGTTAAAAATGAAAAAGCTCAAAAAAATTATGAATTTCAAAAAAAAAAAGTTCAGAAGCTTAGATAAATAATTAACAATGTTTAAGAAAATTTTAAATTTTAAAAAAAAAACTATAATTTTATAAAAATCTAGATTTAAAAAAAAATTTAATAACTTTGAATAATGTTGATAATTTTAAAAAAAAAGATTTCGATAAAAGAAAGGATATTTTGAAAAGAAAATTTTAAAAATTAAACAGAATTGTGAAAAAATTGACAAATTCTAAAAAAAAATATATTTTTTAAAAAAGAAAACTAGATTTTGTATTTTGATAATAAAAATTGAAAGGTTATATAACAAAAGTGAGATTTAAAAAATGATATTTTGAAAAAGAGAATTTTAAAAATTAAACAAAATTGTGAAAAAATTGACAAATTGTAAAAAAATATATTTTTTAAAAAAGAAAACTAAATTTTGTATTTTGACAAGAAAAATTGAAAGTTAGATAACTATATATGTTTCTCAAACCCATTTTTAGGCCGGGTATAAAAAATTGTGTAGATTTAAATCTTAAGTGGACCACACCATTGGAAAGAATGATAATATAGTACCTCGCCATTAAAAATTATAAAGAGCCCCATCATAAGGTTTTAGTAATGTTTATTTGCAATACAACTTGTTGATAATGTAAAGAAGATCTAGATGAAGGTAAACTACAAAGATCAAATTGATCCAAAACTTTTGTGACCTTCAAAAGGTTTTTAATAGTTATTCATCATTGTTTTGATTGGAATGGCCCACCTGAGATTATTTAATTCTTATGATTTGAAATCACATCTTAAAATATGATGGAAAAATATATGGACGGTGTCGATATACATAAAATATATCAAGGTGGGCCCTACACGATTAGAGTAACACCCATGAAGGAGTTGCTTAAATAGTGAAATGGTATTATAAGGTCACCTTATGGGAACTTCCCATGAGGTTAATATGTGTGCGCCCACATATAAAAGCATTTGGTGGGGCCCACATGAGTTTTGGATGTGTATGAAACTTGGTTTGACTCTTCATCCAAGTGGGACACACATAATGAATGAGCTGGATCTATGAACCACATCTAGGTGGGCCCAATAAATAATTATGAAATGTTTTAATGGGAGGGTAACCCTCTCAACTATAGTATGTTGTGTGGCCCACCCAAGTCATGTATTGACTTTATTTTTAAGCTCGTGGCCCACCATGGAATGGTGCATCTGACTGACGGGGCAGATCCAAAGTTTAAGTAGACCCACAATAGCAAAGAGTGGGATAGTGACAACCACTATTGAAACCTTCTTAGGGCCCGCCGCGATGTTTATTTAAGATCCAACCTATTTATAAGTTAATACAGACATGGATGCAATTGAAAATTGGTTCGATCCCTCATCCAAGTGGGACACACATAATGAGTGGGTTGGATATGTGAATCACATTTAGGCATGCCTAATATATGATTATGAATGTTCCAAGGAAACCCCTCAATTATATTATGTGATGTGGCCCACATTTAGGCTGATGTTTGTGTTTTCCCTTCATTCATATTTTTTTTGATATTATGAACATGTTGGATGACAAATAAACATTACTGTGGGCCCAAGGAAGGTATCAACGATAGAAATCATTATTCGACACTGTTTTCTGTGGCATTGTCCACTTGGGTTTTGGATTTACTGAAAATTTGGGATCAACCCACACCATTCATCTACTTTTCGAGATCATTTTACAGAATTATCCAAAAAATGAATCATATCCAAAGATTAAATGGACCACACCACAAATAAAGGGAACGAATTGGCTCCTCCCCCTACACCATCCAATGGCTTGTGGTGGTGCTGTGTGGGTCCAACCATGATGTATGTGTTTAATCCATGTCGTCCATCTATTTTTAAAGATTATCTTATGGCATGAGACAAAAAATGAGGCATATCCCAATTTGAAATGGACCACATTACAAGAAATAGTGTTGAATGACCATCGGCCATTTAAAACATTATGGGGGCTATAAAAGTTTTGCATTGAGATGATTTTTGTTTTTCCCCTTCATCTAAGCCTGTATGACCTAATAAACAGATTGGAAGCCAAATAAAGAGTACAGTGGGCCTTACATAGGATTTTAATGATGGAGATCCAAGCACTATTGTTTTCATGTGGTGTGGCCCACTTGATATTTATATACCTCTCAATTTTGGGCCCCACTATGATGTATGTTTTATATCCACACATTCCATCCATTTGGAGAGATCATTTTAGGGCAATATCCAAAGATAAATCCAAAGCTCTAGTGGACTCCAACATAGAAAACAGTGGGGATAGTGACACCCACCATTAAAAACTGTTTAAGGGCCACGGAAGTTTTAGATCAAGCTGATATTTGTGTTTTACCTTATTTCATGTTTAAAAAAAAAACTTTTAACAGGTTCGGATTTCAAATAAAAATTATGGATGCATTCCCACAGTATTTTAAGTGTTACCCTTGCGTTGGAGCCCACCTTGACGATTTGATAAATATCCATCCTGCCCATCTTTTTTTTTTCCAGCTCATTTTAGGACGTGGTCCCAAAAATTAGGCAGATCCAAATGTCAGGTGGACCACACCATAAGAAACATCGGGGATTGAACACTTAACATTAAAAACTTCCTAGGGCCCACTGCAATGTATGGTTTTATCTAAGTCGTTCATCCATTTTGACTACTCATTTTATGGCATAAGCCTAAAAAAGTTGGCTGATTGAGGGCTCAAGTGGACCACACCATAGGAAGCATTGCTTAAGTTCTTACCAGTGAAAATTTTCTTCCCAATGGTGTGGTCTACATGAACCTTCTATAAGACTCATTTCTTGGATCATATCTAAAATGATCTCTTAAAAAGAATGAAAGGTGTGGATAAACCACATCCATCATGATGGCCCCCATGGAGCTCCTTATAAGACCACCGTTTCTGACTCTGCCAGTATCCAAATTGTATCCTCCAGCAACCTTGGGTGTTACCCTTACCTTGGGGCCTACCTTGATGATCTGATGTATATCCATGCTGTCCATCCGTTTTTTCATCCCATTTTAGTTAATGGTCCCCAAAATATAGGCAAATCCAAATCTCAGGTGGACCACACCATAGGAAAAAGTAGATATTAAGTTCCTATCGTTGATCATTTGTGTGGTCGACTTGAGCATTCGATCTGACTTGCTTTTTAGACCATGCCCTAAAAACAACTTTTAAAATGAATGGATGGATTGGATAAACTATATACATAATGGTGGGCCCCACGGAACCCTAACACGATCGACTATTTCTAGCTCCGTCCACGCGTAAAAACAGAACCCGCCCACAGATTTGGTTTTCATTCTGGCGGACTCGTGGGATGGTTTCCCTCCCTCTCAGCTACCCCTTCTTGCTCATGGGAAGGTTTCTCTCTCTCTCTCTCTCTCTCTCTCTCTCTCGGCTACCCCCTCTTGCTACATCTCTCTCTCTCTCTCTCTCTCTCTCTCTCTCTCTCTCCTTTCATTCGAGAGAATGCGGCTGGGGAAGATGATGGGTTTTGGACAGGATCGTGTCAGGTGGTGCGCGATCGGGACTGGTGGTGTGCGATTGGGATTTTGCTGGAGTTTGGGGTGGCGGGAATGGGGTTCTTGGTGCATGATTGGATCTAGGACTGGTGGTCAGGGGTCTATCTGGGCTAGGGTTAGTTGGGTTCGCGGTGGCGGGCCGGAGAAGGAGCAGGAAGCTGCTGCGATTTGGGTTGTCTAGGCTGCTGTGGGGTTTGCCAGAACGGGGTTTGCAGATTAGGGATGGGAATCAAAAATTGGATAGGGGTTTACAGATCCGGCCATTCATAGATATGTGGCTGCTATAAAGAGGTGATCTCCATCTCTTATCTTTCTTTTCAGCTCTGTTTCCTTATCGCCTTTTTTTTTCCTGAAAAAATAGTTCCTTTTGAGCTTAATCTTGAAATTTCTGATTTCTATTTCTCTCACTGTCAGTAGATTTAGGTTTTGTTTCAAAAATGATTTTTTTTAATTGTTCTAATTAAAAAAAGAAAATTTAATGCTTTTACTTTGATTGCTAGAATTTCTAGTAGGATGGAGAGGGTGGATAACTGAGGCCGTATTGCCTCATCTGCATCAGTAAATCCTCAGAATCCCAGGACTTCACATGATTTGGGTCCACAAGCCGCTAGGCCCCTGGAAGATCAGGCCTCTGCTTTGAGGAAATCGGATTGTGTACTGAGTTACTCAGTACATTTTTATCCTACTGAGTAAACTCGGTTGGGCCTACCGTGAATGTGTTTGGATTATCCGTGCCATACATCCATTTTTCCAGCTAATTTTAGTAGTTAAACCAAAAATTGAGGCATGCCCAAATCTCAAGTGGACCACACCATAGAAAACAGTGGGAATAATGATTTCCACCATTGAAACCTTGGTAGGCCACACAGTGATGTTTATTTGTCATCCAACCTGTTCATAAGATCACATAGACATGGATGAAAGGAAAACACAAATAACATATTGATCTAAAACTTATGTGGCTCCCAGGAAATTTTCAATGGTATAATTTCAATTCACACAGTTTCCCGTGGTGAGGTCGCCTTGAGATTTGGATATACTTCATTTTTGGTTTAGAGCCCTAAAATTATCTTTTAAAATGGATGGACGAAGATGGAGAGGATAAAATATATAAATCATGGTGGACCCCACAGAGTTTACTCAGTACGCTAAGTGTGCTGAGTTACTCAGTACACAATCCGCGTCCTGCTTTGAGCATGATAGATGTGATACAGGGAGAACTTGGAACTGCCTATACTTCTGTTATAAGTAGTGAATCTGGAGTTGCATATGCTTCTTCCGTAGCTAGCGACACTTCATATTCTCACCTATTGAGAGGAGGAAGGAATGATGTGCCCGGTTCTTTAGATGTGGATGGGAGACTGTCATTCGTCTAGAAGAAGGTTAGAGTATGCCCCATAAATTCATCGAGGTAGAGATATTTTCAGAAGAACCTTTTTGGAATTTAGTTTCAACAATGTGGTACATTCTTTCCATTATATTTCTTTTGGTTCTACAAGATCTTCATATTGAAGATTATATAACTCGTAAAAATTCAATTTTTATTGATCTAGGATTTTACGTTTTATTTTTATTTCTTATAATCAGTTTCTTGAGTACAGATTCTATTAATTGATTTATTTAAAAATATTCAGCTTCTATTGATCTTTTCTTATTGTCTTGGCATGAGGTGAATCTCAAAAAGGAGTTGCAAATCCCATGGTATTTATACTTGTTGGCAGGGCTCTAGGCTATTTGGGAAGAAGAAATTATGAGTGTTTTATAACTTTGAACAAGAGGTTGGGTCGTGTTGAAAGCCATAAGCATAGAGCCTTGAGCTTTTGCGAGGGAATTAGTTATTTTTTTTTTCATGTAAATAGTTGAAGTGGTTCTCACCTTCTCTTTATATAGTCTTTTTCTTTTTAATGTGCTTTTGTTACCTTTAAAAAAAATCATTTTATTGTAGCAAATGCAATGTTATCAACTTTATGGCTCTGAAAAGTATGATGCTTCTTTGGGTCTTTTTGTGCTTGCTTCTACTTTGGTTAACGTTTGTGCCCGTTTGGATGCACTCTTGAAATGAATTGTGCAACATTATTCTAATGAGGAAATAAGCAGATTGCGACTTCTTGAGCATTCACACTTAAAAAAGATTGGGCTGTAAAATGCAATCATGTTACTTTTAAGTTGGATTTAAAAGGAATGTAATTGCAACTTCTTCCAAACTAAATGCTACTTACTGTGCTTTGTAATTTCAGTTTCCAAGACAGACGGTATGAATACAAAGGTCTTAATAAGGTCTGGAAGGGAAAATTAGCAGAGGCAAAGGCTAGTGGGAATTTTGTAAGGATTCAAGAAGCACAGGTATGATTGATACAGTTCCTTGATCAATCTATATTTAGGATGGGTTCAACACCTATGATGCTCACATACACCATTGTTGATCTAATGCTGGCATCTAGGGCCTTGTAGATTTCTATTCCCTTTGTTGGATTTTGGTGTTTGTTTTCAGATTCAACTCCCTTTCTAGGTTTTGTGTATGATGGGTATTAGCAAAGATTATATACCCCAGATGAAGGGAAAAAACAAAAATCAGCTTGATCCAAAACTTTTATGGCCCCCAAAATATTTTTAATGGTTGACGCTCATTCAACACTATTTCCTGTAATGTGGTCCACTTGAGATTGGTGAAAAGCAATTTGATTTTAGTAAATGTGTACTTGTTTTTTTTTTTTTTTTTTTCCTTTTGAAAAATCAGTGAAATTTGGGATGTTTTGAAGCAATTTTATGCATATTTTTCGATTTCGATGTTCATCAAATTTGGATTAGTTTTAAAAAGGAGTGTTATGTGGGTTTTTTCTATTATATGTGACAGAATCTCATTTGAGTGCTTTTGCATTTATTAGTTCTTTAAGTCTGTGTAATCATTTGATGTGAATCCATTTGCATTCTACTGTAATAATTTTTCTATTGTCAAGAAGGAAATCTCATATGGGTATCTCTCCTTTTGAACTTTCTTTGATTTGGTGAAAATCAATGTAACTTTAGGATGATGTGTAGGCTGTTTTCAATTGTTTTGGGATGAAAAACCAATGAAATTTGGGATGTTCTTAAGCAATTTGATGCATATTGGTTGGAAAATGAAGTGTTATGCAAATTTATTATAATTTTTTGTGGTTTAGATGATGCAATCTCGTGTGGGTGCTTTTGCATTTATCAATTCTTAAAATTTGTGGTAATACTTGATGTGAATGAATGGGAGTTTTTGATGATTAGTAGTTGCTATCAGGTGATATTTAAGATTTTCATTATAAATAGATTAAGAGCCAATGATAATTATAAGTAACTTGTAGCCCAAAATAAAGAATTTGATTTTTTTCAAAACATGGAAAGACTAATCATCCTACTTCTTGTAACTTCAGCCACTGCTTCAAATGGAGGGACTGCACAAAGATTTGGTTAGGGAGACTACTGATGGTGAACTAGCAGCTGCAACAAATATGAGAATTACAATGGTGAAAAGAAACATAAGGCGGTTGGTAAGATAAGATAGATTGACAGCACTTATTTCAATTTTCTTGGATGGATGATTAATGTATTTGGGAATGTAAATGAAAATAAAAAACTTATAATATATATATATATATATATGTTATTAATGGAGGATACCTTGTTTAGGGGGACATGAAATTCTTGTAGCTTATGGTATGGTGCCCCAATATTGGTTGTATGTTACTAGTATGTAGTAGATAATACTAGGTTCAATAGTAGATAATACTAGAGAATCCTTAAACCTAAACCTACACCTAATCCTAATCTACTCCTTAACCTAAACTTAAACTTGAAAACCCAAACCTAAATTTGTACACAAACCCGAACCCGAACCCAATTTCCTAAACCTAAACCTTAACCTTAACCTATTCTCAATTCCCTAAACCGTAACCTATAACCTACACTTATAACCTAAACTTAAACCTATAACCTTAACCTAAACGTAAAACCTAAACCTAAACCCAAACCCGATCCCGAACCCAAATCTGAATACCTAAACCCTTAGCCTAAACCTAAAACCCAAACATAAACCTGATCTCGAACCCGAACCTGATTTCTTATACCTAAACCTTAGCGTATTCTCAAATCCCTAAACTTAAACCTACACCTAATCCTAATCTCAACTCCCTAACCTAAACCTAGACCTAAATTTGAAAACCCAAACCTAAACCCGAATCTGAATCCCTAAACGCTTGGCCTAAACCTAAAACCCAAACGTAAACCCGATCTCGAACCCGAACCCAATTTCCTAGACCTAAACCTTAACGTATTCTCAAATCCCTAAACCTAAACCTACACCTAATCCTAATCTCAACTCCATAACCTAAACCTAAACCTAAACTTGAAAACCCAAAACTAAACCTGAACCCGAACCCGATCCCGATTTCCTAAACCTAAACTCATGACCTTAACCTAAACCTATTCTCAAATCCCAAAACCTCAGTAACCTAAACCTAAACCTATAACCTATAACCTAAACCAAAACCTATAACCAAATCCAAAACCTATAACCTAAACCCGAACCCATTCTCAAATCCCATAACCTATAACCTAAACCTAAACCTTAACCTAAACCAAAACCTATAACCAAAACCAAAACCAAAACTTATAACCTAAACCCGAACTCAAACCCAAACCCAAACCCAAACCCGAATTCCTAAACCTTAACCTAAACATATAACCTATAACCTAAAACCTTACTTATAACCTAAAACTATTCTCAAATCCTTAAACCTTAACCTATAACCTAACCTAAACCTATACTTAGAACCTAAAATTATTCTCAAATCCCAAAACCTATAACATAAACCTGAATCCAAACCCGAACCCGAATTCCTAAACCTTAACCTAAACATATAACCTATAACCTATAACTTAAGCCTATACTTAAACCTAAAACTTTACTTATAAGCTAAAACTATTCTCAAATCCTTAAACCTTAACCTATAACCTAACCTAAACCTATACTTATAACCTAAAATTATTCTCAAATCCCAAAACCTATAACATAAACCTGAATCCAAACCAGAACCAAAATTCCTAAACCTTAACCTAAACATATAACCTATAACCTATAACTTAAGCCTATACCTAAACCTAAAACCTTACTTATAACCTAAAACTATTCTCAAATCCTTAAACCTTAACCTATAACCTAACCTAAACGTAAACTTAAACCTATAACCTACACTTATAACCTAAACCTAAACCTATAACCTAAACCCAAGCCTAAAACCTATACCTATGACCTAAAACCTAAATGTATTCTCAAATCCCTAAACGTAAACCTACAACAAATCCTAATCTCAACTCCCTAACCTAAACCTAAACCTAAACTTGAAAACCCAAACCTAATCCTGATCCCGAACCCGAACCCAAACCCGATTTCCTAAACCTAAACCTTAACCTATTCTCAATTCCCTAAACCTATAGCTTAACCTAAACCTATAACCTTAACCTAAACCAAAACCTATGACCTAAAACCTAAATGTATTCTCAAATCCCTAAACCTAAACCTACACCTAATACTAATCTTAACTCCCTAATGTAAACCTAAACCTAAACTTGAAAACCCATACTTAAACCCGATCCCGAACCCGAACCCGATTTCCTAAACCTAAACCTTAACCTATTCTCAATTTCTAAACCTTAACCTTAACCTTAACCTAAACCTAAGCCTAAAACCTAAACCTATGACCTAAAACCTAAATGTATTCTCAAATCCCTAAACCTAAACCTATACCTAATCCTAATCTCAACTCCCTAACCTAAACCTAAACCTAAACTTGAAAACCCAAACCTAAACCTGATCCCGAATCCTAACCCGATTTCCTAAACTTAAACCTTAACCTATTCTCAATTCCCTAAACCTATAGCTTATGACCTAAACCTAAACCTTAACCTAAATCTAAACCTAAACCTTAACCTAAACCTATAACCTTAGCCTAAACCAAATCTTATGACATAAAACCTAAATGTATTCTCAAATCTCTAAACCTAAACCTACACCTAATCCTAATCTCAACTCCCTAACCTAAACCTAAACCTAAACCCGATCCCGACCCGATTTCCTAAACCTGTACCTTAACTTATTCTCAATTCCCTAAACCTATAGCTTATAACCTAAACCTTAACCTAACCTAAACCTTAACCTTAACCTAAACCTATAACCTTAACCTAAACCAAATCCTATGACCTAATACCTAAATGTATTCTCAAATCCCTAAACCTAAACCTACACCTAATCCTAATCTCAACTCCCTAACCTAAACCTAAACCTAAACTTGAAAATCCAAACCTAAATGCGATCCCGAACCCGAACCCGATTTCCTAAACCTATACCTTAACCTATTCTCAATTCCCTAAACCTATAGCTTATAACCTAAACCTAAACCTAAACCTAAACCTAAACGTGTAACCTTAACCTAAACCAAAACCTATGACCTAATACCTAAATGTATTCTCAAATCTCTAAACCTAAACCTACACCTAATCCTAATCTCAACTCCCTAACGTAAACCTAAACCTAAACTTGAAAACCCATACCTAAACCCGATCCCGAACCCGAACCCGATTTCCTAAACCTAAACCGTAACCTATTCTCATTTCGTAAACCTTAACCTACACCTAAACCTAAACCTAAACCTATAACCTAAACCCAAGCCTAAAACCTAAACCTATGGCCTAAAACCTAAATGTATTCTCAAATCCCTAAATGTAAACCTACACCTAATCCTAATCTCAACTCCCTAACCTAAACCTAAACCTAAACTTGAAAACCCAAACTTAAACCTGATCCCGAACCTGAACCCGATTTCCTAAACCTAAACCTTAACCTATTCTCAATTCCTTAAACCTATAGCTTATAACCTTAACCTAAACATTAACCTAAATCTAAACCTAAACCTTAACCTAAACCTATAACCTTAACCTAAACCAAATCCTATGACCTAAAACCTAAATGTATTCTCAAATCTCTAAACCTAAACCTACACCTAATCCTAATCTCAACTCCCTAACCTAAACCTAAACCTAAACTTGAAAACCTAAACCTAAAACCCTATCCCGAACCCGAACCCGATTTCCTAAACCTAAACCTAAACCTAAACCTAAACCTATCCTCAAATCCCTAAACCTAAAACTAAACTTAATCCTAATCTAAACTCCCTAACCAAAACCTAAACCTAAACTTGAAAACCCAAACCTAAACCTAATCCCAAACCCGAACCCAAATTCATAAACCTAAACCTTAACCTATTTTCAAATCCCTAAACCTAAACCTAAACCTACACCTAATCCTAATCTCAACTCCCTAACCTAAACCTAAACCTAAACTTGAAAACCCAAACCTAAACCCAATCCCGAACCCGAACCCGATTTCCTAAACCTAAACCTTAACCTATTCTCAATTCTCTAAACCTATAGCTTCTAACATAAACCTAAACCCTTAACCTTAACCTAAACCTAAACCCGAACCTATAACCTATAACCTAAATATATTCTCAAATCCCTAAACCTACACCTACACCTACTCCTAATCTCAACTCCCTAACCTAAACCTAAACCTAAACTTGAAAACCCAAACCTAAACCCGATCCCGAACCCAAACCCGATTTCCTAAACCTAAACCTTAACCTATTCTCAAATCCCTAAACCTAAACCTACACCTAATCCTAATCTAAACTCCCTAACCAAAACCTAAACCTAATCTTGAAAACCCAAACCTAAACCCGATCCCGAACCCGATTTCCTAAACCTAAACCTAAACCTAAACCTAAACCTAAACTTAAACCTAAACTTGAAAACCCAAACCTAAACCCGATCCCGAACTCGAACCCGATTCCAAACCTAAACCTTAACCTATACTCAATTCCCTAAACCTATAGCTTATAACCTAAACCTAAACCTAAACCTTAACCTAAACCTACAACCTTAACCTAAACTAAAACCTATGACCTAAAACTAAAATGTATTCTCAAATCTCTAAACCTAAACCTACACCTAATCCTAATCTCAACTCCCTAACCTAAACCTAAATCTAAACTTGAAAACCCAAACCTAAAACCCCATCCCGAACCCGAACCCGATTTCCTAAACTTGAACCTTAACCTATTCTCAAATCCCTAAACCTAAACCTACACCTAATCCTAATCTAAACTCCCTAACCTAAACTTGAAAACCCAAACCTAAACCTAATCCCGAACCCGAACCGATTTCCTAAACCTAAACCTTAACCTATTCTCAATTCCATAAACCAATAGCTTATAACCTAAACTTAAACCTTATCCTAAACCTAAACCCGAACCTATAACCTATAACCTAAATATATTCTCAAATCCCTAAACCTACACCTACACCTAATCCGAATCTCAACTCCCTAACCTAAACCTAAACCTAAACTTGGAAACCTAAACCTAAACCCGAACACGATTTCCTAAACCTAAACCTTAACCTATTCTCAATTCCCTAAGCCTATAGCTTATAACCTAAACCTTAACCTAAACCTAAACCTATACCTTAACCTATTCTCAAATTCCTAAACCTACACCTACACCTAATCCTAATCTAAACTCCTTAACCTAAACCTAAACCTAAACCTAAACTTGAAAACTCGAGCCTAAACCCGATCCCGAACCGAACCCGATTTCCTAAACCTAAACCTTAACCTATTCTCAAATCCCTAAACCTTAACCTACACCTAATCCTAATCTAAACTCCCTAACCTAAACTTAAACCTAAACATGAAAACCCAAACCTAAACCCAATCTCGAACTCACACTCGAATTCTTAAACCTAAACCTTAACCTATTTTCAAATCCCTAAACCTAAACCTACACCTAATCCTAATCTCAACTCCCTAACCTAAACCTAAACCTAAACTTGAAAACCCAAAACTAAACCCAATCCCGAACCGAACCCGATTTCCTAAACCTAAACCTTAACCTATTCTCAATTCCCTAAACCTATAGCTTATAACCTAAACTTAAACCCTTAACCTTAACCTTAACCTAAACTCCGAACCTATAACGTATAACCTAAATATATTCTCAAATCCCTAAACCTACACCTTCACCTAATCCTAATCTCAACTCCCTAACCTAAACCTAAACCTAAACTTGAAAACCCAAACCTAAACCCGATCCCGAACCCGAACCCGATTTCCTAAACCTAAACCTTAACCTATTCTCAATTCTCTAAACTTATAGCTTATAACCTATACCTTAACCTAAACCTTAACATATTCTCAAATTCCTAAAGCTACACCTACACCTAATCCTAATCTCAATTCCCTAACCCAAACTTGAAAACCCAAACCTAAACCCGATCCCGAACCCGAACCCGATTTCCTAAACCTAAACCTTAACCTATTCTCAAATCCCTAAACCTAAACCTACACCTAATCCTAATCTAAACTCCCTAACCTAAACCTAAACCTAATCTTGAAAACCCAAACCTAAACCCGATCTCGAACCCAATTTCCTAAACCTAAACCTAAACCTAAACTTGAAAACCCAAACCTAAAACCGATCCCGAACCCGAACCCGATTCCCTAAACCTAAACCTTAACCTATTCTCAATTCCCGAAACCTATAGCTTATAACCTAAACCTATAGCTTACAACCTAAACCTAAACCTAAACCTTAACCTAAATCTTAACCTAAACCTATAACCGTAACCTAAACCAAAACCTATGACCTAAAACCTAAATGTATTCTTAAATCTCTAAACCTAAACCTACACCTAATCCTAATCTCAACTCCCTAACCTAAACCTAAACCTAAACTTGAAAACCCAAACCTAAAACCCTATCCCGAACCCGAACCCGATTTCCTAAACTTGAACCTTAACCTATTCTCAAATCCCTAAACCTAAACCTACACCTAATCCTAATCTAAACTCCCTAACCTAAACCTAAACCTAAACTTGAAAACCCAAACCTAAACCCAATCCCGAACCCCAACCCGAATTCTTAAACATAAACCTTAACCTATTTTTAAATCCCTAAACCTACACCTACACCTAATCCTAATCTCAACTCCCTAACCTAAACTTAAACCTAAACTTGAAAACCCAAACCTAAACCCGTTCCCGAACCCGAACCCGATTTCCTAAACCTAAACCTTAGCCTATTCTCAATTCCCTAAACCTATAGCGTATAACCTAAACCTAAACCTAAACCTTAACCTTAAGCTAAACCTAAACCTTAACCTATAACCTATAACCTAAATATATTCTCAAATCCCTAAACCTACACCTACACACAATCCTAATCTCAACTCCCTAACCTAAGCCTAAACTCCCTAACCTAAACCTAAACTTGAAAACCCAAACCTAAACCCAATCCCGAACCCGAATTCTTAAACCTAAACCTTAACCTATTCTCAAATCCCTAAACCTACACCTACACCTAATCCTAATCTCAACTCCCTAACTTAAACCTAAACATGATCCTGAACTCGAACCCAATTTCCTAAACCTAAACCTTAACCTATTCTCAATTACCTAAACCTATAGCATATAACCTAAACTTATTTATATGTATTATGCGTGGATGAATGTAATGTGAATAGGAATGTTTGTGTTTGGATGGATGTAGTTTATGTTTGGATGGATTTATGTAGTTCGGGTTTAGATGGATGTGAATGTGATGAAATGTGGATAAGATTGTTTTTTTACTTATATGTATTATGCGAGGATGAATGTAATGTGGATAAGATTGTGTGTTTGGATGGATTTACGTAGTTTGGGTTTAGATGGATGTGAATGTGAATGTGATGAAATATATTGTATAACAGGTGTATATCAGGAAGATTGTGTGTTTGGATGGATTTACGTAGTTTGGGTTTAGATGGATGTGAATGTGATGAAATATATTGTTTAATGTGTGTATATCAGGAAGATTGTGTGAGTTTGGGTTTAGATGGATGTGAATGTGAATGTGAATGTGATGAAATATATTGTATAACAGGTGTATATCAGGATGTGAATATGAATGTGATGAAATATATTGTATAACAGGTGTATATCAGGATGTGAATGTGATGAAATATATTGTATAACAGGTGTATGTCAGGATGTGAATGTGATGAAATATATTGTATAACAGGTGTATATCAGGATGTGAATGTGAATGTGATGAAATATATCGTATAACAGGTGTATATCAGGAAGAAGATTGTAACTGGTCAAATTTGAAATGTCCTCCTTTAAGGGTGATAAGAGACGGCCCATAGCAGTCTTTTTAAAGGACAGTCCATGACTGTCCTTTTAAAGGACGGTCCATGACTGTCCTTTTAAAGGACGGTCTATAACCGTCCTTTAAAGGCTCATATGAGACGGTCCATGACAGTCCTTTTTAAGGACGGCCCATGACCGTCCATTTAAAGGACGGTCTATCGCCATCCTTTGAAGCCCCATAAGAGATGGTTCATGACAGTCTTTTTTAAGGACAGTCCATGACAGTCCTTTTAAAGGACGGCCCATGGCCGTCCTTGTTGGGCTAATTAGAGGCGGTTTATGACAGTCCATTTTAAGGACGGTTTATGACTGTCCTTTTTTAGGACGGTCCATGACCGTCTTTTTTTTTGTCAATAAGAATGATGGTTTTCAACCGTCCTTTAAGTAATAGGACACGTCAAAATTTGACTGCCTATGCGACGGTCCATGACCGTCCTTTTTAGTCATTTGAGACGGTTTTGGACCATCCTTTTTTCACTGTTTTGGTGTAGTGTGAGGATATTATTAAGATGGGGTATCCTGTCATTGTAGAACACAGCTCGTCCAGAGCATGACTACTGACACTACAACAACTGGGACTTTTACCCGGCGCTTAAAAGCACCGATAAAACCGCTAAAAGTGCCGGCTATTTTATTACCAGCGCTAGTTAAGCACCGCTAAATGGGTATGTCGGTAAAAGAATTGTCAGCGCTAGGTAACTTTTTCCCGTGCTAGTCTGAGCGCCGACAATTGCAATTTTTCCAGCGCAAATAAGCATCGGTAAAAGTCACTACAAGAGCCGGTAAAAGTGGTTTCTGGACACTTTTTCTCACGGAAAAGCACCATAAGATTTCTACACAAGCACCGGTGAAAGCCTTTATATGGATTTGAGAGGCCCTAGCATGCTGGTAATTTTTAATTATTATATATAATTCAATTGAAACCTGTATTTTTTAAATATTTGAAACATAAAAATGATGCAATACAAAGAAAACTGAATATTAAACAAAATTTATATTACTACACAATAAAAAAATATAATATTTATTACAATAAATTGGAAATGATCTTGAATATAAATAAATAAATAAAAACAAATCCTCTATATGGTCTACTCCTAGCACGAGTGACGTTAAAAGGCTGAAGTGATTTAAACTCTCATAGTCACTGACAAAATCTGCCACATGTCATAATGAGAGCACTGTAAGTAACCATAATGGAAGCAAAAGGGTGCATGTCTTGATGGGTTTTTTTTGACCCATCTTCGACCGGTCGTGAGCCCTGCTCGACCGATCGAAGGTTCGAGTCGTGACTTCGACTCAAAGTCCAGCGAGTATTTTTGCTGTTTTTACTGTAGCTACGACTGGTTGAAGGGATGTCTCGACTAGTCAAAGGGGTCCTACGACTAGTCGAAGACTAGGTTCGACTAGTCGAAGGTTACGCAGTTTGTTCCACGATTTTACGCGAAACTACGGATTTGAGTCCTTTTGCAACAGGGATGCGGAAAGGAGTTTCCTAAACTATAAAAGGGGTTGTCTAGGATTTTTCTAGGTACAACAAGAGGGTTTCCTAAAGCTTTATAAGGGATTTACTAAAGGGTTTAGGGCTATCAAAGGTGAGAGAGAGGGAGAAGAGAGAGAGGAAGCTTATAGAAGGGCGGTTCTGATCGTGGAGGTTTTCTACTCTGCAATCTATATCTCAGCGCTTCTATGTCCTCGTAATCGGTTAGATCTCTCTGTTTTCTCTATTTCTCTTATTGTTTATCCACTCCTGCGTGAGTGAAGAAGATTGTAACGTTCTACTTCATAGTGGATTGTTGGTCTGGACGAGGTCCCGTGGTTTTTACCTCTTTGAGGGTTTTCCACGTAAAAATCTCTTGTGTGGTGTGTGATTGATGCTTTGATTTATTTCATTGCTTTATTATCCATAATTCTAGTTTGTTTTAGGAGGCTAGATCCTAAGGTTTGTGCAAGGCATCCCCAAAAAAGTGGTATCAAGATAAGTTCATTGAATGGGTAGGATCGGTTTGAAATTATAGAAGGTGGCTCAAGGATGATCAGCCTAAATGGTTCTAACTGGACCATATGGAAGGCTAAGATGGAGGACTTGCTTTATTGCAAGGACCTATATTCTCCAATCTTATGCATATCAGCAAAATCCAAGGATATGACTGATGATGATTGGAAGAAGACGGACCGAAAGGCGGTGGGGTTTATTAGACAATGGTTGGATAATTCCGTGTTCCATCATGTGTCTACGGAAACCTCAGCCGCAAGCCTATGGCTAAAATTATAAGGGCTTTATGAGAGGAAGACAGCTGGTAATAAGATATTTCTGATAAGGCGACTTGTGAATCTCAAGTTCAAGGATGGTGGTTCTGTGGCCGAGCACATGAATGAGGTCAGCAATATAGTGAACCAACTCACCTCTATGAAGATGGTCCTGGATGATAAATTGCAGGCTTTACTATTGCTTAGTTCATTGCCTGACAGTTGAGAGACATTGGTGGTGTCTCTAAGTAACTCCGCGCTAGACGGAAAGATATTCATGGGATAGGTAACCAGTTGTCTCTTCAATGAGGAGACAAAGAGGAAGTCTCAGGGGTCTACTCAGCAAGAGGTTCTTGTGACGCAGAAACGGGGGAGAGGAAAGAACAGGAAGGGCGGGAAGGCCCGAGATAAATCAAGAGGTAAGTCGAGTAACAGAAAAGATGTTGATTGCTGGAATTGTGGTAAGAAGGGCCACTACAAGCATGAATGTGGTGATAAGAAAAATGACAAGAAAGGAAAAGGGAAGGAAGATGAATCTGATTCCACTGCAGTTGCTTCAGATGGCGACATGGTAGTTATTCTTTCAGCAGATCACGATGTATGTCTCACGGCTACGAGTCAGGACACCGACTGGGTGATAGACTCGGGAGCTTCTTTTTATTCGACTTCATGCAGAGACTTCTTCACAAGCTACAAGTCAGGTGACTATGGGACTGTAAAGATGGGAAATTCTGGCGTATCAAAAATCATGGGAGTTAGTGATATTTGTGTGAAGACCGATGTGGGCTGCACATTGGTTCTCAGGGATGTGAGGCATATCCCAGACCTTCGCCTCAACTTGATGTCGACGGGAAGGTTGGATGATGATGACTATGAAAGCCGGTTTGCTGGTAGGCGATGGAAGCTCATTAAGGGTTCGTTGATTGTGGGCAGAGGAAAGAAATGTTGCACCCTTTACAAGGCAAGTGTCAGTATGTGCAAGGGTGGGTTGAATGCAGTGGAAGATTTAGCTATTGACATGTGGCACAGGCGTCCAGGCCACATGAGTGAAAAAGGGCTTCAACTACTAGCGAGAAAGCAGCTCCTTCCAGACGTGACAGGTATACCTCTCAAAACCTGTCTTGATTGTTTATCAGGGAAACAGCATAGAGTTTCATTTATTAAAACTACTTCTCATGCTAATAAAGTGCATGCATTAGATTTAGTTTATCCTGATGTTTGTTGTCCTATGAGGACAAAACCCTGGGGTGGGGCATTGCATTTTGTCACTTTTATATATGATGCATCTAGGAGGGTTTGAGTTTATGCTTTGAAATCCAAGGACGAGGTCTTTGGTGTATTTAAATTGTTTCATGCTATGGTCGAGAGAGAGACAGGTAGACCATTGAAGTGCATCCACACTGACAATGGTGGTGAATACATTGGTGACTTTCATGAGTACTGCAAGTCCCTGGGTATACGACATGAACAGACGGTTCCCAAGACCCCCCAGTACAATGGTGTAGCTGAGCGAATGAATCGCACCATTGTTGAGAGAATCAAATGCATGTTATCTCATGCGAAATTGCCCAAGACGTTCTGGGGAGAAGCAATACACACAGCGGTGTATTTGATAAACAGGTCTCCATCAGCCCCGTTGAATGGAGAAGTACCTGAGAAGGTGTAGACTGGACATGATCCATCGTACAGTCATCTCAGGGTGTTTGGATGTAGGGCATCCGTTCATGTACCAAAGGATGAGAGGTCCAAGCTTGATATGAAGATCAGGCAGTGTGTGTTCTTAGGGTACGGTGATGAAAAATTCGGTTACAGGTTATGGGATCCGACCGAGAAGAAGCTTGTCAGGAGTAGAGATGTGGTTTTCTTTGAAGATCAGTGTATAGAAGACATTGGTAAGCTAGAGAAGAATCAGCCTAGTTCGGGTGAGCTAGAGGACATGGATTCGGTTATTTCTCCCGTGGTGCCTAATGACGGGGGAGTACAGCAAGGTACAGAGGACGAGGGAGTTCCTTCAGAAGATGGACCAGGGGAGCAGCCCCCACTTGATCCACATGTTGAGCCACAGGTGAGGAGGTCATCTAGGGACAGACAGTCGTCCAAGAGGTACTCACCACATGAGTACATTATGCTGACTGATGGGGGAGAGCCAGAAGATTATTCAGAAGCCCTAGCCGATGAGCATAAGGGGGAGTGGTTGAAAGCTATGCAAGAGGAGATGAAATCCTTGCATAAGAACCACACCTATAATATGGTGAAATTGCCTAACGGCAAGAAAGCTTTGAGCAACAAGTGAGTGTTCAGAAAGAAGATTGAGCAGAAGAATTCATATACGAGGTTCAAGGCCAGACTTGTGGTGAAAGGGTTTGGTCAGAGGAAAGGTATAGACTTCGAAGAGATATTCTCACCAGTTGTGAAGATGACATTCATACGGGTGTTGCTTGGGTTTGCAGATAGCATGGATCTAGAGATAGAGTAGTTAGATGTTAAAATTGCCTTTCTCCATGGTGACTTGGAAGAAGAGATCTACATGCACCAACCAGAGGGGTTCGAAGTCAAGGGCAAGGAGCATATGGTGTGTAGGCTGAGGAAGAGCCTGTATGGGCTGAAACAAGCTCCACGGCAATGGTACAAGAAGTTAAGCTTGTTTATGTTGAAACATGGGTATGATAGAATGGAGTCAGACCACTGTGTGTTCACGTGCAAGTTCTCATATGGTGATTTCTTAGTTCTGCTGTTATATGTTGATGACATGCTCATCATGGGAAAAGACATCAAGAAGATTGACAGGCTGAAACAGGAGTTGGGCAAGTCTTTTACGATGAAAGACTTGGGCCCGGCTAGACAGATCCTAGGAATGGAGATAACCCGTGACAGAAGCAGCAGGAAGTTTTGGCTGTCACAAGAGCGGTATATTGAGAAAGTCCTAGAGCAGTTCAATATGAATGCAACGAAGCCGGTCAGTACTCCACTGGATGGTCACTTCAGATTGAGCGACAGACAGTGTCTCAAGACGAAGGTAGAGGTGGAAGAGATGCAGAAAATACCCTACGCGTCAGCTGTAGGAAGTTTGATATATGTTATGTTGTGTACACGCCCAGACATAGCATATGCGGTTGGTGTTGTCAGCCGGTACCTTGCCAATCCTAGCAAAAAACATTGGGCAGTAGTGAAATGGATACTACAGTATCTAAGAGGCTCATCCAGGTTGAGCCTATGCTATGGTGACAGAAAACCTGTGTTAAAGGGCTACACAGATGCAGATATGGCAGGTGACATATACTCCAGGAAGTCTACATCGGGGTTCATGTTCACATTTGCAGGGGGAACGGTTTCTTGGCAGAGCAAGCTACATAAGGTCGTAGCATTGTCGACGATAGAGGCCGAATACATTGCAGTCATAGAAGCATGTAAAGAGATGCTTTGGATGAAAAGGTTCCTACAGGAACTTAGCTTAAAGTAGGAGGAGCACGTGGTCTATTACGATAGTTAGAGTGTTATACACTTTAGCAAGAATCCAAGTCAGTATTCCAAGTCGAAACACATTGAGTTACGATATCACTGGATCAGGGATACTTTGGAACAGAAGGTGTTACAGCTTGAGAAAGTCTACACGGACGATAATGGATCAGACATGATGACCAAGGCTTTGCTCAAGGGCAAGTTTGAGGTTTGTAGAAACCTGGCTGGCTTGAAGAAAGTGGATTCCTCCTGAGTTAAAAAGGGGAAGATTTGATAGTTTTTTTTACCCATCTTTGACCGGTCGTGAGCCCTGCTCGACCTGTGGAAGGCTGGTGGTCGACCAGTCGAAGGTTCGAGTCGTGACTTCGACTCAAAGTCCAGCGAGTATTTTTGTTGTTTTTACTGTAGCTACGACTAGTCGAAGAGATGTCTTGATTAGTCGAAGGGGTCCTACGACTAGTCGAAGACTAGGTTTGACTAGTCGAAGGTTACGCAGTTTGTTCTGTGATTTTACGCGAAATTGCGGATTTGAGTCCTTTCGCAACAGGGATATGGAAAGGAGTTTCCTAAACTATAAAAGGGGTTGCCTAGGGTTTTTCTAGGTACAACAAGAGGGTTTCCTAAAGCTTTACAAGGGATTTGCTAAAGGGTTTAGGGCTATCAAAGGTGAGAGAGAGGGAGAAAGAGAGAGAGGAAGCTTATAGAAGAGAGGTTCTGCTCGTGGAGGTTTTCTACTGTGCAATTTATATCCCAACGCTTCTATGTCCTCGTAATCAGTTAGATCTCTCCGTTTTCTCTATTTCTCTTATTGTTTATCTACTCCTGCGTGAGTGAAGAAGAATGTAACGTTCTACTTCATAGTGGATTGTTGATCTGGACAAGGTCCCGTGGTTTTTACCTCTTTTAGGGTTTTCCACGTAAAAATCTCTTATGTGGTGTGTGATTGATGCTTTGATTTATTTCATTTTTTTTTATTATCCATAATTCTGGTTTGTTTCAGGAGGCTAGATCCTAAGGTTTGTGCAAGGCATCGCCAACATGTCTAAATGCCACGAAATTTCATGATATTTGGTACAACCAAACACACCTGAATGTAAGAAACCAAAAAGGAAATGGCGCTCATGTATCATTAACACTCTCAACAACAATTTGTAGAAAATCAGACACTTGGGTTTTGCAGAAACTCAACAAAAAACCAATCCAGACCACAAATTTTAGAAAATTACATCTGGGTTTTCTTAGAAGCAGACAAATCAATCTAAGATAATAACAAAAACCAATCGATGTAGGAAACAACAACTTGACAGCGACAGTGATATCTTGTACATGTTACTGTTAGTAGAGTCCAACACCAGAAGGTTGCCACTCGGTGAGACCTCAACAATGAATGGCTCAATTCCAACTTTTCTACCATCAAACACTGTCTCGACAGTATATCCACTCTCAGACTTCAGCACCGGGCGATTTACACCTGAGATCGCTGTAAGAAAACAAAAAACATGAAAACAATCTCTAGCAGTAAGATCAAAGGAAATTATAAATATTCACACCCTCTCTTTTTATGCACACACCCCTTCTATTCATTTCTGCTACTACCCAAGAAGCAGAATTAGAATAATGGGGTGGGTGCAAAAAAAAAGCTTGGGGTGTAAATATCACTACCCTAAAAAATGTGGTAACAAAACAGAAAAAATCTTCAGCAAGTACTGAGACCCACTCTTTTTTATGCATAAAACCCCACATTTTTACCTTTTTGTATGATTCAAAAAGAAGAAGTAGAAAAAAATGGTTGGATGCATCAAAAGATGGGGGTATAAATATCATTACCCTAAAAAACTAAAATTTTTAGTGAAAAAATGTGGCAACCAAACAGATCAAAAACACTCCAGCAGAAACAGAAATACCTTCCCTTTTTTATGCATAAACCCCACATTTTTTATGGGGTTTTTTGCCCCGTGCTCGACCAGTCGTGAGCCCTGCTCGACCGGTCGAGGGCTGGTACGACCAGTCGTGGGAGTCGAGTCGTAGCTTGACTCAAAGTCCAGTGAGTTCGGACTATTTTCTCCGGGGTTCTCGACCGATCGTAGGTGACCCACGACCGGTCGTAGGTGGTCTACGACCAGTCGTAGATGAGCTACGACCAGTCGTAGGAGGCTAAGACCAGTCTTGGAATTTCCAGGACTAGTCGAAGGTTACGCAGTTTGTTCCGCGATTTTGCGCGAAACTGCGGATTTGAGTCCTTTCGCAACTAGGATGAGGAAAGGAGTTTCCCAAAACTATAAAAGGGGTTGCCTAGGGTTTTTTCTAGGTATCACAAAATAGCAAGAGGGTTTCCTAAAGCTTTGCAAGGGATTTGCTAAAGGGTTTAGGACTATCAAAGGTGAGAGAGAGGGAGAAAGAGAGAGAGGAAGCTTATAGAAGGGAGGTTCTGCTCGTGGAGGTTCTCTACTTTGCAATCTACATCTCAGCGCTTCTATGTCCTCGTAATCGGTTAGATCTCTCCGTTTTCTCTATTTCTCTTATTGTTTATCCACTCCTGCGTGAGTGAAGAAGATTGTAACGTTCTACTTCATAGTGGATTGTTGATCTGGACGAGGTCCCGTAGTTTTTACCTCTTTGAGGGTTTTCCATGTAAAAATCTCTTGTGTGGTGTGTGATTGATGCTTTGATTTATTTCATTGCTTTATCCATAATTCTGGTTTGTTTCGGGAGGCTAGATCCTAAGGTTTGTGCAAGGCATCCCAACAATTTCTTCCTTTTTGTATGATTCAAGAAGCACAACTAGACAAATGGGGTGTATGCATTAAAAAAACATGGGTGTAAATATCATTACCATAAAAAAGCTGAAAACGCAAGATTTTTACCTATTTTTGTACCAGTTTATAATGACCAAAGCCATTTCCAGAGTGCAGACAATGCATTGGAGAAAACCCCACCTACAAATCCTATAAAAATGAGAGATTTCAGCTGAAATGCTAAAAAAAAAAAAGAGGAACTATCAACACCAACACTCTTAAATGCAAACACCCAAATTCCATTTTTGGAATTGAAATAGTATAAAAGTGTACCGTTTCTTTTTTCTAGTTTTAATACACTTACTTCCTGTAGTAGTAGTAACTGAAACTGATGAAAAGCCTCCAAACAACAAGACCATGAATATGAGCAGCATAAGAGCATCGCATTTCTTTCCCATTTTCTGAAAAATATGAATGAAGTTTGATTCCACGGAGAAGCACCAAGATTCTTGTCATACTGAAAAACACATTCCACGAAAAAATTTGATTTGCAATCTAAACATGAAGTTTGAAGATCACCCACTAAAAGCCTAATACAGCATTAGTACTTTGCAAACCGTCAAAATTCATCTTCTAAAAAACTTTTCAGCAATCACTGTTACCACAACCCAAGCATTAGTTTCAAGGAGACAATTCAATTCCTTGTCTTCTACAGAAGTTTCATAGTTTATAAAGGATGGGTTGCACCACCTTCAATCTGATAATGTTGGTCACAATTCTGCTTATCTAAGGCACATGTTAGGTGAGATCCCATGCAAATTAACTCTATAGTCACATTTTTTGATGCACAAAAGCAGATATTGTTTAGTGTGTGATAGTACATAATGTGAGAGAGGGCCAGGGATATGTTTGTGCATAAATGCACATGCATATATATCAGATCTTTCAAACTAGCATGAATAAATGCATCATCCTTTTAGGGATAGTATAACATAGCAATCTTATAGGGGCATGCCCACCTCAAGTCCATCTTCATCGTCAATCAATCGAGGCCTTAGATACATCACCATCATCCTCATACTTCCTTTTGCTAGGTAATGCATCTAATAGTTCTGATTACCAATCCAAAAATTAGAAACCTATCTCAAAGGTATGCAAACCATTCATTTGTAAAGAAAATGAGTTTACAGGAACAGGTGGGAAGCGTAGTGGAAGAACAGGGAGATTGGCCTGGTAAAATGTCAATAAAAACATGTACCTCAGTGGCCCTTTCACAGCTTTTGGGTCTTTCTTTTCCTTTGTAATACCGAAAACATCAAAGCATAGGCCCTTCATAGAAGTTGAAACCTGCAACCATGATTCAAAAGTCCAATAAAAAAAATGCTACAAACTAGAAATAAAGAAAATGCTAACAGGAGCATGTCTTACACTAGTAAATTCAGATTCTGATGTGCCACAGAGCTCAATAAGTAGAATGCAGTGGAATGGAAAGAGAAGAAAGGATTTCAATGATTAGCTACCTTGTGTCTTTTTGCACACAAGTAGAATGCGTGATGGTGTGAAAACAAAGCGATGAAGTCAAGCACTTACTCGACGAGTCAGTCAAAGCAAAAGAAGAAATCGGTCCTTGTAGCTAGAAATCAACATTATTATTCAATTACATACATAAGAAAGATTACACAAAATTGCATACATCCAAGCAAGCTGACAAGCAAGCATGAGTGATTTATGTCTGCTCACATCTTATATAAGGGTGAACTCCCTCACATAGACAAAGAGAACACCAAAAAAATAAAATAATAATAATAAATAAATAAAACAAGGAGATATCCAAGAGGTGAATCATCACACATGTGCCAACATGGCACATTTATGTGACATCCTTCATCAGGTTGATCCTACCAATAACATTTCAGGCACAAAATAATGCTGGTCTACTCATTGATGGGCCATGGAATCTAGACTGCTAGTCATTTTCTTTCAGATGGTCCATATTCACCACATACATGTGGCTAACCACTAACCAGATAAGTGGACCAACATGACTTTAGGCCAGGATATGATCAAAATGTTCCCACCTGATGAGTGGCACAAATCTCAAGGGCATGTGCCCAAATCACACATTCAACCGTCCTAGCATTTCTCAATGAAAACACCTGCAACAACATTTCTTACATAAAAAAATCAATCAATTACTCAAAAAATTGAAAAAGAAATAAAAGAACATCACCAAATCAACTAGATTTGCTTAATACTAGGCTGATAGAAAAGCATTACTCAGTAAATAAAAACAATTCAAAAGAAATATTTAAAAGACACTCAATGAGAAAGAGGATAGATGTCTTACATAGATATCCCCTTCTGCACAAAACGGATGAGCCTAACACAACCGAACTGAATTCCCAATTCACGAATATCCAGTGTCGTCCTACAGCACCATCAGTAGTTCTTAAAGGGCACAACTTCATTGCATTACAGAAAATAAATTAAAGCATCTTTCTTTTTCAAAAACCCAATTTGAAATACATGTCAATATTCCAGTCCACTATCATTGGATGTTAGGCAATGTGTGTACGCTGTGCACTGGCTCTCAGTGCACACCATATGCACGGAAACCTCTCCTATATTAAAATGAAAACTCAACATATTCACGCATTATACAAAAGGATGAAGGCTAAGTTTGGTTTCTCTAAATATCATGATTTCAGTGCAACCAAACGCAGCCAATAAGACCCAAAAAAAATGACAGAAAGGAAAAACTCACTTGAGGCCAATGCCATTCTGCATCGCATTGAAAGATCTACTGTAAGCCTTCTTCGACATGCCACTCAGCTTTATCACACTTTGTCGGTCAAATAAAACATGCAACCTACACCGATCTGAACCAATCAAACATCCTAAATCAAAATTGAAAATAAAAAAGGCTTAGAAAACTAGGGTAACTACAGATCAACCACCCTAGATGAAAATGTAAATGGTACCTGTTTGCAGCAATCTCCAAACAAATGATTGCTTTACATCCCTCCCCCCCCCCCCCTTCCCCCTTTACATTATAGAGAAGGAAAAAAGAAAAAATAAAGGATGTTGTTAAAATTCATAGATCGAAAATGAACGGTTGACTTTTACTCTAGCTTTTAGTTGAAAATTAGAAAACAAAAAGAATTTAAACAGAAAGTTTGACTTTTCCTAAGTTTCTCTAAAAATCTTGATGTATGAACTAAACACGGGGAATGAAAAACATAAAGAATTTAAATAAACATCTAGACTTTTCCTAAGTTTTTTTTTCTGAAAACTCCCATGATGAACTAAACAAAATTTAATCATACTAAATAATGTTACTAATTAAGAATACATGTAGAAAAAATAAAAAAAAAAAAAAAAAATCTCACTAAGGGCCTACAAGGATAGCAACATGCTAGGTTTATCATGCATCTGGCTTAAACCCATCTGGTTCAGATTTATGATTGCTCATATCTAGTAAAGCATACAACCATATTTCCCAAATAATGTTCAGTTCAAGTACTCCATCAAATTTTAGACATTACACAAGTGCACACCCACAAAGATAATTACCAGAACAATAATTAATATATAATCTGAATATGTGTTGGTAGGTGTATATGTAGGTTTGACATTTAATATTCCCTATATGCCTTCTTTCATCTACGTCCAAGTTACAACTACTTAAATGTAGCAAAACATGCATTTGAAATAACCATATGGTCTTTCAAACAACAATCAGTTCCGAACAGCATACCAAGATCCAAACATGATTAAGGAATTCAGGTTTGAATCCCATTTTCTTTAGATCCAGGTATCGTATTTAAAAATTGTGGTTACTTCAGAACACGCATTAGTAGTACTATTGAAAAAAAATAAAGAAATCAAAGAAATATTCAACATCTATACTACCCAGTACTAACAGTGACAGATTGATCGCTTCACTCAGCTCTGTTATTGGTCTTATAGCTTCAAATATGACCATTTCTGCTATGATAGAAGCATCCCTCTAGAAAATCATAAAAAGGGCCATTGGAGAAAAACTCTTTGGATTCATAAGTAGATCTGTTTGGGATGCTTGAGGATTTAAATAAAGGATATCAAATCATCAAAATGACTAGAGAATCTAAAAAGAAAACAGACCATAGGTTCTATGGACTTTTCTCATGCATGGACCATGCCCTAGAACTGCATGTATTTTCTAGAAATTTTCCTTTCTACATTTCCTTGCACTAGAAATCTCAAAAAGAAGGCATAATTAAAACTCCAAGAAGTTCCAAAGCAAGTCAAGAAACTTTTATGAGTTGCCTCAAATGGGCTGGACACTTCATACCAGCAAAAATCACATATCCAAAACTTTGATTGGATGAGGAAAACCTAGAAGAAAGAAAAATTCCTCTTTTATTTTGTTTATTGTCTTTCATTTTTTGTTTTAAAGAAAGGTAACAGAAGATTGAGTGCATGATTACATGTGTGCATCCTACAAACGTTGGTAGGAACCTGCTCCAACCTATCATTGATGAGGCTACGGGGAGTTGATGGCGTGTCAAGTGTTCAGTGTAGATGTTTTGGGCAGTAAGTCATGGAACTCCCAAAGGAAAAATCAATAACAATATGATATAACGTTGAAAAGATGTGTTTGACAAATTGAATTCTTTACCAGAAATGATATCTTAAAAAAGATTTCATAAAGAAAATGCAAGGTGGAGAATAACAAAATCTGTTGTTCTGCCACTTCTATACTTGAAAGTTGGGAATCTTGCTTGCTTGCATTTTGGTTGTCATTGTACTTAACCTGAAATAAATCCCTATGTTAATATCAAATTAGAAGATATAAAAAAAGAATAGAAGAAGTGTATTCATTTATAGGAAAGAAGAAGATCACTAGGAAACAAAAATTGATGTTTCAAGATCTTAGAGATGAATAATTTGAGCTTTTCAGTAGGTACATGGGGTAGTTGTAAGAAGCAAGAATTAATCTAAATAAGTTATGTGAGCTAATCAAAGCAGGTATTGCACCATTCCCCACCTGGACACGGGAACAACATTCGTCTAAAAGATATAGTTGTTTAAGCTTACCTCCAGTGTTATTATCTATAGATGAATAAGTGGATAAATTAAAATATACAAATGATGCACCATCTTTAACACTCATCACAAACACAAAACCAATTCAGTGCAGCAAAAAGTACTCTGGGTGTCAAAATGAAGGATTATTTTTCAATTTAAAGATGCAAGCCCTCCTCGTCAACTTGTAAGTACGTTACACTTGTATAACTGTAGAAACTCGACATACTCTAGCTGTCCTTCATCCATCATGTGCAGCTGTAGAATCGACGATCGACATCTAGCAATCCCTATAAAGAAACCACAAGATCCACCATAGAAAAAACTAAAAATAAAAATAAAAATAAAAGTACAAGAATATAAAATATAGAACTCCAACCAGATCCCCTAGGAAGAAAATCCCACCTGATGATGCTCTTCAAAATTGCTCATTTTTCAAACTTCTACAATCGAATGAAATAAAATCAAATTATAAACCAAATAAATGTACAAAAATTAAGAAGATGAAGTACATGGAAACATATTGAGAGACAAACTTGTCCACCGGTGACAACGACGGAGGAAGGGCTTCCCAAGAGTCGGCAAGGCATTGTCACAACCCTAGTCACTGAGGACTGTACAGGCAGTCTGGATCCTATTACGAGGTGGATCAAGCTCTCCATTGTTATCATCTCCATAAACCCTAGCCCTAAACTTTCGACCTGAAAACCCTAAACACTGATTTGAGAGAGAGAGAGAGAGGGAGAGAGAGAGAGAGAGAGGAGAGAGAGAGAATCGGGGGTTAGAGGGATCTTCAGCATCTCATCTGTTGGAAAACCAAAAGGAGTGTTTCGATCATTTTCTATGGTAGGGATTATCTTTGAATCATCATTGATAGGTTCGAGTTTTAAAAACTTGAGCTTCCCTAACCTAAATCAATCACTCTCAGTTGTAGTTCAATGTTGTTTAAGCTCTCCATCAACTTCTTCTACTGCAACATCATGTGATCCTCCACAATGGAGCTGATGGGTCTGAAACTGAACGCATTCAGCTTCGAGATCATTGGAGATCTAAGTAAAGAGGATACATAGGTTGGATTTGCATCGTAGAACTCGATGTTTTAGAGATTTCCACCTAGAAGTGCTAGAAAACCCATCGTTGGAAATAACAAGTTGATAGATCATCCTTCGAAGAATCGCGATGAAAGACCTCCCTCCATTTGAGGTTTTGTTGCAAATATTGATTGGAGAAATAAAGAGGAATGGAGCTGAGAATAAGGGTTGAATTGACCTTTTACAAAGAAAAATGGAGCTTTTACCCTAAAAAAGCTAATGAGAGAGAAAAAAGGGGATTTTTTTTTTGGGAAAGTAGGAAATAAGAAATAAGAAATAAGAAATGGGATTCGGCAGTAGTCATTCCCTCCATTAGGGCAAGTGCACTAAAGTACTGGCAAATTCATATCTTCATTGCAAAGATGTGCCGGTAATCCCCATATTTCTTGTAGTGTGATACCACTCATCAAGATCACGTGAAATGATATATATATATATATATATATATATATATATATATATATATATATATATATATAAAGATTAGAAAGATCCAAGTCTCCGAAGGAACAAATGATTACATTTCTAATTTCTTCTTCTGCAAAGCAATATCTAATTCTATGTCCACAAAGCTATTTCTGCCATCTCTCAAGACTCACCTTTAGGGGTCGTTTGGATGCGTATGAGTTGTAAGTGGGAAGTGACTTAGAGGTAAATCACTTACACATAGTGTTTGGGGGAGGAAATTCACCAGTAAGTCCTCACAAGCAAACTGTTAGGAAACCTCATGGGGCTGGGGGTAAGAAGTCACTTCCCCATGAATGACTTACAGCTGAAAGTCACAACTTCAAAACTTACATGCATCTGGGCATAACTGGACAGAACAAGACATGTGGCATGTTCCCCAACAAATCCATCCTCAGTTGCTTATTTCCATTTGACGTAGTCCACAACTAAAACTAAGAACATGATGGAATAAATTTATAAATCTTGCAGGAAGAACTAACTCATCGAATTCATTTGGAACAAATGTGGAAATGATTACCAATAGGGATTTTGTAATACATGATCCTCGACCCAAGGACATGCGTACAACCCTCAAGTAAGCCCATGGACCAATGATCCAGGCTATTGATCTGAATGGCCCCCAAATGGATGTACTGTCTAAGAGCGGAAGATCCGACCATCCAAGCCATGGCCTTTCTCAATCAAATGTGGATGGCAGCTATGTTTTCTTGTTCTTAACCCTCCATTTACAGTCCATGAACAGTTAGAAGGTCACACCAGAGATTTGTCATGGCGCATGGTGCATCTGCTGATGAGCCAATAAAATCAATGGTCCGGATCATCCAACCATGGACCCCACTAGTACAAAATTAGGAAACTGAGAGATCATTCAAATCCTCCATTCCGGGACTGTATAATTCCTCATCACAAAGAAAGATCATAGGATGAAGGAAATGAAAATGCTATTGTACACACCCAAAACATCGAAAGCTTACTTCAACGATCGCATCATGCATTTTCATCTCCTCCAAAACGGCCTTCCTCAACTCAGATATCGACATCTTCGCATCGTCGTTCTCTGCACATTCTTCCGCCATCTCGTACCTAAAAGAGAAACCTAATTCAGAACAACTAAAACCAAAACCCTAACCCTGACAACGCAAGTAATCCACCGAAAGAAAATAAAAGAAATTGAAGAATCCAAAACTCACTCCCGCGCGAAAGCCCTAAGGAAATACACGTCCTACGCGATGTAATGCCGGAACGTCTCCAACTCCAATCTCCCATACACCAAACACACAACAAACAATGTATACGCGGTGAGGGATTGTGTTTGGTGAGGGTTTTGGATTTCAATTTCTCTTCCATGATGAAGAAGCGGAAATCTGAGGCGAGTCATTTGGACGAAGTCGATCGCACCATGTATACAACCTTCTGCAGTGACATAAATGCAGGAGATTGAGATGATACCGAGATTTGAAGAGTAGCGAAAGCAACCGAGGTCCATTGATTTCCTGTTTTCCTTATTGTCTGGTAGCGATGTGGTTTACCTTTGTAGATCGATCAAGAAGCATAGAAGATGACGAAGATCAATGGTGTCAAAGGGGAGCATTGCTAGATCGGAAGGTTTCATGTGCAAAATCTATGAGTTTCAATCCATGGGGGTTTAGGGTTTTGAAAGGGGCTAGGTGCGGACGATGATGGGGGTTTTGATAGGAATGAGTTTGAGGTTTTGGAAGGAGATTGGAAGGAAATGAGAGTTTTGGAAGGAGATGGGAAGGAGAGGTGGGTTTTGTAAGGGACTGGGTGGGAGGCCTGCGGACTTGGTTGGAAGAAATGAGAGAGAGAGAGAGAGAGAGAGAGAGAGAGAGTAGGGTTTGCAACGGGGGAGTGTTAAGACAATTCAGGAGCGGTTGCAAACCGTTTTAACCTAGAAAGCTGTTTCTAAACCAGATACGGCCCTAAACCGTTTCTAAACTAGAAACGTAACTGTTCTTAAACCAAAGTTTTGGTGTAGTGTTATCTAGGGTGGCTCAGCTCTGTGAGGCAGATTGGGAACGATGTGACCTTATTCATTTCTTTTTGTTTTTTGGTTTCTTGAAAATATGTTTAATGTTTTGGAAATTTCAGGTGTGAATCCCTAACTAGTCTCTAGTTAAACACCTCTCTTCTGATCACTTGTACTCATGAATCTGGTATATGAGAAACAAAATATTGACTGTTGGAATTTTTTTTTGGGTTTATGGAATTGATTCTTCTCTTTATACTTTCTGGAAAGTAGTACTAGTGGTTGTAATGCCATTCCTAATTGTTGGAGAATCATGAATAAGTACTGGAAATTAATTGTAGGTGTAGGAACTTTGTATTGATTGATGGATTTTATGTTTAAGCATGACAAACAACAATATGTTTGGAGAAGTTCTCCATTATTATGTAAGCAGATCTATGGTATGTATCATCTATTTCAGATGCTATTATACCTCCATCTACAAAAAAAGCCATAAGCTTTGTATTTAATGTAGTCACAAATGGTAAAGAAAACATAGTAGGATTTCTTTCAATCAGATGCTCTGAGTTCTTGAATCAATGCATTCCCAAATTACTTTCATTTTGTTTCGACGAAGAAAAAATTAGTTAATGGGTTGCCTCAACTTCCATCAATCAGTATAGACTTATGTCAACGTATATGATTTTTGAGTTTTCTAACAGAGCAAATATCAAAATGTATCGGATGTCACCAATACATTGCAGCACAAATGCACAATATTAAGAATTTGGGATGGATCATCTATAAATTCTTCCAAAGATAATTGTATTGAAATTCAATACAATGCCAAGTTTGATATTGGCACAAGGTATTATATCATATTGGAACATGTCACGATAACATATAGCAATACAATACATTTCAAATGATATTTTGAACCCAGAAAATAAAATAAAAAAGCAAGTTCTGGCAATCCTACTTCACAGTTCTCCTTACCATTCATCATGAATCTCCTGTAAATCCAAATAATAGCACAAACAATTAGTGAAACTAATCAAATCATTTACAAACAGTTAGTGAAACACCGTTTTTCTTGTTTAAGAATAATACGTATCAGAGCACAACAATGTATCACAACACAATATTGCCCTTGTGAGCTAAAGTACAATTGACACTACAAGAAGATTGGCCTTTACTAGCGGTCAAAATCGCCGGCAAAGGCCAAGAAAACCGCAGGTAAAGCCTTTGCCCGCGGCTATCTAACAGCCGGTAAAGCCTCAGTCGGTAAAGGCTTTACCTGCAGGACCAGAACCTTCTTGTGACGGTTTGTCTTTGGATCCGGTAAATCATCGTTTTTGTTGAAAAATGGTCAAAAAGCTACGGACAAAATCCGTAGCTAAATATGACTAGCCCCACAAGATACAATGCAAAGTAGCCATTGGTGCAGTAGCCACGGTAAATGCATAACTTTCTCTTGAGTGAGGTTGAAAGTTGGATATAAGGATAAAAATGAAAACAAAAATAAAAAAGATGATATGCATGAATCTGGAAGGAAACAAGCATCAATTAATCGGTGAAAGTCAAGAAACCAAATTAAAAGTTACACTTCAAAAAGCTAGAAAGAACATACAAGTATGTGCAAGTTCTAAGCAATTGAAATAACTCTGGTGGAAGGCTCCCAGATAAGTTGTTATTGTCCAGAAGGCTACAAAGATTCATTGTCCAATACCTTGAATGTAATACAAACAGAAAAAAAAAAACAAAAAAAAAAAACCATTAGTTTAACTTACAAGTGAACAAGAATTGGTAATTTGGAAAGCTCAGGTGGAATTTCCCCACTGATTGAATTATTGTTCATGTGCCTGCCAAAGAAAGCAGATTATTATATCAAAATGGTTAAAAACTTTTGTGCCAAATAAAAGCGGCATTGCAAATCAAAGCCCACTCACAAATGCTTTAA